>OAPG01000009.1:0-745103 GCA_900208305.1 Melanopsichium pennsylvanicum
TAACCCTAACCCTAACCCTAACCCTAACCCTAACCCTAACCCTAACCCTAACCCTAACCCTAACCCTAACCCTAACCCCTAACCCTAACCCTAACCCTAACCCTAACCCTAGCCCTAACCCTAGCCCTAACCCTAACCCTAACCCTAACCCTAACCCCTAACCTAACCCTAAGTGCTGACAGTTGTCAAGTGTGTTTGATTTTCCAATGAGGGAGACACAAACACTGTAATGCTGCAACACCTGGTGATTGCAGCAGAGACAAGAAGTAGGTACTGAGAAACTTATAACATATGACTAAGGTAATGAATAATAGAGTGGATGAGCTCTGCTCCTCCACAATTGAAACAAATGCCCTCTTATATCTATCAAGCCCTGCTTGAAGTTCTTATCAGGATCCCTCTTATCAGGGCCCCCTTATTGGCGGTTAGTCTCCCTAACTGCCTTGTGCCTGTGTACACTGGATTTGGCCCCCGTGCTTATCAGTGCTGGCTACCAGAGCCAGTAGCTGCCTATTGCTTGACCCCAAATCCTACTGAGCCTGTTATCTGGACCCTCCGTACCTGCTGGAGATCCTTCCAACCCTTGTAGCGGCCCTCTTCAGCCTCTGGTCTCTGCCCACGGCTTCCAGCAAGTGTCCCACCAAAACAGCCGGAAACCCATTCATTTACCAAAACTCAATATGGTACCCAATAAAATCAAGGGTTTCATCCGGACTCATTCTGAGTCCCTGTAACACCACCTTGATCAAGCTTTATCTCAAGCCCAGCATTGCAGCGCAGGCTGAGCTATCTCTCTGTGCTACAATGCAATCACCCTCCTTCTTCTTCACCATCTTCTCAACAACACAGACCTTGCCAAGGCTGTGTATTTCTCATATTTTACCCGCCCATTCCACATTCCCTTGATACCATTTGTGTTCTCTTCATTTTCATACCTTTAGGTCTCACGCGCATTTTGCCTTGCTTTCACGCAATGCTTGACCAACTGTGCCTTACAGCTATGGCTGGGAGCCTGCAAGCAACTATCCCAAGTTAAGCAATGAATGATTTTTCTATTCTGTTATGGTTATATTAAAGTTTCCTTTGGTTTCCCTGGCCATGAGAAATCTTGTGGCCCTTAGTTACGTTGATGACAAGTGATGGCTGACCTATAAACCGCGTTGGGGGCGCAGAGCTAGCCAAATTTCGATGTGAACGCGATTGTTGCGCATACTTACATCTTGCTTTACCAACTTTTGCAACAATCAACAACATTGCGAAATCTCCCTCCTATCTTTGGTCAGACTTGCTTCCATATTGTGCTTGTATGTATCAATCGTTTGTCACGAAGCGTTCGGAACTTGCCACAGAGCATTATGTCGCTCTCGTCCTCTCAACTTGGTGACGGCGATCGCAAAGAACAGCTTGCACAGCTTATTGACAGCTTCCTGTGCTCTCCTCTCGAGCAGAGCGAGGACGAAAGCGCCTCGGCTTCAACTGTGGAGGATTGCGAGGTCGTTTCCGCCTTGCTTCATGATCGGCTCTCGAATCAGTTTCCACCTACACGATGGCCTCTTGCTCGTCTTCATGCCTTTCTCAACAGCTTTTGGGGTCCCAGTCAGCTGCACGATCACCCATCACACGCCGAGACTCACACTACAACGACCACCCTAACCACACCAACTACACCGACTTCCTCTTCCGCTAATTTGCCCCTTGCTCTGAACCAATCACCTCGCGCTATCCAGGCAAGATCTTGCTTGCAACAGCTGAAAGAGCTTGCTACATGGCCGTCGCTAGTCCAACTTCACCTTGGTGCCCGCTTTTTTACAAGTGTGGACAAATTTGTCCTACAGAACCAGGCCAGTTCACTTGCGCGGACCATTCTCGCTCAACGATCTGGTCTTTGCACGATCCTACCCGAGCTAAACAATGCTTGCGACGACGAGAGGCGGCTGGCCTCCACCCTCGCTAGTGCATACTTTGACCTATCCTCCCGACTCGACACCTTTGACACGAACGACGAGGCCCTGTCCTTTGTGCTTGTACACTGTGCACTGTCGCTAGTGGCGACTTCCCAGGATCCGGAAGTACTTGGAACCAACACCCACCGCGCACGAGAGTTTGGAAGGCAGTACCGTGGTGATGCGCCCCACCGCTTCCTCGACTTTGTCACCCAGCTCAATGCCAGTTTCAACAAGCTCGGCAAAAACGACCCCAAGCCTTACTATCGAGGTACGCCGATCGTCCAATCCAGCGGCACCGGCAAAACGCGCATGGTGCTTGAATGTCGACAACGCACCCCACTGCTGTACGTCTGCTTTCGTAAACCCAGTGCGGATGGCAATGCAAAGGCTGGCTATCCTTTCCCTGATCGTGATGTTCGAAAGTTTTTCCGCCATGCTCATGAAAGTCGCGCTAACCTATGCGACCTGCAGGTGGCATGTTTTCTCGGCGCCTGGTTCACCAAGCTTGCCGAAAGCCTCAGAGCTTGTCCCAGTGACGAGCAAAAGCATCAGCATCTCTTGGAGCTTAACCGCCTCGATCTATCTGCTGGCGACAACATCGATCGCAGTGATCACTTTATGGCGGTCTCTGAGCTGGCAACCAAATTGCTCGACGGAACTTCAGACAGCATCACAAAGGCGCCTCATGAGGAGATCTTTGATCATCACCTCCGCACCCCCCTCCTCGATCTCAACAATCAGATCCTCTGTGTCTTGCGCTATTTGCAATCGCAATCTCAGCCTTGCACAAGGTCTGCGGCGCCTGTGCTTGTAGCTTTCGACGAGTGTGTAGAGATGAACGTCTCTAACCTACCCAACGGTAACAATCAGCTTAACAGCCTACGCCGGGCTTGGAATTATTTGAATGCGATTCAGGCCCAAGACAAGACCCTCACATTCTGGCTCGTGCTGATGAGCACCAGCAGCAGCGCTGCTCATCTGGTCGAGCACATTGACACACTAGCATCTGTCCGTCGCCGGAACTCAGCTCCTGTCCCCACCTTTGTTGGTCTTGGGTTTGATGTGCTCTCGGAAGAGCGCTCTCACATCTCTTATGCCTCAGAGGCATCTTCACACTCGCACCTCATCGCCTATGGACGTCCCCTCTGGCGCTCGCTCGAGCACATCAATTTTTGGGAAAATGCTGTCTTCAAGCTTCAGGGAGCTGAAACATTCAACGAGGAGGACTCCAGTCAGTGTTTTGGCGTCATGGCATCCCGGCTTGCTCTTGGTTTGGTGCCAGTGCATTCAGGCCGCTTTCCTGTCTTTGGAGAGCAAAAGCTTTTCATGAACACAGCAGTGGACCGCCACATGCGCATTGTCACTCATGTGGCCAGCGACGCCACAATGCACGTCACCTCTCCTTCAGAGCCGGTGCTAGCCATTGCAGCTTCGCTCATCATGCTGCCAACCGCCCAAGAGGAGAAGGTTCACGTGCTGGGAAAGTGGCAAAAGGCGGTCAACGTCTACGGGTCGATTCTCGAGAATTTCCGCAAAAGGTGTCTGATTGGGCCAGCCATTGCCGTGTTCAAAGGCACCCACGGCGAGCTTGCCTCGCGAGTTGTTCTGATGGCTGCTTGGGACTCAGCAAAGCGTAAGATACTCGACGGCCTAGAGCATCGCAGCAGCCAAGAAAGTATACCGCCTCCCACCACATCTGACTATGCTAGGATTGTGGGTCAGGCTGTGCCACTTGACAGCATTCTCGCGGGACTTGCGGACCTAGATCAAGCCAACCTTGACCAGTTGCATCAACACCTTAGCAAAGTATACGAAA
This sequence comes from Melanopsichium pennsylvanicum, assembly GCA_900208305.1. Taxonomy (NCBI): domain Eukaryota; kingdom Fungi; phylum Basidiomycota; class Ustilaginomycetes; order Ustilaginales; genus Melanopsichium; species Melanopsichium pennsylvanicum. The sequence continues at coordinate 3,763 of OAPG01000009.1, forward strand.
GTGGCTCATCCACTCGCCCTGCACTTCAGGCAACGGTTGGCAAACCAATGCTGTGGGTAAACTATACGCATTTTGATGTCCTGCCCAACGAGATCACAGAGATCACGGCGGAATATCTCTGGTACTGCTGGAAACGCGGAGTTGCGCTGCAAATGGCGCATTCGCAAGGTGGCATTGACGGGATCATTCCCGTGTTTGTGGGCAGTCTTCAGGAGCATTTCATTGCTTCAGAAATCAGCAACACCAACATCGAGATACATGCCGCGCGCTACATGACTTATGTGGCTTGGGAGGCCAAGAATCAATCTGATCCGCAGCCAAACGTGACACTAGGTGATTTACATAAAACGCTCAAGTTCGCTGGGCCACGGATCATCTGTGCCACACCAGCACCACCTGGAGAGCAGCTGCTCACTGATAGGGCTTTACTCAACGTGCTGCTGGACCTTGGCACCTCAACACCGTTTGCTGCCAAGCCTCGAAGCTTGCAACCACGGTTGCAAATGATCGCCAACACACAACGTCTAAGACTCTGCATCAGGGGCGCGCTTCACCCCCATGCTTACCCTTGCCTGGATGCGCTTAAGATTCGGTCCATCTTTCAGGATCTTTTGGCTGACATCATTGCACTCCCATCCTTTGAGCATCTCAATGTTATGCCTAGCCCAATCTGGAAAAACAACGTCAGGCCCAGCCTACATTTGGTTTCAGACGCTCAGGTACCGGCACCAACTTGGTCTGATCTGGAAGAGCATGCCATGGACATGGATTGAGATACGCATGGATCTGGTCTGGCAAGAAAAGCGGGTCTGGGATCTTTTCTGGCCCTGACCACATCCATGAAGAACTTGCTGCGTGTCAAGGCGGTCGAGTCAGCACCATCAAAGTTGTTGAGCTTTTGTAGATACTTGTGCTTGGCCTGAGCCTCTGGAAGGAAATTGAGCTCAGTGGCAAGCGTTTGGAACCAGCCTCCGACAAAGGCAGCCACTTGGAGATCATATGAAACTGTGAAAGGCTTTGGTTTATCGTCAACAGGCGCATCACCGGCAGTGGCAGAAGCGTAATTGGGAGTGGGTCTGGAAAATTTGCTGCATGAGAAGTAGGTGTAAAGTCTTGTGTCACCAAGGGGATAACCGTCGACCACACTCGGACGCTTGTCTGGCGCTTTACGCCAAAGGCAGGTATAAAGTAGCGGAGCCACTTTGCCAAGCTCCAACACTAAATGGGTCTTGCCGGTGCCACTTGACTGGACAAGGGAGGTCATCTTCAAATAAGCATCAAAGCCGGACTGAGAATCGTCGTCGGGAATGAAAGTGCGGGAGGAGGCTTGAAATGTTTGCTTGGTGCGCTGCCAATTGACCTCAAGGACGAATTGCAGGAAGCAAAAAGGGGCATCACCGCAGTAATTGCGGCGCAACTGGTCAGCAAAGTGCAATTCAAGCTCGCCCAGATTGTCTGCACGCAATGGCTGCTTGTTTCGACAAGGGAGACAAAGAAGGACGTAAGCTATTTGCTCCCAAAGTGGACTGCTGATTTCGCTCTTGTGAAGATATTTAAGAGCATCCTTGACGCTAGAGGAGCATTTGCCCGTTGTAGGACTAACGGTTGTAAGATTGGGAAAAAGCTGGGCCAGCGCATGCTGGTGCTCCTTGACTATACCAAGGAACATGAAAACCGTTCCATTAAACCACTTCTGCTTGCTGGCAGTGGTCTCTGAAGCTGCAGCAATGTATAACAAGGACATGGTTGAGAAGGCAAGAGAAAGATCCTTTTGTGCCTCTGGTGTCAGCTGATCAAAGGATTTGGATGCCTTGGCTGCGCGCTGCCGCGTTGGAGAAAGATTGTTAAATGCCATAGACAAACGGGAAGAGGTGGGCGTAATGCAACGGGCGTCAGAAGAGGTGTCATCATGACGGGCCGCCTGGTTGTCAAGCGCTTCAAATACATCGTCCAGAAATGAGTGAATAGCCTTCTTGTGTGCATCTTGCAGCCGGACAATGTCACGCAGCACTTGGCGGATTGCCCGAGTCACATAAAGAGCAGCATTTTTGAGTTCTGTCTTTTGGTTGGTTGACATATCTTGGGGCGTATTGGATACGCTTGCATCTTGTGCTTTGATAAGGTCTTTCAGATGTTGCTGTATGCTGTCAAAATCTTGCAGCAAGAGCCGCACAGGTGGTGTCATGCTTTGAATAGTTGATCACCCACACAGGATGTATGCGCACTGCGAAGGCGTTGTGCATCGAATTTGCACAGGTATGAGACAAGGAGGTCAATGGTGTTGACAGAAATCTTGCAGGATGATAGGCAGGTTTTGGGGCCGTTGTTGTTGACTTATCTGGCGTAGCAGCCAAAGGTTAGGATATGTGTGTTGATGGTAGTGTTGCTGAGGGAGCGTTGGTTGCGTCGTTGTCAACTTGAAGCATTGAATGGGTCCAACCTCCAAAGGCGAGGGCCATCATTATTTTTTACACATTATTGCTACATGCGTCAGAAGAGGCATGTGCATGTGGTCAGGCTCTGCATCCATGGCTGGGTCAATCTCACATTCATTGAATGCCAATCACATTGGAATTTCTTGCATGACAACCTTTCAAACTACAGGTAACATACCATTGGCAACAGTCAATATCTACACCATAACTTGAAGCTGTGGTATGCATCACCAATGGTTCAACCTCACCAGTGACAACAGAGAGTGATTGTTCAGTTGAACATTTGCAATGAAGCTGTGTGCCATTGGATACCATTACTGATTGATTGAAGAGCCAAAATGCAACATTTGCAATAAAGTGGCAAGCCGTTGCAGCAATACATCTGCTGACTTAGCAGGACACAGATGTCTGTAGCCCAGCTTGCTTGGTGCTCTCAATGGGTCCATGCAGCACAAGTAAGCAATCTCCATCAGAAATAATGTTGTATCAAAGCACTGCACTCAATTGGTGTGCATCAAAAAAGAATGTGAAGAGCTATCAAAAGACTGTGCAAATACAGGAAGTAAGCAAGAGATGGTCTATGATGTTACCAAGTGTAGCTCCAAGAGACCAAGAGAGAAAGGAGAGCACTTACCTAGTTGATAAGACTGTCAAGGTGATTGCACAGGCAATGGCACAAGCAGAATATGGTGTTACAGGGACTCACAATGAGTCCAGCTGAAACCCCTTGGATTTCATATTGAGTTCCGGTAAAGGGAGGATTTCCAGCTGTTTTGGTGGGACACTTGCCGGAGGCCATGGGTGGAAACCAGAGGCAGTAGAGGGCCGCTACAAGGGTTGGAAGGATCTCTGGCAGGTATGGAGGGTCCAGATAACAGGCTCAGTAGGATTTGGGGTCAAGCAATAGGCAGCTACTGGCTCTGGTAGCCAGAACTGATAAGCACGGGGGCCAAATCCAGTGTACACAGGCACAAGGCAGTTAGGGAGACTAACCGCCAATAAGGGGGCCCTGATAAGAGGGATCCTGATAAGAACTTCAAGCAGGGCTTGATAGATATAAGAGGGCATTTGTTTCAATTGTGGAGGAGCAGAGCTCATCCACTCTATTATTCATTACCTTAGTCATATGTTATAAGTTTCTCAGTACCTACTTCTTGTCTCTGCTGCAATCACCAGGTGTTGCAGCATTACAGTGTTTGTGTCTTCCTCATTGGAGAAACCAAACACACTTGACAACTGTCAGCACCTCTACTGACACTACAGCACCTCCACTGTAGGCGGAACCTCCACCGCGGCAACAGAACCCACACTGTAGCCTTATCAGACAACAACAACGGCTCCCAAGTTTGCAGGAGACGTTGTAGACATCAACTGGCACGTGCATTAAGGACACTTGTGTGTAGTGCAGGTCACACAATCATCTATACAAGTCGCACTACCACTGAATGGAGTGTTCACAGGGGCTAGTTGACTTGGAACGGTTCCAGCAGGTCTCAGAACAAAACAAGCTGCACAAATGCTGAACGCAGTGTTCACAGGGGCTAGTTGACTTGGAACGGTTCCAGCGGGTCTCAGAACAAAACCAGATAGAAAATGCACTTCCAGCAGGTTTCATTTTGAAACACGATAAAACCCCAGATTTCATCAGGTTCGATCGGATATTAAATGGAACCCCAAGTTAGGCACATTGGTAACCCTAACCCTAACAATAAAACCCCAGATTTCATTGGATATTAAACAACACCCCAAGTTAGGCACACTGGCCCCTGTCACACAGCCTCTGGTCTCCATCCACAGCTTCTGGCAAGTGTTCAACCAAAATTGGCTGGAAACCCACCTTTTACCAGAACTCAATACAAAACTCAATAAAATCAAGGGTTTCATCTGGACTCATTCTGAGTCCCTGTAACACCAGCCTCCATTCCTTATCTATGGCTTTTGGCACTCTCACAACCAAAGTTTGCTAGAACTCCCTATCTTGATGAAAGTCAACACTCAGCTCAGCAATGATCACTTCAAATCAATGTTTGGTTATATAATCAGAGAGTTTCAGGGTAAATGTTAAATTGCTTTTGATATCTATGTACATGTACACAGATTGCTATCTATTGAAACCACCGTATCTACCAGAACCTGACTGAGAAGGTGCAAAAGAGTGCCAAATGTGCGACATGCACCCCAAGCAAACAATGAGCTTATACCAATGAAGTTTGGTGCCTGATTGTGACAAGGTATTATTATCAGCGAAAAACACTAATATTGGATGCACATCAGCCTCAATCCTTTGATCACAACGGTTTTTCTTGCACAAACGTGTCATCTGGAAAATTTCGAAATTGATCGATTGAGCTCGAAAGTGCGCGACCCAGACAACGCGCCGAACCACCACCATCATCGCCATCGTCTGGGTCGTGTCATTTGCAACCCAGACACTCATACGACGATGGGCCGAAACTTCCCTCTTTGTGACGTGGTGGATGGAGCGGGTCCATACATACCAGCTCAAACGTCAACATCCTTCGTCAACAACATCATTTCAACTCATTCAAAGCGCACGCGTGCAAGTGGACTGCACGCGCAAGCGGTGATGGCAGGTGGATGCGACGTGCACGAACCGCACGCTACGCGAGTTGGTATATTTACCCGGATTGCTCACGTCGCACGAACCTTTTCAAGAACCTTTTCACGCTTCGCGTGAATCGAAAGATCAATAAAATATACATGTACACTAGGGAAAATTTGCCAGGAGCGACAACATGGTGGTTTGATTAGCAGCGTCGCAAAGCACCTGCGGACTGTGAGATGGTTACTAGAGAAAGAGTCCAAATAGAAGGTGTGGCTGATTTGCGACGCGCTCGAAGCTGAAAGCAAAAGTGAGAATCGATCTAGCGCTCAACCGCAGCAGCCGCCAGTGGCGCCAGTTTTGGGCGCCGAATTGACATTGACGTTGCCAGACGCCGCCGCCGGCGATACTTGTGTGGCAGCGGCGGTATCGATCAAGCGGGTCTTGACCTCTCGCGCGAGATTGAAGAAGGCCTCTTCGACGTTTGAGTTTGACTTTGCAGATGTCTCGATGTAAGGGATGCCCAACTCCTTGGCGAGCTCTTCACCCTGCTCGGTGGTCACGGCACGCTTCTCCTCCCAATCCGACTTGTTACCGATCAGGATCTTGGAGACACCTTCGCTTGCGTGCTGCTCAATGTTAGCGTACCATGTTCGTACGTTCTCGAACGACTTTTGGTCAGTGACGTCGAATACGAGCAAGATGCCCATTGCGCCACGATAGTAAGCGGTGGTGATGGTGCGGAAGCGCTCCTGACCCGCAGTGTCCCAGATCTGAAGTTTGATGCGCTTACCGTCGAGCTCAATGGTGCGGATCTTGAAGTCGATGCCGATGGTGGTGATGAAGGAGGGAGTCCAGGCGTCATCGCAGAATCGGAGCAGCAAGCATGACTTGCCGACACCGGAGTCACCAATGAGCAAGAGCTTGATCAAAAAGTCGTAATGAGGGTTGGGCATTCTGCGAGAGATGTAAGAGAGGTTCGCCGAGGTTTGCAGAGGAGATGGACGGGTGCGAGATGTGGACGAAAGGGAAACGACAAGGTGTGAGGCCTGTAAATCTGATCGTGTGGTGGACTGAGCTGGTGAAGATTCTACAGACGACGATGTTCGCAAGCGCTGCTGACTGCGTTTGGGGAGCTCTGGTTTGGAGAGCGACAGCTGAGAATTACTGCAGGCGCGTTCAAGTTGGTGATGGTCCGAATGGTTGAGATTGTCGCCGGGAATGACGGTGTCGGATGTGGGAATGATTGAGTGCATGACGATCCAAATGATAGGGCGAATACGATGAGATGCAAGTGGGAAGGTCAGAAGGTGGAAAGAGTAAAAGAGGGTCAACGTCAGCGATGCTGTGCGAAACCAGTAAAAACGCGGATGCTGGAGGTCAGATAGGTGATGGAAGAGTGCGGTTGATTTGTGCGCGGTACGCCAGGACGACGAAAGGGCGGGAAAGGTTGAGGAGACGAAGCGTCTCCACATCGAGTGGTGTGATGAGCGACAGCGTCAGGCACGACTCTTTCATGATTGGATGTGCTGACGTGGGCTGGGAGCAGGACTTGCGGTACGAATGTGTGGGAGGAAGAGTTCTGTGCGTATTTGATTGAATGAGTGAGGTCCGAGAGCCGGAGCGGGGCGAGCTCATCTCGGTGGTATAATGCTGATGGGATGCTGTTGAAATGTTGAGATAACTTACGTATAGACTGATGCTGAGAGGTGTTAGAAGATGTTTGGGATTGAACGCGATCGAATAAAGACAATAAGCAGGACGGTACGATGGGGATGATGCAGTGATGATGAGCGGTGGAGGTTAAAGGCTCAACCCGAAGCAGTCATCGGGTGTGGTAGTGGCACGCTCTGTTTCTACTGTATGTGGGTGATTGACAATCACAGCGACCAGTGGGTGAGTAGGTAAAAGGCTTTCAGTGGCCGAGGATTTTGGTGCAAGGTGTTAGGGCTGTTTTTCTCTCTCTCTCTCTCTCTCTCTCTCTCTCTCTCTCTCTCTCTCTCTCTATAGCTCAAAAAGTTGAATCGGATTGACGCTTTGAATTTGTGCAGAAAAATGACCGTGTCATAGCAGCCTAACTTGTCACAGTGCGAGAGAGAAGCATGGTGAGTGCAGAGAATGGTATACAACTTTGTGTCGTGCGGTAGAAGCAGCTTGCATTGAACCTCCACCCGCCACTTTGACTGAACAGGTTGGCGAGAAGGAAAGAAAGCAGAGAAAATCCTGAAGAGCAACAACATCTGCACGTCAACCTGTTTGCCCTTTTCTCTCTCTCTCTCTCTCTTTTTTTTTTCTTCTCTTTTTTCTTTTTTCTTTTTTGTAGCCTCAACACTGTCTCGGGGCGCTGTTGTCATGTTGTGTTGTCCAACGTTGCAAAAGCAGCTTATGTTTCACCCACACTCACCTTCACCATCATTACATTCCGTTCAGTCGCTGAATTGATCAAGCAGCTCATTTTCCAACATGGAGCGGGTTCAATACCAGCTCGAACGCTCGGTTCCGCAGCTGCAACTCCTCGACGAGAACAACGTCTTCTCAAAAGAGCAATTACGTTCAATCACCACACAGCGTCAGGCCTTTGAGGGGCGTTTGCTCCGAAGAGGTCCCGACAAGAACGACTTCCTTCGTTATGCCGACTTCGAACGTAATCTTGCAGACCTCATCAACGTCAAAGCTAACCGTATCGGTCTGCCCAGAGCCTTCCATCGCGACAATGCTTCACTCCATACCGGTCATATTATCGCTATCTACGAGCGTCTTGTTCTCAAGTTCAAGTACGATGTCGAAGCTTGGCAACAGTACATTGCTTTTGCCAAGAGTAGGAAGATGCGTGTCGTCACAGCACGCGTCTTTGCTCGTGCTCTCTCTTTGCATCCCAACAACGTTCAGCTTTGGCTGGCGGCTGCCGCACATGAGCTCAACGACAACTCTTCCACCACAGCTGCCAGATCGCTTCTGCAGCGTGCTCTCCGCTTGAACCGTCTTCCCTGGAAGAAGCCCAGTACAGAGTACCTCTCCAGCAACAAACGTGCTAGCAATAGCTATGCCACCCACTCCAACAAGCGTATCCGCCATGACAGCACGTCAACACAAATCGATAATGACACATCCAGCACCTCCGCTACGTCCGGACCCGCTATCCTGAAATTCTCTTCCAGAGAGACCGATCTGCTCCGTTTATGGGTAGAATACATCCGCATGGAGTTGGTCTTTATCGAGCGACTTCGCAGAAGATGGCTCGTGCTTGGTCTCGAATGGGATGCCCAAGGCAGCGACGAGGACGCCAACATCGCAACCCATAATGAGTCTGCAGAAGCCCAACAAGCAGCTGTTGACATCGACTCGGCAACTAGAGTTGCCAATGGTACCAACGCCAACGATGGTGTTGACGATCAGGAGCGCATGTTGCTCAGCCAGGTGCCCGATAATGACGTAGATGCAAAATTCGAGGTGGCAGAAGTCGGCAGCGCCACACCCAACACCTTTACACCCAGACAGATGACAACCATTCCTCCAACACAAATCGCCATCCTGCGCGGCAACATTCCCCTATTCCTCATCGGCAGCGCGCTCGAGTCTCTGGCTCCTCGCCTCCATTTTGTCTTCCTCGTAGCGTTGATTGAGCTCATTCAGACTTTCCCTTTTGCGGAACCGATCAGCATCGATGCTCCCAAGAGCGGGCAAGCACTACGTCACCGCCTTTTGGACGGCGTCTACCGACACCTTTCAGATCGGCAGAGATGGGGTTGGACTCACTTTGCCCCTGCAGCACTTGTGTCGTCCATTCGATCCTTCCGACCTAAGACTCTCTCCTACGTAGACGAATCTGATCGCACAGCAGCACAGGTGGCCAATATGGAGGAGATGGACTCGCACCGCCTCCTCACATCAGCGAGTCATCTGCGAACCAGGTTTTCAAACGAGACGGATGGTCTTCTCGAACTCGCCTCACAGCTTAGGATCACCTCCGCCTCGGGTTCGCAGAAGGTATTCACATCGTCGTCCTCTTCCCTGGCCGTTCTATTGTCGCTCCACCTCCTGCAGTCGCTATTGACAGAGAAGACCAATGGCGGCACGATACCCTCGGCCGCCTACCAAAGACTAGCTGAATCGGGCTTGCTTCCCACGGCTGTCGGCGATGCCATAGCCCAGCTGCGTGCCCTTTGCGCGCAAGCGCCCACTGACGCGACGCAGCGCACAACACGAAGCGCAAAATCGGAGTTCTACACTACCACAGCACTCCTCATCGAAATGCTCAGCGACGAGCGACGTTCTGGAATAGATGAGCCAAATCTGTTGCGGTACCTTGAGTCGGTACAGGTGCAGCTGATCCAGGAAGCTCAAGCTGCTGGACCGCACATCGAGACAGCCCAGATGCGTGCGATTCCTTTGCGCAAGAAAGTGGATGCTGCCATCGCATTGCAGGGTGATAAGGAGCGCACTAAGAAATTTGCCAAGCTCAAGGATCAGCTCAAGGATGCCACAAGCAAGGATGCTTTCCCTGCAAGCGATGAGCTCTGGAGTCTTCGCATCTTCGTCTCTTCTCAACTTGCGGAGGTGTCGGGCAAGCCAGTGGCGGGAAATCGCGACTCGATCGCAGCAGAGTGGCATCGAGGTCTGCAAGCCTGCTCCGAGAACTTCGACGTAGAAGGCGCCGCCATGTCAGCAGAGACGAGCTTGTGGTCACGTTTCTTGGATTGGCTAGACAACGGCGTCGTCGGACCACAAAATGACAGTCACAAGGAAATCAAAGCAGCCTTCCGGTACAGCTCGGAACAATACCGATGGGCAGTGCGCGAGACTGCTTCTTTGCTGTCTCGCAGTACCAACAAATCAATCGCCGATCTAGAAGCTTTGCAACAATATCGACAAGCTGTGCACGATTTGTGCGTGCTTCGTTACATTCGACTCAGCCGTCCACTCGGCTACCACGATGACTCGGTGGCATGGTTGCTTCAATCGTCGTTCGCATCGCATCAAGCTTGGCTGGATGTCATCTCTGAGCTGCAAGCTCATGAGGAGGAGCAAGACGACGAATCGCTTCAAGCGCAAAAAGATGCTCAGCTGGTTGACAAGATCTTCACAAGATTATTGCAGATCACGTCGGGTGACGTCGAAGTATGGGCCACCTACCTTCAGCACCTTGCTGCTCGCGACATGACTGCAGCGCTCAAGACTCTTGAAAGATCCCGAAGTTCGTTGGAAAAGAGCGAGTACAAGCTGGTGGAGGAGAAGTGGCAAAACATTTGTGAAGAGCTGCATAAAGCCTCGATTGCCAACGTCGACGATGAGGATGAGGAGGACAGCGAGTAAAGCGATCGCTCGCGCTGTCGTTGTGTGATGTTCCACTCGCATATTGTGTTTCCTGCCGAGGTCTCAGTAGAAACACTACACTGGGATTGCAAATATAGACCGCACACTGCAGACGTCTTCTAATGCTGCTTTGAGTTCGCTATGAGAATGACAAGATACTGTAGATTACAAGATGAGAGTGTGCTCGTCCGCGTCAGAGCCTAGCAGACGATCGTGTTTCTATTCAAAGGCGGAAAGCCACATTGACAAGCTCCTCGACGTCAAACTTCTCTGGCTGCTTGTGGAAGTCATGCAGAAGGTTGGCGCAAGCCGACTGATCCCTACTCTCAGCTTCTGAATCAGTCAAGTTGGAAGAAGAGGGCAGATAGAATCTCTGCAACATGAGGGCAAGTAGCTGTGCTTGTGCCTGATCGATACGACCACCTTTGCCGGTCTGTTCGTTGAGACCCGTGACTTCACCTCGCATGAGCACGATACCGTTGCTTCGGCACAAGTCGGTATAGAAGGTGAAGATGAGGATGGGTTGACTGAAATCCTGTTTGAGCTTGTACTCGGCAAGAGGGGTGAAGAGGGTGGTGGCAGCAGGGGGCAGGTTTTCGCCAGCAGGGTTGGGTATCACAGCCCATTCGAGGAATTGCATCTCGAATGCCTGTTTCGAGCCATCCGCTGCCTCTGACTCTTCATCAATAACTTCCCGCGGCAATGGTAGGACAAATTGAGGGTATTTTCGAGCATTGGCCAGCATTTCGAGATATTTTTCTGATGGGATCACGGCCGAAAGCTTGTTCTTGATCATGTGGTAACCAGTCCACAGCTTTGTGATGGTTTCTACATCTTGTGTCATGAGCTTCTCCACGTTCAGAAGCTTGTTGAGAGGCTTGATGGGTCCTTCCTGCGCACCTGAAGGGGTAGAGTGAAGCTGACCGGAGGCGAGCTTCTTGGCTGCTTCCGCTTTCGATCGTTCTTTGATAGCTTGTGCCAATGCTTGATCGCGCTTCTCTATTTCGGATAGTACATCGTTCTTTTTCGACTGCGAATCTACGGACGCCACGGTGGACGCAACTGGCTGGACCGTTTTGACCGCAGCAAACTCGAGAGAACGTCTCTTGAACTCCTCAAGGGACAAGCCCTCCTTCGTGGCCTTTACTTTGATCCTTGCTTCATACTCGCGAAGCTTTCTGTCGCGCTTCTCCTGTATGGAGGCTCGATGATCTTGAATTATGGTCGGAGACACAGTCTTTGCGACGGATTCTCCTGCGCTTTGAGACTGATCATCTGTTTTCAGGTGCGACCATGCGAATGGAATAGGTGGAGAGACCTGTGCGAGGCTGGGCCTAGCGCTGTGGAGCGTTCGTGTCCGGGAGCCAGATGTTATTCCAGAGAAGGTGCTGCGCAGAGATGTAGCGAGAGATCTCATCGTGGCCTGTGAATGCTGCAATTATGACAAAGGGAGAAAGAAAGTGGCTAACGAAGGCGAGTGAAAGACACTAAATATCTTGGTCAAAAAGCGTACTGTAGGTGCTCGGATCTCGGGAACTGGGTGAGCGTTCCAAGAAGAGTGGGGTCTTCTTTCGAGCTGTCATCAGAAGCTGATATGGCATTGTATCAATTTTGGCTGTGGCCACGCTATTTTACACCTTTTTTGCAATCAAAACCGAGATCGATGCGTTTTGAAACCGTTACCAGATTGTCACTATCCATCTTAAACGGATATTGTTAACCTTTACTCACAAGTAGACCGTTAGCACACTAAATGATGACCATTAGACCAATCTTTCGAAACAAATAGACTGCATATTTACTGATTGATTTGTTTTCAGCCTTGTAGCATGAGAAAGAGCTTGAATTGAGTGAAATACAGTACGTTCAAAACATGAAAAGAGCTAGAGACCATATTGGTTGATGGCAGCGGTTGCATTACAAAAGTCTATCTCCGGTTTCCAAACAATGGGAAGATCTGCTCATTGTCGTCAATTTTCTGCCAAAAGTCGAGAGAAACGGTTTGATGATGTCCTGGCATTGCAAAAAATGATTGTTGTAACATGCTAGGGGTGTGCGGTACAAGGGATGGGTATTTCAATGAGATTGAACTGAGGAACAAGTGACAGTACAGGAATCTGATGAGAAGAGATTACGACAAGAACAGTGTCTCTGCTATGCGGAGGCTGAGTCCTCTTTCCAACAGTCTCTCTCAAGTGTTCACGGTCTTTCACTAGTCTGACGGTCTTCTTCTTTGAAAAACACAGTCTATTGTTTTCAAAGGCTCTGATCTTGTTTGACATAGACTTGACGGTTAGCTCTAACAATCAAGCACAATGGTGACGGTTAACGATGTCAGATAAGGTTGGGACTATCGGTTTTTGTGATGGTTTCAAACGCGTCAATCTCAGTTTTGATTGCAAAAAGGTGTATCCTTTTTTACATTCAATTTTGTTGTATTGCACCCATCCGGCCTGGCTAGAGCCATGCATCTTGACGCGGCCGGTGTTGGACCCTGTTGCCTCGGACATAATACATACTTATGGAATTGAGGGCCAGCTGCAGAGTATCACAAAGACGCACTCTTGCTGTTGCTGTTGGAGTGGCATGTGTCAGTGTGTGAACGTGGCGCAGGGAAAGTTGTAAACGAAGGTGAGGGAGGTAAACATAATTTACCGTATGTCCTTCACTCGGCTCGACCGCAATGTCTCTAACTGTTTGCACAATCCGATGGCGACAGAAGGTGCTCAACATAGACCTAATTGAATTCCAAGCGGCAATATAAGTCCATAGGCGGCGATAAGCTCGTATCAAGAAGCTTATTGCCGGTCGTGATAAGTCTTTTACCGTGAGTATTTGCTCGCTGAAGCTACTGAGCACCACTCATATTGACACGAGTGCCCTCCGTCCTCGCATACGACTTGACAGCAACTTTACATCACAGCCAGCCAATACACCAGCAATCGCTGCTCTAGCTTCCCACAATCCTTTCGATCCCCTCACTCTTCCCAACAATGTCGTCCAAGAAGCTTCTGACCATTTTCGGTGCCACTGGCAATCAGGGTGGCAGCGTGATTTGCACCATTCTCAACTCCCCAGCGCTCAGCGCCAAGTACTTGCTTTGAGGCATTACTCGTGACACTTGCAAACCCGCCGCACAAGAGCTTGCAAAGCAAGGCGTTGATGTAGTTTTTGCCGATCTTGATGACCTCGCCTCGCTTCAAAAGGCTCTCGACGGCTCGTACGGTGTCTTTGCTGTCACCAACTTCTGGGAGGCCAACGACGGCGCAAAGGAGACTCGGCAAGGACGCAACATTGTGGATGCCTCCATCTCTACAGGCACAGAGCACCTCGTATTGCCGACCTGGACAACGTTCTTGGGTCCAAGGTCGCTTACAACAACGTTGCCGCCGAAGTGTACAAAAGCTTCCTTCCCGAGGCCATCGCAGAGGAGCTTACCGAGAACATGAAGCTCATGGATCAGTACAGCTACTATGGCAAGAATACCGAGAAGGAACAGGCTGAGAGCGATGCCTTCCTGCTCAAAGATGCCAAGCTTGCCACTGTGAGCTCATGGGCAAGGTCGCTCAATCTGTGATTGCCTTTGTACAACTTTAGCTGCATGTGATTTGGAATCCTACGCTTTGCATCCTCATCCTACTGCTTGACTGACTGTGTCAAAAACGGAGTGATGGCTTCATCTTGATCGAGCCACCGTTTGCATGTGTTGGGGAGCACAAACTTCAGATGCTGCGTAATCCGTGTGAACGTGGGAAGGCGGCACTTGCAACAAGGTATTCAGATCTCAATCTTCCCGGTTTGTCGATTCAAGAGGCCGTGTACTGGCCGGAGGGACCGTCGTATCCAAGACGTTGAAGCAAGCTTTGAGAGGGTCAGACGCCGGGCTTGTCTCGACCAGCCACTTGGAGTGGACAAGACACAAGGTCAGGCAAAAGTGTGTTGGCGTGTGTTGATTCTTTCACCGTCCGAAAGGCTTGGTGTCATGCTTTTTGCGAAGAGGCATTGCAATGTAAATTAATTGCGGGCGCCTCGTGTACAAACACGCCCACACAATGCATGTTGCATACTTGGTTATGTTGTCGAAACCTACAGTGGAAGAAATGCTGGAGTAGCCTTGCAAGAGCATGCTGTGTAGTGGTGCAGAAGAGCATGCGACGGGAGAAGTGGGACGTTGCGGTGTTGCAGCGCTTCAATGTCTTCCAAGCTGCATGTTAGCTGCATGTTTGCTGCATGTGGATGTGCCGTGTGCTTTGGAGTTTAACTAATAGTTTTTGTAAGATAGACAGACTAAGTGTGGGTTTGCTTTCTGCAACATGCAACTGCAACCAACAATGCAGCGCAACAAATAGAAGCACAAGCTGCACACGGCTTTGGACCAACACTCTCTGCATGGCTGAGCCGGCCAGCACAAGCGCTTGCTGTTCTCGGTTCTTCCGAACAGCTGCATCTGAACCACTTGGCCTGTGTGACTGGAGGTAACCACTCTCCGCCCGGAAATCACACGGCGCACGCTCAAAGACTTGGGTTCCAGTGCAAAAGTTACACCACGCTATCACTGCTGCCATCTCTCACTCATCTTGGTCGGACCCTCCGGCCATATTCCACGCATTGCACAGCACTCACACTCACCACCATTTCCCTAAAACTTCCACCTGTCCGCTCCCCTCTTACCCCAACTATTCTGCACACATTCCCTCAACATCTCGGTTGACTCTCACGCTCCACACTGCTTACCTTCATTAATACCTTGCACACCATTCTTTGTGTTTATTGCCCTTCTTCGCCGCTGGCCTCGGTTTATCTTCTGCCATCTGATCACACACGTACCCAGTCGCTTTCGTCAAGCATTCCTGCTCTTACCAACAACCCCACATCACATCCTGACATCTTTCAATCATCACATCTGTGCGCCGGCGACTCTTACCACATCTAGTATACCCAATCTCGTAACCTAATACAACAATCAAGTCGCACCACAGCCACGAACGAAGCACAGGCTGGCCTTCTACACGCGTGCAGTTGCTCCTTCGCCTCGCTTTCGACTCATCGGAGGCGCCGTTGAGCAATTCCATTGCCTTTCTCGTCGTTTTGAGCCGCACGATTCACCGTATTTGACAGGACATGCCCGCACTTCTTCAGCAACAAATGGCTTATCAAGGCCGAGAAGTACCACACATGACTTCCAACGACGCCGAAGACATTCGCGTCCACGATGTTGACGAAGATTTGCCAGAAGCCTACTGCGGTGGGTGTGGCCGCCTCATCGACGAGGAGAGCGTTGAGGAAGGTGTCATTCAATTTGCAACCAAGCTCTGGCACATCGAATGCTTCCGTTGCGCAAAGTGCAAGAACATGGTCAGCACAGAACGAGACGACATTCTCCTTCTCTCCGACGGTCATCCCATCTGCGGCGAGTGCAACTACTCTTGCAACATTTGCAACCTGCCCATCATGGAGGAGGCTATCATGACCGGAGACGAATCCTACCACGCATCGTGCTTCACATGTCGTTCCTGCCATTCAAAAATTGAAGAGCTCGTGTTCGCAAAGACGAGCCAAGGCATCTACTGCATGAAGTGTCATAACGAGCGCGTCGCTCGCAGTCGAAAGCATGCAGAACAGAAGCGCGCAAAGGCGCGCCGCGAGAAGCAGCTTCAAGATGCTCAGGAGGCCACCCATCGAAACACTCCGGCCTTTCATACTTCGGTTCCACCTCGCTCGCCTCTATTGGACCAACCGCCATCGCTTCCTTCAAAGGAAGCGCCACCACCTTCTGCATCGGCCCTTGCATCGCCAGCACCCAATGGTGCAAGTCTCTCGCCCTGGACCAACCAGGGAAATTCTGCGACGGCAGCGGCGATCACTGCTCGTCCCGGTAGTGCCAGTGGTAAACGACCCATGAATGCACCGCCACCTCCTTCGCGCGAAGGTCGTAGCCCGGCTATTAGCTCTACGGCCAAGCTCGAAGATCGCACCACCCCTGCTTCCAACACCTCGCAGACTTCTTTGTCCTCCACAGCTGCCGAGCATCACTCTCAACCTCAACAATTTGAAGGTACAGCTCCTCTTTCGCCTCGAAAGAAAGCCTTTGCCAACGAAGTGAGCTCACCGCATGCGTCGCCAGTGGGTAACAAGATGCGGCTTCCTGACGCCGAAGGACTTGGCTCGTCCTCAAGTCCAACAACCTCACCACTCAAGAAGAGCTTGCCAGCGGATGGGTCTCCGTATGGAGAACCTGGCCGAATGTTGCGACCCTCGAACAGCCGCGAAGACCTTGGCGTGAGCCTGCGATCCTCTAGTGCGAAATCCAACGCAAGCACCAGTCCGAGAAATCCACTCAGTGCATCGGCCTCTTCCTCTCGCCTCTCCAAAGTGTATTCCTTTTACGACCCAGACTTCCTCAGCTTGGTTGAATCTTTCGGCGAGTTCGACTCGAACGATCAGCCACCAGTGCCAGCTCTTCCAACGTCTGTGGCTGCTCCTTCTACTGCCTCCTCTTCGTCATCCGAGCCCGCTGCTGCACCGACACAGGCCTCAGCATCATCCACGGCCTCAGCTTCAGAGAAAGATGCTTCCATGAAAAGTGTGGCCACCGAAAAGACACTCGTCAACGGAGATGCATCCCCCTCTCAACAGCATGTCACCTCAAGTATCGCCGAAACTGCCGATAGCGACGAGGAGCTCCTCGATGACAATCGCAGAGACACTTCCGCATCAGCAGGCTCACTCAAAGAGGTCTCCTCCCAAGTCCGTGCCTCCATGCAGCAAGCTCGCGACGGCCAAGTCAGCATGGATATCTCCTTTGTCGAGACGATTCTTCAAGATCTTGAGCAGACCCGAAAACGCATGGAGTCTCTCCAAGGCCGCTATGACCGCATCCGTCGCGCAAGCCAGCAAGCAGCGCACGGCTTCTCGATGGCCAAGGAAGAATTTGAACAAGAGGTCAACGCACGGCACGAAGCAGAGCTCGAGATGGCCCGTCTGCGCCGTCAACTCGCTGAACAGGCGCTCAAACTTGCGACCGCCAACAGCGAACGCCGCCAACAAGAGCAGCTTGAGCGGCGTTCCCAAGATGTGAAAGCAAACCTCAAAGGCATGGAGCGGGATCTAGCCAAACTTATGGTCGAGCGAGATCTTACCGTGGCAGAAGTTGCCGAGCTCGTTGCGCTGCAGGGCGGCGCAGCTACTATTTCACCTTCGGCCGTCTCCTCTTCCAATGGCGCCGCCCGATCATCCACCAGCACAGTTGACGCCGCCATCACCCAGAACCTCACTTCCCGACTTGAAGCGGTCAAGAACCGATATAGGAAGGAGATCGACGAACTCACCATCGAGCGCGACTCGCTCTTGATCGAAATTGAAGAGCTCAAGCAATCAAAGGGGCTCTTTTTGGAAGAGGCACAAAGCCTCAACGCCAAAAACGAAGAACTCAACACGATGCTCGGCCAGCTCAACCGCAAGATCGAATTGGCCGCTCAATCCCGAGAACAACTGCCCCCCCTTCCCAACCTGCCCAGAGACCTCTCCTTAACCACCGCCAAGACTAGTGGAGGATCGTTCGGCTTCGGCTCGCGACACAAACACCCTCACAAGCACACCCCCCACAATGCTTCCATTTCTTCGCAAGATGCCCCTCCCTCGAGCGCTGGACTCGACAACGTCTCTGTCGATACGGCCGTCCAACAGGTCATCAAACCTGGCCGTGTGGAACCGGCACCGGTGGTGAAGAAGTTCAAATGGATGAAGCCCAAGCTTTCCGAAACCACAAAGGCCAACATCCACCCCTCTCCTCATGGCGCGGTTCCCCCGGTCCCGCCCAAAGGGGGCTCCTCTCTTATGTCGGGCGCATCCTCTACCGCCATGACCCGCGCTACAAGCCACGACGTTGTTGTCCGCGAGCATCTCTTCCAACCCTTCAACGTGTTGCGTCCAACGCGCTGCTTCGCATGTCAGAAGAACATGTGGGGCCAGTCCGAGATGCGATGCGCCCTTTGCGCTCAAGTGTGTCATTCGCGCTGTCTGCAAAGTCTACCAATCTCTTGCAATCAGCCGTACATGCGTCCGGATGAGGGCACGGTCGAGAACACGGGACCATCTATGTTTGGAAGGAGCTTGACCGAACAGGCAGCCGCCGAAGGACGAGATGTACCTTTGATTGTCGAGAAATGCATTCAAGCAGTGGAGGCATTTGGGATGGACTATGAAGGGATTTACCGAAAATCTGGTGGAACGTCCCAACTCAAAGTGATTACTCAGCTTTTCGACCGAGGCAACAGCTTTGATCTCGAAGACACGGATCGGTTTAATGACGTTTCTGCCATTACTAGCGTTCTCAAGAATTACTTCCGCGAGCTTCCCACACCTCTACTCACCTTTGAGTTGTACGATGATCTGATCAGGGTGGTGGAAAGCAAGAATGAGGATGCGGTGACGAAGCAAGGGTTGATAAAAGAGGTGGTGGAAAAACTTCCTCGTCAGCACTACTGTACTCTGCAACATCTGGTCTTGCACCTGTACAGGGTTCAGGAGAGGAGCGCCGACAACAGGATGAATGCGAGGAATCTTGGTGTGGTCTTCGGTCCAACACTGATGAGATCCGCAGATCCATCGCAGGAGTTTGCACATATGGGTGGCAAGGCCATGACCGTAGAGTTCTTTATTGATCACGCTCCCGATCTTTTCATCTAACATCACCGATTGCCCGAATACTTCGCAGTCGCAGTTTTCACAACATGCAAAACGGCCTATGCACATGACTCAGTAATTGCGAACATCGTCTCACCGGATTTCTTTTCACCTCAGCTCCCCAAAGAAAGAGCGAGAACTTTGGGACAGCGATTCTGATATTTTTTCGCAATGTGTAGTTGAGAGATGGATCCTTTTTGTTTGCGGGGCATGTGTAAACTTTTTGGGAAGAAAGGGGTGTTACGAATGAGTTTTCTTTTAAGATAAATGATATGATGCTGCGATAGGAAGAATGAGTATAGTTTTTGAGGTTGGACCGAGCCGCGTCTGTGCAACCCCACTGGCGCATGAGATGGGAAAAGAAAGTGAGCACCGCTCAACGTTGCCAAGCAGGCTTGTTAGACATGCGGCTACGACGAGCAGCAGCACCTCCCGAAGGTGCGCCGAGTCCGCCACCACCACCCATGGCTGGACTGGTGGGCGAGTACTGTGGCGATGTGGGCGAATACTGTGGCGAAGCAGGGGAGTACTGTGGCGAGGTCGGGGAGAAGGCCGGCGAGGCAGGCGAGTACTGAGGCGAAGTCGGCGAATAAGCCGGCGAAGAGGGACTGAAGCCCTTAGCGCCGCCCCGACCGGCCATCGCGGGAGAGGTCGGCGAGTAGACAGGAGAGGTGGGAGTGTAGGCTGGACTGGCAGGGCTATAGTTCGGGCTGGTCGGTGAGAACTTGGGCGATGCAGGCGAGTACTGAGGACTTGTCGCTGCGCCATAGCGACCAACCGGACTTGTCGGGCTCATACGAGGGCTCGTTGGCGAGTAGCCTGCACCCGCTGGGCTCGAGGGCGAGTAGTTGGGCGAGGCCGGGCTGTAGCTTGGCGAGGTGGGCGAATACGATGGGCTGGTGGCTCCGCCAAAGATGCGCGGCGATGTAGGACTGTACGCCGGCGAGGTAGCTCCACTCGTCCAGGGGCTCATGGCACCCAAGGCACCAGCAGGCGAAGTGGCGTAGCCCGGCGAAGTAGGAACATAGCCGGGCGAGACAGGCGAGAAGCCGTATCCAGCCGGACTCTGCGCACCCAGTGGCGTGCGCATCGGACTGGTACCCGACAGCAGATAATCATTGTAGCCCCCTTCATCGCCGCCAGTCTGAGCGAGAGGACTGAACATGGCCTGCTCGTGCACGCGGAACGCATCATCGGAAGCTGGTGAGCTCGAATCGTAGGGCGTCATTGCACCCGGAGTCTTGCCGCCAGCCGCATCAAGGGCACGGGATGCGAGCAATGTGTCGTAGGGCAAGGCATGGTTGACAATGGTGTCCTTGAGCATGTCGAGATCCAAGTTGAGATCAAAGGCACCCGTACCCATGGGCGCCATCTGACCGAGTAACACGTTCTGCGCCACACCCTTGCAGTCATCAACGTCGCCCATCGATGCGGCCTCGATCAAGAGCTCGACCGTCTCTTCGAAGGTACACCTCATCAAAGCACCCTGATTAGTACGGTTGATACCGTGACGAGTAATGGCCATCAAGGCACCTTGACTGGTCATAATGTCACACAACAACGCCAAATGTCGGTAGTTAACGTACGAACCGTCAAACTCGATAACGGCACGTGTCTCACGGAGGAGTGAGTTGCGAGCAGCTTCGATGCCAAACACACGGAAGATTTCGACGGGGTTATTGCAACTCGTTCGAATGGCGTCGACACCCTCGACAGCGAGCACCTCGGCAAGGTTGCTTCCGTCGGTCTCGAGCACCCATTCGGACACAGTGCGCCAGTCGCCGGTGACGGGATCGATACGGCGCGTCTTGTTGTCCTGCTGCACAATGTAGACCTTCCTGATGCCCTTGATACCCTTGAGGTCGATCTCGGCAAGCATTTGCGAGGCAAGGTTCTTGAGGAAGATCTCCTCTTCTCCCTGAGCCTCCTTCTCGGGGTCGTTGTCAACGACACGGATACGCAAGATGAGATTCTCGGCGTTGTCTTCGGAGTGCATGACAAAGATATCCTGCCCGAACATGGCGCTGATCTTCGAGGCGACATCGGCCATGGTTAGGTTCTTGTCGAGCATCTGCGCACGGTCAAGCTCCAGACGCAGCAGCCAGGGCGACTGGCGCTCCAAGCTTGCCTCGACCTCCTCGTCAGGAATAGCAAAGAAAGCCTCGACGAAGTCCTTATCCTCTGCGATGACGGTGGCCGACGGATCAGGATCGTAGTGGACCTCGACGGCCGAAGTGACGGTCTGCAGGGTGGTGTGGGCCAGCGCGGTCTGGATGACCTTGGCCGATTCCTGCGACTGGCTGTACTGCTCCGTGAGGTAGACAGTGACGGAGGGCGTTTTGATGTTCTCGGCACAGTTGATGATCTCTTTCAAACGCGGCACACCGAGAGTGACGTTCTTACTCGACACACCGGCATAGTGGAAGGTGTTGAGCGTCATCTGAGTGGCAGGCTCTCCGATACTCTGCGCTGCCAAGGTACCGCACATCTCACCCGGGTTGGCGACGGATCGGGCGAATTGACCCTCAATCTCACCGAGGATCCACTCCCAGGCCTCCTTGTTGATGTGGTGTTGCTCGATGACCATCTTGGAGCACAGGTACGAGCGCAAGTGGATCTTGAAGAGCAACGTGGCATTCATCTGAGCTTCGCGAGAGATCGGATCATCACCACGAATGACGATCAAGCGGTCGAGAACCTGGCGAAGGCCGATGATGATCTCGGCAGGTGAGAGGTCACTTGGCTTGCGTTGGTCGATGTGGAAGATCTGTTGGGCGTTGAGCACAAGGCGAGCAACATTCATTGGCAGACGAACCTGCACCTGGTCGGACTGGAAGATCTCTGTGCGGAGCACGTCCCGATCCGCCTCGAGCTGGACAAATTCATCGTCCAACAAATCTTGCAGCTCCTGGGACCATTCGCCGAGGCCTGGGCGGAGGGTGCCCTTCTTGAAACCACCGTCATGGAGGTCGACGCGGAACATGTGCCGGAAGTCCGCATCGTTGAGCTTGAGTGTCAAGAGCGTTTGCGTCTCGACCTGAGCTCCATCGATACCATCCTCTCCATAGGCAAACTGAATAACATTGTTGGTCGAATTTCGTACGGTACCATCGTAGCAGACCATGACGTCCTCCAGCGCCTTGACCAAACGACGCTGAATGTAACCCGTCTCGGCAGTCTTGACCGCCGTGTCAATGAGACCTTCACGACCCGCCATGGCGTGGAAGAAGAACTCCTGGGCAGTGAGACCTCGCAGATAGGAGTTTTCGACAAACCCGCGAGACTCGGGAGTGAAGTCGTCCTTGGTGAAGTGAGGAAGACTGCGGTGGCGGAAACCGAAGGGAATACGCTTACCCTCGACGGACTGTTGTCCGACACAAGCGGACATCTGCGAGATGTTGATGAACGAACCCTTGGAACCGGAGACCACCATCTGCTTGACATTGTTGAAGTCGGGCAAACTCATTTCAGCGTGATTACCGACATCGTCGCGGGCCTGATTGAGAACACGGTTGACATTGGCTTCGAACGACTCACGCAGAGTCATACCAGCTTCCACCTTGAGCCAGTCGTGTCGGGCATATTGAATGTAGTCCATGACAGCGGCCTTGGCTGCCGTGATGGTCTGGTTGATACTGTCTGTGGTGGCCTTGTCAGCCACCGTGTCTCCGATACCGATCGAGAAACCGTTATGCAAGAGCCAAAAGTTGACAACGCGCTGCACTCCGGAGAAGAAGCGTTTGCAAACGACTGGACCCTTCTCTCGGAAGATGATATGGATCAAACCACCAGCCGAGGCACCGACAACCTTCTTGTTGATGACACCATACATAATCTCACCGTTCTCGATGTAGACACCGTCATCCTTCAGAAAATTGTTCTTGAGACCCTTGTCCTTGTCCAGGAAGACGTTGATACCTTTGGGAATGCACATGGACAAGATCTGCTTACCAGACCAGTACGGCTTGGGCTTGAGAATGCATGGCATGGGAACAACGCCGTCCCAATCGGCGACCCAGAGCAGCACCTGCTGGACCTGGTGATAGTCCAAAAGACAGTCTCGCAGCGAGAACTTTCGGATACCGCAAAGTGTGTCTTGCACGATACCCATGACGGGCTTGTTGGCCTGGGGCGAAACAATCTGACGGGGAACCCATGCGATCTGCGAGAGCTCGGCACGGGTCTCTTCGGACTGTGGAACGTGCAAATTCATCTCGTCACCATCGAAATCGGCGTTGTACGGGGGAGTCACCGAAAGGTTGAGACGGAAGGTGGAGTAATCCATGAGCTTGATTCTATGCGACATCATCGACATTTTGTGCAACGAGGGTTGACGGTTGAAAAGAATGTAGTCGCCGTCCTTGAGGTGGCGTTCGACAATCCAGCCAGGCTGCAGCGCCATGTCGCTTCGCCTATTGTACTTCAAATCGATACGCTCGCCCGTGTCTCGGATGACGTACTTGGCACCAGGGTAATCGTTCGGACCGTTTCGCACCAGCTCCGAGAGCCAAGCTCTGTTGTACGGAGTCACTCGCTCCGGATAGGTGAGGTTACGGGCGATCGACTTGGGTACACCTACTTCGTCGAGCTCGAGCAAGGGATCACCGGTGATGACGGTACGGGCAGAGAAGTTGACACGCTTGCCCATCAAGTTGCCACGAAGACGACCCTCCTTACCCTTCAAACGGGCGCGGATGGACTTGATAGGTCTACCACTGGACTGCATCGCTTGGGGCTGCCCGGCAATGTCGTTGTCCATGAAGGTGGCACAGTGGAATTGGAGAAGCTGCTCAAAGTCGGCAAGAATATGTGCGGGAGTTCCTTCTTGCTCCATTTTCTTCAGGGTGGCGTTGGCCCGGATGACATCGGCCAACTTGTACGTCAAGTCATCTTCACCTCCATCCTGCACCGAGGGCCGGACAGGGGGAGGCGGCACTGGAAGGACGGTCAAGACCATCCAGTCGGGACGCGCGTTCTCTTCCGACAGCCCGAGTGCGGCAATGTCCTCGCTCGACATCTTCTTCAGGATGGTGTGTGCTTCTGATGCTGGCAACGGACGCTTCTCTGCCTGCGCAATCGCGTTCTCCTCACCGTCCTCGTCCTCGCCCTTGCCTTTCTTCCACTGAGTGAAAAGCTTGAGACCTTCACGACGGATGTTGGGCTGAACACGACCACATCCTCCATGGCCAGGCTTAGCCTGCTCTTCAAAGCCCATCTCATCTTCATCCTTGGGATCATCGGCCTCGCAAATCATCTTTTTCGAGCAGTACTCCCATACGCGCTGGAATCGGCGCTTCCTGCTACCTCTTGTCGCCTTTACAATCTGATCGAAGACGGGGTCCGTCACAACATCTGCCTTGAGCTTACCACAATGGAAGCAGACGCACTCTAAAATCTTTTTGACCTTGCCGAGGTAGCCGATGTGGAACACGGGTTTGGCCAGATCGATGTGACCAAAATGACCTGGACATTCTTGGTGACCTTCACCGCATGTCTGGCACTTGTAGTTCCTGTCGAGCGTACCGAGGCGAGGGTCCGAGAGACCACCGATCCTGGGCTTACCAGACTCATCCTTGATTTCGGGCACTTCGACCTTGCAGACCGAGATGGCTCGCTGTGATGGATGCGGAGGGTAAGTACAAGATCAGCGATGTCGGGGTCAGAGAAGATTGAAGAAGCAGGACAGTTCCAAAAGGTGTTAGCAACGTGTACTTTGCAAGAGGGTATTCTGGGACGCGATACATTCCCACAGCCTCAAGATCGTGAGGGCGCGAGCAAACACGAGGAGGGCGGCGGGGTAAGGGCGTTTCAGATACCTACAATCTCTTCGGGGCTCAAAATACCGAATTGAACCTCACGCACGGGGCGGATGGGTGCAGTGGAGTGAGCAAAAGATTGACCGGCCTGGGCACTCATGGTAAATGAATACCTTTGGTATTGGAAGCGAATCTGTGTCTGGGAGCGTGCAAATGAAGGAGCACGGAGATGACTTGGTACGCTGATGTAGCGTTGCCAAAAGCAGAAAGTTGGTGACGAATCGCGCTAGCTGTGTTGCGGCTCTGGCCCTGTTGGTCGCAGTTGGGTCGGAAGAATCGAGATAATTTGTGGTGACAAGTATGGCCTATGCTGTCAGCGTAAACGCCACGGGCGAGCGAAACTGGTGCAAGAGCGGCGGTGCGAATTCGAAAGGATGTGGAAGGGTGATGATGTTCGGTAAAGAGAAGACTAGACTGAGGCGTGGTGGTTGGTGGAAGAAACGAGACGATTGCCTTTCGACAAGTCTGTGTCGAGACGGAGACTAGATGTGGAAGACCACGGCAAGATATTTGCTGCTATCAAATGCTAAGCATGTGAAAGGATGTGGGACGACGAGGAAACAAGTCTGGCAAAGGCGTTGAACGTGCACGGCTGGCGATTCCAAGCAACAAGACGTTTGCTTTGGTGCAAGTCGATGTGTAAGGTATGATGCAGTCGCGGAAGCTTCGAGAATGAGGTATCGAAATTTGGCCTTTGATGCGCAGGATGCTGAAAGACGGCCGGGAACAAGGATGCAGAACGGAAGAAAACGAGCGAGTGTTGCAATCGCCGGTTGGACAAGCTGGAGATCGTGACCGTCGGCGTGCGATAGAAGTGGGCGAAAATGGCGTAAACGATGTCAACAAGGACACGGATGGAAAGATGAAGAGGTAGGGAATGGTGAAGGTGATGTGAAAGGAGATGTGGAAGGATGGAGGCGAGAAGGTGGTGATGGCGACGAGCGCGATTGCGAAGGTGAGGCAACGAGCGAGGATAGGGAATTCTCTATGTCCCCCAAAAATCAGGGCAGCAGCAGGCGATCGATGCGGATACCACACCAAGGCTTCCCCGAGCTAGGCGAAAACGCGCGATTCCAGCTGAGCCACAGACCACAATGGCGCGCTCTCTTCTTGTGACTGACCGAGAGAGAGAGAGAGAGAGAGAGAGAGAGAGAGACGAACTGGGCTACTGCTCGCGCTCTGTGTCAAGAATAACAGCAGCAGCAGCTAAGCAATTTTTTAATTGGTGGGAGAAAAGGAGCACAGAGAGCCTTTTGTATCGCGTCAACACAGCCCAAGATACATTGATATTTAATACTACTATCGTTTGAAATTCGTTTGGTGGTATGCGGATTCGATGTTTTGTATTCTTGAATATGTGATCGACCCATCCTTGACCTATGTTACTATCGAACTCTAACATTTCAATAGGCCAAAACGTGAAACACGAAAGTGTGAAAATTGTGTCTGGCATGACATGCTCAGCACAGTTGTCACCTAAATTACCAGTCGCTTCTCCGCTTACGCATTTGCAACAGGTGTCGAGCTCCCGAGGAATCAAAATCTCTTCGGATCTGGACTAGGCGCAGAGCTGAGCTGCAGCAGAGTGCGTCAAGGCACAGCTCAGCTCGAACGGCACAGCCGAGACCCTCAATTCGCTCCCCCATCCTCATCCTTGACTCATTGCCTGCCTTCACATCCTTGTTTTGCCTTTTCATACCACCATTGTCTTCCTTTATCATTGGGTTCATCGCCTTCCGTATCGAAGTCGCTCGCTCTCCTCATCACCATCACTGCATTCTTCTGAACGTAACCTCATTCAACTCTCTTTAGTCTTGGTTTGCTTTCCCCTGCACGAAACGTACGACACCCACGCTCAGCCCATGGAGACCTAGCTCGTCCGCTGCATCACTGATCTACCTACTTTTATTCAGCACTCCATCAACGCTTTGAACACAACCGCCAGTAAATCTGCATCCAGTGACCTTCTACCTACCGTCCGCGTCCGGACTCATTCGGATATCTTGATCGCTGCCCACCATGTCAGCACTATGGGGAGCGTGGGGCGCCGACGCTTTCACAGAGCAGGTCGAAAAAGCCACATCCGAGCTTCTTCCCGTCGGCTCCGAGGACATTGCGCTTAACCTCGAGATTTGTGATCAGGTCAGAGCTAAGCAAGTCCCCGCAAAGCAAGCCATACAAATTCTCAAGCGTCGCGTCAGCCACAAGAATCCCAACGTCGTTCTACTCGCACTCGGTCTCACCGATATCTGTATCAAGAATGGTGGCGATCACTTTCTCCAAGAAGTCGCTTCGCGCGAGTTCATGGACAACCTCGTCTCGGTGTTGCGCAACCCTTCTGGCGTAAACAACGACGTCAAAACCAAGGGGCTCGGCCTCATTCAGAACTGGTCCCAGATCGCCGAGGCCAAGCCAGCGCAAATGAGCTACATCACACAAGTCTATAAACAGCTCAAATACGACCACAAGATGGAATTCCCTCCGGCCGATCCCAACGCCGCTGCATCTGCTGCGCTAGTCGAGACCCTGACCGCACCCGAATGGGTCGATGGTGAGGTCTGCATGCGTTGCCGCACCGCTTTCACCACCTTCAACCGCAAGCACCACTGCCGCAATTGTGGCAACGTCTTCTGCCAGCAATGCTCCAGCCACAACATGGCACTTCCCTGGTTTGGTATCGGCCAAGACGTTCGTGTCTGTGACGGATGCTACGCTCGAAAGGGGCCTCCTAAGAACGCGGCAAAGCTTTCACGCTCCAAGAGCGCCTCCTCGCCTTCATCTTCTAGCAGGCAAGTCCCGTCTGGCCGTAGCGCGTCGTCCTCGCATCAACGCTCCGCGACCGTTGGCGGCAAGTCGAAGCGAAGTGCCCGTCAAAAGGAAGAGGATGACATCGCCCTTGCCATCCAGCTCTCGCTCGAAGCATCGGGCCAAAGTGGCTCGCGCCCCGACGCCTTCACTGCTCCAAGCCAGCCATCGAGGGGAAGCGTAGAGAGAGCTCCCAACGGTCGTGTGCTCGAAGGCACTGATGCCGACGATGATCCAGACCTCGCAGCTGCTATAGCGGCCAGTCTGCGCGATTGGGCACCTCCCGCTCCCAGCGCGCCAGACGGTCTCAACCATGGTGCCGGCTCCGCACCTGCCTCGGGTGTCCCAGCGGCATACGGCACCGACGCGGTGCAGTCCAACCTGCCCTTGCCCCCCTCTCTCGACCTGGCACCCCAAGACGTAGATAACATTCTCACTTTCTCGCAAACCATCCAAGCGCAGCACGCTCACAATCAACGAAGCGGTATGGTCGGCGCACCCGTGCCGCAACCTGTGCAAGCGCTGTTTGAGAAGGCTTCGGCTGCACGACCTCGCATGGCACGGAATCTCGAGGAAGGCCATCGTCGCCACAATGTGTTGGTCACGATGCACGACAAGCTGACCGAGGCGGTGCACCTGTATGATCGTCTGCTGGACGCCCAAATGACACGTCCGGCGCAACTATATCCCCCGAACGGCTACCAGCAGCCCAACCACCCTGCATCGGCACAGCACGGCTATGAATATGGATACAAGCAATCGCGGCCTTCTCACAGAGCGTCCTATCCGCAAATGCAAGCAGTAACCTCGTCGCTGTACCCAGCAGCTCCACAATCTCACGTCGGATCAAACTCGGACTACGCTAGTGTACCTGGCCAGTGGGACCCTCAGCAGCGGTCTCAGCACCATCAGCAGCCGTATCAACAATTTCAGCAAGAAGCACAGCAATATCAGCAATCTCAGCAGCCGTACGGACTCCAACCACCTGAGCCGCATCATGTCTCGCAGCCACAACAGCAGCAATCCAATCAGCAGTATCAGCAATACGGTGCATCTAGCACCATAGGAGCCTATCCGAATGGCGCATACTCGGATCCAAGCCATGCTTTGTCCCCAGCGGCCAGGACAACATCCAGACAGTATGTGCCTTATGAAATTTCGGGTGCGCCGACAGTCCACCCCTCTTATTCACAGGCAAATGGGGCGCCCTATGGTGCTAGCACGCCTTACGCTGAAGCAGGCGCAGCATCAGGTCCTCGAGGTCCTCTCTCGGTACGCACAGAAGGCATCATGGGAGGTGCGCAGAGCAGCGTGTCGGCACCAGTACCGGCTGTTGAGAGGATTGCAGCTGGCGTTGAGACTCAAAGGGACGACTTGATTGGAACCTCTCGAGTGTCAGCCGACACTTCGGCATCGAGCCGTACTGAATGGAACGCTGTACCTATCACCGCCATTGCACCACCCTCGCAACCAGAGGGCGTAATCCAAGCTGGTGCGCCGGATGGATCTCAGCATCATCAGCAGCAACAGCAGCAGCCCCAGAAGCAACTCCATTCGCCTGCTTCGACGCGTGTTGCATCTAGCACGAATCAGCAACAGCAGCCTGCCAAGGCTGATACGAGTTACCTGCCGCTGTTCCCTGTAGCGCCTCACCCAGACAATGGGTTTGGACACCAACAGCCTACAGCTGAAGGTGTTTCGCCCTTGGCGAGCCCGTACACCAATGCGCCTTCGTCGGCAGGCATGTGGCAGAGTTCCGAGGGCAAGAGTCCTGGCGTGACGCATGCGCCCGCGACTGAATCGCCATTGATTGAGCTCTAAGAGAGGGCCAATCTTGTTGTTGTTCTTCTTTATGTAATTCACGGCCGTCAACGTGGCTATGCTTTTGCTATCATAGTGATTGGTGGAAGGGCAACACTCGCCACTGATATCAACCTTGATTGGAACGTGATACGACACAAGAGTCTGGCGGCAGGCGTCGGAAATTGGAAAATCAGTCATGAGCAAACGTTCTAGATTGAGGCGGGATCAACACCGAAACATGGGGAAAGAGACGTGTGCATGTAAGGGTGTGCGTTGGCCTTGAGGCTCGATATTTTCATGATTTGCAAGGATGTGGTTGGCTCGGGTCGATGTGATCCGCCAGTTTTGCAGTCGAATATGCTGGATTATCTCCCTCCTGTTCGAGAGCAATCGAAACCGTGAAAATCAGATTCTTTGCCGAGGAATTGTGGCCATTGTTGGTAGCTCGTGCAGTATGGGACAGCGAAATTGAGCACTCGGATGGAAATTTCCACCGAAATTTTGGAGAGAAAAGAAATCGAGCAGTCTGTGTGGATTGTGAAGGTGGGGAAGTACGGTATGCTGTGAATAATCGTGTCTGAAAGGAGTATAATTGCAAGAATACTTTTGACCGATCGAGTGACATAAGACCCTCTTTTCTTGGTTTGGTCCACGCTGCCTCTTGAAACCTCGTTCAATTCATCCATCAACCTTTGCTTGGCCTTCTTCACAACTTGGCTTTCCTTTCAATCTTTCAGACAACTACCTTGGCCTCCTGGATCCCCATACCGACGCCCCTCTTCAGCCCAGTGTCGATCGGGTCGTCGGTATCTTGTCGCTCTTTTTTTTCGTACCAAACACGCTGCTCGGTCCGGTCTCATCTCGCAACGCGATATTGCTTCAACCCGCAGCACTTCTTTTTGCTTGTCGCCCTTCCATCCAAAATCTCGGGACTAAAAAGAGTTTTTACACGCATAAGCGACAATCCTCGCTCATCTTCCCGTCGCAAC
Source organism: Melanopsichium pennsylvanicum (assembly GCA_900208305.1). NCBI lineage: Eukaryota > Fungi > Basidiomycota > Ustilaginomycetes > Ustilaginales > Melanopsichium > Melanopsichium pennsylvanicum. Next base: position 34,172 of record OAPG01000009.1, read on the forward strand.
CCTCTGCTCAAGCCTTAATTACAGCAACAACCACTATCGCTGTGCCACTCAGTCAAGTTCGAATCCTCAAAGAATGCCGCTCTTCAAGAGATGCGAAGGACGCCCCGTATGGAACGGCATCGACTGGGACGAATGCTTCCAGCAGCAGGTGCTCAACTCATCATTGCCCCTCGCGTTGGTGTTGCTCTCCTTGTTCTCCCTCATCTTGCATCAGCTCCGTAGACGCCGAGCTCTAGCCGCTTCAGCACACCATGTCGCTACCCTCGACCCAGGTGCATCTTCCTTCTCGGCCGCGCTTCAAGCACAATCCGCGCACCAGCAACATGGCGCTTCTCGTCGTTCGGCATCTTCCGGCTTTCTTGGCCTGCCTCATCGCCTGCTCAGTGCCATCCTGCCATGGAATTCATCTCGCATCATTCGCAGCAACAGCATCTCCTCAGTTCGTTCCTCCACGCTTCCCTTTGGCTCTTCCAATCGAGCTGCAAAGCTCGACAAGGCTGCCGCAGCATCCCAAGCCGCACTCGAGGTATTTCACACCGAGAACGCCGTCATCCTTAATGAGGTGCATCTCACTCCTCCCACTGTACGCGACGCACACGTCTTGCAGCGCCTCCGTCGTCTCGAATTACTTCGTCGTATCATCCATGTCCTTGGCTCTGTCACGCTCGCAGCACTTCACGCCGGCGATTGGGCTACCGGCTGGCACAGTAGAAGCTATCAACTCCACTGGGCCTTCCTGTGGTTCTACCTCGCTTCTTTGTCTGCCTACTCGCTCGCAACCAAGCTCTCATTCTTCTCGCACAAGGCCGCCTTAATGTCCGTCTACGTCGTCGTTACACTCTTCAACTTGCGGACTGCGTTGCTTAATCGCTATGCACACCCTGCTATTCATACCCGAGGCGCTGTCGTTCTCACCATCATCCAACTGGTGTTTGGCTGCATCGTTCTGATCCCGACTCTGTTCTTCCCAATGCAAATCGTGCTTCCCCGTGACCTGCGAGCAATTTATACCACCATGTCGCCCGAGACACAGCACGGCGTGCCAGGAACAGCATTTCCTTCGCCCCGTCTCAGTGGTGTCGATCGCCTAGCACCGCCCAAACCTGCTACTTGCGATGCCGCGCCCGGCGAACTCATCCCTGCGCCAGAGGAGACGGCCTCCCTGCTGTCTCGCGCCACTTTCGGTTACGTGACCCCGGCCATTGTCAAGCACTACAGAACTCAGTTTACGCTTGCTGCCGTCCCAGATCTGCCCGTGGCGGACAAGGCCGCAGCCGTCGTCGCCTGCTTCCGTGCCTACACCTCTGCCCGCTCCGATGACTCCCATGCTCCTTCTTCAAATCCGCCCTCCTCGCCAAAAGGTCTACACACTGGACTCGCACCGTCTACGCGCCCCCTCTGGCGCCGTCTGTTCGGCCACTTCAAGTGGTTTCTCGCCCTGCAGTTCATCTGGGCCACTCTCGAGGCTGGCCTCGATCTGGTTCCGCCTTTCTTCCTGCAGAAGATTCTCGCCTTCATCGCCGCCCGGGACGAGCGGAGGCGCAGCGGCGATATGGACGGTGGTGAACCCATCCATCTCGGCGTTCTGTACGCCTTTGGTATGTTTGTCGGTCAGATCTTCGCCTCCATCTCGGCTTCACGTGCCTTGTTCATCGGCAGGCGAATCTGTATTCGTCTCCGTGCTATCCTCATCACCGAAATCATCACCAAGACGCTCCGTCGCAAGGACAGTGGAAGTACCGGCGACAAGGATGATGCCGAACAGGACGTCGACGAGGCAGACGACCACGATGACTCCACCGCTGCTGCCAAGAAGGCAAACGCTGAGAACCGAGGCAAAGGCGCAGCACCACCCAAACGCGCCACAGACGGTCAGGTGGTCAACCTCATCTCGGTCGACGTCTTCAAGGTCTCCGAGATCTGCGCCTACCTTCACTTCCTCGCCCCGCGTGCACCCCTGGTCATCGGTCTCTGTCTTGTGTACTTGATTGTTCTCCTCGGTTGGTCGGCAGTGATCGGCTTCTTGGTATTGCTCGCTTCGCTTCCCATCCAGACCCTGGTCTCACGCTGGTTCATCAAGCTGCAGAAGCGTCTGCTCGAGACGACCGACAAGCGTCTCAACTTGGCAACAGAGGTACTCGGCTGCATCAAGACCGTCAAGTTCTTCGCCTGGGAGCGATCCTTCAACACACGCATGGACGAGGCCCGTCAACGTGAGCTCGACGTTCTCAGGCTTCGCTACCTCGCGTGGCTCTGCAACACTTTCACCTATATGGGAACACCAATGCTGGTCACCTGTGCTACTTTCGGCGCCCATACCAAGATTTTTCACCAGCCGTTGACCGCCGAGAAGGCCTTCACCGCACTGGCTCTCTTCAACACTCTACGCAACCCACTTGATGCGCTGCCGGACATGATCGTTCAGATTCTCAACTCTCTCGTTTCTGTCCGACGTATCGACACGTATCTGCGCGAGGAAGAGACCCAAAAGTACCAGCAACTCCTGCGCAACGAAGAGTCGAGCGACTGGGGAGAGATTCCCACCGCTGCTCTCGGACGCGAGGATTCGTCTCCCAAAGCACGGATCGGATTTGAAGATGCCAGCTTTACGTATATCGATGATGACAGCGAGCTGGACGATGACGCCTTCGGCTTGCGCGAGATCAACCTCAACTTCCCAGTGGGCGAGCTCAGCATCGTCGCTGGTCCTGTCGGCTCTGGTAAGACCACGCTGCTCCTGTCACTGCTCGGAGAGACTCGTCAATTGAGCGGACGTACGTTCATGCCCTGCCCCGTCGCACGTGCCACGGCCCCCGTTGACCCCGCCACTGGTCTCAGTGAATCGGTCGCCTACTGCAGTCAGAGCCCATGGCTGCTCGGCACAACGCTCAAAGAGAATGTCCTCTTCGGCTCGCCTTACGACGAACGCCGCTACCGTGCTGTGATCAAAGCTTGCGCGCTCGAGCCTGATCTCAAGATTTTGGAATACGGCGACGAGACCGAAGTGGGAGAGAAGGGCACTTCTTTGTCTGGTGGGCAAAAGGCTCGTATTGCGCTTGCGCGTGCACTTTACTCGTCGGCCAAACACGTGCTCATCGACGACGCTCTTTCGGCTGTCGACAGTCACACTGCCAAGCACCTCTATCGTCACGCACTCAGGGGTGCGCTTGCCAAGAATCGCACCATCATCCTCGTCACCCACGCTATCAGCCTTTGCCTTCCCGGTGCCGCTTTCGCCGTTGCTATGGACAATGGCAGCGTCGTTGTTGCAGGCACTCCCGATGTCGTCAATGCTACGGGCGTCTTTTCTGAAGAAGGTGAGGCTCTGCAGTCCAGCTTGAAGGCTGGAGCCGCAACTGAGCACGACGAGGAAATGACCATCGAAGAGCTGGCTGCTGGGGGAAGCGACGAAGCTGAGCGTGAAGAGATGGCTAAGAAGCTGGAAAAGAAGGCTGCCCACACTAATGAGGAGACCTACAGCTCTGGTGCCGTTGGAACCAAGAATTATGGCTTGTACTTGGGCTCGGTGGCAAGTAAGGGTCGCTATGCTGTGCTTCTGTGGGGATCACTGCTGCTCTTTTTCTTTGCGGTTCGCTCGCTTGACATAGGTTCGGGCGCCTGGCTGATGCGATGGGCAAGATCGCATGACTATCATGAAGATCGGGCCAGTATTCGCGTCCTTGCTACTACTACGTCCGAAGGCACCTCTCGCTTCACCTACGAAAAGGTGCAAACGTTCATGAATACGCCATTGATCGACTCTATCTGGACGAACCGACCCTCTTTGCTGGGCGGGTTGAGCTTCGGAAGTGTCTTGCATCGCTTGCCAGACCCCTTCTCGGCTGCCAGCCCCGCAGCCGCTCTGATGCACAACTTTTCCGACTCCACGCTCACCCACCGTTACTCTGCTGCCGATGTCTTCTCAGGACAGCACGTACTCTCGCTCGAGTCTCTCCATGCGCCGAGTGCTGCCACCATTCGATCTTCAGCTTTCGCCCAAGCTCAACGTGGCAAAAGCGGAGACTTGGACACGTATTACCTCAGCATCTACCTGGCCATTTCGCTCAGCTTCATGGTCATGGCAGTGCTGCGAGACGGATATGAGTTCTTCATCTCTCTGCGTGCCTCGCGACGTATCTATCGACGACTCACAGATGCCATCCTCAATGCCAGGCCTCAGTTCTTTGATCGCACACCCGTTGGACGGATCATGAATCGTCTCTCTAAGGATGTCGAAACGGTGGATCAGGAGATGGCAGTGTGCATGCTCTTCTTGCTCGAGTGCACGCTCACTGCTACTGCCATTCTCATCCTCATCTGCTGGGCTACACCCATCTTCCTCATTGTGGCGCTCATTGTCATCTGCGTCTACACGGTCATTGGTGCGCTGTATTTGGTCAGCTCCCGTGACTTGAAACGAATCGAGTCGGTCGAACGATCGCCCATCTACACTGTGGTCGGCGAGGTGCTCAACGGCTGCGTCGTCATTCGCGCATATGGCGATGCAGGCCGCTTCACACGACACTGCTTGCGACTGGTAGACAAGGCGAACCGGGCATTCTTCTTCCTTTGGTGCGAGAACCGATGGCTCTCTGTGCGTGTCGACATTGCGGGTGCCTCGGTCGCCTTCCTCTCTGCCGTGTTCTTGCTTTTGCGGACAGACATCAAGGCAAGCTTGGCCGGATTCGTACTTGCGTACGCGATTACGTTTGTCGAGTCAGTGTTGTGGATCGTACGAATGTACACCCAGACCGAGATCAACATGAATAGCGTCGAACGCATCAGCGAATATCTAGACCTGGAACCGGAAAAGCAATCGGGTCAGGAACCTCCGGCATACTGGCCGAGCAGCGAAGGCAAGATTGTGATCAAAAACCTTGCGGTGCGATACACACCCGAGTTCCCCCGAGTTCTGGATGGAATCGATCTGGAATTCGAACCGAGGGAGAAGGTCGGTATTGTTGGTAGGACGGGTTCGGGGAAATCCACGTTGGCACTGTGCTTCTTCCGGTTCTTGGAAGCGGAGCAAGGATCGATTGAGATCGATGGGATCGACATTGGTTGTATCCCGATCAGGACGCTGAGAGAGAGACTGACGGTGATTCCGCAGGATGCTCAACTGTTCAGCGGTACGGTGCGATCGAATTTGGACCCGTTCAGCGTGTACGAGGATGGGGAGCTGTGGACGGCGTTGGAGAGATGTCGGTTGGCATCTTTGACGACTGCGGGTGCTTCGCGTGCTGTCAGCGTTGCTCCATCGCGAGCTGGTTCGCCTATGCCTGCTGAGGGTGAAATGGGCGCTCAGAGCGAGAATGGCGGCGGTGTAATAGATGCGGAAATGTACGGTCGAACCAACATCATTGCCTCTTTGGATGCACCTGTCGAACAAGGCGGTCGTAACTTTTCAGCAGGTCAAAAGCAATTGCTCGCACTTGCGCGTGGATTGCTCAAACTTCGCGACAGTCGAATTTTGGTTCTGGATGAATCGACGGCGAATCTGGATTCGGCCTCGGATGCGCAAATTCAGAAAACGATTCGTCAGGAAATGGCGCCTCAAGCCACGATTATTACGATTGCGCATCGAATCAAGACGATTGCGGATTACGACAAGATTGTGGTGCTGGGTAAAGGCAAGGTAGTTGAATGCGGTTCGCCTCTGAGGTTGATGGAGGATGAGCAGAGTGTATTCCACTCGATGTGTGAGCAGAGTGGAGAGATGGGAGAATTGTTGAGGATTGCCAAAGAGGCTGACGCTCAAAGAAGGTCGAATGGGTTGATTTCGAGTGTCAAGTAACCAACTTAATTTACAGTACGCTCCACACCGTAGATGCGTATCACTATGATTTCATGGAATTATATTTCAGAACAGTTTGCTGATGATTGCCAGTTAGATACAGAGGCTACGTTAAGTGTCAAATGCACTGTCTGACTGGCATACATCCCATGCTGAAGTACTAGAATGGATGTGAAAGTATATATTTGTTGAAAATCAAATTCGATTTGTGAATCATGTAGGGCGGGTGTAAAGGTGTTGCTGCGATTCGGAGGTGGGCAGATCTGCAAGGAGGAGTTTAGGGGGTTTGAGTTGAACGGGCTGATTTGCGTTTCAAAGATTTAACAAGAGAGACCTGTAGTTAGAGCGATGATAATGTAAAATGTAGTTGGCGTAATGCACGGACCGGAAGAGCCTATATAGTATTCTGTAAAGGGAAGCACGAAATTGAGTGAGTGGGAGAGAAAGAGAAGGGAGAGAGGCAGAGAAAGGGTGGTGTCGGAGTTGTTGCGATGGTTTCAAGTTGATGATCCGACGCTTGTTGAACGCACAGAAAAGGACGAAGAAGAAACAGACGCGGGATGCGATGGAAGGAAAGAAGTCTTCTTTCTCGGAATCAAACTCTTGTTGAGAACGCACTCACATCAAGCTGTGTGCACCTCAATCAGGAACCTGTACATGATTCCGATTGTGCGTCAAACAATACAGTAAACCCGCTTTTTGGGCGTCAGGGAACTCCCACACGTATACGTGGCCAAACAGGTGAAAAGGTTGGCATAGTTTTGTAATGCACAAACCTAAGAGATATTGAGCGTGCGGTATTTGCCATCTTAAGATCGATCAAGCTGAATGTTCAGGAACGTAACTGCACAACATGAGCAAGCGAGCATCAGAAGCAGCAGCAGAAGCAGCAGCAGCAGCAACAACAAGAGAAACAAGAGCGGACTTGATTTGGTTGTGCGGCTTGAGCTCCGCTTTAATCAACAGGACATGGCAAGAGAAGGATTGCTGTATGGGGGCGTAAGGGGCTTAATTCGAACGTCTAAACAGCGCAAGAGAGGGTGAAATTGATTTTCGTGCCGCTACAGTAAATTTATAGTGATTTCAATTTACAGTCCAACACATGCTGACTGCGATGCTTTTCTAAAAGCAAGCAAGCGTCGACGACTTTACTTTGGCCGCTGTTGGATGATTTGGATTTTACACCTGTGTGGCTCAACTCGGGTTCCTGTTTGGTTTGGGCAGACTTAGGCTTTACTCTTTGCGCTCATCTTTGGTGTTGATCATATTTGGTCGGCACAAAGGTAAACAACACAAAGAGTTAAACAGCCGCTCTCCTTCCTCTCGGCTCTCTCTTTCTTTCTCAGGGTCTCGCCAAGCTTGTCTCTCTGCTTGATTTCTTGGTCTGTCAATCCTCGTCTTGCTCCCCGACTCCTCTCTCTCTCCTCCAACCTGGTGTTGGTGAACCCTCTATTCCTCCCTGCTCTCTGTCATTCTCTCACAGCTCAACACGCCCATACCTCGCCACTTGTCTCTACGTGTTTTTCAATAATCCTCCATCATCCCGGACTTTACCTCAACCATTCGACTTACGCTTTTTCTATAAAAACCACACCTTCACTACACAAGTTTCTCCTCCGCACTTACCCGAATCGGTTCATCTCCTAACACCAACAATGAAGTCAACCGCCGCCTTTGTTGGCCTTGCAGCCGCCAGCGCTACCTTCGCCTTGGCTCGTCAGCAGTTAGATGTATCTCACGAGCCCATCACCGCCCTCTTCACCGCGGACGGCATCCCCTCTCATCCGAACTTCCTTCAATCTCGATGGGAATCTTCGGATCTTCCCCTCGATTTTCGAAAGCGTTCCCTCTCCGGTACTGCCTCCAAGCGCTCAAATCGTTCCAACAAGACTTGTCGCGCAGACAAATCCAAAAAGCACGACTCGCATGCTGCTCATCGTATCCACTCCACCTTGAATCAACGCGGCCAACAAGTTTCATCCTGGATCCAGGATGGCAAATACCATGATCACTCGCTCGGTATTGTCATCAACAAGGCCATCGACAATAGTGCCGACAACGAATGGCTCGTCAACGTCGGTTTCGGTACACAACCCCAGTCTCTCAAGGTGGTTTTCGACTCTGGTTCCCCAGACACTTGGGTTTACTCTCCCGCATGCTGCTACGCAAACAACCACACCTTTTTCAACCCCACCCAAAGCTCCACCTATCACAACCGCACCGTGGTCAACAATGCTGCTGTTGCCGCTCCTGACGCTACCCCCGGTCAATCTTGGTCCTCCACCTATGGCTCTGGTTCCAGCGTCTCGGGCTACGTCGGCCTCGACACTTTTACCTTTGGACAGCAAAGGCTCAAGGTCGACAGTCTGCCGCTTGCACTCGTCACCAACCTCACTGGCTCCCGCGCTTCTCGTGGAATGGAAGGTCTCATTGGCCTGTCCGCCGGCAGTGGTTCCTACACCGAAGGCGGTTGGACCACGCCCTTTGAAGCCATGTCGTCCCGAGGTCTCATCCACGAGACTTATCTCACCGCCACTCTTCGCAAAGCCAATCGTAACACGGGCAGAGGCGGTGGAGGCAGGTACACGTTTGGCGAGATCGACGATGACCACCTCGCTGGCAACATCACCTGGACGCGTGCTCTAAGCCCCTACTTGTGGGCTGGTTACTTTGATCAGATGACCATTGGCAACCAAACCCTCGCTGCTGCTCCCGGTACCAACGACAGACCCATCCGATTCATGATCGACACCGGATCCGCCGTGCTATACTTGCCTCCACCCATTGTGCAGCAGATCAACGGTCAGATCTACGGCTCATATGTCGCCAACACTTCTTCTTCGGGACTTGCATTCCCATACCTCATTCCATGTGACACAGGCTTGAAGAGGCACGAGAACAAGTACAACAACCCAGTGTTCAACCTCAAGCTCAACGGAACCAACTTCTCCATCCCCAAGGAGGACTATGTGTTCTACGCCAACCAGCCAGTTCCAGCAGCCGCCGCAGGAGGCAAGCAAAACATGTGCTACTCGGCGTTCCAAACAGGACCGGCGCAGATCAGCATCATTGGCTTGAGTTTCATCAAGAATCACGTCGTGGTTTTCGATCAGGGAGGAAAGAACTTGACCACGAGTGCCAGGCGTATCGGACTGGGTCAGAGGACGGATATCAAGTACGATCATTAGAGAATTGTTTGTCGGAGCAGCTCTAGAGCATTCAACCCAAAAGGGACGGACGTTGAATTTCACCCTTTTTAGATCAAAATACCATGTCACCTGATTTTGCTTTCTCTGTACTTACTTTGAATGAGGGAGCTTAGTGCTTCGTTTGGTTTCTGCTTTGCTTTCCAAGTCGCTCATTTTACTTAGCTCATGCTTCGAAATCTGAGAAAAGTATTGCTTGTAGCTGAGTGACGTCTGAGCCATGTCGCCGAGATCTCTGATTGACGTTGGGCGTGACAGATCGCAAAGAGCGAACAGCGGTACGTTGTCTGCAAGTCCTGGTGTTTTCCGCGAGGATGGCAAACCTCTGACATTGTAATGTGATACGTTGTGCTCTCGTCTGACTGAAGAATAGCAAGAGGTTTAGATCATAGCATCATACTGTTCCAATTCTGAGGCAGAACCAAAATTAAATACAGTAAGTATCTCTCAAGGGTTGAAAATCAAGTACTAAATAAAAATCGGAATTTTGAATGCAGCTAAGCAGTCTTGGGTAAAGTGGGAATGTGTGGGTCAGTCTATGAGTCCAACTCGAGTGTGTGGAATTTGGGGTTCAAAACGTGCTGACAGTTTTCAGACCTGCCAAATCTCCGACGCCCAAACGTCAAAGAGGTTTCACTGTCAACCAAACCTACGCGTAAGTCGAAAAGCTAAGGCAGCAAAGCACTTGACACTACCAAAAATGGGCCCCACTTGCTCCTAGAGCTTCATCAAGCCAGCCATACTCAGACCCAAGCAATCGTCTGAAAGTACTCGACAGTCAATCCACAGCAACTGCTCTCAAACCCAGGATAGCACCACATCAATTCCCGAGACGATGCAAGCCTGAAAGATTCGTCTCGGAACAGTCTTTCGATACAGTTTGGACTTGGCTCCACTGCTTGACCGGCTTCAGCACCGTCATCCTCCGCTGCCGCCAGTGTAGCCCTCCTGTCCCTCAGAGGTATGGCAGCCTCACTCGCTTTCCCTGTCAAGTGTAGCCACTATGTCCAACAGTAACGCTAACATTATCAACAACAGTCCCAACGCTCGATCAGCTTTCGCCACATCTTCTTCCGACTTTGCACTACCATTCGGCTCCCGGTCTAGCACTAACAGTAATAGCAACGACAACAACAATGGCTTTTTCCAAATCGCCTCTTCCTCAGTGCCCGTCTCGATCCCTACCTCACCTTGCCTCTCTTTGAGCTTCAATCAGGCCAATCAACATGCGCCTTTAATATCCTTGTCCGGCCCAGGGGCGGCTTCCTCCCCCTCCAAATCCGCAAGCGCTGGATTGGGCATTGGCAATCTCCCCTCCCCTTCAGCCTCAACAAGGGATCAGTCCGATACTTTGGTACCACCCCACTCACCAACCCTGCCATTATCGCTTGCTGGAGAAGGTTGGCCCCAACCTCCGGCATTTACCTCACTCCCTTTCTCGTTATCTTACTCTTCGTCCCAGGGCGGCGTCACCGCACCCGCGTCACTTTTGCGCAGAGCTCCTGCAATGGCCTCCCCGGGCTTTTCCCTCAACTCCCCGGCCCGTTTTCGCCGCGCTAGCATGTTGGGCCGCGAAATCACACCTTTTCACCTTGACAGTGGATCGGACGAAGAAGTGAACACCGCATCCACATCGGCATCTACGGACAATGCAATAACCACAACGAGCGAGCATAAGCGCGTTCTCAACCCAGATCCAGATGATGGAGATGATGAGATGATGCAAATGGAGGAAGACGATCCATGCACCACAGCAAATACACCAAGCACCCCTCTAATGGGTCCGCCAATGTCTCTGTTTCCCAGTGCCAACACTCCCCCTCCTGCGCAGGCTTGTTCTTGCTCACAACAGCATCCCGTTAGACCCAGCATGAGCGCTCTCGCCCGTACTTCAGCTTCCGATTCGGGCCAGGACAGCTCATCTTCCACCAACAGTACCAGCACCATCGCCACCAACAACAACGACAACAACAGCAACAACAATAACAACAACAACAACAACCTCTTTGGCCTATCACGTAGTGCTGTGCCGCGCTCTCCGTGCTCATCCAACCCTTCTATGGGTTCGCCTTTGGGAGGCAATCGATCGAGATCGTCCTCGTTGCTTTCTTCCAACGTTGTGCGCAAAGCCGTTACTCGTCGAGGCAACCTCTTACCCAAAGATCGTTCCATGGCGCGTGTAGCAGCCAGCCTTCAAGACGAGAGCAAACCTGAGGATTCCGAGATCGCATCCGAGGCAAAGCTGCAGAAAAGGCTGGGTGGCGAGGCTACATTGCCCCTTCCGCGCACACCTAGATTCGGGCCAAGTGCATCAACTGCCAGCATGATAGCCGCAAGCGCGGTTGGAATGCGGTCGCCATTTTTCGCACCATCTACATCAGCAACAGCAGCAGCAAGCGGTTCAGGGTTTGGCAGTTCACGCAGGAAGTACATGTGGGATGATGACGTGGATGATATCCGAGGTGTGTTTGCTGCGGATGGGTTGGATGATGGAGAGAGCTCGAATCTGAGCAGTGAAGAGGAGGAGGAGATGATGATGTTTTATTCCCGAGAGATGGGTTCTGGATTCGATGAGGATGAGGACGAGATACGCAACGATGGAGGAGATTCGACCATGATGCAAGACACCTCATCAACGTCTGCGACGGCAAACGATGCTAACCACGGTGCCAGAGGTAGCTTGACATCGGGTAGTATGCCAGTGTCGACAAGCTTCGGAAGTAGCACTTCAACAACCACCATTGGTGCTGGTGGTGCAGGGGGCAGTAGCGCAGTGGGCTCTCTTCCGAAGCGCAAGAACAATTCCTTGTGGATGGGGTTCAGAGACAAGGGCAACTCTCACAAGTGGTCGCCTGGCGGCGCCGCTTCTTCTACCTCTTCTTGTTCTTCTTCTTCTGCTGCTGTCACTCTTAGTCGGCGCACCGCGGCTTCAGCTTCTGCGATGGGGATGGACCTAGAAACTTCTCCTCGTGTGCTCGCTCCCACATCGGCACGGCTAAGTAAGAGAAAGACGATGGGAGAAGATCGTTATGAACCATACAAACGTCGTGCTGTATCACCCATGAATCTTGGTTCGAGTTTGGGGACCGTTGCGACTACCGCATCGTTTTGTGGTGGTGGTGGTGGTGGTGGTGGTGCAACCAATATGATCAACCCAACAAGTGGTGGTGTACGCGATAATGGATCGAATTCGCCTCTACTCATGCCCATCTCTTCTCCTGGTGGTGGTATGCTGTTTAGAGGAATTCATGCACACCATCATTATCACTCTACCACATATGTCAATCGGTATTCTACCAGTCCTACCATTTCTAGACCTTGTACGCCGGTTAATTCGATCACCACAACATCGACCGGAACAGTAGTGACAGCAGGAATGGGTTCCTTTAGTCCAGTCGCTAGTGGAAGTGGTCCAGGTTACGGTAGTGGTGCATTGGGTCTGAGCATCAGTGCAAATACTCATCATTCACAGACATTGGAGAGTAGAATTCAGTTGGAACAGCAACAGCAAAATGAAGCTTTGATGGACCAACGTGTTGGTATGCTCGGATTATCATAAAAATTCCCTTGGGACTCTCTTAGTTTTTTTTTTATCGCCCTTTTTTTTTCTTTTTTTTTTTGTTTTGTAACTTGTATCGTCTTTTGAAAATTTATCTCGCACCATCATCACATTTGCGAATCGCATTCGACAATTCCTTTTTTTCGCACACGCAGAACGAGAAATGTTGTTTCGTTTAAACGTATCCAGAGATGGCTTTGCAAAATCCAACTCGTACCCTTCTCTGTGGAAAAAAAAAAAAAAAATGGATTGTAGGTGCACACACAAAGTCATAACGATTTTTCAACCCAAATCACTCTTTAGAGATGGAGATGGATCCGACACCACCAGCAACATCTTCCCTTCGAATTTTGAACCCTTTATCCAACAAGGTACGCTTAACTTGGTCAATACTGCACTCGTTCCTATGAAAGATGCCAGCAGCAAGAGCCGCTTCGACGGTGCTCTCAGCTTTGTTTTGACTTGTGAAAACATCCACAAAGTGCTGCGCAGTACCAGCTCCCGAACTAGCAATCACAGGAATGTCAATCGCATTCCTGACGAGTTCGATTAGCTGCCTGTCGAATCCCTTGTTCGATCCATCCCTGTCGATTGAGTTGAGTAACACTTCACCTGCACCCAAACGTTGTACACCTCTTGCGAGCTGGATCACATCCACATCCCTATCTTCCCTTCCACCTTTGACTGTACACCTGTACCACCATCTCTTACCCTCATCTTCGGTGCCCTTTTCACCCTCTACAACGCAAGGCATGTGTTTGGGATCCACTGTTTCAGCTTGAGCTGCATACACCCTACGTGGGTCGATAGATACCACCACAGCCTGTGCTCCATACGCTTTGCTAATGGTCTCTATTCCCGTCTTGCCCGTCAAACACTCGTCGTTGAACTTCAACGGATTGGTTTCTTGACCTTGACCTTTCTCAGCCGCACGTGCGTACAGCTCCTTTACAGCGTATACAGCCTCGGAGCCGATGGAAACCTTGTCAGCACCGGCACGGAAGTATGCATCCGCCACTTCTTTTGCCGGTCTTGGTGTTCCATCCGGATCCACAGAGTCCTTGATACCTCCGCCGATGGTGAGAGGAACAAAGATCTTGGCGGCCGCCGCTTCGAGCAGCGAAAGCATGGGTTGGTCTTGGAGTGCACACGAGCGGAAAGAGGTGATGTTGAGGAACGTTACTTCGTCGGCTCCTTCGAGGTAGTAGCGAAGTGCGAGGTCGACTGGCTTGCCCAAGTTGCGAACTTTGCGTTTGGAGCTCGATGGTTCAGCAGACGTTGTGGTAGATGCATCAATGGCGGCGGTGGTAGTGGTGGTGGCGATAGGTTCCGCCTTTTCTCTTACATCGTAAGATTCACCTTTGGTGACAACCAGATCTCCATCATCGTTACTCCTCACGTCAAGACATGCGACAATACGTTTTGTCAAACCATCGCGAGGTTGAGGCAGGGCAATTTGTTGAGGGTCGAACAATAATCGCTCTTTGGAAGGGTCGATGGTTCCTGGATGCTCCAGCCAAGCACGCAAGAGCTCCAAGCCGGCCCTACCTGATTTCTCTGGGTGAAACTGTGTAGCAAACACGTTGCCCTTCTGAATGGAGCTCATAAACACCTCATTTCCGTACTGAGTTGTGGTTAGAACCCAATCTGCATGTTTTTCGGGTTGATACTCGGCCCTATAGCTGTGAACAAAGTAATAGTGACTTTTTTCGGCGCTGTTTGGATGGGGAAAGCCAAACTTGACCGCATCGTCATCACCCGCATCGTTCCTGATCTTTACCACATTTGCTTGATTCCAACCCATCTGGGGAACGCTCTTCTTGACACGTGTGCCTTGTTCGTAAGGACTGAAGCATCCGACGATACCAGGTACGATCCCGAGACCGGGTACACCAGGTGCCTCATCCGAGCCTTCGAACAGGGTCTGCAGACCGATGCAGATGCCCATGAAAGGCTTACCCGAGGCGATGTACTGCTTGAGAGGTTCTGCATAGCCCTTGTCTCGAATGGACTGCATGGCGGGACCAAATGCACCTACACCAGGAAAGAGAAGTTTCGAGGCGAGTTGGAGGTCGTCGGGTGATTGAACCCATTTGAAGTCGTAGCCGAGCTTGGTGATGGAGTTGGCCAAGCTGCGCACGTTGCCTGCGCCATAGTCGAGCAGGTACAACATGTTGTGTGTGGGATATGAAGACTCAGTAAAGAGGTTTGTGGTTGTGTTTACGAAGAGTAGAAGGAATAACAGGCAGAGGATAAAAGATATGCGAGCGTCATACATTGGACCCAAAAAAAAAAAAGGAGGCGTGTGCGGGATCTTGTTGAAAATGTAGAGTACTTAGGCTTATACAGTAACTACTAAGTCTAAAAAACGTGGCTTTGAACGCGGCGAAGGGTTGATTGACTCGAAACTGAGTCTTTGTTTTTGCGGTGATTCAGCTGAATCCAACATTTGTTAGACTGTAAGAGATACTGCATCCAAAAAAAAAATGCTCGACGCGTGACCCCGAAACAAGGCTCGAAATTCAACAATTAAAATTAAGATTAACAGAGTGTTGTATACTTTGTGAGTGTATAAGCATTTGAATTTAAGATGCGCACATTATTGGAGCGCGAGCGATTTAGAATTCGTGAAGGATGATTTGAGCTTTAGATTATCATGCTGGATCGGGAGACTGGCGAGCCAAAGCATCATGAAGGGCGACCAGGCGAGCAGCCAAACTCGAAGCGCGACTGTGACTGACACTAACTAATTTACTTTGTGGCTTTCTGCAATCAACTCGTCCTTCCATCCATCGTCTTGATCAACAAATTCATCAACCTTTTACACCACATCATCCTTCTTCGGTACTCTTTGTATCTCGCTCATCCCCCTCTATCCTCGTTCTTGGCTGTTTTACGCAGTTGCTTTCGACCGTGTTTCGGCTCATCCACCTCGCTTTGAACCTATCAAATCCAGCTGAACAGCTTGCATCCACCTCGACGTCAACACAAACACCACATCACGCAGTCTACATTCGCACACACACACACACACTCTCTCTCTCTTGTACGGCAGCACATTTCTCTTCAGCGGTCATGTCCACCCTCAACCTCACAGGTCATCCTGACCCAAAGTTGCGCACCGACCCTCTCCTTTTGCAAGCGCTCGCGTCCTACATCGAGCCCATCAAGTCCGCTCTTGCTGCAGACACCATCCCTTCCAAATCCGGCTCCTTCTCCGCCACCGATCTTGCCGACCTCGTGTACGAATTGCAAGCCTTCCAGGAAGACTCGCTCGGAGTCAACGCTCCTCGTCCAGCCCACCCTTCGGCCTCCACTCCACAAGCGCGACACCCCGTCCGCATCCCCGCAGAACTCTTCCTCCCTACAGCATCCCACCAGACCACATCCCTCGTCGCTCCAGGATCCAGTCACCTCAGACTCCTTTTGCAAGAGGCCCTCGCCTTCCTCGCTTCCAAGCGCAAGACCACGTGGAACTTGTCTGACCCCACCCAAAAAGCCGACAATGTACAACTCATCGCACACCTCCGCCAAGCACTCACACAAGCTGGTGCATTAGAGCACCCCACTGTTGCCGTTTCCCCGTCCATCACCGAAGCTGAAGCCGCTTCCCTCAAACACATGGCTGAACAGCTCGAGTGCAAGTGGTCGGACGACCCTTCGGATGCGACCCACGTCCTCCACCCTTCGGATGCCACACCTCCCTCCTCTCCCAAAGACGGCGACGCTTCGTCAACTTCAGCCTCTGAAGAGTACTTCCGAACCATCGCATCCAGATCCGGAAGAGCTCTTATCCACGTTTGGTACCGTCCCGACTCGTACGACACCTGGCTCCCCGCTGCTGACTTTGCCGACCCAGATCCGGCTCCCGAGAAGCGTCTCCCTTGGAAGATCGGCGCAAAGTGGCTTCGTGATAGTGTACGATTCAACGAGTTGATGAACCCAGAGGACTACGAGCAGGAGGATGCGCTCGAGGCCACGGCTGCCGCTACCGAGGGCGAACCAGCCGCTGCTTCTCTGACCGATGCTAAGAAGGGTAAAAAGCGCGGTCTGCCCGACGAAATCACGGATGCATCGTCTGCCGCAGCTGCAGCCGAAGCTGGAGGTAAGCGTATCAAGCTCCTCGTCGCCGCTCGTCCCGTCGGCGCTGTCCCGATCGATCTGTCCGGAGCTCAACCCATCCCGGGTAAAAAGTACGAGAACGAGCCGATGCCCAGTGGTGTTCTGGGTAACCTCCCAGCGGTGTCCGCAGCTCCTACAAAGACGGAAGGTGACCAACCCGCCGTACGTGCTGCCAACGATGGCGACGCAACCATGGCCGATGGTACCACCGCCGAAAAGCCCAAGGACGCTTCTGTCGAAGAACCCACCGCCGAGCAGGCTGCGGATCCCAACGCACCCGTCGTCCAGCCCGACGCAGCTGCTATCGAACAGCAACGCATTCGCGCCGAGGAGATCGCCAAAAAGTACCTCGCCTCCCAGACTCAGGAAGTCATCATCCCTTCCTACTCGACCTGGTTCGACATGTCGACCATCAACGCCATCGAGAAACGCTCGCTTCCCGAGTTCTTCAACAACAAGAATCGCTCCAAAACCCCTACCATCTACAAGGACTACAGAGATTTCATGATCAACACGTACCGCCTCAATCCTAGCGAGTACCTCACCTTCACCGCCTGTAGGAGGAACTTGGCGGGCGATGTTTGCGCCATCATGCGTGTTCATGCGTTTCTGGAGCAGTGGGGGTTGATCAACTATCAGATTGATCCCGAGACCAGGCCGGCTACGATGGGTCCTCCTTTCACTGGTCACTTCCGCGTGCTTGTGGACACACCTCGTGGATTGCAGCCTCTCCATCCTGGTGTTCGCGTCAATTTCGCAAACTCTTCCGCCGCAGCTGCCGCGCCAGCTGGTGTCGAAGCAACAGCTGCCGCTAGCGCCGTGGCGCAAGGGGCGGCAGGACCCGCAGCAGATATGAACCTAGAGCTGCGCAAGACCATCTTCCAAACCACGCTCAAAGGATCTAGACCCGTTGAGCTTGCTGAAGCCAATTCTCTCGCTGCTGCTGCTGATGCCGAACTTTCATCATCTGGTGCTGCTTCTGCGCCTCGTTACACGTGCGATACGTGTGGTTCGGACTGCACCCGCATCCGGTACCATTCGATCAAAGCCAAGAACTACTCGCTCTGCCCAAGCTGCTACCTCGAAGGCCGATTTCCTTCCTCCATGTACTCGGGCGATTTCGTGCGTCTGGAAGACACGCCGCTCAAACATTCTGGTGGTGTCACCGGATCTTCGTCGTCCGGTGGTGATGACTGGACGGATGCCGAAACGCTTCGTCTCTTGGAAGGGTTGGAGATGTTTGACGATGACTGGTCCGCTGTGTCGCAGCATGTGGAAACACGATCGAGGGAGCAGTGCATAACAAAGTTCATTCAGTTGCCTATTGAAGACGGGTTTTTGGATGGAGCGAGTCAGGCGGATTTGGGACCTTTGCAGTATGCAAGGAGGGACAAGCAAACGGGTAAGCCGATCGTGCCTTTTGCACAGGCAGACAACCCGGTGATGAGTGTAGTCGCGTTTTTGGCGAGTGCGGTCAATCCGGGTGTTGCAGCCGCAGCGGCACAGAGCGCGTTGGGTGAGCTGACCGAGAACTTGCGGAAAAGGCAGAACAAGGCGAATGCTACTGGTGCTGGTGCGGGTGAGGAGGGCAAGGAGAACGGTGCAGCTGCTACTACTGCTGATAGGCAGGGTGACGATACTGCAATGGAGGTCGATGGTGACGCAACCAAAGACTCCAACGACGTTGATGGCGGTGTCACCATTGTCTCTGACGTCAAGAACAACTCTTCTACCACCGCGGGTGGCGCAAGTGGTGTTCCGCGTAACGCTATCGAACGAGCCGCTGCAATCGCTCTGGGAGCTGCAGCTGCTAAAGCGCACGTACTCTCCTCATTTGAAGAAAGAGAAATTCAGCGACTTGTTGGATCGGTGGTGGAAGCTCAACTCAAGAAACTCGAATTGAAAATGTCGCAGTTCGAAGAGTTGGAGTCTTTGCTCGAGGCGGAACGTCGTAGTGTCGAGGCGGGGAGAAGACAGTTGTATGCGGACAGGTTGGCAGTTCAGAGGCAGTTGGCTTTGGTGAATGAATTGTTGCAAAAAGCAGCCAATGCACCTGAGAAGGTGGGCAGGGAGGATATTGTGAAAGCTAGTAGTGCAGCTAATGGTTTGCCTCAACAAGGTCCTGTGATTAGAGCTGCCGAGATGACAGAGGGGCAACAGCAGGGGCAAGGGATGGGACAAGGGTTGGGACAAGGCGAGTTTGCTCAGATTGGATGAACATTAAAAAATCAAAGCAAAAAAAGGAGAAAAAATAACGTCCATGTAAAATTTAAGCAAGAGATTTCTTTCCTTGGGTTTGCGTTTTGTAAAGAGTTTCTTTGTCTTCTCCTTTACAGGTGTTTCGGTAATCTTGACCTTGATGTGACTTGACTTGACTTATGTGATAAGTAGATGAGTAGTCGTATCTGTTCGATGGATGAAAAGAGGATGGATCTTGGCACGTTGTGGTGGAGTTCAACTCAAAAGGAACCATGACTTTTTTTTTCTTAAAAAAAAAACAATTGGCACCTTATAAATTTACTGTATGGGCTCTTTACGAGTAGGAGAAGAAGGGTGAGAAGCCGAGGCTCAACAAGAAGCTTGTGTCTTGACAAATGAGATGAAACCAAGTGAGAGCGATTATTGTCAAGTTGAATTGACACTGTACAGTGCACGAAACAGATCCACATTGGAAAGCGTGATTGTGTGTGTACGAAAGAGAAAAAGAGAAAAAAAAAACAGAGAGGAAGAGGACCCACACATCATGCTTCACAATCTCTCACTTACAGTATTGTCCTTCTGCAAAGCAATGCGACAAAAAAAAAATTTAAATCAATAATATGCCTACAAGACTCGTCCATTCACCATCCAACAGAAAAGACATGCAGAAAATGCCAAAACACAAAATCACACTCACACTGTCGAGCTCGTGCAAATTATTGTTATCTCAGACATACCACGCTCAACTTTAAATCACAACCCCTCCATCCATGTTTCTTAGTAGATGCTGAAAAGATCCCGAAACGCTCAAATCCAGCCAACAACAAGGCCACTCGAATCACGTAAAATTTTGTTCAGGTGAGAGAAGAGAGAAACATCATTCATATTGTATACTTGATCAGTCTTGTTGTGCTAAAACAGTGTGTCGCTCTTAATGGTGGTCTTCGCCATGGTGATCGTCGTGTCCGTGATGACCGTCCCAAGGATGTTTCAAACCCTGTTAATGTGAATTGGAGAAATGCCCATGAAATGTTACGAGTGAGATCCGGAGAGAGGAGGAGGAACGTATGGTGGTCAGTAAATGGATGCGTAATCGTTCTCTCGGTCCTTTGCCATAGTCAAGAGAATTCGTTCCCACCATCTCGTCCTCTTTCATTGGGCTAGGGACCATTGCCCTGACCTCTTTGTTTTGACCCCAAGGAATAATGTACTGCGTCTCTGCATCTTGGATGCGTGCTTTATTTTATAAAGGCTTGCTCGCCCTTATACGAAAGCAATCCTTGAATAGCCATACCCAAAACCTTGTTCTCGCTTCCCAATACGGTCCCTCCCTTCAACCCAACCCAGTTAATATACAGTGGAGATGGAGGAATGATACTTACGAGAAGAACAGCACCATCCTGTTTAGCACGGTAAAAAATCCAGAACCACATGGTGGCACCTAGCAGCTTGGCACTCCAACGATGTTTGAAAGCGGGTTGATGTGGGTGAAACCCGGGCATGGGTTTATACCATCTTGATGAGGATGCGGCTCCTGCTGGTCCTGCCATATTGAAATGATATGAGTGTAGCTTCCTTTTGGTGTTCTGTGCGATCAAATCGAAAAATTTGCCGGGGAGGCGTTATTTTGGATGCGTATTCATAGTGCGAGAAAGGAGGTGTCGAAGTTATAAGGTTGTAATGATTGAGAATGTGGGTCGGGTGAACAATGTTACCAAGTAGTCGAGATAGTTTTCAGGAAGGGATAGAAACTGGGTCAGCCTTGGACGTCGATACGTGCGTAGTGCGAAACCGTTGAGGTTTGGAAGGGTGAGACTTACGTTGTAATTATCGAATGGGGGAACAGGTGGCGATACGATGTACAGATGGAGAAGCTGTCAAAGATCGAAGATGCCAGATGCGCGAAATGAGAATGGTAATTTACTGTAGCAGTGTGATGGTGTTAACAGCCGACCTACAGGTTGGGGTGTTAAAATCGGTTCCGATGCGATTTTTTTATATATTTGTCGGTTTCAAAACCTTAACACATTGTTATTTTTTCAAAGCTTCCTTTCCACGTGGTCAAGCAGAACGTTGTTTCTTCACCTCTAAGTAGCACAAGGAAGACTAGACAAGCACAAAACAACGAAGAGTCACACGCAGGAAGACACAGAGCAAGAATGAGGAGTGGTATCGTTTATTGTGAAAACAAATATATGTTTACAGTTTCACTCCTTAGCGTCAAGATCCGACGGAAAGCGGGGCAGATGAAAAACTTTGCCGCACCGCAACGCACGCAAGCCGACCAAGACCAAACCCTAAGAATGCCAAAGCGACTTTTCAACCAGATAATCAACTTTGAACCGACAAAGAGCAGGAAAGAAGAATCAAAAAAGAACAATCAAGCAACGACGAAAAGAAAAGCATCTTGGAGTTTGTGTATGTTCAGAAAGAAACAAAAAAAGTTATCGCCAGATGGTACGCTTCCACGTTGGGACCACGACCATGTTCCGTGCTTGACTCTATGTATTTGGTATTCATCATGTTAGATAAGATGCTTTTCTTTTTTCGTCATTGGGTGGGTCTCTTTCCTTCTTCATGCTTGCTTTCGCGGTGTTGAACGAGTCGTCTGGATAAAGACATGTAAGGCAAATTGAGGGATTGGCGAAAGGTAAGCTGGAAAAAAGAGGTTGTGAAAGATCAGTTAGCACAGTCGGAGAGAGCGGGTCGATAGAGTTGATTAGCTTGTGCGAAGTATGCTGTTATTGTCGACATAATAGTTGATGATGGTGATGGACGAGAAAGAAGGGAAGTTGTACGCTTGGATCAAACTTTTTGGGTTCAACTTTTATTTTGTTTTGCAGCTCCGGTAAGGGATTTTGCGGCATGAAAAAAAATATGTTGCTTGTTAGAGCTCAAAGTAGTGATCGAGTCATGCTTCACACTTTAACAATTCAGAACCATAAATCGCGCGCGCAAGGTTGGGGCAAAAGAGTACCGCACGCGCGTCGGCCCCAACTTATCAGGATCAGAGTGGGCACAATAGTATAATGGTTCAGCAAGCAAGCCGCAAAGTGCCTTTTTGGTATCATCTACATGTGCCCTTACGCAGCGCTCGCATTCAGCTGAGCACAATAATCACGACTGAATGTAGAGATGCTCGTTACAACCATTTTTGGCCATCAAGAACGAAAAGTGTCGAGCTCACCTTATAAAGCAAGCATGATCATTGGAAGGATTTGGTGCATCTGACCTATATCGATGGGCCACACGTCTGCTGTATGCAGTATTCTTCAGACTTGGGTCGACGACGTAGTGATTTCGGCCAACTGGGCGATTCAAGTTCGAAAGGGCTCAAGACAGGCACGGTGCACATAACAGGGCTAATTGGCACGGATCGATACGAACAAAATCAAAATCAAAATATAAAAACGGGTTCTGTAAGCCAAAATTCACCATCGGTCAAATGTCGGGCAAATATAAATTTACTGTACTCTACTTTTAAAATTACTATATTGAATAAAGTTGGGAAAAGTAAGTGTAAGTTAGGCCACAATGCGCGGCGTGCGTTGTGACAAAGATGAGCAACAACGGTCAAATTCAAAGTCAAGGCTGCGACGTCTGTTTTTTTGGCTGTTTCTTTTTAGTTTATTTCGTGTATCCAAAATCCACAATTCCATTCGAGATTCCTGGCCCATCCCAGCCGATCTTCCAACGTCAACCTTCCCCCACCCTACTTTGCCATTCCCTTCTTTCGTTCATCGTCGTTCGGACTCGTCATACTGGTATGTACCTATCCTGTCGCAATTCCCATAGCATCACACCAGAACAAGCTTTGAGACACAGCCTACTGACAAACATTTTGCTTCTGTAACTTGGCTTCAATTCATCCGCTCATCGACATTCCACTCCATCACGCTTCCGACTCATCCTACTCGTTCTCTCGACAATCCAGATCACGATGGTTTCTTCTCTCTCGCGCAACCTCCTCCGCACTGCGGGCAAGGCAAAGTGCCTTGTACGTATCAATTGTCACGTTCACCTTTGGCTTTGATCGCATCATCTTTCGACTAGCTTGACTGACCGTCACATCCCTTTTTCCCCACCTATTTACCTTGTCCTTTCCCTTGTCATCCCTTCTTACAGCCCGCCTACTCGCGCAACGCCATCCCTTCATCATCCCGCTTCGTCCAGCTCACCGCAGAGGCTTCTCGCCCTCAGCAGGAGCTCCCCGCCTCCAAGTCGGAAAAGTTCAAAGTCGACCTCAACCAGGACTCTTTCAAAGGATACAAATTTGATGTCCCCAAGCTCGAGTGGGAGACCTCCAAGGATGATCTTGTCAACCTTTACTCCCAGATGGTCAAGATGCGACGCATGGAGATGGCCGCCGATCAGCTCTACAAGCAAAAGCTCATCCGAGGTTTCTGCCATCTCGCCATTGGTCAGGAAGCCGTCGCCGTTGGTATGGAGGCTGGTATGAAGCCCTCCGACAAGCTCATCACTGCTTACCGATGCCACCCCTTCACCGTCCAGAAGGGCGGTTCCATCAAGTCGGTCATCGCCGAGCTTTTCGGCAGGGAGGCTGGTATCTCCAAGGGTAAGGGTGGATCTATGCACATGTTCACCCCCACCTTTTTCGGTGGAAACGGTATCGTCGGTGCTCAGGTCCCCGTTGGCGCTGGTATCGCTTTCGCACAGCAGTACATGAACACCAATGACGCCACTTTTGCCATGTATGGTGACGGTGCCTCCAACCAGGGCCAGGTCTTTGAAGCTTACAACATGTCCAAGCTTTGGAATTTGCCCTGTGTCTT
The DNA here is from genome assembly GCA_900208305.1 of Melanopsichium pennsylvanicum. Classification (NCBI taxonomy): domain Eukaryota; kingdom Fungi; phylum Basidiomycota; class Ustilaginomycetes; order Ustilaginales; genus Melanopsichium; species Melanopsichium pennsylvanicum. The sequence continues at coordinate 57,845 of OAPG01000009.1, forward strand.
CGTTTGCGAGAACAACAAGTACGGCATGGGTACCTCGGCTGAACGATCCTCCATGAACACCCAGTACTACACCCGTGGTGACGTTATCCCCGGTCTCCAGGTCAACGCCATGGATGTCCTCGCCGTCGCTGCCGCTACCAAGCACGCTTCCGACTTCACCCTCGGCGGAAACGGTCCCTTGCTCATGGAACTCGTCACTTACCGTTACGGCGGTCACTCGTTGTCCGATCCCGGTACCACTTACCGTACTCGTGACGAAATTCAGACCATGCGTTCGTCCAGCGACCCCATTCAGGGCCTCAAAACCCGCATGCTCGACTGGGGCGTCGTCGAGGAGGCAGAGCTCAAGAGGATCGACAAGGCCGCTAAGGAGGAGGTCGATCAGGCTGTCGAGGAGGCCAAGCAGAGCCCACAGCCAAAGGAAGACACGCTCTGGACCGACATTTACTACCCTGGCACCGAACCCGACTGGATGCGCGGTCGTGACCGTACCGAGATCCACCGTTACCGTTGAAACTAGCACAGCACAGCACAGCACAGCACAGCATAAAACTCCATTCTTGCGCCAGTAGAGCTACCAAGGTACGACTTTCGAGTGTCTGCCCTCCTTTCTCCCCCTTTTTGTAATATTTTCTTTACCGTCCGTCACACTAGCCTGCACTCGAATTCAAGCTCGGGTCTGCCATGCCCATTTGTTTCCATCGTCGATAAGGCATACAAGAGTGTGTTGGTTTTGATACGCAACCAAGCGGCAAGTTCATTTGCTTTTGTCCGACATGGAAATCAAATCTGAATCGATTCTGAGCTGAAAAGAGGCTGCGATGGTACAGTGGCAAGGACGTTTGTCATAGGATCTTTGGATGTCGAATTGGTGTGTGTGTGTGTGTGTGTGTGAGAGAGAGAGAGAGAGAGATTTTGTGTATGTAGCTCTAGTAGTAGAGTTTGAGCAGGTCAATCGCCTTTCTGGCCGAATTTGTCACACTAGTTGTCTGGTGGGACGCATTTAGAATAACACTGTTGAGCAAAGCGAACAACCTTTGCACCTGCACTGGAGTCAAAGTGCCGACGTCTCTGGCGAAACTCTGTCCTCGGCCAAGCACTGCGCTCGATGTTGTCGACAACTCTATCCAAGTGCTCGCGAATTCGACCAACTCTGCCTGCAAATACGCTTGTCCAGCAGCAGTGTTCCATGGCTGCGGACTTGTGGCCATCGCGCTTTCTAAAATGTCCAAGATCACTTCAGGTGCGCCTGTCGCACGGAGCATGGTCTGACTCGCCCACCCTTCCGGAATATTCACCTTTGCCGCACCGTTGTCTCCATCACTCTTCCTCGCAAAGCCAATGGGAATGCTATCCTCCCTTACTCCCCCATCCCCCTGTCTGGTCTGTTCGAATCCATACCTCAACAAGAGATCCAACACGTTATCCACGGGACAAGCAACCTCGCTTCGATCCAACCGCGTGAACAAATCCACCACCAACGCACTAATACTCTTAAACGCCTCGTCCTTCCTCCCCTTTGCATGTTGCTTGCTCATCAACGCCACCCAGATCTCACTGATCAGACCTACATCGTTCAACTCGGCACTCGCAATCATCGCCAGCTGCTCCTCCAACAACCCGAACGGTTCCGCCAGATTCTTGAACAACGTCGAAAGATCCAACAATTCCTCGTTTAACCACTCGATCGAATCCGCGAGCAACGCACTCCTTTCACTATCCAAATCATCCGCCGAAAGCTGCTGCAACGACTGCAACACTCGCGCTTGGATCTGAGCCACCTCCAACGAGTCCTCTGCCTGACTCAGGAACGTCACCACTTCGTTTGCCTCAACGTGACTCGGCGAGACCGACTTTGCATTGCCCACCGCCAACGCCAGATATTCGATCCTCTCCCTCAGATCCAACTCAAACTCTTTCGAGTGCGCCAGTGCATCCAACACCTGAGCTGCAGCAAAGCACTCTCCGTGCCTGACGTAGTACTGCCACAGAAGGTTACGCAGAGTACGCATGAACGATACATCTGCACCTTTGGCTCCCGTCGGACGCCTGGCGAGGAACGGCTCGAGGAACAGCGTGCGCATGGACAATAGCTGATCCGTCATCTTTCGTTCGATCAACCATGCATATAGCGATTCTTGGAAAAGCACGTCGTCCGAAACCTCTGCACGAGCATATGCCTCGGTTCGCGCTTTATCCCGCGTACTCACCGCTAGCCGTACCGCAACTTCATCCCCTTCCAGATTATACGCCTCGTCCAACTTCTGATCCAATTCCTCGAGCGTTTCAAACACCAACTTGAACGCCTCCTTCAGTCGTTCCGCTACCTCCCTTCTAGCTCTGTGCTCCACTCCATCGGGACTACCCTCAGCAACAAAAGACGCAGCCATTCCCGTCGGATCCCATTCCCTGGCACACTGTAGCGCCAACTCAATCGCACCAGTCGCATATCCCAACGATCTGTAATCCTGAACGATCCCCCTCAACTTATCCACCGAAATTTGACTCGCGCCCTTGACAAGCAACTTATGCGACATGCGAAGGTTATCCATCTTGTCCTGCTCCGATCTCGTCTCTTTAGCCCTACGGATGCATTCCGTGGCTTTGTACTGCCTAACATCATCAGCAGAGCAGAAACTTCCACATCTCGCCTGGAGTGCATCCGCCACTGCATCAATGCTCACCTGTGCACCGATCCTCGCTTCGATCAATGCAGTGACCAGCTCCTTCGACGCTCTTTTACCTTGGTCCGATGTGATCAACTGTCCGAAGCGCAGGTTGGCAATCACATCTTTTGCCTCGGGGCTGCATGCGTCGATCAAAGGTTTCAATCCATGATCGGTCAGGAAAAGCATAAAGTTGGTCGCCTCCATCGCCCTTGATACCAACGCTTGCAATCGTCCAAAGCTCTCTTGGTCGAGCTTGGCAGCACGTTCCTGATCGTACCCAACAGGGCTGACAAAGCTTCGATTGGCGGCGGACGATCCTCCGAGACCGAAGAGCTTACCGCTCTGCTGCATAAACTCGTGCAATGGTACAAGATCCTGGAGTGTTTCCTCCAGATCTTCTTTGCGCAATGGTTTGGCAGCGAGTGCAGAAGCAGTGGCGACGCTTCCAGCGGGACGGTAGGTTTTAAGGGCGTTGCTGGGAACATGCGCTGGTTTGACCCCAGGCTTTGCCGGCTCGGGTGGCATGATGGCACGATCCCAAACACGTTTGAGGATGCAAGCAATGTACAGTGCCAACCCATCGTGGCGTGACGTGCGTGGAGCGGAAAGAGCGGCCGAAACCGTAGTGTCTGCAGGCCAAGATCCGTACTGACTGAAAAACACACGCGAAGCGAGTGCAACTACCTCTTCCGAAACGGTCTGGGCCAGTCCTGCCGGCACACCTCCAGACAAACCGACGGTCACACGCGGAGCTGCTACCTGCGAATTGTGCGCAGCAATGGCAAGCGCACTTTCACAGGCTTCGATCGATCCAAACAGACCGAAGTACTGCATCATAGCCGCACTGTTGACAGCAGCTCCTGACTCGAGCAACCCACGCAGAGTGTCGACCGGCCGACGCTCGACAAGTTCCGTCAAACCATTGTTGTCGAGAACGAGGAAGCTGCGTGGAGGTCGGAGGTTCTGAGCATAAGTGGCGCGTGCCAGCTCGCCGTTGTCGGTGATGGGTGTGAGGGTCCGAGAAGCAGGTGCTTCCGCAAATACCGGTGTGCTGAGAGCAAGCTCGAGGTCGATGAAGGTGGCTTTCTCCACGGGGCCGCTGGTGTTGGCATTGGCGTTGAGTGCTGGAGTGATGCAGCAAATTTGGCAGGGAAGGCTGTTGTAATTGAAGCCCAACATGAAAACATCGCCTGCATATAAAACGGAGGAGACAGCACGTGTGATGGTTTGCTGTTGCACAATCTGCTGCTGTTGCGACTGCTGTTGCGACTGCAGTGCAACCTGTTGCTGCTGGGAATAAGCAGTTGTCGAGGCAGAAGCAGCACCAGGCGGTTGCTGAAGAGCCGGAGGGGCGCGAACAGTGATGGCAGGTTCGGAACGACCTTGGAAATTATCCAGGAAGATCCTGTAGCCACGGTCTGTGACCGCCAACAAAAGTACATTGAAGCGTGCTTCTTTCTCCACAGGACCGATCCAGACGATAGAGCCCACGTCGTGCCGTGCGTGTGGGGTACCTTGCTGACCTGAAGTTCCGATAGTCTGACCACGTCGTTCAGGTGCGGAAGAAGGATCTTTTGAGGGAAGGCTATATACCTCGATCAAGTCACCTTGTCGAAGAGTATAGACCAGCTGACGAGTGTTATCCACGGTGATATAGAGAAGCTTCTTGTCGGCCTTGACGAAAGTGGGTAAGAGGTTGGAGAGGCGAGGACTCGTGATATTGCGCAAATAACACTTATCGGTGAACCAGCCTTCATGTCGCTGGTACACAAGCTCATAGAGGCAGTTGTCAGAGCCCGTTGCGAAAACCCGTCCACCATTGGTGCCGGTAAGATTGTCGAGAATCACACCGTTTGTGTTTGCGGTCATGCCTGCTTCAAGCACCTCAACTTTTGAGCTGGAGCCGTTTTCGGTGTAGGACAGACCGAGGACCTTGACATACTTGCCTTCGCGCACCGAGACACCAACGCTGAGCACGAGCACATGAGTGACAATGTCCGCAAAAACACCAGAGCGCACCGGTGCGACACTTGCAGCGATGACAACCTGATCCTCAGGCACGCAGTAGAATTCGAAGGCGGCTTGACCTTCGAGGTAGGACCAAAGGTAGACCTTGTTGTCGACGGTGATACAGGCCCTTCGGATGGAGGGGAACAGTGATTGTGTTGCTGTGGGGCTCGTACTTTTGATGCCGGTGAAGACATCTGGTGGAATGGGTAAGGTTCGAGTCTTGTCAAAGCCTACCCATGAGTCGAGACGGTGCTGTTGGTAAGGAGCATCGCGTGCTGGAGTGCGTTGCTTGACTTCTGGAAGAGCAATTCGACCCTGTTCGCATCGTCGGAAGGTGGTCTCTGCCTCGCGTAGGGACTCGAGCGAGTATGGCTCCGAAGCCATGTTGTGTGAATGCGTTTTCTCGGGATGATGATGTGTGCCCTCCACAACCGGATGTTGCTGAATCCGTCCTCCCACTTGGCAGCAGAGCTTTGATCAGAGCACCGTTGGTGGCAGCAAAGCAGTTGTGTTAAGCAAAGCTGGGGTTTGAGAAAAGGTCTGCAAGCTAGACTTCTCAAGAGAATGATGCAGTGATGATCAAGATGAAGTAGTGAGAGATGATTCTTGGAGAAGTGTGAATGCGGTTCGACAAGAGCGCCTCGAGAAATTTGTAGCAGAAAGTCTTCCGCGTGCCGTATGACGATCCGTTAAATCGGTTGGCTAGAGCATAATCGGGATCATCGGGAGAGTATTTTCTGTAGATTGTTCTAACAGCAATAAACACGTCTGACTCATTAGAACTGCGAAATGAGGGGCGCGTCGCGTTGAGAGTGCAGTTCGTGTAGAAATTGCAAAGAGCAGACCAACACCACGCTCCACACACTTTGTACGAGTCTTAGACTCGCTTGGCTGGGATTGGACGACGTTAAACTTTCTCCACCGCCATCATTCGCACGCTTTGCTGTCACCAACACGGTGCCTTCACATCCAACGTTCAGTCTCATAGCTCTTATATCCTTCATAGGCCCCTCGATTGTTCTCTCGGAGAGTCTTGCACCCTTGTGCATCGAAATCCGGCTTTCGATCGAACACAATGTTTCGAACAGCCGCACCTCCATCGGTACCTTCGACCTTTGGCGATGCCAGTGCTTCCGCACATGCGAGCTCCTCCGCTTCTGGACTTGTAGCACGCCATCATACCGACAAGGCACTTGCACGCTACCCTCACCGACTCAATTTCTATACTCTTCCTCCGGTCCACGAAGTAACCATCGAACAGTTCGAGTCATGGGCCATCGACCGTCTCAAGGTGCTCGCCGAGATCGAGTCTTCGCAGGCTCGCAATCGCACCTATTCCGAGACCAAGGACGCCGTCAATGCGCTCGCCAAGCGATTATTGCCTCTGAACGCTAACACCGCCATCAAGACCGCCGATTTGCTCGCAGAGCGTTTGAAGGATCATGTCAGCCATTTTGTGCTACGTCTCGCCTTCTGCCGCACTGAAGATCTGCGTCGACGATTCGTCAAGGCAGAATCCTTCTTGTTCCGACTGCGCTTCGAGACCGACGATGCAACGGAGCGCGAAAGCTTCATGCGCTCCCTCAATCTCGATTGGACACCCGTCTCTAATGAAGATAAGAAGATGTACCGCGAGCAGCTTGTAGCCACTCATCCAAAGATGGCATCTACATTCGACAGCGAGACGTTCTTCAAGGTCGACTGGACGCGCGTCACTGATCTTGTCGAGAAGCGCAGGGTCTTTATGCGTGCCGGTCAGGCATGGGTCCCCATCAAGGAACAATCCAGTCTTGTAATCGCCGAGTTCCAATCGCGACTGCTTCGTGATCTCGAGATGACCGCACGAGCATTACCCCGTCTCGATGAAGACGATCGTCTCCTTCCAGTATTGTCGCATCTCAGCATGGGCTTCCTTGCCGGCATCTCGACCGACTACTCTGGCTCTAGCATAACCGCAGATGGCAGTGTGACCATCACCGCCAGCATGGTCGATTCGCTCGTCAAGACACACGCACCCATGTGCATGAAGAATCTCCACTCCTCCCTCACTGTCACTGGCCATCTCAAGCATTATGGTCGATTGCAATACAATCTCTTCCTGAAAGAGCTCGGCCTACCCGTAGAAGAAGCGCTCGTGTTCTGGAGGAGAAGCTTCAAGAACATGACCGATGACAAGTTCAACAAGGAATACCGTTACAACATCCGTCACGGATACGGTCTCGAAGGTCGACGTATGAACTATCCTGCCAAGAGCTGTGCTAGGATTCTCACTCAGGACCAACCTGGTCCTCAAGACTCGCACGGTTGTCCATTTAGACATTTCTCCACCACCAACCTCTCCGCGGCCATGATCCAGCATTATGGACTCAACACAGCAGAGCAGTCTGAGGTCCTCAATTCGGTCAAGCAAGGGCATTATCACGTGGCATGCACAAGGATCTTTGAGATAACGCATCAGAGGCAGGGTGTCAAGAAGGGTCACGGTCTCGATGGGAGAGGTGAGACGGTCACCCATCCCAATAGGTACTTTGAGAGCAGTTGGAAGCTCTCTCAGGCCGAGCAAGGAAATGGTGAGGGTTCAGATGGTAGTCAGGAGAACTCGCCTGATCACGAGATGGAGGCAGGCTCCACATCAGCATCGGCCGTCGAAGCACCAAGACGAGACGATGGAATGGATGAGTCCTAACGTTTTTTTTTCAGCTCCTGTTCACATTATTTGCCCTGATGCTTGTGACCATGTCTGCCATCTACTTCTCTGTACAGCATTTCTTTCACCAGATACCAATACACATCCATTTCCCCTCACAACCTTGCACTCTAACCGTGTTCAAGCACATCTAGGGACCGAGTGTGTGTCCCATCTCGGCATCAGTGGCGCTTTCTGCAAAATTTGGGTTCAGGGCAATACTAGAACGTTCAACGTCAGAAAACGTTTGACTAGGAACGAGAGCTGGCATCAAGTCTAGCTGCTAACAAAAAGAAGGTTTGAGGTGGTCCCAGATGCGCAGCTTTCAAGCAACTCCGTAATAGAGTGAATGCTCCCAATCCACCTTGAAACCTATCGGATACGTGCAGCTGAGGATCAGTGTGTGAGGTGCTCGGGTGACCGACTCCCTCGAGCCCGAAGGCCGTTTATTCCCATGTCAATGGGTCACCACACTGGTTTACCTGCTGAGCAGACATCCACTGCTGGACGTGTGCTGGACCAGCAACTCCTCAGCCATCCGACAGAAAGGCTAACACTAATGGGGCGCGCTTCGGCAAAGACCTCATTCCGTTATTGCACCCATAACAGGTAATATGCAAGTATAGATTTGCGAGGCACCAAGTGGTGGGTGGGTGAGGTACGATCTACAAGGGTATGTATGGAAAAAATACTGACTCGGCCGCAAAGCGAGTCACTTTGGGTTGCCTGTTGACGGTCGTTGGGAAAAAAAATTCAAAATCCAAAAGTTCCGAAACGAAAAAAGGCGGTCAAAAGGAAGCAAAGAAGAAGAGACGATAAATCAACAACAGACTGCAGCAGCTGCCTTTCCCGCCTTATTTGATCCGACCGGAATCGACACTCTCTTCACAAAGAGAGAGGTGAACGAGCGAGGTTTGTTTTGAATAGACACGGGAGAGAGTAGTGATGCAGGATTGAAAGATCCGCTGGGCATCACGATGAGAGTGTGAGTCGATTTTTGGCGTCTCTTCGTTGTGTGGGTGTGAGAGCGGGGCAGTCGGTGAGTATGTGCAAGCCAGCACAGCTGGGGTCGAGCGAGCTCAATCAGCTGCCGGGCCGCGCTGCGCAGGGAGCACATCCACCCCAAGGCGCAGATCTCGTTCAAAGTGCCCAACGTCGTTGCGAGTCCTTCCTGCCTTCCCGGGTTTCATCTCTCGGCGTCGATTGATCACCAACCCTTCTTGTTTCCCCTCGGGAACAATCACCCTCTTCACCATCTATCTCACCATGGCTGCGATGCCTAAACCCTCCGACTCCAAGACGGGCGGCAAAGCCACTGTCTTGCTCGGATCACAGTGGGGCGATGAGGGCAAAGGCAAGCTCGCCGATGTTCTTAGCGGTCAGATGGACGTCTGCGCTCGATGCGCTGGCGGTAACAACGCCGGCCACACCATCGTCGCAGATGTCAACGGCGTCAAGACCAAGTTCGACTTCCACCTCCTCCCTTCGGGTCTCGTGAACCCTCGATGTGCCGGCTTCATCGGATCCGGTGTCGTGATTCACATCCCATCCTTCTTCGCCGAGTTAGACACCATTGAGAAGAAGGGCCTCAACTGCGATGGCCGTCTCTTCGTCTCGGACCGCGCTCACCTCGTGTTCGACTTTCACCAGGTCGTCGACGGTCTCAAGGAGGTCGAGCTCGGCGGCAGCAGCATCGGCACCACCAAGAAGGGCATCGGTCCGGCTTACTCTTCTAAGGCTTCTCGCTCCGGTCTGCGAGTTCACCACCTCTACGACCCTGAGCTATTCGCGTCCAAGTTCCGCAAGCTCGTCGAGGGTCGCTTTAAGCGTTACGGTCACTTTGAGTACGACACTGAGGGCGAGATCGCTCGCTACCGTGCCTTTGCCGAGCGTTTGCGACCCCACATTGTCGATGGTGTCACCTTCATCCACACTGCGCTTGCTCAGAACCGCAAGGTGCTCGTCGAGGGCGCCAACGCTCTCTTCCTCGACATTGACTTTGGTACCTACCCCTTCGTCACCTCGTCTTCCACCTCGATCGGTGGTGTGCTCACTGGTCTCGGTATCCCACCGACAGCCATCGGCAACGTTCTCGGTGTCATGAAAGCCTACACCACCCGCGTCGGTATGGGACCTTTCCCCACCGAGCTTCACGAGGAGATCGGCCACCACTTGCAGGAGGTCGGCGCCGAGTACGGTACCACCACTGGCCGACGACGTCGTTGCGGTTGGCTCGACTTGGTCATGATGCGCTACTCGTGTCTCATCAACGGCTACACCAGCCTCAACCTCACCAAGCTTGACGTGCTCGATCAGCTCAAGGAGCTCAAGATCGCCGTCGGTTACGTCGTCGACGGTAAGGAGCTGCCCAGCTTCCCCGCCGACCTCGAGGTGCTCGCCAAGGTCGAGGTGCAGTACAAGACGTTGCCGGGATGGCAGCAGGACATCTCCAAGGCTACCACGTACGAGGAGCTTCCCGAGAACTGCCGTCACTACATCGAGTTCATCGAACAGTTCCTCGGCGTCAAGATTGAATGGATCGGCGTGGGTCCCGCTCGTGAGTCGATGATTCACCGTGCATAGACGCTGGTGCTGTTCCAGTAGACGGCGCAAAACTTAATCTTGCTCCTACGCAAAGTATTGCGTTGTTTCAATAGAATCAAAAAAAAATGCTTTGATCCTTTTGCCTGTGTGATTTTAGTGTGTGGCTGGAAGTGTTTGGGATGCAAACGTCACATGAGCAAGATGCCAACTTCTTTCTTTCAGTTGACCGAGCTAGTCGTCTGACGAGCCTGGAACGAAAGTTGCGAATGGAAATAGATTTAAATCCTCTCCCAGGTTGGATCAAGTGCAAGGTCTTGTGACGACACTGAAAGGGTGATGTCTATAGAGTTAGAAGTCTCCGAATGCGAATGGAACGGCAAAAGGCATTTCCAATCATTTGCTAAGTCCAAACGAGCTGGAGAGAGCAAACATTGCGAAAAATAAAAATAAAAATTCATTGGCTCAAAATCAAGGACGAAATAAGGAATAGAAATACATAGAAAAAAATTTGCACCTAGCACAGTCTCGGTCTAACAAAGGAAATTTTTGTCATCCTCTATTTTTTAAGGTCAAATTATCCAGCCTCTTCCTTGAAATTCGAAAAGCCAAAATTGCGCGTTTATCGATCGGACAGAAACGGGATTGTGTCCTGTTGAGTCCACATTTTGGCCCGCACGAGCAAGTCCGGATCCTATTCTCCCCGTAGGCGCAGCGCACCTTGTTTGCTGACATATCGATGATAGGGGGTTGAAGACCGTTCATGTCGCCGGAGGCATACCTTTCTGTCCTGAAAAGATGCATCCCGCTGATGTGCATCCCAATTCTCGCTCCCGCACGCCAACCAATCTGATTGACCCATTCTCTTCTCGCGAGTGCAATGTCATGTGCTTTGTAAACTTTGCACTCGTGACCCACGATGATGAACAGCTGTCACTATCTGCTGGTCGACAAAAGAGTGCATTGGCACAGAAATCGAATACGTATAAACACGTGTTTGTGTGCTGTCGAGGACCTTGAAACAGCACCGGTGACGCTGCAGAGCAACGGTATTGTGGTGACTGGGTGACTCGACCAATTTGTGCCTTTCACGCCATCTGCCGTGTCGACTGCCGTCATCTAGTTGACGCGGAATCTTCAACGGGTTAATTGCTTTAACGGCTGCCGGTGAACTGCGTTGCGCGCACATAATTAGAATGCCGAGCTTCACACCGTCTGAGGCCTCGGCCGAGATCTGCCTAAGTCGGGCAACGAAGAAGAAAGCCTTACTGATTTTCTGATCCTGATTTGAAAAATGACTTGTGGACCCTGTTGATAGATGGAATCAAGCGATTTGATTGGTTCGATTAGAGTTTTGCTTGCATCATGAGGCGCGAAACATGAGAAGGGTCGTGATGCGTCGACTTTAGGTTTCTCCTCCAGTTCACATAAAAAGCGAGACTTTTTGATGCAGGTCGGGAGAATTTCAAAATAGAAAAGGTAATTGCAGAGAGGCAGACCTTGGGTCTGTGGTACGTCCGAAAAGTCGTCAAACTAAAAAATGAACTTGTTCACTATCTAAACCATAAAGGTTTCCCTATTCTTGTAGCGGCGGGCTGCAAGCACGAGGCACGGCGGAATTACTTGGAATGTCAATCGTTGAAAAAGGTTGCCCTTTTGTGCCTCTCCTCTGTGTTGCGAAATTTCTTGACGAGCATCTCCGCTTTTCTGATTTTGTGTCGGATAGAAAGGATCAGATCTGATTGGATCCTTGAAAATGGCACTAAGCTCGACTGTTCGTTGCTCTTTGAATAAAAAAAGAGGGGGTGGGATTTCATTCTTGGTCTCGCCAGCACCTCGTGGCCTTGCAACGCTGCCTACAAGTGTTTGCCCCGACGTCCCACATCCTCTGCTAGCCAATCGTATCCATCCTCTCTGTGTCTTCTGATCCTATGAGCGGCAACCTTGTTGTCAGCTCCTCCAACTTCCGTACCAACATTGTACCAATATTGCTAGCGTGCATGGAGTGGATCGCGGAGTCACATGGCGACGGGTTCCCTCCTCCGCCTGCGCTTTGATCTTCTCGAGACTGTTGTTCCATCGCTTTCACTTTGTTTTAGAGTTCTGTCAGGGCTCGTTGGTGAAGAAAACCCTCTTTATTCTGCCGTGTGCTACCATGCCGCAAAATGCGTGAAAACTACACCCAGCTTGTCCCCGCTCGAGGCCTTTTTTGTTCCGCTCCAACTCGACCCCACGCCAAGAAGATTGTTTGTTTTGTGCTTGTTACAGTACTCTAAGAGGTTCTTCAGCTTGGCTTCAAACCACCACATCACCCCATCCGAACTCCTCTGCCGCCATCACCTTGAGCCGATAATCACACAAACCGTATCTTCATCAACGCATTTCGTCAAGTCATTGAAGTCAGGTCCTAAGCCAGTCTGTCTCCTCTGCAATATCAATCTTCCAAGCACAAGCCAACTCCACCAAAAATTGCCTCGGTCGCAGGCATCTTCCGTCTTTCGACATCGATTCGACGCCACCACGATCACTTCGTGTAGGTAAGTCCATGAATTTCAGCACCCCGATTTTCTGTTCAGCAGTGTCTCGAGGCTCAGCGGACAGCATCAGCACGTCAGGAGGTGGATATGGAGTCAAAAAGGAGAGACTAAGTTTGGGTGCCTTGATGGGTTGTGATGACCATCGGCACCTGAATGCTCATTGCCGTAGTGCTAGTGGTGTTCGTCAGATGGTGACCCGATCGTATCATTGACGTTGTGTTCTGATAATAGCGCTCAAGCATGCGATCGATGGTGAATCATCATGCTGATGAGATCATTCTGATGGAACAAAAGCAGCCGAATTATTTCAATGGAAAGAAGACGTCGTCAGCTCCGGTCAATATGGACAAACTGCGGTCCGGGTTCATTTGCTAGGTCCCAAATCACTGGCTGGCTGGGAGGGTCGAAGAGATCTGATTGATAATAGCCTGCCTTGCATGCGTCAACTTTAGATCTGGTTTCGAGTCCCCTTCATGCACCCGCGTCTTTCGGCCGCGTCGATTCTCAATTTTGAAAAAAAAAAAAAAAAACTAAGCCCGCAATTGTTCTTTCAGCTGTGCAAGACGGCGTGGGCGGCGGCAACTTGGTTCTCTTGCTTCTTGGCGGCCTAGATTTCTGGCCCATTAAAGTTCGCTTGTGGGCCATTTTTCGGGCTTTCAAGTCACAGACACGAGAAGAAAGGTGGCTCGCTCGCCTAGAGGATTTTAATGCTTTGATAATAATCAGCAGTCCAATTTGCCGCTGGGTTTTGCTGCCCTCTGCTCTGCCTCTGCTCCCAACCCGACGCTTTGCCTGGACAATTTAATTTCTGTGGCGGGCGTTGCAAGTGACAAAGTGGGGTTCCCGCCCGCCTATGTTTTTGCGCACGCGAAACGTCAAATTGGCATGAGCCGTTGCTGCTTACCGTCAGATTGAAGAAGAGCGTCAAGTCTGCTTAGCCTCAGCAGCCTTTTTTCACTCGGTCTGTTTCCTGACTCGCCTTTTTGCCGAATGCTAAACAAGCTTTTGGCACTTGCGGGTCTTGTTCGAGTCGAGACTGTCCTACCAGAATAGCATTGTCCTATCCTCTTGCTGTGCTCTTGTCTAATCGAGCCGGTCTCGGAAGGGAGCCGACTGACTGGCTGGTTGACTGTTTTGGCTGACTTGGCTGGCTTGGCTGTCTGTGCGTGGATGCACCGCTACCTTTTTTGAAAGCGGATCTAGGCGAATGGCATGTTGCAGATTGGTCCGCCAATTAAAGAAAAGCTTTTTCTAAAGGGAAATTGCCCGATTTTGCTCTGTTCTTATTGGATGCTCGCCACACCCAATTACTGAGTTATAGTAGAGAAGTTGCCGCTCTTCTTCGTCGCCATCTCAGCCTGTGACTTTCTACGCTGCCTTGCCACACTTGGACGCTGTCGCTCGAACATCAGACTGACCCACATCTCAAATATCTATTCTGGCCGCATACTTTGTCCAACGTGATTCTTTCCCGTCATCATCTGCCACTTGTACAATTGCCCTCTCCAACCTTCTTCTTTCTTTAACATCACTAGATCTTCAGTTCAAGTTCCGTTCATCGTCAAGCCTATCACCCGCATATCGTATTCTCCTGGGAACTTTTAGCAAACGTCATCCTCGAATACCCCTTCTCACATTTTCGATCTAGCATACCACTGCACCTCGCATTAGCAAAGCAAAACAGAGCGACCTAAGCCACCGCTCTTTCTTGCATCGCGTCCTTGAAACAAAGCTTCGTCCTGTCGAAGTTTCTTCGTCTACCTTCAAAACTCTTCTACCACCCTCAATCGAGTGCCTGTTATGGCTCCCGTCGCCACCGCTCAGGAAAACACCCGAAAGACTCGCTTCGTTGACCAACTCAACGCCGAGCTTGCCCCCGTTCACGAAGAGTCCATCTCTTCCGACAACTTCGAGGCAAGCGGCTACAATGAGGTAGAGCGTGACACCTCACTTTGGGCCGGCTCTATGCCCGCTGCCCAGGGTCTCTACGATCCAGACAACGAGAAGGACGCCTGTGGTGTCGGTTTCATGTGCCAGATCAAGGGCAGGCCCGCTCACAAGATCGTTTCCGATGCTCGCTTCCTCCTCTGCAACATGACTCACCGTGGTGCCGTCGGTGCCGACGCTCGCGACGGTGACGGTGCAGGTGTCATGACTGGTATTCCTGACACCTTCTTCCGCCGCGAGACCGAGCGTGACCTTGGTGTCAAGCTCCCTGTCCAGGGCCAGTATGCCGTTGGTAACTTGTTCTTCAATCCCAAGGACGACAAGGCTCGAGCTGAGCACGTTCAGACCTTCACCAGCATCGCAGACAAGCTCGGCTTGCGCGTTCTCGGGTGGCGTGATGTTCCCGTCGACAACTCCATCCTTGGCCCTGCTTCCAAGAGCAAGGAGCCCAAGATCATGCAGCCCTTTGTCGTTCTCAAGAACCACTACGGTTCTGGAAGCGCCCCTGCTGACGCCTCCAAGACTTTCGACGAACAGTACTTCGGCCGTCAGCTCTACGTGCTCCGCAAGCATGCCACCCATACCATCGGTCTCCAGAATTGGTTCTACATCTGCTCGCTCAGCCCTACCAACATTATCTACAAGGGTCAGCTCAGCCCTGTCCAGGTCTACAATTACTACTATGATCTCAACAACGTCCACTACGCCTCTCACTTTGCCCTCGTCCACTCTCGTTTCTCCACCAACACCTTCCCTTCGTGGGACCGTGCTCAGCCCATGCGATGGGCTGCTCACAACGGTGAGATTAACACCATCCGTGGTAACAAGAATTGGATGAGAGCTCGAGAGGGGCTCCTCAAGTCCGAGACTTTTGGTGACGAGCTCGACCTCCTCTACCCCATCATCGAGGGCGGTGGATCCGACTCGGCTGCATTCGACAACGTGCTCGAGCTTCTCGTCATCAACAAGGTTCTCACCTTGCCTCAGGCCGTCATGATGATGATTCCCGAGGCTTGGCAGAGCGCTGGCTCCCACATGGAGCCTGAGAAGGTCGCCTTCTATCGATGGGCTGCCTGTCTCATGGAGCCTTGGGACGGTCCCGCTCTCTTCACCTTCGCCGATGGCCGATACTGTGGTGCCAACTTGGACCGAAACGGTCTTCGTCCTTGCCGTTACTACATCACCGACGACGACATCATGATCTGCGCCTCTGAGGTCGGCACCGTCACCATTGACCCCGCCACCATCATTGCCAAGGGTCGTCTCCAGCCCGGTAAGATGCTTCTTGTCGACACTGTCGAGGGTCGTGTCGTCGAGGACAGGGAGCTCAAGATGACCACTGCCCAGCGTGCCGATTTCGCCGCTTGGCTCGAGAACCACATGCTTAGACTCCCCGAGATCGTCGACACTGTTCGTCGCAATACTGGCAACGCCATCGCGCCCGTTCTCGACCAAGAGCGCCTCAGCACCGACCCTAAGCTGCTTGCCTTCGGTTACACTGCCGAGCAGATCAATTTGCTCATGCTTCCCATGGTTGCAGACGGTAAGGAGGCTCTTGGTTCCATGGGTAACGATGCTCCTCTTGCCTGCATCTCAACCGCTCCTCGTGTCATCTACGACTACTTCCGTCAGCTCTTCGCTCAGGTTACCAACCCTCCTATCGACCCTATCCGAGAGTCGGTCGTCATGTCGCTTGAGCAGTACGTTGGTCCCGAGGGTAACCTTCTCGAGATGAAGCCCGAGCAGTGCCACCGTCTCCTCCTCCCCTCGCCCATCCTGAGCGTGGACGAGCTCAACGCCCTCAAGCAGATCGATTCTGTCCACTCGGACTGGGCCGCCAAAACGATCGACATCACCTACGACAAGGGTGAGGGTATCACTGGCTACGAGCGCACCCTCGACCGCGTCTGCTCCGAGACCTCGCAGGCCATCCGTGATGGCTACCGTGTCGTCATCCTTTCCGACCGCGCCGTCGGTGCCGATCGTGTCGCCATATCCTCGCTAGTTGCCTGCGGTGGTGTTCACCACCACCTTATCCGCAACAAGGAGCGCAGCCGCATCGCCCTCATGATCGAGTCTGCCGAGGCTCGTGAGGTGCACCACATGTGCGTGCTACTCGGTTATGGTGCTGATGCCATCTGCCCCTGGCTCGCCATGGAGGCTATCCTCAAGGTCTCCCGCGAGGGCCTTGTCAAGGCTGACCTCTCTGCCAACCAGCTCATCGACAACTGGAAGCACGCTGTCGACAACGGTATTCTCAAGGTCATGTCCAAGATGGGTATCTCGACCCTTGCCTCGTACAAGGGCGCCCAAATTTTCGAGGCCCTCGGTCTTGCCAGCGGTGTCGTTGACCGCTGCTTCGCCGGTACCGCCTCGCGTGTCTCGGGTTCCGACTTCACCCTCCTTGCCATGGATGCCCTCGAGTTCCACGATCGCGGCTATCCTTCACGTGACACCATCTCGGTCCCCGGTCTACCCGAGTCTGGTGAGTACCACTACCGTGACGGTGGTGAGGCCCACATCAATGACCCTATGGCCATCGCCCACCTCCAGGATGCCGCTCGTGAGCGCAACCAGGCTGCCTACGACGCCTACTCCAAGGCTTCGCACAATGCTGTCAAGGCTACCTCACTCCGTGGTATGCTCGACTTTGACTACACCAAGTCGCGCGCCATCCCCATCGACCAGGTCGAGCCCTGGACTGAGATCGTCCAGCGCTTCTGCACTGGTGCCATGTCGTACGGTTCCATCTCCATGGAGGCTCACTCTGCCCTTGCCATCGCCATGAACCGCCTTGGTGGTAAGTCCAACACCGGTGAAGGTGGTGAGGACGCTGAGCGATCCATCCCCCTCCCCAACGGTGACTCGCTTCGATCCAAAATTAAGCAGATCGCATCGGGCCGATTCGGTGTCACCTCCAACTACCTTGCCGACTCGGACGAGTTGCAGATCAAGATGGCTCAAGGTGCCAAGCCTGGTGAAGGTGGTGAGCTTCCTGGTCACAAGGTCTCTCCTTCCATTGCCCGCACTCGTCACTCGACTGCCGGTGTCGGTCTCATCTCTCCCCCTCCTCACCACGACATCTACTCGATCGAGGACTTGAAGCAGCTCATTTATGATCTGAAATGTGCCAACCCCCGTGCACGTGTCTCGGTCAAGCTCGTTTCCGAAGTCGGTGTCGGTGTCGTCGCCTCGGGTGTCGCCAAGGCCAAGGCCGACCACATCTTGATCTCTGGTCACGACGGTGGTACCGGTGCTTCGCGCTGGACTGGTATCAAGTACGCCGGTCTTCCCTGGGAGCTTGGCCTTGCTGAGACTCACCAGACACTGGTGCTAAACGATTTGCGAGGCCGTGTCATCGTGCAGACCGACGGTCAGCTCCGTACCGGTCGCGATGTTGCCATTGCCTGTCTCCTCGGAGCAGAGGAATGGGGCTTTGCAACTACTCCCTTGATCGCACTTGGCTGCATAATGATGAGGAAATGCCATCTCAACACCTGCCCGGTCGGCATTGCCACTCAGGATCCCGAACTCCGCGAAAAGTTCGCTGGTCAGCCCGAGGCTGTCATCAACTTCTTCTATTACCTTGCCGAGGAGCTGCGATCGATCATGGCCAAGCTTGGTTTGCGAACCATCAACGAGATGGTTGGTCGATCTGACCTCCTCCGTGTCGATGACTCCCTTCGCACTCCCAAGACCGCCAACCTTGACTTGAGCGCTCTCCTCAAGCCAGCTCACGAGATGCGCCCCGGTGCGGCTACCTACAAGGTGCGCCAGCAGGACCACAAGCTCTACGTTCGTCTTGACAACAAATTCATCGATGAGGCCGAGCCTGCCCTTACCCAGGGTCTGCCCGTCCAGATCAGCTGCGAGGTCGTCAACACTGACCGAGCTCTTGGTACCACGCTCTCGTACCGTGTCTCGAAGCTCTACGGCGAAGAGGGTTTGCCCACCGACACTATCCACATCGATGCCAAGGGTTCGGCTGGTCAGTCCCTCGGTGCCTTCTTGGCTCCCGGCATCACCATCGAACTCGAGGGAGATTCCAACGACTACGTCGGCAAAGGCTTGTCTGGTGGCCGCTTGATCGTCTATCCCCCTAAGGTGTCATCTTTCAAGGCCGAAGAGCATGTAATCATTGGAAACACCTGTCTCTTCGGCGCCATTACCGGGCACGCTTACTTCAGAGGACTGGCCGCAGAACGCTTCGCTGTGCGCAACTCTGGTGCTCACGCCGTCGTCGAAGGTGTCGGTGATCACGGATGCGAATATATGACTGGCGGCCGGGTGGTAGTGCTCGGTCCCACTGGTCGCAACTTCGCTGCGGGTATGTCTGGTGGTATTGCATACGTTCTCGACATGAACCGCGATTTTCACAGCCGATGCAACACGGAGATGGTGGAGCTTGGCCCTGTCAAGGACCCCAAGGAGGTTGCTGAGCTGCGCAACCTCATCGAGAACCACCGTCACTACACTGGATCCACGGTTGCTGACCACGTTCTGCACGACTTCCACCACCTCCTTCCACGCTTCGTCCGAGTCATGCCTTTGGACTACAAGCGCGTTCTCGAGGAGGAAGCCGCTAAGGCTGCGGCTGAGAAGAAGCGGTCGAGCCACGTCGATTTGCTCGGCACTCTGTCTCGCCACGGCTCTCAGGTCGATGTGTCGGTCTCCGAGGACCAGCCCAAGGACAACAGCGCAGACCGCGTTCGCGAGGTGCCCGCTGCCAAGCCTGCTGAGCCCTCGGTGGTGGATGTCGAAGACTCTATGGTCGATGACGAGACTGCCAAGGCCAGGCTCAGCAAGCTCGACAAGACTCGTGGCTTCATGAAGTACAAGCGTCTCGGTGAGCACTACCGCAACCCTACCAAGCGTGTTCGTGACTACAAGGAGCTCTCCACTCGTCTCAGCGAGGCCGAGCTCAAGTACCAGACCGCTCGTTGCATGGACTGTGGTGTTCCCTTCTGCCAGGCCGACACCGGTTGCCCCATCTCCAACATCATTCCCAAGTGGAACGACCTTGTCTTCAAGGGCCAGTGGGAGGACGCGCTCAACCGTCTCCTCATGACCAATAACTTCCCCGAGTTCACTGGTCGTGTCTGCCCCGCTCCATGTGAGGGTGCGTGTGTGCTTGGTATCACCGAGCAGCCCGTCGGAATCAAGTCCGTCGAGTGCGCCATCATCGACAAGGGTTTCGAGGAGGGCTGGATGGTTCCACGACCTCCCCAGTTCCGCACTGGCAAGACCGTCGTCGTTATCGGTTCCGGTCCTGCCGGTATGGCCGCTGCCGACCAGCTCAACAAGGCTGGTCACTCTGTCACCGTTTACGAGCGCGCTGACCGAATCGGTGGTCTCCTCATGTATGGTATCCCCAACATGAAGCTTGACAAGGGCGTCGTCCAGCGCCGTGTCGACCTCATGGCTGCCGAAGGTATCAACTTCGTCACCTCGACCCATGTGGGTCGTGACGTCGACCCCAAGCAGCTGCACGCTCAGAACGACGCCGTGATCTACGCCGTCGGTGCCACCTGGCCCCGTGACCTCAAGGTGGCTGGCCGTGAGGCTGACGGTGTGCACTTCGCTATGGACTTCCTTGCTCCCAACACCAAGTCTCTCCTCGACTCTGGATTGCAGGATGGCCACTACCTCAGTGCCAAGGGCAAGGATGTCATCGTCATTGGTGGTGGTGACACTGGTTGTGACGCTCAGGCCACTGCTCTCCGTCACGGAGCCAAGAGCATTGTCAACTTCGAGCTCCTACCCCAGCCCCCCAACGAGCGAGCCAAGGGCAATCCCTGGCCTCAGTTCCCCCGAGTCTTCAAGGTTGACTACGGTCACGCCGAGGTTGCTGCTCAGTGGGGCTCTGACCCACGCGAGTACTGCATCTCGACCACCTCGTTCGAGAAGGATGCTGACGGTAAGCTCGTTGCACTCAACACCATCAAGGTCAACTGGGAGCTTGACGCATCTGGCAAGTGGCAGATGAACAAGATTCCTGGTTCCGAGAAGCGATGGCCATGTGATCTTTGCTTGCTCTCGCTGGGTTTCTTGGGACCCGAGAACGACGCTATCACTGCTCTTGGTCTTGAGCAGGACGGTCGATCCAACATCAAGGCTGACGACCAGAAGGGCAAGTCGCCTTACAAGACCAATGTCGAGCGTGTCTACACCGCTGGTGACTGCCGTCGTGGTCAGTCGTTGATCGTCTGGGGTATCCAGGAGGGTCGTGCTTGCGCTGCTCAGGTCGACCGTGACCTTATGGGTAACACTCGCCTCCCATGGGCCGGTTCGATCAAAAAGCGCGAGTTCCTTCCAATCACTGGTGCAGTCGAGAACACCAAGGTCGCTGCTACCGCCTAAATGCCCTCGTCGTCATCTTGCGTGGAAGCCGGAGCTCCAACTTTTCCCTCTTTATTCAGTGTTTATAATCATCAGCGGCACCCTCTTTTTAGTTAGCGGTGCTCAGTCACGGCTCGTGTCTCTATGGCTTTATGAGCTCACTTGTCGCTGCTAGGTACCGCGGATACGCCGTAGCCGTTACAATTGTTCCTTTCTCGATGTGTTTTTACGAAGTGCATTCTCTCTCAATTTCAAAGGCTTGAGTCTCACTTTGGGATTGTTAAAAAGCGTTGCTGAGCATGCGTTGTTTAGAGTTGTGTGAAATTGTGACTCTTGGAGGCTTGATGACACTGAGTTGGACAGCTGTGTTCGGCGGAGCTTGCGGTTGTGACGTGCTTCTGCCGTTGACTCTCATGGATTGGGAAGGAAGCATGGGTTCGACCGAAGCATCAGACTATGTGATGTGATTTGATGACGAGCTGCCTCTGTATGGCGAGATCCGCGTCCGGGACAGATGATTCGGTCGCAAATGAGCTAGACAGATGTTGTCACAAATCACTCTCAACTCGATTTATGCGTTGCCCGTAATGACGCCTGGCGTTGAGGATAAAACTTAGACGAAGCTTTGTGACACACTAGTATTTGCTTTGCTTGTCATGACTTTGTCATTTCAAATCGGAGGAAAAAAAAAAGGGGGGAGGGAAGGTGTTTTACACGCCGTACTTTCCAGGCAACAGAACTGCAAAGAATGGGAGCACTGTACCAGCATTGACAACACCAGCAATCCAGAACTTGGTACCTAATGTCTTCTGCTTTCGCACACCAGGCACAGCAAGGAAGATGCCGAGGTACATCAAACCACCTACGTTACCTGCGGCACCTACCAGACCCGACACTGTTCCGATCGCCGAGGGGCAGATGATTGCTGGGATACCATAGTTGGCACCATTGGCAAGGAAACCAGTGGTACCGATGAAGAAGATGAATGCGAGTACACCTCCAAGGGTTGGGTTGTGATTGCAGTACACGCCCAAACCAATCATAGCAATACCTTGCGAGAATGCAGTGACGAGGAGCCAAAAGACCCTTCCTCGAAGACCGTATTTCGAGTAGAGAAGGTCAGAGACAACACCGCCAATGGGTCGAGCGTAAAGGTTAAGCAAACCGTACATGGAAGCTGCATAAGCTGCGTCAATGGCAGTGAAGGTCTTGCTGGAGAACAGAGTTGTGATGAGACCAGGAAGAGCGGCATCCATAGCGGTTTCGAGACCGAACGTTAAAAAGTAGCACATGATGCACATCCATACCCTTGGATCTGAGAGAATGACTATGACACGTTTGAGAGTCAAAGGTTCGGATTGCGCCGTGTCGACGGTTGCAACGCGCTTTCCGGTGTCGGCAGGGTTGGGTTCGCGGAAATGAGCCAGCTTTGCAGGTGCCTTC
Source organism: Melanopsichium pennsylvanicum (assembly GCA_900208305.1). NCBI lineage: Eukaryota > Fungi > Basidiomycota > Ustilaginomycetes > Ustilaginales > Melanopsichium > Melanopsichium pennsylvanicum. The sequence continues at coordinate 80,017 of OAPG01000009.1, forward strand.
TCGTTGTCAGCTTCCCTACGTTCATACTCGGCACGTTCAGAAGAGTCGAGTTGGACGGATTCGCCTTGCGCGATTGCGATTGCAGTTCCGCTGAATTGATGACGCTGGCTCCACTTTCCTGCCGGATGATCTTTGCCGAAGAGGAGGATCATGGCCGCAATCAAGAGAAGGCACGGTACAGGCAGAGAGGGGAAGCACACTCGCCACGCAAGGTGAGAAGAGAGACCCGCCGCTCGGAAGCGGTTGAAGAGTCCGATCATGGCAGCGATGGTCACACCACCACCACTGTTACCCCAACCACCAGAGAAAGCGTTTGCAGTACCAACAATCGACTTGTCGTAGAACGTCGAGACCCATGCTTGGCAACAAACAAAGGTAGCTCCAAGGATGCTGATGAAGAACCTCACTGTATACAAGCCTCCCGCAGAAGTCACGAGCGCAGCCAAACCAGATGGAATTGCACCAAGCACGAGCAGTGCAGCCATGACCTTCCTTGGTCCGAACCTATCACATGCTGGCCCCGCTACCAACCTAACAATGGCTGTACCACCCAACGAGGCCATGTTTGAATGTGTCACCTGCACACTCGTCAAGTTCAAGTCCTTTTTCACCGCTTCGGGCATGAGTGGGCTGAATGCGAACCAACTGAGGAAAGCGACAAAGAAACCGAGCGTTGCTAACCAGAACGATGTCGAGTAAATATCCCAAATGCGAAAGATGGGGAAAGTGTACGACTTGCCATTGAGCGGATTGATCTCAGCAGGTCGCCACAGCGATGACCAGTAGAATTTGTGATAACCGAAATCTTTGAGATCTTGATCCTTCTTTTCTTCTTCAGTCATGTATTCTTCCGAAGTCACAACACCACCAGTGTTGGTGCCCATGCGAAGAATTGAGGCCATACCCTGATGTTGTTCGACAGGGGACGAAATCGCTTCTGTGATCTCGAGATCGAGTTTAGAGTCGGTGGAGGCGGCCGACGATCGACATGCCTTCGGTGATGGCGAAATGCCTTCATTGAGGACCTTGGGACTTGATTCGGTCATGGTGGTGACTGAACGTTACTACTATGTGAGAGGAAGTGTGAGTATGTTGTAGGGGGCAGGCTAAAGACGACGGCGCATTTGACAGAAGGAAGATGGATGTCTTCTATATACCTTGTCTTTGCGAATGCGACAAGTGCGATTGCGTGGAGAGCTAATCGGTAGGCTTTGATGTAGGTGAGGGAGGGACGAGATCTTACGGCAGCTTGAGTGTCTTTACTTCAGATAATCAAGAACGTGAACAATAACGAGGCTGAAAGCCGATCCGAGGGGCTCCAATCGCTCCAAGTTTCTCCTATCAGCCTTGGATGCCGAGATACGATCAGATCAGAATGGCCGAAGACGAATCTGATTCGGCGTCCTGATCGGTGCTTGAATTGGGACGAGCTGAGTGTTTTCATCAGCCGCAAAGTCTAGAACTGGCAGATAAGATGGCTTATAGGATCAAGTCGAGGGCACATGAGAATCACTTGCAGCTGGAAGGCCGCGCTTGGTTGTCAGGAAGTATGCATAAAGATAAGCAGGCTGCGGTCCGACCGATTATCTAAAATACAAGAATGCGTGGCATCGCTCGCTGCGATTGAAATACTCAATGCAGAACATGTGCCGACATCTTATTCTCTTATGATTCGTTTGAGGAAAAATTTGCTCGAGTCTGCCCCTTGATGGCATCACTGTTTTCAATCCTGGATCAGTTACCAGTCTTGGTTGGACTGGCGAAGAAGCGATGACACATGTAGCGAGGTGGATGCTCAAGCAAAGAAAGGCGAAGAAAAACTTGTTAGCGCCCTGACAGGCGCAAATGACATTGACCAATCAGATGAAGCGGACTGAATTTTTGCAAGATCACAGACGAGTCGAGGCAACCTGATTAGATTTGCTTCTTGAAATCGTGCCGCCTCTTGGAGCCTACTGCAAGGTGACCGAGATGATGTGGAACACCACATTGCCGAATCATACATCTTTCAGGCCGCTAAGGGAGGAATTTTGCCAAGAAGAAACAGTGATAAGAGCGATCTATTCAGGAAATGATGCAGAGGGGTGAGGGAGAGAGAGAGAAAGAGAAAGTTCCAAGCTGATTGCCTGATCTTACGCACTTTGCTCCTGGGTCCAACCTCGGGAAAGGCTTGCGCTTATCTTTGATGTTGGTGGCAGGGCGCGGAGAAAGCGGAGATGGCAGCTTCAAGTTTAGCTGACTCGAGAGCACAGTAGTCTATGTCTGGACAAGGCGACAAATTCTAGACCTGGAGAAACGTGTCTGTTAAAGAGACACTACACTGACAGAGTGGTATGCTGTACGACCGAAGACACGTGAAACGGAAGAACAATAAGATAGTACGGTGGCGTTTACCTTGTGATAGCATACACAGGTGTAGCAGTGGTAGCAAGCAAGACAAGTTGGCTTTTACTGTAATCGGTGCGACAAATCAGAGAACGACTATTGCGAGAACTGCTTATCAGCGAGTGGCAGCTTGAACGAATTTGAAAGATTCTGTGATGCACTCACTCACTATCCTTATCTTTTAGTAATTAATATCAAATGCCACGCGTCTTATCTTGCAAAGGTTTTGGTTAGCGCTCTTTGACCTCTGCAATTTCCGCCTCAAGCAAAACACAGCTCACATTAAAAAGTATTTGATGCAACCCAAAACTGGGTCCAAATTACTAGTTAGCTATCAACACAAAGTGCTGCAATTCGTCTGAGCAAGAAAGGGTCTTTTACAAGCCTTGCTTTGTGATTGGTGCGCTGTTCGAGAATCGCTCTCATCCATCTTATCTAGTGCTTTTTCTTTCTTTCTTCTCCTTTCTCCGCTTCTATTCGCGCTAGCTTAGTCTAGTCGATTGTACAGTATGAGGCGCATCCATAGGCCTGTTTCGGGCAATTCCCCGCTTCTCGTCAAGCTCAGTGTACTGATTAGATTGCAAAACCCTCATTTGTCCGTCACAGACCTATACAACACTAACAGACTGTTTGCTGTGTTTTACGTGGCAAGCACACTCACCTTCAGAGCTCCCTCGACGATACTCTTCCAAGTCTTGGTATTCCGACAAATTCTTCTATACATCTCTTCTTTTCACTTCTTCCATCTTACCATCTACTACATCTCCATCATTCTTACTCACGACGACACATACATCCCAATCTTTCTCAACCCTGTCATTTTCTCCTCCTCTCCGTAAGCACAAGGTGTAAGAGAGAAACGTGCCCAACAACCGCAACTTTTACCAAACCTCACGTACCAAACTTTCCACACGATGGCACCAGTACCCACAGATACAGCCGTCTTCTCTGAGGCGACGAGCTCCGCTTCTGGCTCCACACGAGCTACTACGCCAGAACTTGCTCTCACATCAAAGACAAGAAAGAAAGCATGCGTTATCGGTCTCGGCATGGTCGGCATTGCCTTCATAGAGAAGCTGCTCAAATACGATCTTCAAGGCGGCAGAGACGAATGGGAAATCACAGTCTTTGGCGAAGAGCCCCACATCGCATACAATCGCGTCGGCTTGACGCAATACTTTACCAACCGCTCGATCGAGTCTCTCTATCTCAACGAGCTCGACTGGTACAGCTCGCATGCCAAAGGCAAGCTGACCTATCACACTTCGGATCGAGTCGTGGCTATCCAGGCTGACCGCAAGCTTATCCGAACCGAGAAGGGTATCGAATTCCGCTACGACGAGTGCGTCTTGGCTACCGGTTCCGATGCCTCGCTACCCCCTTACATCAGCCGTGACAAGTTCTTCTCAACCAAAGGCACTTTCGTCTACCGCACCATCAAAGATCTTGACGACATTATCGCATATGCAGTTGACGCACCAAACACGCTTGGTCGACGCATCCGCAAGGCCGGCGTGATCGGAGGTGGTCTCCTCGGCCTCGAAGCAGCCAAAGCGCTTCTCGATCTCCAAGAGGTTGATCAAGTCGTTCTTGTTGAGCGCAATCGCTGGGTCTTATCTCGTCAGCTAGACCAGGAAGGCGGTACGCTGGTATTGCAGAAGGTTCGTGATCTTGGCGTTGAGGTTTTGCTTCAAGCTCGCGTCCGCGACCTGATCTGGAACCAAGAAGGCAGGCTCACAGCAATGTTGATGCAGGGCAACGACGACAAACCTGACGAGCACTTTGACATTGACATGCTTGTATTTGCCGTCGGCATCATTCCACGAGATGACCTTGCCGATGCTGTTCCCGGTCTCATCACTCGCAAGAGAGGTGGAGGCTTCACCGTCGATGATCAGCTCAAGACGAGCGTTCCCAACGTGTACGCCATCGGCGAGTGTGCATCCTTCGAAGACCAGACTTACGGCCTCATCGCTCCAGGCATCGAGATGTCAGAGGTACTTGCCTTCAACCTCACAGAAGGACCTCACCACGCTATGCGTAAGATGAAGTCGCCTGACGTTTCCACCAAGCTCAAGCTCATGGGTGTCGACGTGGCCTCATTCGGAGACTTTTTCGCAGACCAAGGTAAGATCAGCAAGCCTCTTCCTTCTGCGAAGGTCACATCACGACGTGCGAAAGCAGGCGTTGATGCTGCTGAAATGACCCTAGAGGAGATCAAGATGTCCGTCAAGGCTCTCACCTACCGCGATCCATTCTCGGACGTCTACAAGAAGTACATCTTCACAGCTGACGGCAAGTACCTTCTTGGTGGTATGATGGTCGGAGACGTCAAAGACTATGTCAAGCTTGTAGCGCTCTGCAACAAGGGCGCTGCTATCGAGAAGCCTCCTGCCGAGCTCATCATCGGTGCGAAGAAGGAGGGCGAGGAGGAGGGCGACGACCTTCCTGACGAGGCGCAAGTCTGCAGTTGCCACAACGTGACCAAAGGCGACCTCATTCGCTGTGTCAAAGACGGTGGAGTCCGCTCAGTTGGAGAAATGAAGTCCTCAACCAAGTGCGGTACCGGTTGTGGAGGCTGTCTTCCGCTCAGCCAGAGCATCTTGAACAAGGCGCTCAAAGAAGCTGGTGTCGAAATCTCGAACCATCTTTGCGGCCACTTTGCCTACACACGTCAAGATCTGTATCAGATCATCAAGTTCAAGAAGCTTCGAGATTTCACGACGGTCATGCAAACAGTCGGCAAGAAGCCCGACAGCCTTGGTTGCGAAGTTTGCCGTCCTGCAGTCGGTTCCATCTTGTCATCTCTGTACAATGATTGGATCATGAACCCTCAACAGCGTCAGACGCAGGATACAAACGATCGATACCTGGCCAACGTGCAGCGCGACGGCACCTATTCGGTCGTTCCACGTCTGGCTGCTGGAGAAGTGACTCCTCAGGGTCTCAAGGTGATCGGACAAGTGGCTGAAGAGTTTGGTCTGTACACCAAGATCACTGGTGGTCAGCGTATTGACATGTTCGGTGCCAAGAAGCAGGATCTTCCAGCGATCTGGGAAAAGCTGGTTGACGCTGGCTTCGAGTCCGGACATGCGTACGGAAAGGCACTTCGAACGGTCAAGTCTTGCGTCGGCAGCACCTGGTGCCGATACGGTGTCGGTGACTCTGTCGGTTTAGCCCACGAGCTTGAGACGAGGTATAAAGGTCTCCGAGCCCCACACAAGTTCAAGGGAGGTGTCTCTGGCTGTGTACGCGAATGTGCCGAGGCTCAAGGCAAAGATTTCGGTCTCATCGCCACTACCAAGGGCTGGAACGTGTATGTGGGCGGCAACGGAGGAGCTAAGCCTCGTCATGCAGAGCTTATTGCAGAAGACGTCACTCGACGAGAGGCCATCAAGATCCTCGATCGCTTCATCCTGTTCTACATTCGCTCTGCCGACAAGCTCGAACGTACGGCGCGTTGGATCGAGAAGTTCCCTGGCGGACTCAAGGGGCTCAAGGAGGTGATTGTCGACGACAAGCTCGGTATCTGCAAAGATTTGGAGCGCGAGATGGAGGTGCTCGTCGGCACATACCACTGTGAGTGGACCAAGGTTGTTCGCGATCCAATTCGCCGCAAGGCCTTCCGTCAGTTTGTCAACACCGAAGAGACGCAGTTGGTATCCGAACAGCTGTCGGAACGTGATCAACACCGACCAGTTGATTGGCCGGTTGAGTCTGGTCCTCTCCACTTCAGCATTCTCGACGTAGCGAAAGAGGCTGTTTGGGAATGGCGACCTGTCTGCAAGTACGCCGATCTCGACCCTCAAGCCGATGCCCCATCGTCGGCGACAATCAAGTACGGAGACACCCAGATCGCTGTATGGAACATTCCTGGACGTGGTATTCGAGCCGCACAAAACATGTGTCCACACCGTCGCGCTTTCGTGCTCGCAGATGGTCTGGTGGGTGAAGACGACAAGGGCCGTGAATATGTGTCTTGCCCTTTGCACAAGCGCAACTACATCCTCTCTGCCAATGCTGGCGAGGAAGGTGGCAAGTGCAACGATGGAGATTACTCTATCATGACTTTCGAGGCTAAGTTGGATGAAGCTAAGGACCTGGTCTACCTCAAGCTGCCACCCACTGAGGCTCTTGATGCTGTGTTGTCGACTTCCAAGTGGATGCTGCGACGTGCGACAGAGGAATCAGACGCTTTGGCCGGTGGTCAGTCTCACTCTGTTGAGATCACCGGCCCGATTGAAATGGATCAGCTCGAAGCTGCATCATCTAAGGAGCCAAAGAAGTTGGGCGCAACGCAAGCTCAGCCTGCCAAGGCCTCGTGCGGATCAGGCTCGGCGCTCGACTGGTAAACGTGGCTGACACACTGAATACTTTGTAAATACTGCGCATCATTATCACATCTGTTCAACCGAGGTCTTCTTTCTTTGACTAATTTGAGCTCTCGCTCGAGTGCGTGACTCGACAACGTGATCATGTTGGCACATCAAGATTTTCTTTGAATGAATGCTGTCATCCAAGTACCTCTCTGCAAGCAGAGCGAACCTCCGCTCATCTCGAATGAATGAAACCCGCATCTTGAGCGCTAACTCGGCCGACTCACATCAAAGTCACATCGTCCTCGACATCATCCAATCATAACAAAGATGTTACACATTTGCCAGAGCTCGAAGGATGGTGCATTCAGATGTACAGTGGTATGATAAAGGCATGCGCGCTTGTTCTGCGTCGTTGAGATCGAGGGCTGAGGGCTGAGGACTTGAGCACAATTTCTTATCAGCGGCCCGTAAGCGTGCTCCCAACTCCGCTTGAAATCTGGATTGCTCGCCGAACTGGGTGTAGGCTATTCTTATCTTTTCGCGCGTCAGACTAAAGGCTGCAGAGCTGGACAGCTTACGTCGAGCTGTATCTCCTGACCTTGGCCTTGAACCTGAACTAAAATGCCGATAAATTCGCTTTGCTTTTTGAAATTCCAAGCGAACTTTCTGCCCCGCCCTTGAAAACATCCGTGCAGCAGGGAAACGCGAACTGTACGCATTTCTGCGTACGTTTTGCTAACGGCATGTTCTTGGTCCTTATCGTATTCGCATGCTATCTAAGTGCTCACATCACCGAGTGACCAATCAGATGTGCTTGATGGAAGCCAAGCATCAGCTTCTCTGTCTGATCAGAAATTGGCTTCTTCGGTGTCCAATCAGATGCTCGAACTTTGTTCTCACGGCAATAGACTTCTTGAAGCGTGGCAGTGCAAGCCAGTGACATGCCGTTCTCTATACTTTGCTCCCGTGTGATTAGATCACTTGTGACAGGTTTGAGCCATCTCTCCGCAATCACCTATCTACGTGTATCTCTCACAAGGCATTGGCGCCACCCTTCCTTAGTCCTAGTGCATGTTTGGTGAACAGACAGATCAGACACATTGCCCCGCACGCTTCCTACCCACAACCGTTCAGGTCATTTCTAACCATCCTCCTTCCAGAAACGACTCTTCTCCCAGTTGAACATCTTACACAAGTTTGCTCACATTTCTAACAAATCAAGATGATGGCTTCGACCCCTTCAAGCTCTTCCTCGAAGGCGCCTTCTGTGCGAGGGATTGATAATAGCGGTTTCTCATCGTCTTCGCCAGCTTCAACAGGCTCTTCGAATGCCACTACACCAGAGCCTTCGAGTCCGACCACCCCTTCGTCCAAGCCACTCGACTATCTAGACCCCTTTGCACCACGCAAGGAGTACGATGAAGCTGTTCTACCCTCCATCCCGGCTACCGAAGCTGTGCAGACTCTGGCAACAGATTCTAACACCCCTGACCACTGGATCGCGCGAGATGAGCGCATGATTCGTCTCACAGGCAAGCATCCTTGCAATACTGAAGCTCCCCTGTCAGAGCTCTTTGCCAAAGGCTTCCTCACTCCTCAAAACCTCTTCTATGTTCGCTCACACGGTGACACGCCCAGAATCACAAAAGAACAAGCAGAGAGCTGGAAGCTCAAGGTCCACGGTCTGGTAGACCGTGAGATCGAGCTCAGCATCAAAGACCTCAAGGAAAAGTTTCCCACAGTGACACTTCCCATCACGCTCGTCTGCGCTGGTAACAGACGTAAAGAGCAGAACATGGTGGCGAAGGGTCTCGGCTTCAATTGGGGCGCTGCTGGTGTATCAACGGGTCTCTTCACCGGTGTGTACCTTGCAGATATCTTGGAGTACTGCAAGCCAAAGAATTCGCTCCTCTCCTCCTTCCCCTCGTACGATGTAGCTGTGCCAGGAAGGGCGAGGCATGTTGTGTTCGAAGGCGCAGACGAGCTCCCAAAGGGCAAGTACGGCACCTCGCAACGTCTCAACTGGGCACTTGACAGGTCCAAGGGCATGCTCATTGCCTGGGGCCTTAATGGAGAGGATCTCTCTCCAGACCACGGATACCCTCTGCGTCTGGTCGTACCTGGTCAGATTGGAGGAAGGATGGTGAAATGGCTAGAGCGCATAGAGGTTTCCGACCGAGAAAGCCAGCACCACCTTCACTTCCACGACAACAAAGTCCTTCCCACCGAAGTCACCGCCGACCAAGCCCGAAGCGAAATGCATTGGTGGTACGATCCCAAGTACATCATCAACGATCTCAACGTCAACGCTGCCATCTGCTCTCCTGACCATGACCAAGTTGTTCAAGTCTCAGATGACCCAGTGACACCACAGCTCTTGCCGGTCGAAGGCTACGCCTACACCGGTGGCGGGAGGCGCATTCACCGAGTTGAAGTATCTCTCGACGACGGTCATAGCTGGAAGTGCGCTCAGATCCACTACCCCGAAGATCTCTATCGCATGTATCCAATCCAAGGCCACCCATACTTTGGCTCTTTGGATCTGAGCAGCACCGAGATGAGCTTCGCTTGGTGCTTCTGGCGTCTGGACCTCGATCTTCAAGCCGACATCATTGCGAACGACGTCCATGTGATTTCGGTAAGAGCTCTGGATGAAGGTCTTGCGACGATGCCAAGAGATATGTACTGGAACGCGACATCAATGATGAACTCTTGGTGGTTCCGTGTTGCTGTGCACCGTGAGGGAAACAGGATCCGCTTCGAGCATCCCACGCTGGCGGGTAACGCGCCTGGTGGCTGGATGCAGAGGATGAACGAGTCTGGTCTCAACCCTCGCTATCCTCAATTTGGTGACGCCAGCAAGACGAGCAGCGAGGCTGCGAAGCAAAATGCAGAGGGTCAAATTGGCGGTGTTGGTGCAGCAGAGGATGTCCTGTCTGTCATGCTCCACCCCGCCAAGAAGGACCACACCGTCACTGTTGCAGAGCTCGCTGCTCACGCGGATGGTGAAGGCCCTGAGCCATGGTTTGTTGTTCATGGGCACGTCTATGACGGTACTGGCTTCCTCACAGATCATCCTGGTGGTGATCAGTCGATCCGTTTGGTGGCAGGAGAGGACGCAACCGAAGACTTTATGGCCATCCATTCGATGGATGCCAAGAAGATGCTTCGAGATTATCATGTCGGTAAACTCGAACCCCTCGATACCACTGCCTCAGCTGCTGCATCAAAACCTGAGGAAGACGTCATCGACCTGAACAAGCCCTTCTTGAATCCCAAGAAATGGCGAACGACACGTTTAGTCAGGAAGAAAGTCATCTCTCCTGATGCTAGAATCTTCCGTTTTGCTCTTGGAGGACCTGATCAAGAGCTCGGCCTACCTGTCGGCCAGCACGTCTTTGTTCGAATTCGTCAGAGGAACCCCAAGACGGGTGTGACTGAGACAGTTCAGCGAGCATACACGCCGTACAGCGGTAATAGTCAACGTGGCTTCCTCGACATTCTAATCAAGGTCTACTTCCCCACTCAAGCCCCATTGCCAGCATTTGAAGGAGGAAAGATGACGATGCTTCTCGAGAGCGTTGACCCTTCCTTACCGCTACACGAGAATTTGTGTATCGAACTCAAAGGACCTCTCGGCTCGTTCACGTATCTTGGCGATAGACAGATCCGATGGAAGCCAGCCAATGGAATTCGTCGCGTTCGCAAGCTCGCCATGATCGCTGGTGGTAGTGGTATCACTCCCATCTGGTCGACGCTCAAGGCCATTGCTGACGAAGCTCTTGCAGGCCCTTCAGCGACTCAAGATCCGATTCAGATTTGGGTCGTGTATGGCAACAGAACAGAACAGGACATTCTCATCCACGAAGAGCTCGAGCGACTGCGCGTCGCTCTTAAAGGTAACCTTCACGTCTGGCATGTGCTGAGCAACTGCGCACCAGAAGCGACTGCATGGACCATGGGTCGCGGTCACATCAACGTAGATTGCCTGCAGAAGCACTTGCCCCCACCTCCGCCTGTGCCAGCATCGCCAGAGGATCTCGAGGACACCCTTGCGCTCGTCTGTGGACCTCCGGCACTCGAAAAGGCCGTCTCAGCTGGTCTCAAGCAACTTGGCTGGGACTTGGAGCGTACTGTAGTCTTCTTTTAATTGTATATTGCTGTCAATGTCACATACTCTGCGAGGTATCTGTAACTTGTGTGAGAATGTTGTGCTCGAGTGCGAGTTCGGAATTGAGAATCAGAGAGAAGAGATGCTTAAATGTCCAGAAGTGCGAGTTAGATAAAGCGTGTTAGGCCGCGAAGAGCTACATGTTTAGCAAAAGTCAAACGATGTCAGAATTGCAGAAAAATAAAAATTCCCACGCTGGACAAACTATGGGCGGGAAGTTCAATTGAAAGTGTGCGATTTCCAAAAATTGTGCCAGGTCACGGGACCAGTAGATTTGAGATTATCTGAAATGGAGTCTGCTCCGTCTTGTAGTTGCTTGATTTTAATTTTTGCCCTGTATATTCAAAGCCATTCAAAGTGGCAGCAGAGAGTGATCAACTTCTTGGACGAGAGAGACAGAGAGCGTAGCCGAGAAAAGAAATTGTAGAACTCTGTGCTGGGCTTGCAGATAGGCTTCGACGGTCGAGAGAAGGTCAACCAAGGCCCACAGCTGCATCACACTCTGCGAAGCCAGCGCCACGATCAGCGAGTTGGCGAAGCAGTCAAACATTCAGTCAGTCCGGTTCTCAGTTGCAAATTCGAGGTGTGAGTTGAGCGAAAACCGGTCATCCTTCTCTCTTCTCGCTACGACATCCCCAAGACACAAAGTGAGTATCAAATCTAACGGCGTCAAATCTGCAGACCGTATTTGCACACAACACAACAAACGCAGAACAGTGTGTCTGATCATCATAACCCTTCTTTCACTCTCGCCATCGTCTTCTTATTATCAACAGGTCAAAATGTCCCACTGTAAGGTAAGCAACTCCACACTATGAAGCCGCACCGCCGGAATGTAATCCAGATACATTATAGCATTGCAAAGGCGACAGACACAGCAAACATGAAAGATGCTCAGGTTAAGATGAAAAGTGATTGCTTCAGCTCGACAACTTGCTGGACTGGGAACGCAAGGAAAAGATAGGAATGGTGGTTAGATCAGCTTAGCATTTGGAGCCGGGCACACAACATTTAGCACTCGCTTCTTCGACCGCCTTTCGACGTCCGCTTGTCTCGATGTTAGTCAGCACAATCGAATCCACACCGCATCGACACTTTCAGCACCTCGGTGGCAGAATCTTAAAAGCTCGGAATTGATTCGGATCATGCAGACATGGATGACTATACGTAGGAGCAGGCATGCGATGGAAGCTTTGATCATGGTTTGTTGACACGAAGGGCCCTTGTTCAACTTCGAAAGAAAAGCGGACTGTACCCCTCGTCTGCGTTCCACGCAACACCATTTTCTACTTTCAACTGTCTACACAATCGCGTCTGCTCTCGCCCCTGCCGCCATATTCTACATGATTCGACTTTTCTGCATTCCGCCAGCTTTTAGCATATGCCACCGCTGCAAAGGAGATGTGGTGCATTCGATATGTTCAGCTACATGAATATCGACGGTGAGACTGGATCGACAAAGACGGAAACGAAGAGAAGAGAGGCTTCAGAATGCTTTTAGGTCGATGTGCAGCTTTGCTGATGCAGCCTGGCGTTCGTCTGCTTTTCGCTTCTTTCCCATTCTCTAACTTCTCTACAGTTCGAGCACCCACGACACGGTTCGCTGGGATTCCTTCCCCGCAAGCGCGCTGCCCGTCACCGCGGAAAGGTTAAGGCGTAAGTAATCCGCATCCACAGACGAACAAGCCGTCCTTTATCACAGTACACTGACCTATTCTGTGTCACGCCCCTCACATCAACCGCACAGTTTCCCCAAGGATGACCCCAAGAAGCCAGTCCACCTTACCGCCATGATCGGCTACAAGGCTGGTATGACCCACATTGTCCGTGACCTTGACCGTCCTGGCTCCAAAATGCACAAGAAGGAGATCGTCGAGGCCGTCACCGTCATCGAGACTCCCCCCATGGTTGCCGTCGGTGTCGTTGGTTACGTCGAGACCCCCCGCGGTCTCCGCTCGCTCACCACCGTCTGGGCCGAGCACCTTTCGGACGAGGTCAAGCGTCGCTTCTACAAGAACTGGTACCGTTCCAAGAAGAAGGCCTTCACCAAGTACGCCAAGAAGCACTCTGAGAGCAACGGCGCCTCCATCAGCCGCGAGCTTGAGCGCATTAAGAAGTACTGCACTGTTGTTCGTGTGCTTGCTCACACCCAGGTGCGCAAGACCGGCCTCAAACAGAAGAAGGCGCACCTTATGGAGGTCCAGATCAACGGTGGCTCTGTCGCCGACAAGGTCGACTTCGCTAAGGAGCACTTTGAGAAGACCTTCGACGTCAAGTCCGTCTTCGAGCAGAACGAGATTGTCGATGTCATCGCTGTGACCAAGGGTCACGGTTACGAGGGTGTTACCGCCCGTTGGGGTACCAAGAAGCTTCCCCGTAAGACCCACCGTGGTCTTCGTAAGATCGCCTGTATCGGTGCCTGGCACCCGGCCAACGTCATGTTCACCGTGGCTCGTTCCGGTCAGGACGGTTACCACCACCGTACCGAGATTGGCAAGAAGATCTACCGCATTTCCAACGGAGAGGACAAGACTTCGGGCTCCACCGACTTTGACACCACCGAGAAGACCATCACTCCCCTCGGTGGCTTCCCTCACTACGGTCTGGTCAAGAACGACTTTGTCATGATCAAGGGTTCGTGCCCCGGTGTCAAGAAGCGTGTGCTTACTCTGCGAAAGTCGCTCCAGGTCCACACTTCGCGCCGTGCTCTCGAGCAGGTGTCGCTCAAGTGGATCTCGACCTCGTCGACTATGGGTAAGGGAGTCTTCCAGACACCTGCCGAGAAGGATGCCTTCCTCGGCCAGCGCAAGATCAAGGCCCCCGTTGCCTAAGCGTTTGCACTCAAGATTCTCAACATCGTTGTGTCGTCGCTCGCTTATGCAGTCTAGGGTTTCCTTTTCTTTCTTTCTTTCTTTCGTTCTTTCATTTTTCACCTTGTATTCACTTCCGTCGCATCCACCCCCTGCCCCCTTTCCCCACATCATATTGCATTTAGTGCATCCCAAAAAATCTACATGATTACCTGGCTTTATGTCGCATTGTTTGACAAGATTGTGTTTTGTGCCTGTTCTTGTTGCTGATGTGTGATGGCTTGTTACGTTGAACAAGGCATGGTAGTCCATGCTCAGAAGCTCGGTAAGGATACATTTTTGCCGAACGACGGGATGCAAAGCTTTGCATTGACAAGCACATAGGCTGATAATAGGCTTATGAGGTTTCAGAAGACGTGAATGCGGTCAAGAGCAAGGAAGGTGTGCGTAGTTTGCCAGCGTGTTAGACCGCGCCTATTCGGTCCCGACAGGTTGCAAGGAAAATGACGGACGGACGGAAATGGCCGGATGAAAAAAGTACATAATTGGCGCGCGCGGTTCGCTGTAGCTACAGTGCTAAGCGGCTGGCGTGCCGATCGGAGAAAGTCGATTGCACGGGAGTAGAGTAGAGTAACTTGGCGGATGAAAGTTGAAATAATCACAGACAACGGCCGGGTTGGTTGTGATTGATTACAAATGGCACGAGTATAGTAGCAACTCAAGCAGACACTCACTCGCTAACGATCAATTACTCTGCCCCGCACACTGCAACACTCTTGGGTCTGTATGTGAACAGTTCTCATCACACCCTACGCGCCCTTCGACATTATCAACATCTTTCATTCAATCTCGACATAATCATCCTCACCACCACTACCACCACCCGCATCACCGACCCGCACAAACATATCGATCAAGATGCGCGCTATGCTCCCCACCCTTCAACAGCCCTTGCGGCTTTCAATGGCCGCGCGTAACCCACATCTCCGTATGATCGCTGGTGGTTCTCGCGCCTTCCAAACCACCCACGGCAAGAAGGTGGCCGCTTCCAGTCAAGGTCGTAAGTATCAGGCTCTACCAAACACCATTTGAGCAGCCGTTATTAAACATTCGGGTACAAATTGAAACGACTTTGGGTAGAAATCGACAAGCACCTGTAGAGCCAGGCATGCACCAGGACGGTTGGGCCTGAAAACAAATGTGGATGAAGCACATTGAAACGCTGCAGAAGGGCCGACACTTGCTCGAACATGTATACACTTGTAAGCTCGAAAGGAGAAGGAAGACTCAGCATAACCCGAGCTAGGTTCTGCGAGACATATCGAGCGTCGGGTTGTGCTATTCTGAGGGTGCACGTGGTGCACGTTGATAAGATTTCCATCAACTCATGCACTTGGATGGTGCATGCCGGGGTTTATCGACACGCTTTGCTTGGATAGGTTTTTGCGCCCCTAGGAACATTGTCTTTTGCGCGAGGAACATTTCATACTGACCCTTCTTCTCATTGCTTCACATTCCTATGCACTCGCCTTTGAACCTTGTAGCCTACGTCAAGGGCACTGTCAACGACCCCACCACATTCCCCGAACCCAATGCTGCACACGGCTCGAACCACTGGGCGTTTGAACGCGGTCTGTCTCTTGCCCTCGTCCCACTCGTCGCTGTCGGTTTCGCCAAGCACGGTTCGTCTGCTATCCTTGACGGCGCACTTGCACTCACCCTTGTCGTCCACTCTCACATCGGCTTTGACTGCATTCTGGCCGACTACCTGCACAAGCGCAAGTTCCCCATCGCCGGCCCTCTTTCTACTTGGACCCTCCGCGCTGCCACCTTGGCGACTTTGTACGGTCTCTACGAGTTCAACACTAGTAAGTATCACTTGACGTCTGCACATTTCAGAAGCGAGCATGAAAGACGCTAACATATATAAAAATTGCCCTCCCTCTTGTACAATCGCAGACGACGTCGGACTCACCGAGTTGATCGCCAAAGTCTGGACTGCCTAAGCGAGGCCGTGTGTTTTGTAATAAAGTCTCGATGCGCAATCAATTTGGTCATGTTTGAATTAACTCGCCCTCTTGTGGTCGAGGCGCTATCCGCATTCCATGTTGAACCTTGATGTCATGGCAAGCGGTCGAGTTACGCCGTCGACTGTGTATGATGGGTACGAGTGTGAAACCTGCCAAAGGATCAACATGTCTATCGGTCAATTGGAGTTCTATGAGATTGCGGTGTGAGTTCAAGTCGAATTTTGATAATTGAATGTGAGACCGTCACTCGCTCTGCTCATTTAAATTCTCGGACCCTGAACTCCACACCCACGCACGTTGAAAAATTTCAAGAGGAAGAAGCGAGCAGCCTCAAGATTTTCTTCCACATTTCTGAGATTTCTACTCGTTGCCGCTTCTTTTGGTGTTTACATCTCGACACCCTCGAGGACAGCCCCTTCTGTTCATCATCATCTTCCATCCCGTGATCGCTTATCCCAGCAAGCCGGAATAGAGCCGCCGAAAAAATAAGGTATCATAGTCTCCGGCCTTCTAAATCTTATACTGGATCGATACCCTCCAACAAGACTTGGTCAACATCCTATCACAACTACCACACAGTAGCTGGAAGCTACTGCTACTCATACCTTCAAGATGGTCAAGCGTCGTAGAAAGACCCGCACGCACCTCAAAGGGCCCAACAACTCTGCAGCCACATCCACTTCTGCACCCAAATCCTTCATTATTCGAACTGGCAAAGTGCCACGCTCCGTCTCAACCCTAGTGCAAGATACACGCAAGGTCATGGAGCCCAACACAGCCACTCGACTTCGAGAGAGGAACAACAACAAGCTCAAAGATTTCATCTCGATGGCTGGACCCATTGGCGTAACTCATTTGCTCATCTTTGGTCAGACTGATGCTGGGACCAACCTTCGCATTCTGCGTGCACCTCGCGGACCCACTCTCACATTTCGCGTTAACAAGTATGCATTGTCAAAGGACGTTCAAGCTGCTTCTCGTAGACCTACACCTCCTGGATCCGAGTTTGTAACACCGCCTTTGCTGGTTTTGAACAATTTTGGTGGTGAGGAAAGACAAATTAAACTTTTGGTTGCGACATTTCAGAACCTATTCCCGCCAATTCAGGTGCAGACGATGAAGCTCAGTCAAGCTCGACGTATCGTTCTTCTGAACTACAATAGTGCAACGCGTACGATCGATTGGAGACACTTTCTCATCTCTGTACGTCCCGTAGGCGTTTCGAAAAGTGTTCGTAGAGTCATTGAAGGTTCACGTTCCACCTTGTCGTCCTCAACTACTCGTCCTGGTAGATCCCGTGGTCGTCTTCCCGATCTCTCTTCTACCCAAGACATTAGCGACTACATTCTCAACCATACCACCACTTCAGGTGGTACCGAATTCGAAACCGACGCATCCGAAGCAGAGTCGGAAGCAGAAGACGCTGCCGATTCCAAAAATAAGGTTCACCTACACGATCGATATGTAGGTCGTGGTAACAGTGCCAATACGCAGAAAGCGGTACGATTGCGAGAAATCGGTCCTCGAATGGAGTTGAAATTGGTGAAAATCGAAGAAGGATGTAATCAAGGTGCGGTACTGTTCCACGAATACGTTGAAAAGAGTGCAGCTGAGTTGACGCAACAGCATCGACAACATGTGGAGAAGAAAAAGTTACAGGAACAGAGGAGGAAACAACAACAGGAAAATGTGGAGAGGAAACAAGCTGAAAAGGCCGAATTGAGGAAGGCGAGTCGTCGTAATGCAGGTCTTGCTTCCGATGATGATGACCACGATGAAGCGGCGGATAATGAAGAGGATAGTGAAGATGTGGAAGGTCAAGATGGTGAAGAAGATGATTTTGCTTATGAGGATCAGTTTGGTGATGAAATAATCCAAGATGAAGTTGACCAAGATGACGATGAGGAGCTATTTGACGATGACTCTAATGCAGGAATCGATTCCGATCAAGATTCAGAGGATCAATATTTAGATGACGATCAAGTTGATGACCACTCAAAAGGAGGAGGAGGAGGAGGACAGCCATGGAATCCCAAACGCGGCGATTTTGGGTTTGACAACCCACCTGGCGTTGATCCTCACTCGGACGAATCCGATTTGGAACCTATTCCACTCGGCAACCTTCAGCACGATTACGATTCCGCAGACGCTTGGCCAGAGTACTCGGACGATGATGATGATCAAGAGATGCCAAAATCGAAAGCGAAGAAATCCGGTTTCAAGCCCTCGAAAAAGTCTACCAGTGCATCCGCAAAGGCAAATAAAGCTCGTCGTTGACACCAAAAAATAAAAAATAAAAATAAAATTTCCCAAACGTCAAGCTTTCTTCGCTCCATCCTTCGCTTCACTTCTAATTTCATCATCAACCAAATCGTCACCCAACTCGTAACACTTTGCTTTCTCATTCTCATTTTCACTCTCACTCCCGTCCGCTCTCGCAAATTTCCCCGCCCCCCCCGTCTTTGTATTCCCAACCCAGACATTGGATCAATCGAGTGTATTGAGTGGGAAAAAAAAATTCACCGTTTTTTGATGTAAAGTTGCATGAGCGAGTGCTTAGGATTTCTCTGCTATGTGTGACATTTTCAGCAGGAGGAGGTTATTAGATAGAGTTTTTTGAAGAGAAAGGCAGATGGTCAAGCAGCTTCTTCGAGTCCCTCGACGGTCCTCAACAATTCTGACAATTGCCTATACAACTTTAAGATAACCAATTGATCAATTGGATTCATCATCCCCATACCACCACTAATTTGATCTCTCTCTTTTTCTTTTACCCCCCCCAAATCATCATCTTGCTCATCTACCCCATTCTCACCACTTTTCTTTATCTTTACCTCATCCGTCCTACTCTTACCACCATTGTTACCACTATTGCTGCCAAAATTCTGTGCCATCCTACTGATTCCCCCTAACGCTTTCCTAAGATCTTTCAACTCCAACTTGATCGCATAAAGTGCAATCTTTTTGGCATTTGAAGCACTTGGTTTGTACGTTCCTATAGTCACATTCAAACCACCAAAGAAACTTTGTGTCAAACTTTTATTCGCAACCTCACCTCGATCCATGTCAGGATCATTTTCAGCTTTGTTCTCACTTCTCCCAACCTTGACACTATCAGTGGTATTACCAATGGCAGAGGCAGCAAAACCCTCCCTCAAAATCCTCACTGCCCTGGCATAAATCTGTAGCGCCGTCGAAACCAACAAAGATGCCGAAATTTCGGTAGATGGATCCGACTGACATGTGGGACAGTCGGCCGAACAAGCGCATTGCGCCGTGATTGCCTGCGATGCCGTTAGCGTAAGTTGGATTGTATCCGTAGCAAACGTGTTTCGCATCTGCGTGGTTGTGTTTGTGTTTGTGTTTGTGGTTGTGGTTGTGGACGACGACGAGATATGTTTTCGAGGATCCGTTTCTCTCAGCACCTGTTTGACAGAGAGTAAAGCAACGCTCATATCGCATAAACATGTACACCCTTTGCCAGAAGGGTTGGGAACACAATGAACTTTGCTCGGATGATGCGTATGGACACCGGCTGCGCGTTGCCGATCACCGCTGTCCACATTCCGAGATGCACCAGCAACAGCGGTAGAGGTGGACAGAGGTCCCATTTCAATAGTATCTTCGAACGTTGAAATCGTGGACATGGCGCTAGATGTATCGACGGTGACGTGGTTCGTGCAGCAACTTTTGGTTTCCACCTTGAGCGCTGGTTTCGCTTGAGACATCTTTCCTGAACAGCAAGATGGTGGTCTCACATCCACTTTGGGCGTCTTTGACACATTCACCTTCGCTGAGCAGCATGATGCCTCCCCTGCATTCTTACCTGCATCATTACCTTGCTGCAGATCCACCTCGGATGATGCCATGGAGCAAGGCCTGGTCGGCTTGTTGGACGAGCAGCAACAGCTCCCATCCGTCTCTTGAGTTTGAATCTCAACCGGACTCGATAAAGCCTCGACCATTTGATTGGGTGCAGGCAGAGTTGACCACCCTAGCCCGGTCTCGGTAGCTGCGATGGAATGTTGAATTTGACCCTGACCCATACCTGCATCTGCGCCCCTGGGCCATAATTGGTCAGCACTAAACGTTGGTCTTCGGAAGCGTGCCATGGGTGACACGGTCGCTCCAGATGAGTTTGCGATCATACTCGAGGTATCTGTGACCTGAGCATGAAATCCTGACATTTGAGATTGCGAAGCTCTGCCATTCGGAAAGCCCATCGAGTGCGGCTCTGTCGAAGGCGTAACAGCCGCACTTGCAGCAGCCGAGCTACCATAGTTGGCTCCATTGATGCCCAGATCCCACCAGCTAAAATCGGCAGGTACTGCAAAGCTGAGACCTGGTTGGAGGATGGCACTATTCGTAGTCCATTCTTCCACCGAAGATGCCGTCACTTGACTGACATTTGATGCAAATTCAGCTCTGTGGCCTCCGAAAGGCGTGCCGAGACCATTGGCGTAGGCAGTATTGGTTGCACTCGAGCTCGAATTATCGCCACTTAAAGAGGACTGTTGCTGTTGTTGTTGCTGTTGTTGAAATAGTTCGGCTGCGGAGATCTCGAGAGTGTCCAATGACTGCAGGAATGCAGCTACAGACAGGTCGTCAAGCGAGGGAAGCTTGTTGCCCGTTGCCAAATTGGCCTTCACTTCTGGAGGTCGCGGACTTTGTCCGCTCGAGAAGGACGTTGAGGCGATTGCAGGTGAAACGACCGTACTCGGTGCCATTCCGTCAGATGGAGTCACTGCTGCGAATGAGAGTTGGCTCTGAGAGTACACTGTAGGAGTGCAAGCAAGTCTCGAGCTGCTGCTGACCGAAGCCGTACCATTTGGCGTATGCAATGGGCTCTCGGGAAGGCTGAGAGGGTGAGAAGCGACAAAGCTTGTTTGGTAAGTATCGTGTGGTGTGAGAGGCTGCAGAACGTCGGTTGGAGCTTGAGATGCAAACAGATGGTCCTGCTGTGATAGGAGCGAAGAGGTTTGGGCAAGGCTCGAAGCGGGAGAGGCGGTAAACTGGTATGGTTGCTGATTGCCGAGTTGAAAATCGACCAGGAGACCCGCCTCGGTCTTGACTCTGGGGCTCAGATCGCTTGAAGATCCGCTCTTGCATTTAGCCTGTGCCGCATGGGGTTCGTTTCTGACCGCGAGAGTACCGATCGAATGAGCTTGAGCGCTTCCAATATCGTCGCCTAGTTCGGCTTTGCGCTTCTTGGGGCGGCCGATCGGTGCCCTTGCCGAGTAAACACATTGGATAGCCTCGCTGTTGCACCTCTCGCAGCCCTCCTTTCCAAGCAAGGTTCCGTTGCATTTGAGCTTTCGATTACGACATGCTTCGCAGGCTGTGCGGATGATAAGTCCAAGCTTGGCGGCGTCGCCCTGTGTATAAAGGTGTCCGTCAGGGCCCAGAACGCGATTGGACTTGGTGTTAGAACCTGAGCCAGCGCTAGCATCGACAAAAGATGATGAGAGGCTGTCGTCCGGCATCTTGGATTTGGTTTTGACAGCGGTAGAAGATGCTGCGGCCGAACCTTTGCGTGCGCGAGGCTTTACCGGTGTGTTCCTCGCATTCGTCTTGGCAGAGATCGAGTTTGTGAGAGGTCGAGAGAAAGACGATGTCGGCTTTGATGTAGAGGGTGAGCCTAGTGCTTCTGCGCTGGATGATCTGGAAGAGAAATGGGCTGACTGACTACGCGTCTCGGTCAAAGATGACGAGGAGTCAGAAGATTCGGAAGGGTTGGCAAGGTTTACTAAAGCCGGTGCATGGTCGCGAGCATGGGAATAAGGGGTTGCGGCTGCAACATCATGTTCGTGGGCACGGAGGGATGATGGTTGGCAAGGAGATTTCGAGAACCGGACTGGATTAGAGTAACGCGGCAGAGCTGCAGAAGAAGCACAAGCAGACGACAATGATGGATAGGATCGGGTAGCTTCCGAGGCCGAGACGGGATTTGATCTCACCGAGCTTGGCATTGTCCCCGATGATGCTGAGCCAGTGGTGCCGTCTGTGAGGCTTTGTGGCAACCCGGATGTGGTGTTGGTGGGTGATAAGGCAACTGATGGTAAGCGGAAATCTTGTTCCGCAGTCCAGCGAGAAAAATTGGTTCCTGCGTCTGCGATAGCCAACCGAGATGCTGATAGCGGCGAAAAGGCCTCGCGGTTGTTGAAAGCGCAATGTGGGATTCTTGTTGCAATGCTTGTTGACGACAACGATGTTGATCGACCCACTCAATCTACTGCACCATGCAGAGTATCAGCCTAGTGGGAACAATGCGAGACGCAAGCTCGGAGCCTTTTACCCTTGTGCAACTGCCATGAAGCTGTGACTTAATCCAAGTCTTGTCGCTTAGCTTGTTATGAGTGGCTCGTCAACTCTGCAGCTTGAGCTATTACGTATGTTTCTGTCGAAAAGCAGCTGCAAGATGTTCAAGGGGTGTGTAGGTGTCGAGTGATTGTTCAATATATCGTGCCACACCATGTCGTCTGTGATATTAGACCAGCGGCCAAGCTCGGAGCCTTTTTTTCTTCTTCTTTCTTTCTTTCTTTCTTTCTTTCTTTTGTGGTTGATTGCCTGCTAAAAGGACATGCAAAAGGGTCCCTCGGTTTGGACGAGGCCCATTTTTCAGCTCCGTCCAAATGTGAATTGTAGGCTTGTAGGCTTAACAATTTCTACGATTTTTTGATTTATTTTTTGGAAAAGTTCGGGAATCGGAAGTCAGTCAAGAAAAAGTCGGTCAATTAATCAACAAAGTGGACACCGTCAAACTTGACTGACGCCCATCATTCCTCCTTCTCCACAGCACACAGCTTGACCTCATCACCGCACTGCTCTGCAACTTGGCAGCATAGTGCATGGGATCCAAGATCTATTGCGCAAGTCCTAATTTAGGCTTTGCAAACATGTCGCCAACGAAGCCATCCGCACCACCGGCTAAGGCGTCGCCCCAGGCTGTACAACCACCTCTTGCAACTTCTCCGCTTCAAGATACTATGGACTTTCTGACATCTCTCTTTCCTGTCACCTTTCCTATTCCGAATCCTACTACCGACGATACCCTCATTCCTGCCTCCGACATCATGCTCGAGCAAGAGCTGCTGAGAAACCCAGACAACTTTCGTTCTTGGGCTTCTTACATCGACCACATCATCGAGTCCAACGTCGTCAAGCGACCTCCACCAGACCTTTCTCTAACCATATATCAAGCCGCTCTCCTCGGACCCTTTGCTAGCTCTTCACAACGAACAGCATTACGGCGCATCACGAGCATCTACGAACGCGCACTCGCCCAATTCCCCACTCGCTCTTCCCTTTGGCGTGATTACCTGCAGATTCGCTCTCGCTTCGTCCTGGGAGAGCCAAAAGGTGGATATGAGGCCAAGCGAAAGCGGGACCTACAAGATACTTGCGAGAAGCTCGACTTTGGTCCTACGCTCATCGACTCTCCCGATGATGAAGATTTCGGTCTCACCTATCGAGGTGGTCTTGACGGCATCGTTGGCTGGAAGGAATGGAAGAGCTTAGCCGCACTACACGAGAGAGCTCTCATGTGGCTTCCCACAATGCCTTGTCTATGGCTCAGCTACCTCTCCATGCTCACTCATCCACAGTGTCCGCCCACGCTGTCCTATACACACGCTCGTCGCACCTTTGACCGAGCGTTGCGGACCTTGCCAGTGTCATTACATCTTCGCATCTGGAAAGTGTATCTCAGGTGGGCAGAGCGTCGAGGCGGAGAGACTTGTCTACGCGTATGGCGAAGATACTTGCGTGTCGACGCTTCGCTCACCGAAAGATACGTCTCGATTCTCCTCGCGCAAAAGGAGGATCAGGCTGAGGAGGATGAAGAGGACGAAGATATTCACGAAACGCAACAAAAGAGTGGTCCCGTCTCTAAGGCATTGGAGGCATCCAAGCTGCTGCTTGGACTTGCTCGAGGTGCGATGAATGGCTCATACATCAGTCCCGAAGGCAAGAGCCCTTACCAGCTCTTTATCGAATGGTTGGAGCTGACCGAAAAGTATCCAGACGAAATTGGTCTGGACCCAGAAGAAGAGAAGCAGGCATTACAACATAAGAATTCCGCATCAACCGCTTCAAGCACATTAGTAAAGGGCAGCAAAGCGATTCAACACCATTCTCGAGGCACGGGCAAGAGCAAGGCAGCAGCAGCAGAAGAAGCATCCAAGGCGCCGTCGAGTAAAAAAGATGCCGAGACCGATCCCCGTAATCCTTGCCGTCTCAACGTGACAGCCATCATCCATAGCGACGGCCTTGATCGGTTTGAAGATCAATCGGGACGGCTCTGGACAGGTCTGGCCACATACTGGATCAAGCGGGGCGAGTTTCAAGTGGCACGTGACACGTTGGAGGCAGGAATGAAGTCAGTCAAGACGGTGCGTGACTTTACGCAGATCTTTGATGCTTACGCAGAGACCAGCGAGAACGTGATTGCGTTCATGATGGACGAACTAGCTGAAGACGGTTCTGATGAGGATCAAGATGATGAGGAACAATCAAGAGAAGAAAAGGAGGCAGAGCTCGATCGCCGCATGCAAGAATTCGAAGAGTTAATGGAGCGAAGACCGTTCCTGGTCAACGATGTCTTGCTGCGCCGCAACCCTGATGATGTGCAAGAATGGGAGAAACGCGTGGTGCTGTATGGTGACAATGACGACAAGATCGTCGAAACGTACCGGGAAGCGATTCAAAAGATCAACCCGCGCAAAGCAACAGCCAACTTTCACCAGCTTTTCCTCAACTTTGCGCAGTTGTACGAGTATGGTGGATCTGCAGGCGTGGCCAAGCTGTCAGCCGATGGAGGCCAAGGGGAAGACGTAGAGGAGATCGAGGGTGACTTGGATTCAGCACGCAAGATCTTTGAAAAAGCGATCACGATCCCGTTCCGACGAGTAGACGACCTAGCTGAGATCTGGTGTGAATGGGCCGAGATGGAATTGCGACATTCCAACTACGACCAGGCGATCCGCATCATGGCACGGAGCGTTGGCTCACCTCGCAACACCAAAGGCGTGTCGTACCACGACGACACGCTGCCGCCACAATCGCGGCTGTTCAAGTCGCTCAAGCTGTGGAGTTTCTACGTTGATCTGGAAGAATCGGTGGGAGAGGACGTGGAAAGCACCAAGCGAGTGTACGAAAAGATGCTCGAACTCAAGATTGCCAACGCACAGATCATGATCAACTACGCCACGTTCCTGGAAGACAACAAGTACTTTGAGGAGAGCTTCAAGGTGTACGAGCGCGGAGTGGAGCTATTCAGCTATCCGGTTGCTTTCGAGATCTGGAACGTCTACCTAAGCAAGTTTGTCAAACGCTACGGTGGTGGTAAACTGGAACGTGCACGAGACCTGTTTGAGCAAGCTTTGGACAAGTGTCCTGCACGGTTCTGCAAGCCGCTGATGCTCATGTACGGCAAACTGGAAGAAGAGCATGGATTGGCCAAGAGGGCGATGAAGATCTACGAGCGAGCCACTCGGAGCGTATCTACGGACGATCGGTTTGACATGTTTGTGTTCTACATTGCCAAAGCGGCATCGAATTTTGGACTTGCGGCTACACGACCGATCTATGAAAGCGCGATTGAATCGCTGCCTGACAAGCAGACGGCGGATATGTGCTTACGATTCGCCGAGGTGGAGCGCAAATTGGGCGAGATTGACCGAGCGCGTGCGATCTATGCGCATGCTTCGCAGTTTTGCGATCCACGCACGCATGCGGAATTTTGGAAACAGTGGAATCAGTTTGAGATCGAGACGGGATCCGAGGATACGTTCCGAGAGATGCTTCGGATCAAGCGATCGGTACAGGCTCAGTACAACACGGATGTGTCGTACATTGCTGCATCGGGTGTGAGCTCTGCACAGCGCGCTCAGGAGCAAGCGTTAGTCAACGGTGGGGCAAACAAGGATGGCAACGATGGAATTACTAAGGTGGAAGCGTCTTCAAGAAAAGATCAACGTCAGCCAGCTTTTGTGGCTGCTACGACTGCAGCGAGCGGAGCACGAACGGAGGATGAAGTAAATGGCGATACGGGTGATAGCAAAAATGAGGAAGTGGTTGGGGGTGATGATGAGGAGGATGATGATCTTCTATAGCATGTCACATAGCGATATCGAATGCAAAACGACGACATTATCAACAATAAAATTGTTGGTTGCATTTCACGCATCATACAGTAGATTATTATTATGTATGAGATCGAGACGGGATCCGAGGATACGTTCCGAGAGATGCTTCGGATCAAGCGATCGGTACAGGCTCAGTACAACACGGATGTGTCGTACATTGCTGCATCGGGTGTGAGCTCTGCACAGCGCGCTCAGGAGCAAGCGTTAGTCAACGGTGGGGCAAACAAGGATGGCAACGATGGAATTACTAAGGTGGAAGCGTCTTCAAGAAAAGATCAACGTCAGCCAGCTTTTGTGGCTGCTACGACTGCAGCGAGCGGAGCACGAACGGAGGATGAAGTAAATGGCGATACGGGTGATAGCAAAAATGAGGAAGTGGTTGGGGGTGATGATGAGGAGGATGATGATCTTCTATAGCATGTCACATAGCGATATCGAATGCAAAACGACGACATTATCAACAATAAAATTGTTGGTTGCATTTCACGCATCATACAGTAGATTATTATTACTGTATATTGTTAATGTACTACAGAAACCACGTTCTGAGTAATTCAAGGGAGTGTCAGCGGATAATATTGAGCGGATAATATTGAGCGTGTGGTGTTGAGTGTTTTTAGAGTCGACGTGTGGATTTGTTGGATTGGCTTGGTTTGTGCTTTGTGCTTTCTTGTTCTCCTAACTTTGTTCAGGACCACCCAATTGGGCTACTCGGCAAAGTAGAGTATTTAAATTATGCAGCCCAAACCAAAGTCTAATTTTGTAAATTTGTGATTTATTTGTGTACCTGAGAAGGAAAACGGGGTGTGGCCAGAGCGTGTCGAATTTTGGTACAGCTTTGGCGTATTCAAGCTGGCCTGTACTATAAAACTATAATAAGAGTGTAAGTGGACGGCGTGATGCTGCGGCTGTTAAGTCATCACGTCAAAGTCGACTAAGTAGTTATTTATAAATTGGTATCGTTGCTATACTCTAAATTTACTGTATTATTGTATCACATACACTACCACCACTTACACTAACTTGATCTCGACTTCATCACCATGACATCTGCACCTCTCTAACTGGCTACAGTACAATATTCTCATTTCGCGCGACCCTTTATCACGACCCACTCTCATCATCTATCTCACTCTCCCGGTTCGTGCTTCAATTTCTGCAACTCCAACCAACGCCGCGCTCTTTCTTCCATTGCCCTTGGCACGTGCCCTCGACTCGCAAACTACCACCACCACCTTTGTTCCACACAAATCAAGTTTGCTCGCTCGCTTGTTTCTTTGCTTCTGCTACAAATCTTGATTCCATACACATCTCTGACGGCTCAACTGGTGCACACAGTAGCTCGCAGCTGCACATGAACCAAGCTACTTGAATCCTCATCTCTGTCATTCAAGTCTTTACGATTGCTCCGCTCCCACTACCTCCAACACATCTTCACGACTCCTTCGCGCTCCAAATCTCAAAATCAAACAGCCTGCATCGCAGAGCAGGACACACCATAACGCCGTGTTGACTTTGCTACTAAATTGGCTCCGCCCAGTGGACGGCCACGGCCGCCGCCAACCACTATGAAGCTTGCCCACTTGCCAAGGTCGCGTCAGCGTCCTCGCAAGCAACCGTGTAACCTAGCATCCTCATCCACTACGCGCAACGCATCGGCCTCACACCGTCGACATACCTTCTTCCTCCAACTCCTCATTTGCACACTTGTCGCTGTTTTCTTTCACGCTTTCTCTGGCGTATCAGCCGTCGCATCTCATTCCTCGGTAACCACGATAGCTGGTCTGGTTGACGACCCCAATGCCAGCAGGAGCTCTGCCGTTCATCAGCGCGACCTTATCCGACCAGCTCGACACCATCAGCTCGCTTCCGCAGTCTCACGCTTTCGCTCCATCCCCTCCACTCGTCCCACTTCTATTTCCGACCTTGTCCTCGCTAACACCGTCGTTCTAACCACCGTAGAAGGTGGTCTTTACGCCCTGAACAGAGACACGGGCAAGCTGCTCTGGTCGCTCTCACCACACTCGAGTCATGAATCCGACTCACTTCTTCGACCGCTTGTCACAGCCTTGTATGGCAAACACCAAAAGTCCTTTGCCGATATCGCACAGGCTGGCCGCTCCTTCGCTTCTCCTCTCAGCCAATCTTCTCCTCTGCTCGAGACAGGTGGCATCTACATTGTCGAGCCATCGTCGGCTGGCGACATTTACGTGCTCTCCTCAGCCGATACCAAACCTCGGTCTTCTTCCTCTACCACCGGCGAGCCAGGTAGCGTACAGCTCCACAAGCTGCCATTAACTTTACCCCAGCTTGTGGAGCTCAGTCCTTTCTCCTTTGCCGGCGACGATACAAGAGTCTTCGTAGGTCAGAAACAGACCACGCTTGTAGAGCTCAACATTCAGACAGGCGAACTTGGCGCCGTCTTTGGTGGCCGCCACGCAGGCGTTTGGTGTGGAGCGCAAGCGCACCACCTTGATCCTCTCGCACATCCAGCCTCCACCACTCAAACTCGAAGCTCTCCTGGCTCAGAATCGTGCATCGACGACGAGTCAAACCTTTCTGGCTCCTCGTCCAAATCCACCTCCCAACTCGCTTACATCGGTAGGACAGATTATACCCTCAACATCCACTCCCGTAGCTCGCCCGAAGCCCTTCAAACACTCCACTTTAGCACTTTCGCCCCGAACGCAGGCGATCGTGATGTCCAAATCCTTTGGACTCAAGCGGATCATCCCGATCAACGAGCGATTCTAGGCATGCCAGAAGAAGGCAGCGTGGTTTGCTTCAACCTTACCGAGGCTGATCGCGCCAACCGCCAAGGTGCTCGTAGTGACGAAAGCACTCGTGCACTTTGGTCCAGCGAACTCAGAGCTAGCGTCGCAAGTGTGTTCGACGTTGTCTATCCAGCACCGCATTTGCAGAACACAAAATCCCTAAGTCGGCCGATTCTGATTCCTCATCCACCTATCCCATTGCACCGCATCTTCCCGCAGATCAGTGACCAACCAGAGTCAGATCATGATCCACCCGGCCAACTACCGCCACACAGGAGATCAGCCTACCTCGGCATCGCTGGTGACAGTCTTTATGCCATGAGTTCGCATAGATTCCCCTTGGTCGCATTTACCTCGAAAGCAACCGCAGGATTGACCGATGCGTTCAGCTCACAAGCACATGCTTGGACTCCAGGCTTGCCTTCCTCGCACAGAGACTGGGCACACCAAGGGCAGAGAAAGTGCGCTTCTTATGGGTGCTGGTTAGGCAGCTATTCACTCCAAGTCGATCCCACAGCGGAGGTCAGGCTCAGAGAATCGCTATTGGAATCACACCCCACGCTTGAAATCGACGGAAGCCAGCCAAGACTCGGCATTAGGGACCGCCCAGCTTTCCAATCCGACAGCGCCTCCACCATCAATGATTCAGAAGGACTTTCACGAGCTCATTCATCCTCCGCGTCATCCCAACCCTCCCGTCCGTCCGAAGGGCCGAAAAAAACTTCTGCCAGAACGAAGAGGCCAGGCAGCCGAGAATCATATACAGACACGAACGAGTTTGCTTCTCGAAAGCCATACCTGAAGTCGGAAGCATCCCCACGCACCTGGAAAGCGCGACTGGCACTTGTCCTCCTTCAACTTTGTGGCGTGCTCGTCATCTCCGTACTCGCAGGTGCCACCTATCTGGGCCTTCAAGAGCAACGGGCGAGGGCAGAGAAACAAGCAGCAGAAATCGCAAAAGGCGTTGTGTGGATCCCCGTGCTCAAAGAAGATGAGGTTGGCTTCAGCGGCGAGGCAGCTGCGCACAAGCTGAGGGTCGAGGAAGACAGGCAGTTGCGACAGGCCATTGCATTGTCCAAGAAGGACGCACCCATTGCTTCAACTTCTGGCTCCGGTGCAGCTGAAAATGGCAACGCGACCAACGGGAATCAAGATGAGGAAGATGATGATGGCGAAGAAGGCGCGGCTGCAAGGAAGAAACCCAACAAACGCAGGCGTAGAGGCAAACGTGGAGGTGCTGCTGTGGCTGCCAAGGCTGCCAAAGCTAGTGGCAAAGAGGATAGTCCCGAAGCGGAAGGAAATGGCAGAGACAAGGCAGAGGATGACGAGGGTGGGGATGACGAGAATGATGCGGCTGAGGTAGAAACTGAGCGAAGCTCACCACGAAAGGAGCATGGTGACTCGCCTGACAAACCATCTAGACGTACCAATACCATCTACAGCCACAGCCAGCCAAGCAATGGATCCGCTGCAACGGCCTCTGACAGCGTCTTATTGAACGAGAACGAGCTTCTCACCCCACGGAAGCGGGATCCTTCTGTCGAGCGTAAAGCATCCAAGCTCTCTGATATCCGAACCAATGCTGCTCTTGGCGCAAGCGACAGCCTCCAACGAGCGCAGCAGCTCATGTCACCGCAACTCCGATCACCTCTTCTCAACACGGGCTGGGGTGGATTTGAGGAAGAAGACGCCGCGTCTGTCGGTCGCGCTGCTGCCCAGATAGCCGCTAGCGGGGCTGCTAGCCAATTCTCGAGCGCTTCACCTAGCAATGGCGTGAGCACTGCCTCTCTCACCATTTCTGACGAGGTGCTTGGTTACGGTTCCTCGGGCACGGTTGTGTTCCGTGGCACATTCCAAGGCAGGGCGGTTGCAGTCAAGCGTTTGCTGCGTGACTTTGTCCATGTTGCTTCCAAAGAAGTATCGCTTCTCGAGAGCGCAGACAACCACCCAAATGTCATCAGGTACTTTTACAAGGAGCTCACGCCCAGTTTCCTTTTTATCGCACTAGAGCTGTGCCCTGCAAGTCTGGCTGAGGTGGTGGAGAGGCCTGCAGATTACAGAGAGCTGAGCAACCTTTTGGAACCCAAGCGAGCTTTGCATCAGATTACATCGGGTCTGAGACACCTGCACTCGCTCAGCATTGTTCATAGGGACATCAAGCCTCAGAACATTTTGGTGGCTACGAGTACCAATGGCAAACATCTCAAGATGTTGCTGTCTGATTTTGGGTTGAGCAAGAGACTGGATGGTATGGCTCAAACGAGTTTCTCTCAAACGGTCAACAATCCGGGTGGTACCGTTGGTTGGAGGGCTCCCGAAATTTTACGAGGCGATGTCAATTTGGATGCAGGATCCGAATCCGAGTCTTCGCTTGGCAATCATCCTAGGAACGGTGGCGGTGGTTCGAGTAGGGAGGAGAAGCAGAGATTGACTCGAGCTGTGGATATCTTTGCGTTGGGATGTTTGGCGTATTACGTGTTGAGCAACGGGGATCATCCTTTCGGATCGCGATTTGAACGCGAGATGAACATCATCCGTAAACGAGTTGATCTATCGCGTTTGGACGGATTAGGGGAAGAAGGTCACGAGGCTCAAGATCTGGTACCCAAAATGGTGTCTCACGATCCACGTTCAAGACCTTCTGCAGCCCAAGTGTTGACCCATCCGTACTTCTGGGATCCGAACAAACGTCTGAATTTCCTGCAAGATGCATCGGATAGGTTTGAGATCATGGACAAAGATGCGCCTACACCGGCGTTGGTGTTGTTGGAATCCAGGGCGAAGAATGTTTTGGGTAGTGATTGGCATAGGAGGTGTGATCGGATGTTTTTGGAGAACTTGGGAAAGTTTAGAAAATACGATCCTGGCTCGGTTCAAGATCTATTAAGGGCGATGAGGAATAAGAAACATCATTATCAGGATTTACCACCAGGTTTAAAGAGGTTGTTGGGTCCATTACCGGAGGGGTATTTGAATTATTTCACTAGGAGGTTTCCAGAGTTGTTCTTGCACGTTTACAATACGGTGGTGGACCAACCATTGATCAGGACAGAGGGCGTTTTTAGAGAGTATTTCCACTGTGCTGAACCAGATCATTAGAGTACCAAACGAGCGAGCATGCTCACCTGCATTGTTAGGGGAGGATCGTGGGAAAAGGTAGAGGTTGGAGAGGAGGAGGCGGCGAGATTTAGAGGGGCCTTGTCAAGGCGATCTGCAAACCATGTCGGGCTTCCTTGATTTCTTCTTCTTCTTTTTTCTTTGGAGATGGGCAACAATCACACACAAACACACACACACACAGAGTACAAAATTAGCAAGCAGTGTTCTGTGCATTTCCTCCATTCATCAAACTGTATTTGTATCGTGCATCATGTGAATTCCTTTTTTCCCCCTTTTTTAACTTTTTTTTTTTTAATTGCAACACGTATGTATTTTGTCCCCAAAAATGATGATGATGGTGTTGGAAGAAGAAGGAGGAGGAGGAGGAATGATGATCCTCTTAGTCTCAAGTCGTGTCAATTTCGATGTACAGTTTGGCATTGTCGATTGGATCTGTCGAAATGATGATGAATTTTTTTTCTTTTTCTTTTCTTTTCGAAGGGTTGCACCAGGAACGAGCAAGTGTGCTCTATAATGCATTATTAGGTATTTGACCATGGTATTTTAAGGATTATGAAATTCGATAGAATATAATCGCAAATTCAATCGAGTCAACTAAGGATTATAAAATCCGATAGAATATAGATGCAAATTCAATCAAGTCAACTATGTATTCTATCCCGGCTAGCTCAGTCGGTAGAGCGTCAGACTCTTACTTGACAAGGGTTTCCTAGAAACAATCCTCGGATGTATATCTGAATGTCGTGGGTTCGAGCCCCACGTTGGGAGATTAACTTTTTTTTTCGACGAGGAACCTTTCTCCTTGCTGCCCAACACCGACACTCAGTTAAATGAAAGGTCATATGTCTGAAAGGCGAAAAGATTTCGTAGTATCCTTTTGCAGGCGATTGATTAGGGGAATAGACTTTTGATTCACAAGCGCAGCAAAAACAAATCATAATAATCATAATAATCATAATAATAATAATAATAATAATAATAATAAAAAGAAAAAGAACATAATGATTGCATTGCCGGGTATATATAAACTTGCGCCTATGTACTGTCAACAAAGTCTTGTGTGGTTGAGGATGAAGTAAAAGCATGACATGGACAGCGTTTGGTTTTTTCGATAAGCTTTTTCGTACAAGAGTAACTTTTTTTCAGCCGACCTTTTTGAATCCGCGGAAGTCGATGCCTACACAAGACACGGCAAACTGATCCGGACTAGCGATCTTGTTCAACACCTGATTCTCTCTTTTCTTCTGTTGATGATTTTGGTCGTCATCGTTGTTTCCACTATTGGATGCATCGATTTGGTCTGCATTCGCATCGATGCCAAGATCTTGTGCAGGGGTGATCTTGAAACTCACACCCAATGCATGTTTGATATCCCTCATCATACTAATCGCATTGGCAGTCAAAGAACCCATAGTACACCTTGCAACATCTTGAGGACTCAATGCCATCAACAACAACACCAAAGGTTGATGACACCTATCCACACATCCCCTGGTTGCTATTTCGTCCAACAACTGTCTGGCAGCACTCTGTGCTAAATCTTCCGGAAGACCTGGATCAGTTGGTTTGCTTGCTGCTTCAGCACTGTAAATAGCACCTGTGGTTGAAGTTGCCAGCAGAGTGATTGCAAATCCTGGAGACTTTCCTGAATCCTCACCACGGTAAACATCTGCGAAAAGATACAAATCTGGAATGTACCTACCCAAAACACCCCTTGCCGAATCAATCAACCGATTGGCCATCTGAGGCGACACTCTTGTCGAAGTAGCAATACCTCTAATCTTCTTAATCCTTCCTGGTGCTGTAAAGTTGAGTGTGAAAAGATTCTTGATGATTGGACAACGAAAATGGATTTCACCCCCACCAAGAGGGGCTGAACCACGTTTTGCAATCCTAAGTTCTAACGAGCTTGCCAAAGTGGACAATGAATCGAATGGCATAAAAAGACTTAGATGTGGTAAAGTGACGGTCCTAATCGTATCAACACCCAAATCTCCGTCCATGTTGGTAATACCTCCAAGTACAAGGTTCAACTCTTTCTTCGCAAAAGGTGCAAGAACTACCATCCATTCCAACCAATATCCAATACCTCTAGTGAGCGAACAATCGTGAACCACCTTTCCACCCGCAATCACACCTGGTTTGAGAAGAACAGAGGTACCTGTGTACGAAATTTCAACATGAGATCCATTTGTCACTTTTTCGATCAAACGCAAGAAGTTGGCTTCGAAATCACGGATACCGGGTGACGAAGAGTCGGGTCGGATCGAATCGATTCGTACAGGTCGTTGAGATATGAGCGATAAGACGAGCCTTTGACGAAAATTTCGATGTCCTGTGAATCGAAGTAGACGAGACTTGGCGTCAGAGTTGTTGCCGTTCAGGGCAGATGAGGAAGAGGATGAGGCAGAGGGTGCCATGATGAAAGGATGTACGCCAGATTTGGCGGGTGAGGGTGAAATTAGAGGTTGTTTTTTTTTGTTCCGATGCGCTTTGTACTTGTTCAAATATGGGCTTTGATGCGGATTGCGGCCAGGTGATCACAGCAGAGATGGTGCTTGTAGTGGCATAAGAATGATGATGATGATGCTGGAAAGTAAGAAAGCAAAGTTAAGAGGCCATTCGTGCCATTTTAGCGCTGATTCCAATAAAATCTTCGCTTTTGTTTCCTTACCCTTTTCGCACCAAAAAATAAAATTTAAAAATTTAAAAAAAAAATCGGAAGGAAAGCTCGACTATAGGTAAAATCATTCCCGATGGCCGATTCCCGAATTCCATACCCTCGGTGGTGATTAGTACGTCCTCATTCCTGACTCGCAAGAACAAGGAACATCATGTTGAACTGTGTTGTTTAGCGTACTCTTCGTCAACTGTAGTTGCTCTCCAACTCTCCAACTCATGTCGAAGGCTTTCAAGGCGACAGGATTTTCTCTTCGAATCACTTTAATCATTTTGGCTTAAACTCCCCGAAAGGCGGGAATCGAATTGCCCAGAACAACCTTGACAGGATCGCTCGGTGTGCGACGAGCATCACCGAGTACTGTAGCGCTCCGATTCGCATCACATACCGCATTGTTAGCCAAGGCATCTTCGTCACGCATCTGGACTCACAATCAAACTTTGTTCAATACCTCTGAGATCCGCTCTCTAGCAACCATGTCTGACGTTCTTGTCTACAGCGGTCCCGGTGTATCCTCTTCGGCATTGCACCACACGCTCCGAACGCTTCGTCAGCTTCTCAACACATACGATGTCAAACCTGTAGACGCAAAAACCCTTGCACTTGATCCATGGCAGAAAGGTACTGCTCTCGTCGTCATTCCTGGCGGTCGAGACTTACCCTACGTCTCGGAGCTTTCGCGTCCATACTCTCACCCTTCATCGCCTTCGTCGTCTCGCACTGGTGTCGCCGAGGTCAGAAACTATGTCGAATCCGGCGGTAACTTCTTTGGCATCTGTGCAGGTGCATACTACGCTTCGACACATTGCACTTTCGAAAAACATACAGACATGCAAGTGGACGGCGCAAGACCAGGGTTGAGATTCTTCCCAGGTACATGTCAGGGGACTGTCTACCCCGGATTCGTCTATGAATCCGACAAAGGGGCTAGGATCGTCGATATTGATCGTGTCCTACACGCAGATCGTTGGAGGTGTCATTATAATGGCGGAGGAGCGTTCATGGATGCTCACAAGTATGTTTCGCAAGGCGTCGAGGTGCTCGCCAAGTATGCACGGACGCAACCAGAAGAGTTGAGACTAGATATCGATCTGAATGGCAGTACCACCATCGATCAAGCCCAAAATAAAAGCAGACCAGATTATGCAGGCGAGGCAGCAGTAGTGCTGTCCGAAGTGGGCAAGGGAAGAGCGTTGCTGTTTGGGACACATCCCGAATTTACACTTTTGCCGACTTCGACGCCAGTGCTGATGGCCGAGAATTCGGGTTTGCAACCAGCCCACGACGAAAATGATGAGCAAGAGAGAGAGAGGATGTTAAAGATGCACGAGGCGAGGAGACTTGAGTGGTTGCACGAGCTGCTCAGTCAGCGCTTAGGCCTACGCTCGGAGCTGCCACAATGGGTCAACACCACTCAACATCCCGGCGCAGGAGAGATGG
Organism: Melanopsichium pennsylvanicum; assembly: GCA_900208305.1. Lineage (NCBI taxonomy): Eukaryota > Fungi > Basidiomycota > Ustilaginomycetes > Ustilaginales > Melanopsichium > Melanopsichium pennsylvanicum. The sequence goes on from OAPG01000009.1 coordinate 115,891, forward strand.
ACAAGGCGACTACTTCGGTGGTTGAAGTCGAAGAGCCAAAATCGCAACCTATCTACCTCGCAGCCATTGGAGACAGGTCGAGCGCAGTCCTGGATAGGATTCTTTCCAAGCTCTCATCCGAAAAGGCTTGTTCAGCTGCGCATATCGAAGGATTCGAAAAGTGTGCTTCATTAAAGACAGCTCATATGGTCAGCATCAAGGACTCGAACGATGTCCTACACTTGTCCGCCGCCAACGAAGATAGCATCGCCGAGGCTCGGAAGCTTTGTTCATCAGCAAACTACGAGCAGTACTCTAAATCGATCATCACGTCAAGTACGGAGGAACGAGAATTGAGCACGGATAGGGAAGTGGACTTGGACAGCGTACCAAAGTATGTTCTTGTCTGTAAGCCCGACCTTGGCCCATTCTCCACTTGCTCCACCTCTCCCTCTGCCTCGCCCGTCCTTCTACCTGATTGGAACATTGCTGAATATGAGAAGCATCTTTTGCACTTCCGCAAGGTAAATCTCAAGATCCAACAGAACAATCAAATTCCGGGACACTGGTCGAAATGGCGTCCTCCTTTCGATCCGTTCGACCCTTTCGGTTCATCCACCACCTCCTCTTCTTTCTCTGAGGAGTATCGATTTGGAACACCCATGCTCTACACTCAGATGGTAACCTCAACACAGACCATGCTGGATAAAAACTTGCGGTTCTTATCCGCATTGCCGGTGGGTACGACATTTTTTGCTACGCAGCAAATGTCAGGTCGAGGTCGTGGTGGAAATCGATGGATTTCTCCCAAGGGATGTTTGCAGTTTTCCACGGTTTTCCGTGTACCAGTCTCCATGGCGTCAAAGACGGTATTTTTACAGTACCTCTCAGGTCTGGCGGTAGTGCAAGGCATTCGACTTGCCTTAGGCGATAGTATTGCAGCCAAAACTGTGGCGGAGAAAGTGAGGATCAAATGGCCCAACGATATCTATGCAGAAATCCCTGCCGAACAAAACGAAAAAGACAACAGGGCCAAGACTGCCACGTTTGAATTAAGTGGTAAGAGGTATGCAAAGCTAGGAGGTGTTTTGGTCAATTCACAGTTCAGTGGAGGTGACGAGTTTGTTCTCATCTCTGGATGTGGCGTCAATTGTCTCAACGCTCGTCCTACGACTTCTATTTCTGATTTGATCAACATTCACAATGCACAAATGGAGGAGGAGAAAGGGGGAAAGGAAAAATTGGGGCAGATCAGTCAGGAAAAGTTGGCAGGAGCAATTTTATCCACGTTTGATTCGATCTGGAAAACGTTTCTACAGTATCGAGGAGATTTTCGACCGTTTGTTGAGACGTATAGAAAAGTTTGGTTGCACAGTGATCAAGAAGTTACCTTGACGCGTGATGCGGTTAGAAGAGGAGGACAAGTTGGTGACGAGGGAGGCCAAGAATTGGAGGTTAGGATCGTAGGTATCTCGTCAGATTTCGGATTGTTGCAAGCAGTACCTCGTACGATGAACGTATATGCAAAAGATGCGAATGCTTGGGGTAGTACAGAACAGTCAAAGGTAGATGGTATCATTCAACTTCAACCAGATGGAAACTCGTTTGATATGCTGCAGAATTTGGTCAAGCGAAAGATCTAAACACCTCAATATGAATTACTGTACATTGATACAGACAAGGAACCAAATTAAATCATACTAGTTTTCATAACAGAATCTAAAGGAGAATTCAATACACTCACACATGTGGATCGACACAGTATTTTGCTTTGATCAAAGTGATTATGTCATAATCAGTAGTGTTGAATGCTATGATGGACTTTCATGGTTGATGCTGGTGACCGAGAATGGTGACAAGTGTGCAATTTGACACTGACAAATCGCCTAAGCATCGCCTGGAACGTCGCCGTATGTGGTGGAAGCCAAAAACAGCGAGCCGACGTGGATGTGGAAAGAGAGTGTGTGTGAATGTGGAGGCTAAGAGTGTGAGAATGCTCAAAATTTCTAAATCGTCTCATTCTGTGTTGCTCTGTGCGTGGGCTTGTGCGTTCAAATTAAGTTAAACACCTCTCTCACTGTCCACCACCACTCTGCGAAAGCACGATTCAACACCCAACCCAACTCCAACATCCACGTACAAATCTCGAATCCAATCCATCACAGGTCACCATGTCGGCTGCAGTGGTTGAAGATTCTTTGGAGCCGACGCTTCAAAACATTCTGGATCAAAAAACGCTCAAATGGCTATTTGTCGGAGGCAAAGGTGGTGTTGGCAAAACCACCACTTCATGTTCCCTCGCCATTCAACTCTCCAAAGTTCGCGAATCGGTGTTGCTGATCTCTACCGATCCTGCACACAACCTTTCGGATGCGTTTGGTCAAAAGTTTGGCAAAGAAGCTACCAAAGTGAATGGGTTTTCGAATCTTTCTGCTATGGAGATCGATCCGAATTCTAGCATTCAAGAGATGATTGAACAGTCCGATTCGAGCGGAGGAGCGATGGGTTCGATGATGCAAGATTTGGCATTTGCGATTCCGGGTGTGGATGAAGCCATGGGATTTGCAGAGATTATGAAACATGTCAAATCGATGGAGTATTCGATTATCGTTTTCGATACTGCACCTACCGGTCATACCTTACGATTCCTTTCGTTCCCAAGTGTACTCGAAAAGGCACTTGCCAAATTCTCCACCCTCGGTCGATCGCTAGGACCCATGCTAGGTCAATTCCAAAGCATGCTAGGAGGAGGTTCATCCGGTGCTAATCAGGAAGATATGTTTGCCAAACTTGAATCAATGCGAGAAGTCATCACCGAGGTGAATACGCAATTTAAGGATCCGGAAAAAACCACGTTCGTTTGCGTTTGCATTGCCGAATTCCTCTCGTTGTACGAGACAGAGAGGTTGATCCAGGAATTGACGAGTTACGAAATCGATACACATGCGATTGTTTGTAATCAATTGTTGTATCCTAAAAGCGACTCAAATTGTCAACATTGTAGAGTTAGGAAACAGATGCAGGACAAGTACGTAGCAGAGATGATGGAGTTGTACGCGGATGATTTCCACATTGTAAAGATGCCTTTGTTGACAGAAGAGGTGAGAGGGACGGAAAAGTTGAACAAGTTCAGTGAAAATTTGATCACTCCTTACGTTGCTCCTTCCGAGTAAAGTACAAAGGGAGAAGCAAGATCTCTCATTTTTGTAGCATGCTTGAGAAGTATTAAGAACAAAAAGAAGATGGTACATGATGTAGTTTCTTGTTGCGTAGAGACTTGAAACACATGTTTTTTTTTTGTCTGTTGCAGAGTGGACGGACTGGGTATGAAGAGCGTGTTGAGTAGTATGACATAGGTATATACACCTTTTTCGAACCAAGATTGAGAGCCCCCATATCCAGAAGCGGATGCTCGAGATTGACAAAATTCCAATTTTCATCAATATTCGAATTCAATGACACGAAACTTGTTCAGTAATGCTTACTCACTCAGGTTGCTTGCCAATTTCAATAGACATTCAATTGTAACCATTACATGAGACTGTGAATGCAGGCAATGAGAAAATCAGACATAAAAATGCTGAACAATGTGGTTCAGGTGCTCCTCCTGCAATTTTGTCTGGCAGTGAGCACTGCCTCTTGCTCCTGCTGTGAACTTACCTACCTCATTGTACCACTTCCAGATTGAGTAGACAGTCAAGTATGGAATACCATAGCAAATGCCCCTTGCTGTGATTGATGCACCCTCAAGGATTGGATTTACAATCTTCTGCCTGAATTCAGTAGTAAGAGTGCGGTGAGGTGCCATTGCAATCAAGGGAAGGTAACATATAAAAGTTTTTGATGCTGTTTGAGATGCTAGGTGGTTGTCAGCGGTCGCGTGCCAGAGATCCGAATTCCCGTGAGGAAGCGCGACTCGCCGGATTTCAGTGAATTCCGGCGGTTAAGCTTGGCCTCAACGGATATCGAAGAGAATCCCGCGAGTGGCGATCTCTCGACGGATATCGGCTGACCGCTGGTGACACTCCGTACAGAGGTAACGCGGCAAGCTCGGACGGGGTATTCGGTCGACGCGAGTGTCACGACGTTGACGGGATACTGCTGATGGCTGGGTTAGACCTCAGCCGTCGTTGCCGGTGGAGTTATGAGGGACTGGTTGTGGTGCCAGGCCCGCGGTTGAGGTTCCGCCTGTAGTTGAGGTGCTACAGCGTCGATTGTGGTGTCGACGACGTCTATACGTTGTTCTCCGTTCACCGACGGGGACACAGACTATATGGATCGCAATAAATGGTATTGCGATGTGCGACGTGTGAAGAGTATGGTAAGTACAACGTACTGATAACTATGTGTGACTGAGATATAAGATAGAGTGGATGAGCTTCCGCTCATCCGATAGCGGGGAACAGAGTATTTATATATATGTATTGTGTGCGAGGTCCATCGGTACTGTACGACCTGCGTGCGTCGAGCTTGGACCCCCGCACGATAAGACTGCCCCCTAGTCCTTCGGCAGGGTGCTTCCGAGCACGCCCGCGTGCTCCCTCTCCGTTGCCCCCTGGGCGTCGATTGGCCCACGTGTCGTTCCGGCGTGGCGTTGGTCGCCGCCATCGCAGATGCTCCCCTTGCCATCGATACCTTCGATATCCGGCGAGTCACTGCCACTCGCCGAATTTCCGTGAGATCCGTTGAGACCTGCTCTCTCACCGGATTTTGTCCGATTCAACTTCTCGGTCCTGCGCTAACCTTAAATCCCATGAGCCCACCAATATCCACCAGATCTCCCTGAGATCCGTCGAGACATGCTCTCCCACCGGATCTCAGCCGATTCAACATCTCTGGTCTGCGCAGACCTCTTCCTTGGGACCCACTCCCGTGACAGTGGTGAGAAAACAAGACTGCTGCCAAAGAGGAGTGAGCAAGTCAACTGTAGAGTAGTTCAGCAGATGGATGTGACTGAGCACTGCAAAGACCAATGGCAATTGCTATTGAAAGGAAACAGTATCAAAGTTGACTGGCACAGTCATGTTTTGTTGCTACAACCATTGAACATAAGAATTGAAATGGTATAGTCATCATCAATCTCAAACACGGGGCGGAAAAGATGTAAAATACGTAAAGGAGGGTGTTTTGCTATTTTTGTTGACGTTGTGAGATCCATTTCTGGTTCACAAATCATGAAAAAAATCCTGCCCGTTCCGCACGAATTTCATCTTGCTCACAAGAAAAGGAAAAAAGGGAGCCCGATCGGAGAATTTTCTTTAGGCTAATGACCGAATGCTCTCAATTGCAGCTTAACCATACTGCTGGATTGTCTTGAATTCATATAACGGGGGCAGGGGATTTCAAGTTGTCATTTTTGGAAAGAGAGGCAGGGTCTCTTTTCTCTGCGGAGGGACTTTGGTGTTGCGACTTTCCAGGCTGTGCAACTGTCTCCTGTCTCCTGCATGTAACAAAGCTTGGTTGCAACTCACCGGATTATTTAATGCGTTTAGCAGCCATTCACCATCTTGATGCGAGGTACAAGAGTGACCAATTTTATTTGTTTATTTATTCTTTGGAAGAGGCAAAGATTGCAACTAGATGATGATGACCCGAAGACTCGAGAAAAGGCCAATCGAATGAGAGTAGTAGTAGTAGTTGGAGTGGCGGCGAATCACAATACAGTATTTGTTTTTAGGGATGGATCGGCCGAAGCGCAACAGCTAGTTTTCTTTGCTCGCTGTCAGTTGAATTAGTCTTATCATGCCAGCAACTACAACAGCTTTCCCTTACCCGATGGCCACACGCAGCAGAGAAATAGTACCAAAATACGACTACATTGTGATATTATGGGAATAACAGTTGCATTCGAAGAGTCGAGTATTGAAGGCAGTGTTGGTTTGACCGCGCAGCCATGCATGGAATCGGCGAGACCAGCCCTGGTAATGCTGTTGGAAAAGCCGATTTTGTCCACGAGGATGATCACAAGGCGTTGTTGATTTTCACGGAATGCTCTCGAATTGCCATGGATGCGCACTCTTGTCAAATATGCGCCAAAGTCTAAAGTCACACCAACCATCTACAATATCGGAAAAGGGTCCGACAAGCTATACTCGATGGGCTGTGCTCATGCCCAAAGCATCGGATGAGTCGCATGAAAGCTTGCGTCGAGTGTTGGCGGTGATTCAAGCGTTGGAAAAGAAAAGAAAACAATATAATAATAAGTGCAGCATGCAAAGTGCGCAATTGAGAGGAATCAGCCGCAGTGACGAAGAAGATGGTGATGCTGCTGCTGTCGCCGCTAGAAGTGTTGGTTTTGTAACCCGTCAAATATATGCCCTCTTTTGCTGCTCAAGTCACTACTGTATGCCAGCTTCGGCATTGTGGAGCCGCGTCGTTTTGCTTGCTGACTCTCTGACCGTGCTACCGCGCAGCTGTCGTTGACGGGCCAATGAGGTGGGGTTGTCGCAGGCAAACGAGAAGGAAAAAAGAAGGCGGAAAGAGACACACAAGTTTGTGTCACTCTCTCAAAATCTTGCCTCTGACTGCATTGTGGAGCTCACAGAAAAAACCAGGGACCACACAGCGATGTGGCTTTGGTGGTCTCTGCGTTCCAAATCGTGTGTCAGTAAAATCACTTTATTTTATTTTTGACTCTTTGATTTCTGGATTTCTTTCCTGACCTTGACCTTACCGCATTTCTCGATTACGCCAACTGCAACTGCAAATATATTTTTTTCTCCTTCTGCGCTGTTCAATCAATTTTTGTGCCCCTTTTGACCCTCCGATCACCGCCAACAGCGTCTTCTAAAGCCACAAGGTGAATCTTCTTCATACTATAAACCCCTTTTGCCTTGTCCTTCACACCACCAACACTATACCTCTTCATACCGCCCCCCTTCGCTCAATCTTGACTTCACGTTAAACAAGCAGCATCAACACTTCCATCTAAATACCCCCAGCGTTGAAGCTAGTCCCCTAATTTCTCTTGCTCGTTGGCTCGCTCCGTTCCTCTTCCTCTTCCTCTTCCTCTTCCTCTTCCTCTTCCTCTTCCTCTTCCTCTTCCTCTTCCTCCTACTCCTCCACTTGCTTCGACTTTCAGCTCTTCGCTTCTCGCATTCATCTATACCTCAACTCTTGCAATCCGTCGTTGCTTCTCACTACAATTTGGTTTTCCCTGCATTTCTTGGCTACCGACCCTGCTCGAACTGGTCTCGATTAGCTAGCTACAAGTGCCCTTCTATCACCCTGTCGCTGCCTTTGACTTGGCCTTTCAGCTCTCTCGACCCCTTTTGCATCCTCGTCACTCGGCTTCGGTGCAAGTTCAATTCGGCCTCTCATACCGCATCGATCACAATTCAAGGTTGCTTCGAATCACCTCTGCTTTTGCATCGCATCGAATACCCAACAAGCTTCCAACTAGGTCTTGCTGCTGCTTCGCCCTTGACTGCAACTAGGATCTGCAGTCTTTACCATTTAAATCTTCTCGCTTAACCCAGATTCAAGTTCATTCGGCTTCACACTCGACACAAATCCATTCAATCACCATCACTTGTCTCCTGATCCTGCATCGACAGCTGTATTCCCCTTTCCCAAACATACCTCGAGCTGTTCATCGATTCGGATATACCCCTTCCTCCCACTCCAAGCGATAATTGACAAGACATTTCTTTTCTTTGCAAAGCTTATCTTTTCAGACTAAGCTGTTTCACTCGGCCTACATTGCTCTCACATCGGCATAGTCAGCGTTTTGGGCATCCTTAAGAAAAGCCTCAAGTCTTTTTCAGGGACTCTTGCTTATCAGAAGTTCAAGTCTCGCCCTCCCAGCGGTCCGGGCTTCCGCATTCTTTTGTTTCCGTCAGCATGGACCTCTACTCAACATCCTTCACTATTCCCCGCTCGATCGGCACAAGCAGCTATGTGTCCGACTCGGCCAACTCGAATGGCAACGCTACTCCTTCTCCTTCATCAAGTTTCGGGTTTGATGCGCTTCGTCAGGGTAATCATCTGAATGCTCAATCTGCTTCTCCCGCCCCTGAGCCGCCAGCGTCGTCGCTCCCTGGCCGATTCACATCGATGCGCTCTCGCTTTCCTCCGAGCGTCAAGGCCTTTATGCCTAGCGCTTTCGGCGGCAAGCGCACCAACGATAGAATCGTTGAAGCCGTGGGCGCAGAGAAGGTCGAAGCAGAGGCTTTGGCGGCCGCAACCACAGCTTCGCACACTCCCTCCTATCCTTCTGAAATCGAAACATCAGCACCGCTCGGCACCATAGGCGAGAGGGGAAATGCTCGTCCGAGCAAGCTGATGAACCACAACCTACCCACCCTTGACGATGGTATCAACAGTCAGCATCGAGACAGCAGATCTACCGTCGGCACCCGATCCAGCTTTGACGTCTCGTCTGCTGCCTCTTTCACTGCAGATAGCACTGCACCCAGCAGTGCCATGGGTGCCAATCCGTCAAGTACCACTCATTCGGCCTCCAATTCCATCTCGGCAGGCCAGCAGGAACGAGGCATGTTGCAATCACAAAGCAGTAAGGATCTTCAAGAGGCAATTCAGAAACTCAGCTCGGATGTCATGGCCAACCATCAATGCTTGGTGTCGTTCGCTCCCGTTCTGCAGTCCGATGAGTCGCGCATGCCGTCTACACCACTGTCGCACCCTTTCCCCCGTCAGAGCTCCTTCTCCTCGCTACAGAGTCTTGAGCAGTTGCCCTTCCCCAACACCAACGGATCAAGCGGATCAGGCTATCCTTACCAGCAATACCATCCGCAGCCCATCGGCACACCCGACTCGCACTCGTCTGCGTTCTTCGCAGGTCGTGTAGGGGGCGAGGCTCTTGGTGTCGGCTTCCCCGGCCTCAACGCCAGCTCGCTTTCGCTTTCTTCGCTCAACCCGCAATCTGGCAGCCACATCGCTCAAGAAGTGGGTCTTGCAACAGGCCATTCGCTACGATCGTCGCAGCCCAATGCCATCGGTGCATCACGTTCCAGCCTCAGCGGCGTCAGCAAGCCACCTCAGTATAATTTCCATCTCAGCGGAGGCTACCAGCAGGTCATGAATGCTCGAGGCACCATCTTGCGTGAAAATCCATTCAAGTTGACGTCGTCCATCAAGGTGCCGCGCGCCGACATCTTTGATGCCGCTCCTGGCGCTTCGCCACCGGGCAAAGAGAGCGTCAAGGCGGACGTTCGTCGCAAGCTCGATGAAGTCCAGGCGGCGACAGGTGCCACCATCACTCTGAAGAGTGCCGAGGTGCGCGGTGCCGATCTAGGCTACGGCCTCGAGACGGAGCGTATCGTCGAGGTGCTCGTTTCAGGTCCCTTTGAGAGTGTCGAGCTCGCCCGCGTCAAGGTCCTTGTCATCTTTGACGAGCTTTCTGGACTTCAATCCGAGGTTTGTGAGATTGATTGTAAGTTGCACAACATCATCGGAGGTCGTAAGCGATGCGTCGTTCAAAAGATCGAGGAGGAGACCGGCACCAACATCTACTTGCCCAGCTCTTTCTTGGGCACGTTCGGCTCGGCGCTCGCCAGCCGTGCGAACGGCGTTGCGATTCACCAGAACCAGATTCACATCACAGGCGAGTTCTTTGGCGTTCAACGGGCGCGCGACATGCTCTTCCAAGTGTCGATGCACAAGAGCAAAGGCATCATTTCGCGCGATGCTGCCATATTGCCTCGGAAGCTGGATTGGATGCTTACCGAGCGCCTCGAGGAGCTGCGATCCATCATGATCGACAATGGCACTTTTGTTGCATTTCCTCTGCTTGGCAGTCAGACCAGCTTGATCTCGGTTTTTGGTGACCACCGTGTCAATATCGAAAGAACCATTCGATCGATCATGCAGCTCGCCTGCCAGTTTTACGTCGCCTCGCTGTGGCTCTTGCCCGTCGGCTTCGATGTCTACATGCCCACCCAGCCGAACCTGAACCCAACACAGGTCGCACCGGTACTCAAGCACGTTAGCAATGCCTCTGGCGCCGAAGTGGTCTTCAAGAGCAACTGCTTCGAGATTCACGGCCTCGAGACCGAGGTCCGCACTGCCGTATCGGCATTGCTCGACTTGGATCTGATCAAGAGCTTCAACTTTGAAGTGCGTTTCCAGATCGAGCTGGCCAACGAGCACCGCGAGTTCATCTCGGGCAAGAAGAACGGAAAAGTCAACAAGGTTATGAAGCAATGCGGCGTTCGTATCAAGTTTGAGACATTTAACGACTACAACTTTTTGATCGATGTTTCTGGTAACGATCGCAACGGTGTCTTGCAAGGTCTTGGCCTTCTCCAGGAAGAGCTGCCTGCCGAGATGTCGTTCCACGTGCCCGAAGCCTACCACAAGCGCATCATCGGTGTGGGCGGAAAAAACATTCAGCGCATCATGAAGAAGTTTGGTGTCTACGTCAAGTTCAGCAATGCCGAGGAGTTCGCCGCTCTCGGAGGGTATTTGGACAACGAAGACAACGTCATCGCTCGAACACCAGCCAAGAACGCCGCCAACCTCGAGAATCTCAAGCTTTCCGTAATGGAACTGGTGAACCCCAAGGACAAGGACTACATCAGCGAGACTGTCACCATCTCGCGCCGGTATCATCGCACCTTGCTTGGTGAGAAGGCCATCTTCATTCACGACATTGAGAGCAAGACCAGCTCGAGTGTCCGCTTCCCTGCACGCGAGTCATCCTCTGACTTGGTCACCATCTTTGGGCCCGAGTCGCAGATTCACATTGCTGCACAGATGCTGTTGGACCACGTGCCGTTCGAAGCCGAGTTCCGCGCACCCAACTCCACCGAGCTTGCTCAGGCGATCCAGACTGCCGAATTTGCAGCGCTGACAGAGCAGCTCAAACGCGATCTCAGCATCGCCGTGTCCCCCATCATCGAACAGCGTCGACCTGGTGGTGAAGCTGTGTTCAAACTTCGCCTGAACAGGAGCAACACCGACTTCCTTCCAACAGCCAAGGACGCGATCGAGGACTTCCTCATCAACCGCAACGCCAATATCTACGCCGCACCATCAAGAAACCGATCCGACTCATTTGCCTCGGCCTTCCCGCACTTTGCCAACAAGTTGATCTCGACTGCTGCCGCCGGCGAGTCGAGCGAATCGTTCCACACTGCAGCTGCTGCCGCCGCAGCAGCTGAACAGGCCCGTGTCAACGAACGTCGAGTGCGAGCTGCTGCTTCCACTCCGGACATCAAAGCGCTCTTCGACTCGCCAGCGCAACACATGCATGGTGGTCCCGGTTTTTCTTCTAGCAACGGCACCAGCGCTGCTACAGCTGCCAATTCGCCCATGATCACCTCTTCCCTCTACTCGTCTCCATACGGAAACGGCCGTGGATTTGGAAGCGACGTCTGGGGAGCCCCTACGCGTGCTTTCACCACCAGCACTACCAGCACCACAACACCTAGCCTGATCGGTCTGCCCCCTCCTGCGGTAGGCCTGCCCGGCGCAGGTCTGCCAAGCCCTGCTGGCCCGGGAACCATCGGCGCTAGCGTGCCCACCCCGTCTGGAGGCATTCAATTCCCTTCGCAACCTATGCACCATCAACAGGGAGCGCCTCGTCTGTCTGATGACTTGCACATGAACCGCGGACTCGAGAACATGTCGATGGAAGACCGCGTCAAGGCGCTGCGTAAACCGCGCTCGTTCGCTCATCGTGCGCAGAGTCTGGATATCGGCGCCATGGCGGCTCAGCAAGCATCCCAGCATATTGGCGGAAGTATGAGCGTAGGACCATCTACGCCGTATGGACTTGGGCCGATTGGTACAGGCGCACCAGGTTTGGGTACTCACTTCCCTGGTATGGGTGGGTCTCAGTCTAGCTTCAACGGAGGTGCTCCGCACCACATGTACCATCCACCCACTCCGCGGCAACAGCACGCACAACAACAACAGCAGCAACAAAATTTCGGAGTGCCTCACCAACCGCAGCATCTGCATGCGAGCTCGGCCAGTATTTCAAGATTACCGCCTGGTCGAAATTCGCAGAACGCTGATCCGAATACCATGGATGAGGTGAGTCGGGTGCTGGCTCAACTTGCATTCGATCGTACCTAGGCGCAATCTCTTTCCTTCTTTCTGCTCCTTGCCTCTATAATGAAAAGGTCTTTGTTTTCCTCCATTGTCACCGTGATTTGGTTTCTTTTTTCTACTCTTGGCCTATTTCGTCAGGAAAATCATGTACATGAGCCCAACACAGCTTTTGTCCGATACACGCAAACCCCATACATACCTCAGACATATGCACGTTTCATATCCACATGATACAAGACTTATCAGTATCCGCTTGGATTGAGGCCAGAATCCGGCATTCAATCTCGCAATCTCCTTTTACTCGACACATACAACAATGAACTCCCTCTACCCCTCTCTCTCCCTTTTCGCACTGCTACGAATCTTGTCATTCGCGGTTGCTGACCTTTTGTGTGTCAAAAAGACAAGACGTTGCCAGAGCCTCATTCCATTTGTACTCTGAAAACAGATATATTTAGGCTTTTCTTCTTTCATATGGGTTGTTTTCCCTTGTCGAATCATCTATATTGTCATCTCCCACCGACTATTTGCCGATTGATTGATTGGCTGGTTGGCGTCGTCTTGTTGCAGTGTGTGTGTTTAGAGATGTTGAACGGAGGAAGGGGTCGAGGTAAGGTGGGTTTTACTGTATTTGTTTTGGGCGTGAACACAATTTTTGGCAATGTTTGTTAAACCGCGAGCAAGTAGCGTTGGTGGAGTTGGGTCTAATCTAAAGATGGGTTTTTTTTGGGGTCGGATCCGAATCTTTTGCTATGCGCAGGATCTAGAGAGAGAGAGTAAGAGAGAGAGAGAGAGAGAGAGAGAGCTGTGAGGAAGAAGCAAGCTTGTAAAAATTTCCCAAATGGAAACAAACCACAAGCTCAAGAGCATCTATTGCTGTTTCCCTTGGTCCGCCCTCCACCATCTTGACTTTTACCATAGGTCTCTTTGGCTGGCCCACTCCTTTTAGACCATTACACCAACAACAGCCGCAACCACTTTTTCGTCTCTAGCGTGCGGTGTAGTCATCCGACGACAGACGTACTTTCAACCTTTAGAAGCGCAGCTGCGCAAGAAAAGGCAATAATTCCGTTACTTTTTTTCGGTTGGCAATCCGCCGCATTAAAGCATCCATATTCAGTTTGTAAACCTTTTCACGGCAAACTTGTCCCCGCCCTTCTATCCGCTTGGTCCTGGCATCTCTGCCGAACGCAAACTCAGCCATACGACACTATCACCTTCTCTCTCTCTCTCTTTCTTATACCAACTAATACCGCGGACATACCGAAAGCTCTGAACGAATTCAGCGTTTGCATTTCGCAACGACAATGGAGGACGATCGAGAAACCGTTCGTCTATGGCGAGTGAACCGTACGATTCACGAACTTGTACGGGATCGTGGATATCAAGTTGCTGACGATGAAATCAACATTGATCTGGAAACGTTTAAATCCGAACATGCGCCTACTGGCGGATCAGTAGATCGTACCAAGCTCAACTTTTTCACCGAACATTCGCAATATTCGAATCAACGTCTGTTTGTTTTCTATTCGATGGAGCGTAATGTTGGAGTCAAGACGATGCGACAGTTTATTTCGATTATGGAAGAAAGAGATATTCAAAGGGGGATTATTATTTGGGCTGATAAAATGACTTCGGCAGCGAGAAAGGTGATCGATGCAATGAGAGGCACTTTTCATTTAGAGGATTTTGAAGAAGCTTTTCTGTTGGTGAATATCACTCATCATCATTTGGTACCAAAACATGAACCATTGTATCCAGAAGAGAAGAAGGAATTGTTGGCAAGGTACAGGTTAAAGGAAACTCAATTGCCAAGGATTCAACAGGCAGATCCAGTAGCTAGGTACTTTGGTTTACAGAGAGGTCAGGTGGTAAAGATCATTAGACCGTCCGAAACTAGTGGTCGTTACTGTAGTTATCGTATTTGCATGTAAGGACAAAAAAAAAAGAGGGATAGAAGGAAAGATCAAGGTAATATGGACACAAACAGGAAGAATCAAACGCTCGTTTCTGCTTTCGTTCCATGTGGTATGCAATCTTAACCCAATCTCGCTTTCCCTCAAACAACTGCCAACAAATCGGTGAATCTTGTCCGCTCTCTCATTCTCTGTTTCGGCTCGATTCGACTCACATACGGTATGTTGTTCCTCCCGCCCCCAATCCCTTGTAATACTACGTTCATTCTTCATTCCTGTTCAACCTAGAAACCGCGCTTGAAACAAAACCTGGCTTTGAGAGAGAGAGATAGATAGAAAGAGGTGGAAAGAGAGAAGGGCGGCGGGAGGTTATACACGTGGTGTGGTCATGCCTATTGAAGCTGGTAAAGATTTTAAGGGGACAAATGGAGTGATTGGTCAAACTGCACAGCTTTTGCATTTTTGAGTGACATGGGGTGTCTGAAGGTATGATGAATACGCGAGGAGCAAGTGGTTGCAAAGTAGGGAATGTACAGCACTGTAGTGTAAAAGCTACTGTAATTCACGTGCATTGATGTACTGTGTTGTATAGTGAGAGAGAGTGTGGGTTGGGCGTGGTTGGGATGGTGTTTGCTCACGCGTGCGTCCAAGTGTGTGTTGGTTACTATGAGAATTTTCGAACCCTGTTTTTGTCAGCGCACAAACCAACAGTATACCTTTGCCTTTCTTTCCCCCTAATCTCGTCATCACCTTGTTCTCAAGTACTCTTGCTTTGACTTGCTTACCTCAGTCAGACCAGTTGTTATCAATTCACGATGACAAATACCGAAAAGTCAATCACAACCACAACCGCCACTACCATCCCAACCTCCAAAACTACAAGAATATCAACACCTTCTTTCGAAGCCCAAACAAACCATGTCAAACTCCATTCTTTAGGGAACGAACAAAATACTGCTGCTGCTACTAATGCTGCTGCTGCTGCATACCCACATCCCGTGAGCTCGTACTACTTCGGACCACCAGATAGTACGCGAACATTTGGAAGTGGTGTTACTGGAAAACCTGGTGTGACTTTCGCTAAAGAAATCGTTCGGTGAGTTTCCTCGTACTTTTTCTTCTTGGCCTAATTTTTACTGTTTTGATGAACCAACTCATCATGCTTCTTGACGAGCTGCACAAGTCTTGATCTGTTGAGTAGTGCAACTAGCGAGAGATGAAAGATCTTGTTCTCAGAAAGAGAATCGAAAACCATATACTGACGACCTATATTGAGTTGTCTTAATCTGTAGGATTGAACGAGACTATTCAGCAGGGGAACTACCCCAGTTTCATTCCAGTTTCCCACTCGAACTCGAGGACAGAGTAAGAACCTCTTCAATAAGAACCTATCCCTTTTATCCTTTCTTTGTCATCATGCTGAACACTAAAACACAAATTTGATCCCTCTTTTTTCTTTTTTTCTTTTTTTTTTTTTGGTGCAACAAACTAAGCAGATCAGTCCAACCACACTGTCTGAAATCGTCAACGACATTAATCAACTCCTCATCGATGCACACAACCCAACACATACATGGATCGATAACATCGTTGCCATCCTAACCTTTTATCTTTCGAGTATCATGTTGGGTACTCATTATAAAAAGGTAAGTCTCGTTCGCTCCCTTCATGTTTTGGCTTTTACTGTACTATGCTAGCGAACGCTAACCAAATGAAATTAAAATAAAAAAAAACAACGCTACGCTGGAATACATATACAGACCATCGAAAAGTTGAACAACTACATCGACAAAGTTAACAAAGACTTGCTACATCCCGTAGGTCTGGCATTGGTGAATCCGGTCAAAACTGCATTCCTTTTCATAGAAGTCGAATACTACTAAAATCAGAGAGAAAAAAAAAAAAAAGAAAACACCCATTTCATCGTCCTAGCCTGAACCTTAGGCATGTTGAAGGCGTTAAAAGAGGTTGAAATCGTGTTCAACAACATATATACGTGTATGAATATACCCATTGTAATTGTATCTGCTTTGTGGTTTTTTATATAGCGCGATTTGTTGCTGTTGGCTTTGGTATTTAAGAGTTTAATATGATGTGGTCTGCTTTGGAGAAAGCGGAAGGGGGTTCGGCAAATTGTCCGGATTTTTCTTTTTTTACCACAGTAATTTTGAGAGGTAAAAGCAGTGTGTGGACCCTGAAAAATCCCTCGATCTTCCCTTCTTAATTTTTTACAAATATCGCATACGTTGTCATTCGTTTGGATCGTTGTTACCACGATATCTTGATCTCAGTGTACTTTACTGAACAAGATTTTCATTCGAAAACATATACGAATACATTGTCATCATGACAGAGTCCGAAATTCCGTTCGAAATTGTTCAAAGTCGCAAGAAACGCAATGCTCGCATCACAAAACCTCTTGATCAAACCTATTCTTCCACCATATCTGCTTCACAACCAACCGCTGCTACCACATGTACGAAAAGCTTCACCAATACCAATGGTACTATCACAGGATATGTTTCTTCAGGCTTTACATATACTGCTCGAAAAGGAGGAAAAATGCGTAGAAATGCCAAATTCAGCACAGGATGCGTGTTGAATCAAGATCAAGAGAAGGAGAGAAGTATGACACGTGCTTTGGATACGATCGATATATTTGTTCGATACCTTGGATCGGAAATACAGCAGTACTCTTGGTCAAATGATAAATGTAGGCAAGAAAAGAGTGAGGATCAGAATGAGAGGATGGAGAGAAAGAATTCGTTTGCACAACGAATTCGTGATTGCTTACATTCGGTTTGGTCTCCTTCTTCATCAACCGATGCAGGTGTAAAATTTGAGGAGCAAATGGAGCAACTCGAATTGAAAAAGGACGAAGAGGGAAAAGGAGAGCAAAGTAGGAAGAGCGATTCGGAAAAGGAAAGGAACAAGTCTGAGGAGGAGGAGGAGGAGAAGAAGAAGAAGAAGAAGGGGAAGGCTGTTTTACCTCGTCGCATTGTGTGTTTGGGTCTTGGTTCGCCTTCCTCATCACGCAGCGCACAGGTTCAATTGGCTTTGTTGCTCGTCATACGTTCCTATCTCTCCTTGTTGCATACCGATAATAAATCTCGCATAAGGCCCACATGGACAAACTCGAATCAACATGACAATCTATCCTTACCATCATCGTCATCGTCATCATCAAATATCCCATCCTCTAACAGTCGCGCGCAACCAAATCATACAGACACCATCACCACCACCACCACCATTATCAGTAACAGTGGTAGCAATGTTGCATACCCAACACCACCAAAAACTGGATCTATCCGCTATGATATCGAATGTGTAGCCTACGATCCAATCTTTACCCAACTTGACGCAGACATTCTTTCCAAGTTCGACATCTTGACACCTCATCACCAGCCCAACTCCAACCCTACCGCCGATGTGACTGATCAAGATGATCGAGTAACGCACTGGATCGAATCGTATTACACCTCCATTTCGACGATTCCTACGCTGCTATATATGCCACATTGTGATCGAGATCTTTACGAACATGTTTTATCGCTCAATTACTCAACAAATCTCCATCCTACCTCGACCTCCTATTTGAAACCATGGATGCATTTTGAAAGACGACTTATTTTGCTTAGTAACGTTTTACAAAACTATCGTGTTTTGAATACACATTTGGAAATGACTTGTCCAATATTGAGTAGATTGATGGATGAATGGCAATTGGAACATTTACCTAATTGGACTTCTCAAAAACGGACGGAACTTGCAAAATCAACCAATAATGATTTCAGTAGTAATGATAAGAATGGTGGTAATGAAAATGTGGATGTAAATGAATTTTGCAGATTATGGGACAAAAATGCGTTAAGAGATCTCGCTTTTCACTGGCTTTAATTAAAATTTCCTTTTGCTTTCAGAATGTATGTACCAAGGGAAAATTGGGTTCAGATGCGTTCCCAATAATAATCACCACAACCCAATTTTGGAACACAGCTTTGTACCGGTTTGCATACTTTCTTTTGAACCTCTTCAATCATCCACTCACATGAGTTAAATGCCATTTTTTTCTTACAAGAAGGAAAGCACACGTAGGCTATACAAACTGAAATAAAAAAAAACATGAATCCACTTTGTTCACTGACCGTTTACGACAATACGTGTTTTAGCTCTAGCTAATGCTTCTCTTCCATTAAGCGGATTCACGCTATTTGGCCTTGTAGGAATGATACTTTTCTCAATCCCGTACAATTCGATACTATCCAAATACGTTTCGTAATCAATCTCCATTATAAATTGTTTACTCTTACTCCCCTCCCCTTGTTCTTGCCCTTCTTCTCCTTCTCCTTCTCCTCCTCCTCCTTCTTCTTCTTCTTCGTCATTCGGTGGTTGAGCAATAGCCAGAATAGCATTCCCATCTTGATCGGTTTTTAAACTCGCCTTGTTTTCCTTAATCAAGAAACTTACATGGAAAAAATTCTCAATGGTGTTCACAAAACTTTCAGGATCCACCGCAAACTTGAACAAACATATTCCACCACTACCTTGCTGCGCCAACACTTTGGCCACTTGACGAATCTGACTTGTGCTCTCTTTTCCTGCTGAGTTTTGTAGATCTTGCTGTTGAAGAGCTCGAGGTGCTGTTTTTTCGACGTTGCATTCATCGGCACGAGTGCGTGTGATGATTTTTCGCTGTTTGGCAACGATTTCAAGAGGACCAAGAATAAAGTCCATGGTAGGGGCTCTTCTAGACACGCTAGCTGCGAGATAACCTAGTTTAGACCAATTCCATGTATCCAATCCTCTCGTACCATCCCTTCCAATTCGTGTGGTTGATTCATCTTCATCGCTACTACCATCATCATTGGTATGATTGTCCCCACCGCTAGTAGCGTGGGTTCGTGCAGGAGCAGCTTGTCCACCCAAAAAGCGTGCCAAACGAGTCATGAACTCGTGCGTATCAAAAGCGTCCTGGTTAAGTTTCATTTTTTTAGCCATCCTAGCACCCATTTCCGACATATTGCCCAAAGTCTTGGTATCCAAAATGCTTTCGCTGGGTGCAACCACTCGTTCGTGCAATTCATCCGCTTTGTTGATGAGCAAAAGTAGGTCCGATGGCTTCAGAGTCGAATCGCGTTTGGATTCTTCGGCTTGTGCGATCAGCGCACGATAATCGGAGCGTACCGCGCGACGAGAGTCGGCATCCTGGCGAGGGTTGTAGACAAACGATACCGAAGCTTCTTTGTTGGCGGTCGAGGGTCGTTTGCGTGGATTGGAGGGAGGCGAAGATGGACCGGCTTGCGAGTGTGTCTCTTGTGTTGATCGAGCCATGGTGGGACAGAGATACCGTTACAGTAGTGGTTTCAAGTACGGATGGGAATGTGTGTGTCTCTGGTGCGAGACGTTGCTGCTGAGGTTTACCAGCTGAGATTTGCGAGCGGTAATAACGGGAGAAAAGGTGGGTTGGAGCCTAGGCTGTACAGCTCGGAGGTGTGAAGCAAAACGCTTGTCGTTCGAATCTCAGGAAGGGTCTCCGGCAGGTATGTAAATAGTATCGCCCAGATGAAACGTCGTGGTGATTAGCAGAAAAGCGAGACAGAAAAGATTCGGAACAGTGATCAAAGTCACAGTGTTGGATTGACGATTAAGGTTGTCAAGTGCTTGCTGCTGCGCATCAGCACATGTGGAGAGAGACCTTTTCTTTTCTCGCTCAAAAAATTCAAGCGCGTCGCACGCGTTGCCTGTACTCCTCGTGCAAATTAACAAGCCGATGAGCATCTAGGCTTGCTTGCTACTGCAAAGAGACGCTCACCTTCACTTGCCAAAACTCTTTTACGCACCATCCAAAGACGTTTGCAGCGCAAATTGCCTCGCATGGATTCACAGGCTCAATGTCAAACCGCAAGTACCCAAACCAATGATGATCTGTACAAGGAAATCATCACATTGCGAAACCGGAAGGGTACGTCTTGGATCCGAGCCAAAGAAAAGAAAAAAACACAGCCAACCAGCCCAAGCTGTCATGCTCCCACGACACGGCTGGCTGACTGCCACATGTAGAAGTGTATAGAATGCAGAGTGAGAGTCAGTGCCGCAAGTGCATACCAGCACGCCCTACCTGCGGGGGCTGAAAGCTTGATCGATTACACTTTTGCTTTAGCAGCATCCACCGTTGGACTGCTGCGACACATTCTGACCCTGCCCGACCTTGAGCGTGCTCTTTCCACCAGCCTGGTTGTTGACCGTGCTGCTACCCATTCTGTCTTTGATTTGCTTGGCCATCGTCAGGAAAGCCTGCTCGACGTTGGTCGCCGATTTGGCCGAAGTCTCCAAGAAGGGGATCTGGAGCTGGTCGGCAAACTCCTTTGCAGTCGCATACTCGACCACTTTTTTGTTCGTCAAGTCAGACTTGTTTCCGACCAGCAGCTTGTTGACACCCTCGCAGGCGTATCGGTCGATTTCTTGGAGCCATTGCTTGACGTTGCTGAAAGTGTCGTTGTCTGTTACGTCGTAGACGACAATGATACCGTGAGCACCGCGGTAGTATGACGATGTGATAGTTCGGAAACGCTCCTGTCCGGCAGTGTCCCACTAATGTAGTAAAGAAGAAAGCTTGGGTCAGTCATCTGAATCGAAACGCCATTCACGTTGGCGGTCTCTTCCCGCTACCTTTTTCTTTTCGTTCTCCTGTCTCTAAATGTAATCGCATCTCTATCATCTACTCCACCCGAGACAAGTAAGCCCAGAAAGCAAGAGTCGAATGAATTCTCGACGCGGCTCGAAGCCATACCTTTTTACGTTCACAGCTGATCCAAAAAAGCCTTTGTGTCTTTCAGCGAGCCCTTAGGGCCACAAAGAGGTATGCGCCATCTCCTTTTGCATGCGGTTCAACATCTTGCGCAATGCGAGCACCTGCTTCTGTCATCCGAAATGCCCCATATTTTTGCGCTTTGCCTACGGCTAAGATGGCGCAATTGAGTGCGCTCAAGTGTACTTACAATTTGGAGCTTGACGGTCTTGCCCTCGAGCTCGATGGTGCGGATCTTGAAGTCGACACCGATGGCTGCGCGGAGAAGAAAGATCACAGAAGCATAAATAAAACGATTCATCGAACAGTCAGCAAGCATTGAAGCAGTGTAGACTTGAGAATACGCATTGATGCTCCACTGCGATGGTCTGTTTTGGGATGCATACTGGAAATGTAGGATTCAGTGTAGGTGTCGTCAGCGAATCGGAGGAGAAGACATGACTTTCCGACACCTGAGTCACCGATAAGCAAAAGCTTGAAGAGGTAGTCGTAATCGGCAGAAAGACCGGCCATTTTGGGCAGGAGTCAGAGTAGTGATATTCGGTGGTGGTGCTTGCAGTTGGGTCCGCGATGATGCAGCTACGAAAGGGGTGGCGTGGCAGCTGGATTTGGGGTATCGGATGCGAATGCGGTGTCGCGTTGACTTTGGATGTAAAGGACGGCGAGGAGGTTGAAGATGATGGTAGTGTAAGCTCGAGAGGGCGAAATGAGATAGGAGCGGGATCCACACGATTCACAATACGCAGTCGACGCGATTCAAAATTGAATTACACAGCAACAGTCAAGGTGCCCGCCTCTGCAGGTGTGTGTGTGTGTGTGTCTGTCTTGTCTGTGTTGGCTGCGCGTGTGCATGTCTGTCACCGTGTCCGTGGGAAGCAGCCGCTACACACAGGCTCACGCAACTCGCTGGCTGAACAAAAGAGGCGCTTCGAAAATTCAACGTGGAGCTGCAAAGCTTTTTTCGCAAAAGCCCGAGAAAAGCGTCAACTTTGGCAACAATTCAAAAGTGGGGGACACGGTACATTTGTATTAAAAGCAAAAGCTGACGTGCAGATCAGGCTTACAATTCGGTCGAAAATCGACGTCAGAATTGTATTGGATCATCTCAACGCACACTCTTACGTAGGTAGTTGGCAACAAAGGGCGTTGCGCTCCTGAGTGCGTTGTCAGTCAAAGTGGCTGTGAAACCAGATCGCCGCGGCTGATGATAGCACGCACAGCTTTAAAGTTTTCGAATGCTAATCCATTACCTGTTCAGGTACAAGCTATGCCACTAAGACTGTCAACGGTTCAAGGTACAAAGCGTTGACATAAATCCGCAATCCCGGCGAGCATGGTGCAAAAAGCTTTCGCGGTGTCTCATCCATCAAAGCTTTTGAGGGTATCGATGTGAGAGTTCACACATAAAATTCAGCCATGTCTGTTTGAGCACATCCAAAATGGATGAAAGGTAGAGCAAGACGTCAGACAACAACCTGCCAGTGTAGCAGCAGTCTCAGTTTTTATGAGCTAATATTTGTCCGGTTGCCCATGAGTCCCCAAGTCAAGCAAGCTCGGCAGTGTTTTGTATAGGAGTTCTGGTCAGGACGACATGATCGGAGGAACCGAGCTAGTGGTCGCTCCGATGTGTTAGAGCGCTTCTTGACACCGAACGGCAATGTGAATCGATTTGGGGAGACGGGAAGCTAGCCGAATCACGTATGACGAATACATACAGAGAGGTTCGAAGGCGTTGAGATACTGATCCCGATTTTGAATAAACTCTGTGCATCGCGAATCGGGCTCGAAGAATCGGGTGTCGAGATGATGATGAGGATGGTGATGACGGTGGACATCTGCGGATGCCTTCCGAATCACGAATCGGCCATCTTTGGCTGATAAAATTTCCAGCTGAGCAGCGTGTTGATGTTCTTCAGGGTGTAGTGGCGGACCGATGCTGTTGACTCGAATTTGTGAGATTTTTTTAGGATTTGGGATGGGCTTTGTCAGTGTCGGGAACTGCCGCTTACTTCGGGAAATTGTTTAGAATATCGTCCTGCGCCACGATTTGCCGAGCCTCATTATTTCTCATTCAAATTACTCTCTCTCTCTTTCTCTCTCTCTTCTTACATTGACGCTATCAGATGGCCAAAAACAAAATTCATCAGCAAAACAACTCCTGCTAACCATTCAAATCGGTGTTGCAACCTTCGGTACACTCGTTACATTTATTACCCCCTTCAATTACCGCTCCTGACCGAGCAGTCTTGTATCGTTACAGCCACAACACAGAGCCGGTCATTTCCGAGGTCCGCATCCGCGCTACTTTCCTTTACGAATCCCACCTCCCATTTAAACTTCGATCTCAACCTCATCCACGGACAGCTCTCTCGTCAACTCGACTATCAGTCACGCATTAACTTCAGAGTGTTCCCGGTGCGTCTCACTCGACGCTTTCTTTCAACAATCTCTATATAGGCGTTGCACTCTTTCGCAAGATCATTCTTGCTCTTCCCTTCTTCCAACTACCCATCCTGCGACAATCAACCTTATTTACATCTACAAAATTCGTGTTCGTACACACTGCCATCACCTTCGACAATGACCATCCCTTCCGGTAGCAGTGCCGGTCCCAGCTGTCTCTCGAGCTCACCAAAGAGGAAGACTTTCTACCCTGTCTGGCCAGAGACCCACGATGACGCAGAATACTTTGAAGTTCCTCCAGACCATTTTTTGGCACAGCAACGAGGTACCAATAAACCTCGGCAGCCCAGCACATCAGAAGATGTTACCACCGCTCGACGGGCTTCGACCGCTTCCGCATCTACCATCACGAGCGATGCCTTCATGCCCGTCCCTGGCTTCAGTCTTGCACCAGACGCTGATCTTCTTTCGTCGTCGCCTCTGCAACCCCTGTCAGAGCTAGCCACCGCAGTTCAATCAGGTGTCTCAGCAGTACCGTCATCGCTTGGCCATGTCAACCCTTTCGACCGTTTGAACGATGCCGTGCCACGTCCAGCTGGCTTCTCTACAGTCGATGAACACATTCCCGATACATCCACCCTAGCTGCTGCCGATTTCGACGTTGACGTTCGTTCCGGTTTCTTGCCTCCCGAGGCCCCCATTCGACGTTTGAGCGGACCATACCAAGACCACTGGGAGCATGCACTTGACGAGGCCAAGCGAATCCCTCTCATGCAAGGAGGAGGAGGTGTCACCGTCACTCAGCAACAAAGGCTTCTTGCTCGTCGTTGGCGTCGATCCCTCCGCGAGATGCCGGTCTTGCCTCTTTCGGATGAGCTAGCCAACGACATTCGCTACGCCAGACGAGGCCATGTGGTCCTCTCCTTCCTCGCTCACTTTTACATTCACAGCCAGCCTCGCAAGTCCGACCATGCTGCTGCATTAGCACCACAGCGCACCTGGCTCAACAACATGTTCTCCCGCAAGTCGGCTGAGGGCGTTCAGGATGATCAGGATCTCGCAGACGAGCTTGCCGGCAAGTTCCTGCGCCGTGTACCTGCAGCCATTGCTGTACCCTGGGTTCAATTGTCGCAAAAGCTCGATTTGCCACCAGTGCTGACGTATGCCACCACCGTCCTCTGGAATTGGGACTACATAGATCCTGCACGTGGTTTCGAAGCTTCCAACGTGCGCATCGCAGAGACGTTCACGGCAACACCCTCTGAGCATCACTTTTTCTTCACTTCGCTGCTCATCGAAGCCAAGGGCGTTGAAGCTCTTGAGTTGATGCGTGTCAGCTTGGACGAAGCCTTTGTCGCCGATCGTATCGCCCGACGTCGTATCGCCGGTTACCTCAGTAGGCTTGCTGTGGTCATCAAAGACATCACAAAGATTCTTCACGACGTAAGGACCGATTGCGATCCCAAGACGTTCTATTGGGGTATAAGGCCCTGGTTTGTCGGCAGCGATACGGTCGACAAGGGAGAGCAGGAAGGATGGCAATTTGAAGGCGTCGATGCTGAAGGAGTCAAGCGCGTTTTTTCGGGACCAAGTGCTGGCCAAAGCACCATGATTCACGCGATCGATGTCTTCTTGGACGTCGACCACACGAGGAGAAAGGAGAGGCTCAACCGTCCCGCAGCAGCAATCTCAGCGGATGCTAGGGGAGCAGATGCGACGTTTATGGAGAGAATGAGTCTGTACATGCCAGGTCATCACAGGGCTTTCCTGTCGCATTTGAGGAACATATCTTTTGACGATCGTGATGACGAAGATATCGAGGATACCGATTCGATGACTTCCGATGACGCTGTTGCGGATAGTGATGATGCTGAGGGTGAAGCACAACCTCGAGAACTTCCACATCCGATTCGAAGCCTCGCTTTGAAAGCCAAAACCGAGGAGCACGACGAAGGTCTTCCGGCCGCCTACGATTATGCGCTTCGCGAGCTCAAAGCGCTTCGGGATGAACACATGAAGATTGCTTATCTCTACATTGTTGCCCAAGCAAGAGGATCACCACCTGACGCGTACGCACCTCTGCCCAAGGGTTTCACTGGTGAACCGGCTGTAGATAGAAAGCTAGCCGCGAGTGCAAAGGCAAAGGCGCAGTTGGAGGCAGAGGCTGATGCAGCGCTCGATGTGAACGCAAAGGACAATGGTGGTGGGGCAAAGGGGACAGGTGGAACTGACCTGGTGACTTTCTTGAGGGATTGTAGGGTCAATACCATCGACGCTCTCATTATGGCAAAGGACGCTGCAACAGCCTCTTCTGCATCTTCTCCACAGAATAGCAACACTTCGTCTGCTGGAAAGGAAATTCAAGGAGCTTCATCAGGTCAGTCCATCACCCCGTCTCATATCTACAGTGCCTCTTCCACCGGTGACTCGTCGGGCTCCAACCATATGTTGCAGACCACCTCGACTAACCAACCAATTACACTACCTTTACCATCACCTTGGACTTCACAGGCCCATGAACAACATGTGCACATTTGGGCCGTCAACATTTCCCAAGCTTCTCAAACGATTTCGGAAACAAACCTTGCTAATTTGACAATCGGACTTTTACCAGGTTCGTCGAACGCGGCTGCTCGGGAAAAAGTGACCAAGTATTATCGACACATTGATCGTGTTCGATCGCTTGTTGGTCGGCTTTTGCCGCGTGTCTTGGTCAGCAAACATTATGGTGTTGCGTGGAATTTGATTCGTTTTAGCTCCACTCGGGAAGGGAGGCCGTACCTTTCGATGCCCAATTCAGTTGGTGAAGGCGGTGCGAGATTGGATTTTAACATTTCTCATGATGGTGATTGGGTGGTGATGGCTTACACTTTAAGTAGGGGAATGAGGGTTGGGGTGGATGTTATGGCGATCGAATTACCCAAGTATGAACCAAGCTTGGAGAGCTTTGTCCAGACAATGGATATGGCGCTTACACCGAAAGAGACTTCTTGGGTGTTGGAAGGACAAGGGGAAGGGGAAGGGGAAAGGGAAGGTTTGAAGCGGCTATATACGTTGTGGACGTACAAAGAGGCGTACACAAAGAATGTGGGTAAAGGTTTGGGTTTCGACTTTTCTCGTATTCATTTTGATTTGCCTGACCGAACCGATGAAGCGAGGGGAAAGCAGAGGTTGATGATGATCGATGGAAACGAGAACAAGGAGTATGGGTTTGTGGATGTGCTATTGCCAGTACAGCAGGGTGCGCCGATTCAATCGCAGTTGGTTGTTTGTCATGGTCCACACCATGAGGGATTCGAAGATGGCGAAATGTTCAAAGAGCAAATTTCAGCTGAACAAGCAACAAGGAAAGGTGTTTTGACCACGTTCAGCTTGAAACAGATCGTAGGTACTGCACAGTCATTGGTGTCAGCTTCATCATAAAAAGGTCTTTGACTTGAAACGTCAATTAATAGAAATTCGCGCACAAATTTCGTCACAACATAGAGAGAGAGAGAGAGAAAGGTAAAGAGGACTTCTTTATCTTTGTCTTTGTTTTTTTTTTGGGGTTTAATGTTTTCGTACATATAAATTTACTGTAGATCCACGTTTTTGGGTATGTGTCAATCTTGTGAAAAAGAAAAAAAAAAGGAGGATGGTTTGTATGGGTGTTGGATGGGTGAATTTTTTTTTTTTTTTGGCTACGACATTTCAACAATTCGGCAAGAGAAGCGATTCAGCAAAGACAGGAATCTCTTGTAAAATCGTCATGCACTCTATGATTTGCGGTGGTTGTACTTTCTCATCTTCTTGTTGTTGCACTTCCGAACGCGTAGGAGAATCATCGTAATTGAGTAGAAGAATTCTCAAAGCTCCGAATCTAACCACTCGTGCTACGTTGCATCGACCGTCATCGTTAAGATCCTGTCCGACTAAAAATCTTAACTTTGTTTCGACTGAAACTTGACAACCCATTGTCGTTGTACCAGCATGAGAGTCGTACGTTGAACGATAGATCTTGCCATCTGTACCTTTGAGCGCCTGAATTCCAACCTTGACCTCTGGTAGCGCGATAAGTGACGATCCCTCAAATTGCACCAATTCTGGTGTAGGTAGAAAGGTAAATGGAATACCTTCTACCATCGCTTGTTGTTGTTGTTGTTGTTGTTGATGCGACGATGGAGTGGATCGGGTCAAAGCCTGTGCATGCGTCTCGGAATGAACATGGTACAAGTGAACAATTCTATCCCATTCCAATATTGGTTCCGGATACCGTTTCATCTCGATCTTCACCTTACCGTCTCCACCATTGTCAGAATGCTCGAATTCGTTAATAGGGAGAGGAGGAGCAAGACCAGTCTTGGGCGGCACCGCTGGAGGTTGAGGCGTATTGACCCTACTCAACCCATTGGGATTACCACCACCGCCTTTATCTATGGAATCGCGCCGACCAGAATCGACCGACCCACGCGGACGCAATGAAAGCGAATTGTTGCGTACAAGACTACTCAGATTTGCTTGCAACCTTGACTTGGCCAGCGCCGAAGCCGCTTGTGTCGTTGTTGTTGTCGTTGTTGTCGTCGTGGTAGGTGTGCTTGTTCGGCTGGGTAATGCACTCTTTCGAGGCGTAGAAGGTCCGCTCTCGTGCGCGATATTCGTGTCTAGGGCGAGTGAAGGTTGTACAGGTGGAGATGGGGACTGAACTGTACAATGCTGCAAAGCAAGGCGGAAAGTTCGTGTGATGTCTATCAATTCGTCCGTACTAGTGGTGATGGTGTTTGGAATCTCGCGGCGAGCAGCTTTAGGAGAAATTTCGGACAAAGGCGTATCATCATCATCGCCACTACTATTACCACTCTCACCATCTTTAGCCTGTGAAAGTGGCTTTGCAGGCAGGACAAGGCCTGAAAGATCGCAAACGGCCAAGTTCACCGCCAATTCGACCGGTTCGCCAGCCTTGATGTTTGTTAAAGCTTCCACCGCAACCGGAAGTAACGTAAGCTCGGTCTTCAGTTGAGGTGAGAGACCAGTGCCAGATGACGTCGACGACGAAACTGCTTCGGTGGTGGTTGGGAAAGGGGGAATTGATGTGGGCGACACAATGACCCGACGTCGTACAAGTTGCGAAGTCTGCAAGCGCCCTGGCTCTCCCATACTCATTCTCCAGCTGATATCCAAATGTCCCAAGGCATCATCTCGGATCAAATGGCCTTGGGGAGCCACACCCATGTCTATTCCGCCTTTCATACTCTCTTCTGACAAAGTGCTTTCGCCTGTTGGAGTCAAGGTGAAGAGGTACTGACGTACGTCTCCGTCTGCCAGGAGTTCGTTGCTTCCTGTTGTGATCCACATGTCCTGGCTCTTATCTTTATCATCATCATTTTCGTTGCTACCTGAGGTCAAAGAGGGTCTGTCGACACTTGTCCACTTCCACCCAGTCGCAGGTTTGAGCGTGAGCCCATTGAATACCAAGCTCGCACCATTTCCGGCAACGTTCTGCACTTGGACTTCCAGCTCCACTCGTTTGCGGATGCTCTCAATGGGATGGTAGAGGGAAGCGGCGTGGCGTGGCTGGTGCACTTTGGTCCTGACCCCTATCGGGCTGCGCTCAACGCCGAACTTGTAAAACTTTCGAAAGCTTCTCTCGGCCCACACAACCTTTCCGGTTCCTTCTTGAATTACGGGGGCTTTGTAACCAACAGTGCAAACTAACACGTGGGGGAGGAGATCTTTAATGTCGTATACCAAGCTCGTCTCCAAAGGTGATCCCGAAGCCAGTTCCCAAATGGGGCGAGGCTCCGAGTCTGACTGATCTGAGGAAGTGTCCGGATCTGGCGAGTAACGATCCGGTTGAGTGAGAATGATATGCGCGAGTTGGTGCCAACGAACGTTCGAATCCGGATGTGAAGACTGAGGATCGGATGATCCAACCTGCATTTCGACCCGAAGCGAAGGCTCGCGGACCGGCGTGGAAGATTCGTTTCGAACACAGAGGTAAGCACGGAATGTCTCGCCGAGGTAAAGAGTTCCGAAAGAATTTGGGAGGACTAGGAGATCACTGATGGCAAAGTGGCTCGCCGCTGTGTTGGAAGAGCCATGCCAATGATTGCTGAGCAGGTCTTGGGCAAGGCCGTCCTGTATACCCCTTCCGACAGATGCGATTAAGCCAGCAGACGAAGAACCGGAGTCGAGATCGTCATAGTATGGCCTTTCCGAGATGGCTAAGGAGGGAGCTGATGCTCGCATAACTTTGAGCGAAAGCAAGTGTGGTCCACCAGCATTTTGTTGGGGTATCGACGAAGGTGGTTGCGACAGTGGGGAGGGTGCATGTGGTGGTCGCGAGGTCGCGGGAGTTGGAAGCGGCGGATGTGATGCCATGTTGGCTGTTTAAAGCCGCCAATGCAAGCTGCTTCAAAGCTTACGAACGAAGCGCTCTGTGAAGACGAGATGGCGTTTGACAAGGGTCTTGTTGGTGATGGGATTGTTGGATAGACAAGGTCGAAAGATGAAGGTGCATGTGGGACCGTGCATGGCTTTTTTTTCGTCAAGGTGTTGAATCGCGTATCATCACATTCCTCAAATTTGTCAAAGCAGCTCAACATCGTATTGGGTTGAAATCTAGGTGAACGTGTAACTTAGCTCGCATTGCGGTGTAACGTACTGTATGATACTACACAGCATAGTGTATGCCAATCTACTTTATTGGAGTCCATCACTGTCCTTCGCTTTCCGAAATTCCGAAATTAAATTTGAGTCTTGCCCCTAGTCATAAAGGCTTTCATGTGATAATCTGCAAACCAGACTCCAACGACGACGACCAATGCAATCAGCACAAGACTCGTCACTTGTGCAGGGCTCAGTCTTTCCCACCAAAGCACCACAGCTTCTGGAAGCTTCCTGTACACCAGGTCCACGACGCCTTTCGCCTTGACGAGCCTCTTCTTCTCTTTCAACCTCCATCGTCTATGCTCCTCTGGATCATCTAGCTCGATCTTCAACTTGTGCACCACCCCTGGTCGAGTATCGCTATGTTTGACGAACAGAGTCTGAAGTTCAGCATTGAAAGAAGTTTCGGCATCCGTGGTTGTGATGGAGAACCGTTTGGATTGGTAGTGGTATGCCGGGAGGAAGATCTCCGTGACCCTCTCTAATCCGTCTCCCTTCGATTCCTCGGACGACAAGTTGGTGATGTTCTTCCAATGCACTTCAAAGAAAAGCGTCTTGTGATCGAACTCGGTAAATGTTTGCACACCTGCAATCTTGACCGCGTAGGGTCGAATGATGACTTCCAACCCTCGTCCACCTTTGTACAGCTCATCGTCCTCGTGCGTCGAGTTGCGGAAATCTGGTTTGAGACCGATCGTTGCCCCTGCGTTTTCATCTTGGTGAACATGATCCCCATTGGTGATGGAGAAATCTTCAAAGTTCCACCCGTCGCCGTACTCGACCCGATTATCGGGATTATAGTTCCACAGAGTGAATCCTAACCCCAATTTCTCCATAGAATTGATCAGCGCGTCCAGAATTTCGTGTTGCTTAGTATAGTCTCCTGTCATATATGCGTGTCTGGCGTTGATGTCGAAGGGGAGGCCGACTTCACCGACGATGACGGGAACGGTGCCCAGCGAAGCGTACGCCAGGTCTTTGATCTTGCCGAGTTGGAGTGCGTAATTTTTCCTCAAACCTTGTGCTCCAAAGTACAGTGCCTTGAGAATAAACATGCCACGGGAGAGACCTTGCACGTTGACACTCATATAGCTATGCACCTTGCCAAAGAGCACGTTCAGGTCGTAAAAGTGGGGAGCGTAAACAAAAAAGTTCTCGCCTCCCGGTCGAGGGGTATCTATCAGCGTCTTTGTAGCGTACTTTTGACTGTATGCCGCATCGCGGTACGCGGTTGCAGTGTCCGAGTCTTGTATCATCTTTGCCGGGATCCAAGGCGGAATAAATTCGTTCGGGATCGGTTCTACGAAGGTGAAGCTCGTTTTGGAGCGATTCACTCGATCAGAGAAGCGTTTGAGGAAAGGTGCGAAGCAGTCCCGATACCACTCTATGCGTTGACCCTCTCTTCCTTGTCTGTGATCCTTTTCAAAGTAGTCATACTGAAGTACAATAGGAACTTGCTTGCTTTCGTCCCATTCCCACACGCCATGTGCGCGCCAGACACAGATGCCCAATCCTCCTCCCACCATCTCTTGATTTGTCTCTAAAGAATCGGAGGAAAGCCAGCAGCTCTTGCCCATAGGATCAATTGAAGAGGTGTGGGAAACGCGAGTAGGGACTGGCCAGGTCTTGACGTAAAATTTTACGTCTTGCTTGTATCCACTCCCGAGTGCCAGCGCTTGGATGAGACTGGGATAATGTCCAATGTGGAGATCAGTATCGTAATTCCAGCTGTGAAAGTCATGCAGGTTGATCAAACCTCGATGCGGCTCGTTCATTGGTTCGAAGCCTAGACATGCTTCGAGAGGTGCAAGTCTATCGGCTAACTCGCCGAAAGCTTCTATGTACGAATTTTGCAAGAACGTTTGCACGCCGATCTGCTTATCCGCATGAGGCACAGTGAGCTTTGGTGCAAGCGCATCTCCAGCCCAAAAGAGGGTGGCCATGGTGCTTGCTGCGAGCTTTTGATATCCAGATGGCCACAAGAACGCGCCACTCTGCTCTTTCTTGTTCGAACTTGCTGGAAAGCCAGCTTCACGCCTGTTTCTCTCGTCTTCGCAATGGATATAGGCAGCTCCTGTCTGAGTGAAAGTTTTGATGTCCAGCCCAGCTGTCTCGAAGGTCCACCCTGGAGCCCCACTGCCCCCGCTAAACCGGGACCATACATCTTGATGAGCGCACACAAAGCACTTCAACCCATATTTTGCCATCAACTTCAATAGCTTCTCTAGATAGTCTATGTAGCCTTGATCCACATTATCCTTTCCGGGTCCCTTGTGTGCGATGCTTTCCCAGGTGACTAGAAGGCGTACCAAAGGAAGACCCCAGGCGCGCAGACGTGCAAAATGCAAAGGTGCTTCGGAAAGAGGAAATGGACGTCCAACAAACGATACGGTTCTTTGCGTTTCGTAAAAGTCTTGATGAAGATGCGAGAGACCGTTGGGTGTGGTGGGAATCTTGCACGATCCAGCGACGTTGACTCCGTGAAGATTGAGCGTTCGGTTGTGGGAGTCGACAAAGCGGCCTTGGAAGATGCGGATGCCAGAAGGACCGATGGCGGACGACGAGAGATCGTGCGCTGCGTGCCGATGTTCCATGTTGGGTTGCTCTCCTACTCTACGTATCCTAAGAGTGTATGAAAAGTGATAAGAGAAAGTGATGCAGGTGAATACCCAAAATTCAAAAGGGCACAGGGAATGTGCGTTTGAGTGTTGCACAGGAAGAAAGATATGGAGCTCGGTTGGAGGTCAAACACGAGCACAAGCCATCGCTCAGATTGCGGCTTCTTCTTCCAATGTGAATCACGCCTCTCCTTTTTTTCGCCTCTCCTTTTTTGCGCCTCTCCTTTTTTGGATGACTGTCATTCAATCAGAAGACGAACTACGGAACCTCCACATTCCCGACTCCCGAAGCACCTGCATTACCTGACCCTTCACCTTCTGTCCTACCTTACTGTATTACCTTGCCTTGATTTCCCCCTACTTGGCTTTCATCATACAGTTTCGCGGGTTCGACGAAACTTTCGGCATCCTCAAGTTATATGTATAGCTAAGACTATTTGTGCTATTAAAAGAGATGGCTTATTTGCTGTCCAAGTTCTTGCCGCTGGCCGGAGACCCTTTTCCCCCAACACACAAAGCAGGCTCGGAATTCGAAGGCTTCTTTATCCGTTTAGAATCACATAGCGGTCGATCGCAGGCGTGTTCACAAGCTCCAACAACCTCTAGCAAGAATGATATAAAAGCTGAATCCGTGGCAAGATCCTCACCTTCGCGCATCCCGCGACTCTCAAAAGCGCCTGTTGCAGAATCCGCATCGTTCAACTCTTCGCATTCGCGACACCGTAGACATCGCTCATCATCATCCACATCTTCCTCCTCATCTTTCGATGCTGCAGGAACGTCTTCTCCTACACCAACATCCAAGCGAAGCTCGGTGCCAAGACTTTCTTCATCTGCCTTAACCTCATCTCATAGCACATCCATGTTGACAAACATCGACCCAGTGTTTGCTAGCCCAGAATCCTTGATCCCTAATCCGCCATCAACTTGGAAATCACACAACGAACTTCGCAGTACACTTCCTACATCTGCTCCGGGTGATCTGATTCTCGTGGTATGCGAGCTGCAATCTGCCCCCATCGATGAACGAATATGCATTTACCTTCGATGGATTGTCCATGGAGAGGAGCCCAACCTCTACCAATCTCTTCATTCTGACTCTCCTCCAGGCCTCTCGAATGGCAACGGACGAGCCGAAAGATTGCCTAACAATTCTACACAGAATAGTGGAAAGGGAAAGGGAAAGCAGACTGAAAGCTTTGAGATCATCAAATACATTCCAAGCTGGCAGCTCAAGGTTGGCGCAAAAGTGGATAGCGGTTCTGTCCAGCCCTTTCGCATTGACCTCCCTAGCGAGACTGGCGGCAACCTCGGCTTCATGCAAGTCTTCTCTGACGGAAATGTCTCTGTTGATCTGACTCTTCTGAATCCAGGCCGTTCTCGATCACAACACAAGTCTGTCGCAACTCGCATTCGCCTACGAACAACTTGCTTTTCACCATGGCATCCAAAATCTTGTCGTACATCGATACCTTCTTTGGGAAGCAGGGGTCCGGAAGGGTGGATCCAGCATTTTGGATTTTTACTTCCGCTACACTGGTATGTTCACTCTTCAAGCGCTCCAGCCATGTTTTCCGTCGAACACGTTTCCTACTCTCCTTGCTCTTCCGCGTTGAGCAACGAGAGCGAAGAATTAAAGAACGTAGTGGCGGCGGGAAAAGGGTTGGTTCACATAGAGAAGAATTGGGGACAAGCATTTCCTTCCGGCTGGATGTGGTGTCATGGTGCCTCACCTCTTCCCGACCCTTCGCTTCCCAAATGCTCCCCAAATCAGCCTTCATTGCGACTTTCGCTTGCAGGTGGATCGATTTTGGGCCTCACAGCTTTCCTAGTAGGGATACACATCAAACAAACACAAGTCGAAGGACAAGGAAAAGAATGGGATTGGAACTTTTCCCCACCCACCGCTCTAGGTCCTCAATTCTCACTCGGAACAAGCAAAGGAAATAATAACGCAAAAATTCATTTCGGTCCAGGTCTCAGGATGCAAAGAAACTTTTTCGACAAGACGTTTCAATTGGAGGTTTGGGATTCGAACAAATGGGCAAGTATAAATGTGAAAGGTGATCAAGATGAGTTTGCAACCCAGATCCCAGGTCCTATAAAGGGTGGTTGGAAAGCTGAGTATTGTCATCATTCCTATCGTTGCAGAGCATCTATTATTCTGTATGAGAGAAGTTTCATTTCAGCCATAGCAATGCCACTAAGGGTTGCGTTGAATCCCTTCACCTATATAAAGGCATGTAAAGCGTTTTGGCAGGGACAAAACAAAGACGAGGTATGGCATAAAATGGGCTGGCACAAAGTGATTCAAGTAGAATTGACAGATAGAGTTGCTCTAGAATTCGGTGGAGATTTCGCTCAGTAAAATTTGCTTAACCCTCACTCTACTGTACATTCTCAAGATCTGTTGTAAATCACACGCAATCATTTTGAATTCTTCTCTCACAAACCAAACATAACAAAGGAATGTATATTATTATATATACGAGCGTCTTAGCAAACATACGAAAGCTTTTACCGATACAGTTTAAAAGAGCGTTTTTTTCTTTTCTCACATTATCATCTAACCGTCAATGGTTTAGAACTCAAACCCCTCGACATCATGGTAGACTGAGCCGTACTCGGCCTGTAAGGACTCTTAGGTGGTCTCCTAGGCAAACCACTACTACTGTTCCTTCTCCTTCTCCCATTTTCACCAATAATGTTTCTCTTACTTTTCCACATTTCGTCTTTGCTATCGGTCGTCTTGACCATCTCGCTCACATCTCCTACGCATTTTCCCATGTTCAACATCTTGTCCTTTGTCAGCTTGTGCTGTTCTTTCGTACACGAACCCGACACGTCGCCTGATGCGCGACTCCAATCGGTTTCGGCAGAGGTAGAGCTGTCTGAGATACGCATGAAGCGCTGCTCAGTAGGATGCGTTGGCGCGGTGGTAAGACGAGATGGTAATTGTTGACAAGATGGGAGAAGGGAGAAGGAGGATTCGGCATCGGCCGAAGTGTTTGGGCGCGAACGGCCAAAAGGCGAGAGAGGGCGCGAGATGGAAAGCTGTTGTGCCTCAGTCCGCAGACGATCTACCGCAGATGCCGTGCAAGGGCGACGAGGTGGATGAGAGGGGATAGCTAATACAGGGTCGTTTCTGCGAACTTTATCAAGATGATGGTCCCCAACAAGGGCCGATGTGGATTGCGAAAGTCTAGCTCGGAGCGGGTGTGTGGCTGTGGACGGGCAATGTGCTTTCTCGTATGGCAACTTGCTCAGATCTCGACATGGTTCTCTCGGACCGTGAACAGAATCGTGTTTGAGTTGAAGAAGAAGTTGGCCGATGTTGAATCCTACGTCGTCGACTCTATCCACATGATTTGTAGGGTTCACAGGCATCAATGGGAACACCGCATTTGACGAAGGACTATTCATGACACTCTGGTTGTGGTCCGAGTGTCTTGCAGTGAAAGATTCGTCCTTAGCTAGTTCGTGATGGCCTCGTGGGCAGAACACGGGTTCTGGTTCGAGAAGAGGTTCTTGAGAACGTTGAGACATGTCGTAAATCTTGTGACTGTTTGTTTGGACGCGGCGGGAGTGGTAAGTACGGTCGGATTGGTCAATCAAGGGCTGTCGATTGTGGCGACTGCGACGACGGCTACATAGCACAAAGAAACAGGCGAGGAGGAAGCCAAAGATGGCTGCGCCTACACCGATACCAGCGTACTCGACGGTGTGGTGGTGAAGGAAGGGAGAGCTTCCACCAGAGTCAGAGCCAGATGCTGCAGGAGAGTCACCCGCGCTGGTAGGCGATTTTTCAATTGAGGGTACGCAGGCAGAAGGAGAGTTGGGAGTGGCATAACTGAACCAATCAAAGTTGAGTGTGCTTGCTTTGCTGTCACTGTTTGAAGCAGGAGCGAGAGTGACTGTGTGATTCTTGCAAGGCAGCCCAGCAAGACGGAAGACCTTTTTCTGCATAGCGCCCTTTTCGCCATTCGGGACTGAGGCGGCCGCTTCATCCGCACTGACTTGAAAAGGCACCGAAGTGCCATTCTCCAACGTCATTTTGACATTGGTTCCCGAGGCGTTGTAGAGCAGAGCGATCGACAGAGAGTCGCCAGGAAAATGAAATTTCAGGTTAGCGTCGCTGCGGTTGGTCGTGACTGCTGAGCCATTATTCGCTAGGCTGTCACGCAAGACACTCCATGGCGACTTGGCTTGGGTGTCTACATATGGGGAAGGACCGGGCGAGAAGGTGATGCTTGGGTCCATGTCGTCGACACGCGTCCTATCCGTTACTGCTTCTTCTTCTTCCCTTTCTACCTGTGCAGCCCGAGGCCTTATGGTCCAGGCCATGATCATCGGAACCATCTCGATGATTCGTGTTGCGGTGAAAAGTCGTCCAAGTACGACAAAAACAGGAGGTGTAGATGACGATGGGAGAATAGAAAGGCTCAGGGTTGTTAATGATGAAAAATACCAAGCGATTGATTACTTAAATACTCGGAACAGCTTATCTGGAACTCTTCTGCTACATCTAGTCGACTCATTACGTAGTAACATTGGGCTCAGTGTTCCCACCATGATTACATGCTGGTACCCACCTAGCTGAAAGTATTCCCACACTCTCGAAAGGATGTCAAAAATGGCGTTGTACTGTTGATTGTGAGATATGGTGGGTGAAGTTGGAACTTGAGGTGTGACTTCATAAAGAGGCTTCGGAAGTTTCAGCCTCTGACATACTGCAGCTCTTTGACCGGTGCTCCTCCTTTAGTGTGGGAGAAGTGGCCCCTTATGGATGAGAAGAAAGCTAAGAAGCGAGATGGTCTGCACGTGTGCGTGTACGGTGCAAAGAGGTTCGACCCGAGAACATTGTCACCCACAGTCCCACTGCTCCTGCTTTGCGGCAGCTGACCTCCGATGTAGAAGATACAGTACTGTATGTACAGTATGTGATTGCGAGGTGATGTGGACAGAGTATACAGTATTTCGGTGTGATGAGATTATTCATACAGTGTGACGGTACTCTTGCCTCACATCGGACAACCCGGGATGCTGGAAATAGCAATTCGGCTGTTGACCGATAAATTACACCAGGCGATGTGATCAAGATCAGATAGGGCGACGAGAATATACAATACGGTGCTGAGCTTGATTCTCCTATAATCCTCTGAAGCTCAACATATAGTATGGCTAGCGGTGATATTGTAGATTTCAGCAACGTATTCAAGCGTACAATACAGTACCAGCTTGCTTGATCACCTCAATGCAAGGCACCACGCAACTTCATTTGGCCCACCAGCAGTCGCTTCATTTGCATAACACACCACTTGGTGAGATGAGAAATTTGGCACTCGAGTGACCACGACCGACCACAACAACCATGTACGCTGCCTGCTGATGCGATGATTTGGCGGGACCAGTCAATGGGAGGACATGCTCGTAACGACGCAAAGGTGAGTTTTCCCACAAATTTGAATGTTATGCCTTAGCTTTAGACACGTCAGATGGGAAAAAATGGCGGACAGAGCGGTGTTTGTTCGAAAAAAAAATTTAAGAGAGCGACTATCGAGTGTCCAGATTTTTTTGAAAGATTTCGCACTTTTTTCTTCTTTGAACTCGCACCACCTCCGCCCTCCTAATATTTCGGCTGGAAAGAATAAATAGTGTTTCAAGAATACAGAGGACCCTTGATACTGTATTCGCCTGCTTCTCCTCCTGTAGCTCCTTATGCTGCACCGTTGACCTCGATCATCCCTCGCATTCTTTCACCAAGCTTTTCACCCCATCCACCTGCGCTCGTATCGCGCATCATTTTCCCAACATGCGTCAACGACGAGCCAAACTGTACAGGAAAATGCTCCACCAATATTCACTCCAATTCGGGTTTCGCGAACCATATCAACTTCTCCTCGACGATACCTTCTCCCTCGCTCTTTCGCGCTACAAGATCTCTGACCCGCTTCACCAATTCTCCAACATCCTTCTCACCAAAAAAGTCAAGCCACTCATCACACAGTGCTGTATGCAAGCCCTTTACACTCTTGGCAAGGAGCACCAATCTACCGTGGATATGGCCAAAGCGTGGGAACGACGAATGTGCAATCACAGGGAAGCCATCGATCCCCAGGAATGCATCAAGCAGTGTGTCGGTGATAACAACAAACATCGTTACATTGTTGCTTCGGAACAGGGCGAATTGAGACGCGATCTGAGGTTAAAAGTCGCCGGATTACCAATGATGCACTTCACACAAGCCGTCATGGTATTGGAACCAATGTCGCCTTTGACTAGGAGCAAGATTGAGGAAAATGAGGAGAACAAATTGAGTCTACCGGCAAGCGAAACGGGGTTATTGAAGAATGCTCCAAAGATTGATGTGAATATTATCGGGGCCAGTAGCGATGCTGCCGATGTTCAAGGTGAGACGGGCGAGAAAGGGAATGAAGGAGACATAGCAAAGCAAGGGGGAGAAACTTTGTCGACAAGAAGACGTAAACGCAAGGCGCCGAACCCGCTTTCCGTTCGCAAATCAAAGAATCCACGCCTCACGATGGAAGAAAAGCTCAAACGAGAACAGGAACTTAAAAAGCAGAAACAGCGAGCCGCAGCACGTGCAAGGATGGAGGCCAGCAAGATTTCTAACCCATCTTCTTCAAACACCACCACCACCACCACCAATAACACCGAGAATCGTGCTGCTGGTGAGACACGAAGGAGAAAACGTAAGAGAGGCAAGAATAAAGCTAACAGTGGCAATGTTGATGGCGAGAAGATGGCGCAGGCTCAGCCAAAGGTAGCTGGCGAGGCAAAGACAGAAAAGGCAATCGGTGCAACTGAGGGTGGTGCCACAAAGAAGAAGAGAAGGCGGCGCAGATCTGCTACTCCCTCTGCTGCCACTGCCACTGTCACTGCCCCTGCTGCTGCTCCTCCCACGGCTGCTGCTGGCGCTAGCTCTGCTTAGGCAGGCAACGCTCTCTCTTCAAATCCGCACCCTTTAACGTTCGACGTTGTTGCGTCACATTGTAGCATCAGAATCACGCACTTGCAAAAGTTGATGAGCAATCGATTGCTTACAAACGCAGATCATATCAGGTTGTGACGGTACGCAACGTTAGCGATGCTTGAGCAGATCCAAGCGGTGGAGATAGTCGTTCCGACAGAGACGTTAATTGCTTGAGCAGTCTTGCCCGAGTCTGCGCTTGTTGCAGAAGCTGAACCTCGGGCTGTTTGTGATACGGCAACCAAGGCCTACCTAAACTCTTGCTCCCTAAACCTTCTCCATCCCCAGCCTTGTCTGCCATCTGCGCTTTCTTGCTCGTGACAGGACTAAGATCAACCACACTCGACAGCGCCAAAGTTTGCAGCGCAGTGTAATAAATCTTCTTCGCCTCACTCCTCGCTGATCCATCAGCAGCACGACTACGAGGTCGTTGAGAAGCTCCACGCTTCACTGGCTCCCCAATCTTCTTTGTCTCGCTCTCGTTTCCACTCTTCCTTACTCCCTCCACTTGTTGCGCAACTTCACGCCGGCGAACAAGAGCAGGCAAGGCGTCCATCTGCGATATCAACGAGTTGCCTTTGAGTACCGCATTCTCGTGTCTCAAATGTTTCAGCACCCCCTTGAGCGCTTCGAGCCGGTCGATCAGATAAGACGTTTCCAAACTGCTGTAACTCGACCCTACTTCTATTCCTCCTTCCTTCACAACTGCGCCAGAGCTTCGTTTGCCATCACCCACCGCTTGGCCAGCTCCCTCCTCCGTGGGCGCTGCTGCAAGCTTTGCTTTCAGCCCATCATTCTCCTTCTGGAGAGCCTCGATCTCACTCTGCAGTGCATCGTTTGCGTCCTGATAAGCCTTGGCTTGCTTCTGCGTCTCGGTCAAGGTTGTACGCACATCGCTATGCTGATCCACCTGAGCCTTGGATTTCTCCAGTTGCTTTTGCAGCCTTTCGATCTTGATCGAAGATTCTTGCAGTGCTTGATCTCGAGCTTTGACTTGGCGTAGGAGGTCACGGGCGTCTTCGGAGAGCTTGGCCACCTGACGCTCGAGCTCAGGATTCTGCGCAGCTTGGGTTTTAATATCCTCGCAACGAGCGAGCCAGGGACCAGGACCGTCGATTCGAATCACGTTTTCTTGCTCCACAATGGCGGCAAGCATCGTGTGGATGGTGGTGGCGAGGTGAGAAGTGGACGAGAGGGGGCTGGACCACAGATTGACATCTCGCTTGCCAAGCCCTCCTTCGGTAGCTTCCGAAACCATGTCGGTTACCTTTGAAATGTCAAACACTGCCTTTGATGTTCGCACTTCAGCCACGTAGGCAGAGATGGATTTCGACATCTGCGCGGCAAACGTAACCAGCTGGGACGATAGCATGCCCAGCGAAGGAAGCTGCGTAATCGCCTCGATCCTGGCGGCTTCATCATTTTCCGCCAGGCTCAGCAATCGGCGCAGCACCTTCCTTGTGAGCACCTTGGTGTTCCTGATCCTGTTGATCAGCTCCTGCATGGGATCAAAGAGATCGTCCTCAATGTTCTTGCCATCCCGTGTCCACTCGACATCGTCATCCGTATACAGCTGTGCGAGTTGCTGCTTGGCATACCCTAGCGCAGCAATGAGTGTGTCCAAATCGTGATCGATAAGGTTTGCCGAGCCCACCTCTTTCGCAGCGAGATCACTGTCGTTCTCGTCACCACCCAAGGCCATCATGAACTTCTCAAACTGCTTGACAAACCGACCAAATTCTTGTCCGCATTCCAACTCCTTCAACTCTTCCCTTCGTAGTGCCGAGATGAATGCATCGATCTTTCGCTCGACAGCCATGTTCTCCCTGTACATCCTTCCTCCGCGCAAGAACACTTCCGTCGGCGCCAGACGTAGCACTGCGGCAATCTGCCTCGAAAGCGCGCTAAAGTGCGCGATTGAGTGCCGCATTTGACAAACGCTGACCATGATTTCGGGTACGACCCCAGACAGGCTTTCTTGGATATCATGATTCGTCTCAACAATTGACTTGATAAGATCCGACTTGACCGCCATCCTACGGAAGAATAGCAGACAATTCACTGCATCTGCATCGGCCTCAAAGTATGCACTTGGCAAATATGACCTGACCATCTCCAGATGCGACGTCGCCTGTGAAGCTTGTAGGCGACCGAGCTCAAGATCGATCGTCTTGGCCTGACTCTTGAGGGCCGAAGACTGGAGCTTGAGGTTGAGATTCAGCATTGCTTGGTCTGCAAGGTCTTTCCGACCGGAACCACCTTCACCAGCGTACTCGGCCTGTTCGGCTTTCGCCGCTTCTAGCTCGCTCTGCTGGTTCGAAACCAGCTCGCGGAACTGGGCGAACGTGTTTTGGTAGTCCACAGCGTTGTTCTCGAGCGCTTCATTGCGCGCTTGGAGGTCGCGAATGCGAGACTCGCAGAGATCTACTTCTTCTCGAAGCTCCTTCTCGTTGATGGTATGCTGCTCTTCTAGCTCGTTGTTGATCTCGGCGATCATTTCGTGCTCCTCGATCTCATCACGGAGCTTTTTGACGAGATCGCTGAGTTGGAGATTGCGCTCGGTGAGCTGTTCCACCAGATCTTGAGCTCCAAGTGCGTCATCGAGTTGAAGTTTGAGGTCTTCGATCATGGACTCGGCAATCTCTAGCTCGGGCAGAAGCGAGTCGTTGGCCGAGTTGAGCTCAATTAATTCGGCATTCTCACGCTCGAGTCCGATGAGCTTGCGGCGAAGCTCTCCTTCGATCTCGTTGGTACGGTCGCGGAAGTCACGAAGTACGCGGCGCAACTGATCGTTCTCGCGTTGCAGCATCTCTGTCGCAGCAGAGCGTTCCGCTACGTATCCCTCATCGTCCGCTGCACCTTCGCCCTCTGACTCGCCTTCGGCACGACGCCTGAGCAGATGCGGATTCAAATCCTTCTCCAGAGCCTGGATCTTTGCATTTGCTGCCTCGAGCGACACGAGATGCTCTTCTGCCTCAAGCGCAGCTGTCTCTGCCTTCTCCTCGGCCATCTCACGATCCAAGGTTAGAGATTCGAGCTCGTCATTGAGCCTCGAGAGTTGTCGCTCAAATTCGTCTTTCTGCATGGCCCAGTCTTTCTCGAGCTTCTTTTGGTCTTTGAGTTCTGTTTGCAACTCCTGAACTTTGGCCTGAAGCTTGGGCGCGGTGGCAACTGCCACTTCGGCTTCTTCCTTGAGCTTCTCGAGCTCGGAAATGCGACTTCGCTCGTCATCGCGCTTCTTTTCGAGAACACGCACCTTGGCACGCAGCTCTTCGACTTCCTTTTGTAGAGCGCCAAATTCGGCCGAAGATCGCAAGGTAGCCGATGAAGAGGAGGGTTCGACAAGACTCATAAAGTCTCGCGTCGACTTGTTGAGCAGTTTAGTGGAGCGTAATGTTGAGTCCGCTGCATCAGGCTCGCGAGCAGAGATGGTCTGGTCGGCCTCGTCAACCAGATCACCATCGTCGATGAGCGCTTGATGGGACTGTGCAGCTATCG
This sequence comes from Melanopsichium pennsylvanicum, assembly GCA_900208305.1. Lineage (NCBI taxonomy): Eukaryota > Fungi > Basidiomycota > Ustilaginomycetes > Ustilaginales > Melanopsichium > Melanopsichium pennsylvanicum. The sequence continues at coordinate 158,770 of OAPG01000009.1, forward strand.
GAGAGTCGATTGCGAGAAGGTCTCCCTGATCTTCTTCATCATGTTCATAGGCACTGCCGTCGTCTCGATCCATCAGACGTTGCGAAACACTCGTACGACCCGAGCTCACAGCACTTCCGGCGGAGCTCCTTGGGCCTAGTCTGGTAGGTGCAAGGGAGCTGCCCGCTCGAGACGCGGGCCCTGCTGCACTACTGGCGCGAGAGATTGGTGCAGATACAGCTACAGTTCTTGTTGCTGCTAAACGAGCAGCGGATGTGACGCTCGGGCTTGATGTAGCGGAACGTGCGCCTCCTGCCAGCATCGAGGGTCGGCTGGTCGGTACAGGTCGAAGTCCTGCCCTTGCAGCAGATGGAGTCGCGGGCTTTGCCGTGGAAGTAGAGACCAGAGGCCTCGTTGCGGTCCGCGATACGCTTGAAGGTACTACTGGCGTCCTCGCGCTTGTAGTAGCAGCGGTTGCAGAGGATCTGAATGTACGCTTAGCTGCCGCGGGTGTGCTTGGAGATCCTGTCCGGTTTGTCAGTGAGGTCTGCGCTGCTGAACGGGCTGTGCTTGATGTTGCCGATGCTCGACCAGTGACGGAGGGTTTGACCGGCGAACGGACATCTGTTGTTGGCTTGATGGGTGACACGATACGTGTCGCCGCGCTAGCTGAGGTGGGTGGGCGCGATGCAGATGCTGAGGAGACGGAGCTGCCAACGCTGGCACTGCTGGCGCGTCCCACGGCGGAGGGTGTCGCTGAAGGCGCCAGGCTTGCTCGGGGCACCGCTGCTCTGGCTGGTGTGGCTGCTGCACTCTTGCGCGGGCTCAGACGTGCAGCAGTAGTAGCAGAAGGTGTTGCAGCAGGATTCGATCGTGTTGTTCTTGCAGCTGGTATTGATGCAGCCAGGGGCTCGTCATCGACGCTGTGCATCTCGTCTTCCGGGGAGAGAACTTGCACCTGACTGGAACGGACGAAGACGCCATAGCCATCTTCGCATTCAAAGTACCGTTTGCCCTGCACGGAGCCATTGTTCTTGCCATTGGGGTTGTCAAGCTCAATACCGACCCAGACGCCTGCGGCGAACGAGGTCTGGCCGACGAAGAGCACTTCTCCGTGGCCGAGATTGGAAACCCTGACGCGCGAGTGCAGATGCAGCGGCTGAGAAGCCGCATTTGGTGTTGTTGGTGCAGCCATCCTGACCCAATTCCTGACGGTATAATGTAGTGAGACGATGGTATGAAATGGGCCACCTCTCAATAAGAGATCAGGGGGAAAGGGTATGCGCTATTGGCATATCGGTCTACTGCGAATCAGTGCTGATGAGTTCTGAGTTCCGAGTCCAGGCTCCAACTGCCGCAGACGATGAGATTCGCTGCCCTTCCTTGGTCGTAGTTGAGTCTTGGAGAGTCTATAGGATGGAGCGACATAGAAAGGGGACTAAAATGAAACAAGCTTTAGTAGAGGCCAACTGAGCTGTGTCAGGATCGCGCGTGCTTGAATCGCAGCTTCGACAAGTGTTGGTCTTTCGGGTACGGCTCAGATTTGACCGCCTAAAATAAAAAATGAGGCAGCAGAGCGAACGGAGCAGATATTAACACGCCTCTCGTTCGTCTGCACGGTTCAGAAGTACATTCCTTGCTCGGCCTGTGAGAAGAAAAGCTTCAAGTCCTTGGTGCATCCACGCCTCTCTTGGTCATATCAGTGGCAGTCAGGCTTCCATCCAGCAATCGTATTCCATCCAGTCGAATGTTGGGCTAGGTAACAGAAACTGGACCGCAGACAGCGCATGCTGCCAGTATGCACGCAGTATGCTGTGCCGAAGCTCATAGCGCTCCACGCTCGATATTTAGTTCTCAGGACAACTCGATACTGGTTCATGAGACGTCTGTGTCTTTCTTTATTCGCAGTCAATGTCAGTCACACCGAGTTCGGTACCCATGGGCAATTTGGGTCTCATGCAAGCCGCGCAGAAGCATACCATTGCAGGGTCTACGTTCAATCCATGGTGTCACAATCTTAGTTAATCACTGCGCCATCCTCGCTGCAAGCATCCGAGGAGTCCAGGGGAACTCAAGCTCTGGTCCAGGATGATCTTGGAAGAATCGATTGTAAAAGTGTAACAAGTGAAAGACAGAGTGCAAATTTAACCGATGATCAGCTTGTTCTCGGGATCGTTGAAATCGTACTCGGGCACTTCGAGGTTGAGAGGAGCGGGACCCTTACGGGCACGTCCCGAAATATCGTAGTGCGAACCGTGGCAAGGACAGTACCAACCACCAAAGTCACCGGCCTCACCGATAGGTACACAACCAAGGTGGGTGCAAACACCAAGCATGACGAGCCACTCTGGTCGCTTGACTCGGTCCGAATCCTTCTCGGGGTCACGAAGCTTGGAGATGTCCACGGCGTTGGCCTCGTCGATCTCCTCCTTGGTACGATGACGCACAAAGACGGGCTTACCACGCCACTTGATGATGGCATTCTTGCCCTCGGGAATCGAGTTCATGTCAACCTCGACCTTGGCAAGCGCAAGAACATCTGACGATGCACCCATGGACGCGAGGAAGTCCGAAACAGTCGCCTTGGCACCCGAAGCGGCGATCAGACCCATGGAGCCGACCATGAAATAAGAGAAAGCCTTGTTGCTGTCGGGGGCCTTGGTACGGTAACCGGAGAAGTCAGGAACCTGGTCGGGCTGGGTAGCCTGGAGGCTTCGCGACGACGAGGAAAAGTAGCGAGGCTGGCCAATGGTAGGGAGAGCTGGAAGAGGTAAAGAAGTGAGAGGCAAATGGGGGCAAAGGAGGAAATTGTCAGCAACGATGTTCACAGGATGCGTTGAATCAATTGCGCAGTCGTCACACGTGTCAAAAGCCTGCGAGTCGATTGCCATCCCTGTCCTTTTTCCGCCTAGAAACCCATCATCCTTGTCAGCTACAACGATGACACTCAGAGGTCAGGTCGTGATGCGAGCCGGAGGCGGGATGCTTCTGTTCATCATGAAGAGCATCATGAAGATGAATCATTGAACGCAACGCAGGAATTCTTCAAGGCACTTGACTGTGAAGCTGCGATTGTGCTGAAAGATACTCACCATTGACGCCAGTTCGTGCGCTGAGGACACCGTTCGAGTTGCGAAGATTGGAAGCCCATTTGGGGGTCTGGTGAGGGTCAGATCGGAGAGAAGGGCCATGACCGTGAGCGTGAGGATCGGCGGGAGCTCGAACGGTAAAGTTGATGCCAGCAGCGACCGGGATGCCATTGTAGGCGGTGGCCGCGGTAGGACTGCAAGGGGGCGTGTGACAGGTACGCACGATTTAGATGAAAGTAGGTTGAAAGATGACGAAAAGTTGTTATAGAGGGTGTATTGACATTCAAGTCAGCCGCGAATGGTGCAAAGAATCGAAAAAGGCGAGGGGATGGATGGTCGATGCAGGTTCGAGTCAGGGCCCGTAATGGAAAATTGGATGCGGTGTATGAAATCAGCAATGGAGACAAGATCGGTCGAGACAGGGTCGTGGCGGCGGCGATGATAGCGGATTTGGAAAGAAAAGCAAAGAAAGATCAAGAGGTCAGTTCCACAATCATTGTGGGTGGTGAGCAAATGTACAGCAGACGAGGAGATGCAAGATTCAGAACGATCATTCGCATGACAAGCTGTGCCGTGTCGAGCATCATGGAACGAGATGTTGCATGCATCGCTAAGCCCCGTGAGACGAATTTGACGTAAGGTCGAGCCTGTCATGATCATGTCGATGCCTGCATTTCCTAATGCTGCAATGCGGCGAGTGTAAGGGCGAGAAGGATTGGCGAATTGCAGATTGTAGCTGGGTCGAATCCAAGTGAGTGCTACGTACGGAAGGTTGACAGCCTTGCGGAAGGCGCCACGAGCGACGGGAGCAGCCATGATGAAGATATGTGTGCGATGACCAGTCTAAGATGAGGTAGGTGGTGAAATGATAGGTGTGATGGCGTCGACGACTGTCTACTCTAAGCGACCCGATGGTGACCAGACTGTGGCTCCAACTGGACTCTCTCGCACACTCTTTCCCTTTCCTACAGACTCGCCTCTCAGCCGGTCTCTGAGAAGAAATCCAAAAACCCAAACTTGAGCAAACTGAGACCCGCGCCTGAGAGTGATCACCCAATCCGCTCCGTTCGAATTGGCGACCATCCAGCCAAGCTGCCTGGACATCTCAATTTTCCTCTCAAAGTCTGACAAATGGCCATCACCTGAGCTACACCTACTTTTCTCGCGCGATAAACAAAGCATCCCAAGAAAAGTGAGACAAAATTTCAAAAGTCGTGCTCATCTCGTGGTACTGGACAGGGTGTTTGAAGGCCCAAAATCGATTTTCAACCTCAGAGCCGGCTGCGACCGGGAATGTTCGAGACTCACGGCACGTGACAGAGGCTGTTACCAGTAATGCTGACAAAGACCGAGTCTCATAAAATGCTGGCTTTAGAAACCATGTGGCCCTGACGGCACCAGGTCCAAGAACGACACAATCACAAATTCGAAGCTATGAAGCGACAGCTTCAGATGCTATTTTGCACATCAATCTCACTCCTATATCGGGCTCAAAAGACGATTCGAAAAGGCCAGATGCGATGGACCAGCAGTGAACGTCGTTGATACACGAGTAGCCAGCAAAATCTTGACGGCATCCGATCTAGACGCCGTAAAGGTTGGGTCTTGTGACTCGGACTCGTATTGCAGGATGGGACCCTCGAAGTGTAACGTCATCAAGAAGAGGGTCGGTGCAGCTATCGTCGCTGTCAGTCCGCTTGACGTCTCACGTAAGTCGGAAAGACACGCTTGGCATGATCCGCTCGCGAGAAGGGTGCAGGTTTCATGCGTGATCTTTGGCCTACCCTCCAGATCCTGTTGAAGGTATCTTCTTCTATCAGATGAAGAAAGCAGGCAGCTCTCATATCATGTAACAGCCACACGCAAAGCCGTTGGAGCAGCGCCCGAACACGGACCTCTGCCACCTTTCACCACGGCTACAGTCAATGGACCGCGATACGCTTGCTTTCTATCAGGCACAAGGTTAGGGAGAGAGCTTTAAATCTGAGAAAGCAGCCTTCCTACGAGCCTTTTTCTTTCATGTATTATTCGTATTATCACACCCTTTTTTGTTTGTCAGCCTGCAGCGGTATCACGATATTGAGGGCTGAGGCGGGGAACCTCACAAAAGTGGCCGCGTGAGAGGTGAATCTGCTACCAAAATAAACCAGATAAATACGCACAGTGTAGCTAAATTTTGAGAAGAAACGTGCAGGAATATGCTCCGACGCAGTGAGATTTCTCAATTTTTTCTTGGCTCTGCGAGCGATAGTTGAACATTATCACAGCGCAGTCGGTCAGCCAGAAACTCTTCCGTTCGACGGCTGTGCCGGGTCACCGAAACAAAAAATTTGACTGAAAATGCCAAGTCTGTCGATACTTTCTTTACACTACCAACTTGAAGGCTATTGTCACTTAGCAGTAGCTGAGACGAAATGAGAAAGCAGCGGCGCTCGAGCCGTCTATTTTTTGACAGAATCGCGCATTTTGATTTGGCGCTAGGTAGCCGACAACCTTGCTTATAAGATTACCCCATCAGTAGCGGAAGCAGTAATAGCAGCATCGACGACCTCTTTGACATCGTTTTGACTCTGCTTCCGGTGCCATTACGTGAAAAGACCATCCCCCGAGCCACGCTAGAAAGATCAACACAGACAAAATAAGGTAGCTGCCAACTTTTGACGCTTTCGGACTCGTCTAATGAGTCAGTCAGACAAGCGCTTCTACAGGTGGGCTGTGAGGGAGAAGATGCCCTGTGAGTTTGATCAAAGCGAGAGAGAGTGGCACAATCTCACTGTCCTCGAAAAAAATATCCTGACTCGCTCTGGTGTCGGCTACGCTCGTCTAAGCTGAGCCAATTTCAAACCCTCGAGTCAGATTCTTCTCTGAAGGCAAAGAGCTCATAAGACATCTTTGTCCATGCCGTTGCCACATCAGTCCACCATCACCATTCCCATTTCCGCCAAGTATGTCTGCCGAGAACCCCACTATCCTTCCCGCCACTAACGGTACCAGCGCCGCCGCCCCCGCTCGGGTCAACGGCTCCAGCGTTCCCAAGAGCGATGCCAATCTTGGCACCTTCGGTGTCAAATCTGGCCTCGCCCAGATGCTCAAGGGCGGTGTCATCATGGACGTTGTCAACCCCGAGCAGGCCCGTATCGCTGAGGACGCCGGTGCTTGTGCGGTCATGGCTCTGGAGAGGATCCCTGCCGATATTCGCGTCGAGGGTGGCGTCGCCCGCATGTCGGACCCTGCTATGATTAAGGAAATTCAGGAGACAACCACCGTTCCATGCATGGCCAAGGTTCGCATCGGTCACATGGTCGAGGCTCAGATTCTCCAGTCCATTGGAGTTGATTACATCGATGAGTCCGAGGTGCTCACCCCCGCTGACGAGCAGCACCACATCAACAAGCATAACTTTAAGGTCCCCTTCGTCTGTGGTGCAAAGAACCTTGGCGAGGCTCTCCGTCGTATCTCAGAGGGTGCCGCCATGATCCGGACCAAGGGCGAGGCCGGTACCGGCAACGTGGTCGAGGCTGTCCGTCATCAGCGCACCATCCAGGGCGAGATCAAGCGTGTCTCATCCATGAGCGACGAGGAGCTTTACGCTTACGCCAAGGACATCCAGGCTCCCTTCCACCTGCTCAAGGAGACTGCTCGCCTGAAGCGCTTGCCAGTCGTCAACTTTGCCGCCGGTGGTATTGCTACCCCTGCTGACGCTGCTCTCATGATGCAGCTCGGAAGCGACGGTGTCTTTGTTGGCTCCGGTATTTTCAAGGGTAACAACCCCGAGCAGCGTGCACGAGCCATTGTCGAGGCTGTCACTCACTACAACGACCCTGCCAAGCTTGCAGCTGTCTCCGAGAACCTTGGTGAGGCTATGGTCGGCCTCAACATCTCCAAGGACATGAAGGGTGGCCGTCTCGCCGAGCGCGGCTGGTGAACGCGCGCGCCTCACATGACTTGCAGCACCTATCTCTCTTTCTTCTCGATAGTCAAGATTCCCACAGATTAGCATTGGGTAAGCTGGCCATGCTTGTTGTTGCCCAGGCGGCATGGTCCATCTCACGCAGCTTATAGATTCTTGCTAAAAAAACAAGTGCTTCTGCGTTCATCACGCATCAACCTTCCCTGTCTCGGTTTTCGACGGTCCATGCCGAAACCCTCTGTCTTAGTCGTCTCTCCCCTTCAACGGTTTTCTTGTAGTTCTAGCAAGTGTTACGCTCACATAATTTCATCTTCCTTGCATGCAATTGCAGCGGTGGTGCTCGTTTCAGTGTGTCGAACGTGTATTGTAATTGAGATACGCTTTTCAGGTCGCCTATCACCCCATACCGGTGTGAATGTCGACCTTTGTCGGTCGGCCCAAGCCGAAGGCAGCGCGAGATCTCAGCACCATATTTCAGATAGAGAATGTTATGCCGAAGGCGAGAACAGCACATATCAAAACGAGTGTATCGGGATCTTTGCGGAATGCTTCTACGATCTATATCATCGGGGTCTCTCCGACGAACTTTTTTCGCTGCTAGCTCAATGGTTGGCTTGAACGTGCACCTGAGAAGATCGGAGTTTCAGCGAGAACAAATCCGAAAGGTGGTGTTACTTGTATCAAAGCACGTGATAAAGATCTTGAATACCAGTAATTTGCGCTTACGATGTGCTGATCGGCAAGTCTGAAACGTCTAGTTATTGAAATCAAATGGACCGTAGGTTTGGCCTCGCGATTAGCGTTGTGTGTTTGCAACGAGGTCATGAGCGTCTTGGACTGCCGTGTGCCGGCAGATCGAACTCGGGTAGCTATATTACTCAAAGTTTGCTGACACCCGGCCCATCACAAATTGTACTCATTTTGCTGGCCTGAACTGCTCACATGGGCCTTCTCGGTCCATCAAGCCGTCAAACCATCTTGGTCAAACACGTATTCTTGTCGTTTTTGTCATTCTTGGTCCTGTGGTTGAGAGACGATGCCAATGCTTCGCTTCGCGGAAGTCTCAAACGATCAAGGTTGAGGGGCTGAAGAATACAGTATACCGCTAGGTCCAGGAATATCGTTATGCGTGATGTTGCTGCCGCTTTCCAACCGCCGTCTCATGTGTGGCTGCTCAGATGACTTTTTTCTTGACGCACTCGTCATGTCCAAAGAACCTCGAAAAAAAACAAAAACAAAAACAAAAACAAAAACAAAAACAAGAAACGGATAGATTACGTACGCAATTCGAATCCAGGTTGAATTCTGGCCTGTTAGGAGGTTTTGTTTAAAACCAGGCACGAGATGACGAGTGGCTCACCACCTGAAGGGAAGTCAATTAAAAATAAAATGAAAAAAAGATGGAAAAGCGAGATTAACGAATGGCATCGGCATCTGCAGTGTCTGCCTGTACAGTACATTTACTGTATGCACGAACTTGAATTTGTTCTTTTCTGGAATCGCAAACCGAAACACCCAATCAGAGCAGAGGGACTCCTCTCCAGTACATCTCTGTTTCACTCTCTTGCTGCCGGTATCTCTGCACTGCTTATGGATCGCCTCTGTCCGCATCCGCTTCGAATTTAGTCCAGACGAAAACAAAGGCGCGCGCCTGATGAGTCCAGAGTTTCTATGTGACTGTGTTAGCCCCCTCTTCCTCCTCCAGAAGAGCATCGAGTAGATGCTTAAATGCAGGGATCCGCTCCGCTTCTGCAGCATCATCAGCAGCAGCAGCAAAAGCAGAAGAAACAAAGATTATCGGCACTCTTCCTTGTGACGAGTTTTCGCTTGTCTGCGTTGATGGTTTCGCCCTCTTTCTTCGAGGAACGCTGTCTGCTGTCTGCGATTTTTGTGGTGCTTGCTTTGCTTGGTTCGGCCTATTCATCCGTGCAAACTGAAAATGTGTTGAAGCGTCACAGTGCCTGCTTTTTGTTTGCTTGCCGCTCCCCCCTAGCTACCAACATCCAAAACATTGCCGCTACTGCTATTGGTGCCGTTGGTCTCTCTGTTTGCGTGCGTGTGTGCATTCTGCTCGCTCGCCGCTTTCGGCACTCCTCTCTGTATCTCTGACTCGCTTCCTCTGGATCAGCAACTCTCATCTCGACACCCTACCAAGCCCTGCTCACGCTTCCTGTTGCTTAACCCTCAACTTCTCTTCTCATCTTTCACCATCACCACCTTCTTCACTCCCATTCCTTGTCACCGTCGTCGTAGTCCTCGCCCTTGCACCAATCAGTCGTTAAGATGAAGTTCTCCCTTGCCCCCATCGCCCTTCTCGCCGCCTTCGCCGCTAGCGGTGCCGTCGCCCAGGACAGCTCTGTCAGCTCCGCCTCGGGTTCTTCCTCGATGATGTCGAGCTCCTCCGCCAGCAGCTCCATGTCGTCTTCCAGCAGCGCCGCCCAGCCTACTTCCATGTCCAGCTCGGCAGGTGGTGAATCCAGCGGTGAGGTCTGCACTGTCCTCGGCGGCGACCCTCGTGCCCAGCCCGCAGCATGCCATTACAGCTCCACTTCCACTCCTCCTTACAACCGTGAGTATTTTTCATCCGCAAGCGATAGACGTCGGCATCGTGCATGATGGTCACGATCATGTACCATCTGTACAAGCAAAATAAGAGGAATCTTGGATAGGTGGTATACAGTCAGCGGTGATTGTGATGCACAACCAGATGATGCGTATGGAAGGTCTCCGGCGTTCGATCAAGCGCGTCTGATTGGCATGTTCACTGACCTCATTCTATGTTCTGTTTGTCCAATTCCCTCGGTGCATGTCTGGTCATACCGTATCGTTTGCAACACGCATCCTACATCGAATGTTCTGTCCTGCATTCACCAACTCTCAGTTAGCTCGCTCATTTCCTACTTCATCTACGGTTACACCCGTGGACCCGAGGGCAAGTCTCCTGAAGACGTTGCCAACGAGATGGCTGGCTCGGTTCTCCAGTACTACCCTACTCTTACTACCCCCAAGTCGGACTTGCAAAAGTCGTTCGCTGAGGCCATCTCTGCCACCATCCATGCCATCGCTGATGGCACGCTTCAGGCTTCCGACCTTGCGCCTGCTGGCCGTGCTGTTCCCGAGCACCTCCTCCAATACGGTGTTGCCGCCGCTGCCATTGTTGCTGCTGGTGCCTTCGCTCTCTAAGGTTTGCTCTCTGGTTTTTCAAAACTACCAACAATCTTCTGGCAGCGCTCCTTTGTCACACGGTTTAATTGCGAAAGCCCCACAACTGGTGAGGTGAATGTCGGAAAAGCTGTGACAAGGTTGAGACGCTCAAACAACGCGCGCTGCGCGTCCACCAAAGTGGCGCACGCGCTTGATCTCTCCATCATACAATCACATTACTGTGTGACGACGCTCTTTATATCTATCCCTTGGTCTCTTACACCCTCGCCATGCGCGCTGCAAACCCACTTTGTGTCTTTCTTGCTACTTTATCGATTGCCTTGCAATTATCACATTCAGAAACGTTCCTTCTCTCATTGCATGGGTCTGCCGATGATTTCAGCGCTTATGACTTGTCTTCACTCTCCTACGCTTTACCGCTTCTAGTCGGGTAGTCCGAGGGCAAAAAAAAGGATCAAATCAGACTGAGCTTGTGGCGAAAAGTGATAGCTGACAATCGAGGTGCGAGTTTGAACAGAAGGGCACAACGAGAGAAGCGGTCGGGAACGTCAACTTGGCAGCGCGGATCCAGGCGCTTTTCACTTCAGCCCTCTTGAAAACCTGGCTGAGCTCGTTCCGCTTCGGAGGGGAGGGATACTGTCGGCATTCTCACTTTATTGTTTGCAGTTCAGCTCACCATGAGCAGTGAAAAGCTGAAAATCGCTGTCATTTTGTTCTTCCCCCTCCCTTGCCCTGGCTCATCTATCCCAACTCGCGTTCTCAATTTCTTTGTGAAAGCTCGTCTCACAACTCACAAAGACCAGCTTGTATCTATACGTTGATCCGGCCAAGACGTCCAGTTGCCACTCTGAAGATGGCGCCGCGCAACCCATCATCTAAATCACCATCATGCACAAGAGTGGCGCGTTCCGACATATGAAAGTCCGAGCGCAACGTTTTCAGCCTTCATTTAGTCCTCGGATCGCCCGACCAGCGAATGCGCTTTGACTCTCACCAACGTTTTGACTCTATCGAACGAGGAAATGCCGCTTCAGCTGAGCGTGCAGAGGACCGTGCACTTGTTTAGGTTGCCGCTAACGAAGCTCAGTCGATCATGGCGCATTTTCATAAGTAGGCGGACTTTCTTCGCTCTATCTGATTCCTTCTCGACGCCATCTTGACTTTCGCTCTGCCTTACAGCGTCAACGTTTTCTGATCTTCACAGCGTTTACAACATAGTGGCCATTTTATCGCTCACTTGAAAAAAGACACGTGACGACGCTGAAAAGCAGCCATGCCAGACGAAACTGCCTTCTCGCCTCCGTCGTCCTTGGCGACGTCTCCGTCAATAACAACTCGCATCAGCTGCTATCCCACATCCTCCCACTCATCCACCGCGATGATGAACCCCTCATCGTCTAAAATCGCTACGCATCCTGCCAAACCCGATGCAGACATCCACTGTAGCAACCTCGGCACCATGGCCCCGTGCGGATACAACACCCTCATAGTCCCCCTGATGATCGCGCAGATATTATGGTCACCCGCCCTACCCTGTAGTGACGGGTGTCAAACCAAGACAACCACCTCGATCAGGAAAACCTCCGCTTCAACTTCATCTTCTGCTACGAGACATCACCGACAGGGCGAATTGACGCCCTGTTCTCATACCAAAACATCCAAGTGGACGAGCATTGGAACAGCTTTCGCCAAGTGCCTACATGAACTAAAAGCATTTGCGGTATGGGACGAGCACAACTTTTGCTTCAATGTCGAGGAGCACCACGAGTCGCATGTCGATAATAAATTGCGAGAGTATGGCTTCTACGAGGATAGGATGGGAAACGTCAATGAAGATCTGATCCCGAGGTACATCAGCTTTACTACGTGTGGGCACGGGCATCAGACGCCAAATTGTGCAAGCGCTGCTTACCCTGCAAAGCACTGTGCTTCTCCTTCGAAACAACCCAATGCGTCTTCAATAACTAAGGCTACCACATCGGCAGTCAAAGGCAGTGTTGCTACCAAGACAGCTACTGCTCCAGCAACTAAGCCCTCGACTGCACAAACAACTCATTCCGCGACTAAGCCAGCATCACAAACGACAGCCACAGAGGCAGCCGTCTCTTCTGCCAACAAGCCGAACAGCACCGCTGCGGCATCGCGAATCTCTCTCCCATCTACGCCTCCTGCGAAACAGGCTGTACCATCGAACAATACCAACACCACCAGCAAGCCCGCCTCGGCCCGTGTCCAGCAAAAGCAACCCGAACAGACCCAATTGGCCACACTCCTTGCCGACTGTCGACGATTTCCTAGTGTTGCCGAGTCCAACGCCATGCCACGCAACCATCTCTCACCAGCTACATCCCTCAGCGACGTTCTCCGCGAGCTAAATCGTTCCATTCTTCGGTACAGTCATGTGAGTAGCGACAATTTGGTGCATTGCGAGCTCGCATCCCTTGTCTCGCTGCTCAACTACGCCGCCGCTTTCTACTCGTACTATGCCGATCTTATGGAGACGTACATGAGGGTGAATCTCGAGAACGACTTTGTCAACGAGTTGTTTTGCGTGATCTACTCTGCTAGGGCTTGGTGCATCGAGCTGGAGGAATACCGTTCCGGTGGTAAAGAGGAGGGCTTAGATAAAGAGGGAGCTAGGGAGAGTAGGAGGCTAAACATCGAAAACGAATATAGCAAGATCGTCCCAGATGTGACAGACTTGAGGGACGGTATACAAACGGTATTATTTACATTTGTTTGGATCAACTATACTGCTTTTCGAGGTGAGGAAAGTGCTATCGCGGCGACGCTGCACAATCTGATTCCCATGCTTCAGACTATCATAGTGCGTTGCATTCGCCAAGCTCAAGCTATGCGACGAGCATTGGCCGCTTCAGAAGCTGTTCCGGACGCTCAGCATATGATGGGCGGCCTCGATGTGCTCGATCTGCAATGGGATCTTTTGCACCTTTCTGCAGCACTTCAGAATCTGTCAGGTTGCAACAAGGCGTTGTTCGCCTCGAACGTGTACGCGAATCACAGCAGCGCAAAGGGTTTCAACAAGAGCACTGGAGCCAAGACACCAAGTGGATGGACAGAGAGCCTCGTCTGCTGTCCATACACTGCGCATCTTTACACAGTGGCCGTGGCAGACATAACTTTTAGATACCTTCGAAACTTGACAGCGCTAGCAACTTCTCACGTCTTGGAGCAGATTTGTCGGCCTGGGGATAAGAAAAGCAGCTGCAGCTTAGGATCCGCGTGCATTGGCCAGGATCATAGGATGTTGTCGGTCATTGAGTCGTTGGCCAAAACGTTGACGCTGGTGGAGCGAACCCAATACAACTGGCGACCCAAGATGGTGCGAGGAGGTGAAAAGGGTAAGAAAGGCGGCAAGAAAAAGAAAATTTGCAACAACCTCGCGGTGGAGAGCAAGGAATTGCTGGTTGGAAAGCGCGTGTCTAAGTTGCACTTCGCAGGCATTCTCAGAAAGAGAATCGAAAGTTTCAAGGAGCTGGTGACTAAGCTTGTGACAGTCAAGATCGGATATAAGTGCAAGACTTTGGAGCTGACCGATTTGCTGGAACAGGTCAACAAAGATACGGCCAAGATCAGCACATACGCAAAGCACGCCGATAACCCAAGCGAGCCGATCGCCCCGGTCAACGCCAACATTGAGACGAAGACTAGGACGTCGGCCAAGAGCGTCCCTATAGCTATCAGCCCAGCTGCGACTCAACCTAAGTCGTTTGTTAGCTCAATCACAACTTCCACCAGCAATCCCCTGCTAACGTCAACATCCGAAACTCTTCCTGCGAATTACGTCTCAGCCTCAACTGCAACAGGTGTCACACCCGACTTTGATCTAAAAGACCTCCTCACACCACCATTTACCCCCAACATCAAGTCCAAAATCTTAAACCTGCTTGGTCAAAAACATCTCAAGTCCATCTCAGTGGACACGTTCGAAAGTTGCAATGATTCAGATGTGGATGTTTGTCAACTGAACACTTTACATTTACCTGGGATGGGGGATGTGACTTATCCTTGGCTGCCGACTGACGATGAGGGGGAGGAGGAGATAGATGACGAAATGGAAGAGGCGGGGACAGGGTTTGGGACTCGAAATGGGTTTGAATGAGTGAGGTATTGAAATGGAATCGTACCGAAACCTCTGCTCAGGTTGTGTGAAAAAAAAGAGGGAAAAAATTTACCGATTTTGCAAAACCTTTTGAACCATGTTACAGGATACGATGGTTGCATGTGGATGAGTTTGGAAGGCAAGATATGCGGGATGTGCCTTTTTTTTTTTCTTTTTTTTTTTTTCTTTTTTGGGAGGGTTGTCAAACGAATATGTTATGTATTTTGATGGGTTACAAGAGAATCTTTACAGATGTGTGTGTATGTGTGTGTGTGTGTGTGTATGTGTGTGTGTGTGTGTGAGAGATTGAAATGAAATGAATGGGTAATTTTTGAACAGCAGGATTGAAAAGGAGGAGAATAGGATTTTGGGATGGGTGGTGATGATCAAAAACAACAAATGGTTGATAGCTTTGGTGACGTGTCAAGATAGAAGAGAGAGGTAAAAGTAACAGTATTGTGTTGATCTAAGGGGGGTAGGAGAGGGAGTTTGTTTGTGGAGAGAAACACAATAAGTTAAAGTAGGTAAGGTTGACAAATAAATAAATAAATAAATAAATAATGACCACATGAAGGTTGGTTACAGTATATACTGGAATGAAGAAAGAAAAACAAAATTGGAAAGGAAAGGAAAAAAAAAAAAAGAAGAAGAAAAAAATTAGACAAAGGCTTGATTGTTATGTACAATAAATAGTTGGGTTGAACTTTAGCAAATTTTTAAAGAACCAAACCAAGTGGAAGGAGGATGTAATTCAGCCATTTCCAATTCGTCATGAATATCCCACATGAGTTGACTAAATCGTCTAATCCATGCTGGGTCACCTGTTGTTTCCAATTCCTTTTTAATAATATTATTATAATTTTGAATTTGTTTGGGGGACGATTGTGGGAGCGAGTCAAATTCCCTCGCTAACCATAAACTAAGTGGAAGTTGAAATAGAACGAATGAAAACCCGATCAAATTGAGCAAAGTGATCCATGCAAAGTTTGTCAAAGTGGTACCAAAGATGAAGATAGAAAACGAGGCGATATATTTTGCGATTGAGATGATCAAAGTAGGGAGTGGTAATTGCGATGGGGCAACGGTGGCAGTGGTTGTTGAGGAAATATCTGGTGAGGTTAAGGTAAAAAGTTTGGCGACAGCCAAGTTGGTCGCTACAGCGGTTGCTAGGATCGGTTCAAGTACTGGTGAAGAAGAGTAGGATGGAAGAGGAGTTGTTCTTTGACTTGAACCTTGGAGCGTGTCCTTCGGCAAAGAAGAAGGCGTATTTGATGAAGCGTCTGTAAGGGTGTACGGAGGAAGAGGTGGAAAAATGACCGATGTATCGAGAGTTGAAGCTGCCATTATTCCTGAGAAGCTTGTCCGTTGCAGAAGAACACAGTGTAAGGAAACAGAATAGACGATGAGAACTTTGATGCACGTTGTTTGCAAGTGACGCGGTCGCTTTAGCTCTCGAGACGATGTATTAATAAAAGTAGCTTGCGGAGTGAGCTGCTGCTGTTAGCTGTGGTAGTGGTGGTTGGGACGCAATTCGACCTCATTCGAAGGGGGGTTGTCAGACAGGCAGCACGGACCCTGCCAAGTAGCACCTCTGACCATCCATAGTAGAGCTCACGAGATAAGATAAGGCCCTCGGTCTCAACCTACCTTTTCCGCTTCCCCTTTTTGCCCTTGCGTCACTTTCCACGCTCTGTGTTAGACCTTGATGTGAATGAACATCAACCACGGCTGCATACCTCTACGGAACGCAGCAATCCTCTACATGCGCGGTGGGAGTGGCAAAACGAAACGCCGCCAAAGCGCCGTCAACCTTTGATGATCCAGTAAGCATCAAGAACAAAACTATTTCAGCACAACCGCACAGCGACACAGTTGACCCCCTTCCTCCCCCCAAAAAAAAAGGGGAAAAAAAGGATAAAAGTCGCGCAATTCAACATGGCGCGAGACGTCAAGAGTGATTCGTTTTGGATTTCCGATGTTTTACCCTGCAGCACACGTGCAGCCGTTTGCATGAGCCTAGGCATAACTCTCACTCCCCTTTCCCCCTTCCTTTCGCTGCATTCTCGCTTTGGACTCACACCAAACACATGACATATGACACGTTTCAAAGATATACATCGCATGACCGATTTTTTGGCAAGTCACACTACTCGTCCTGGTTTCAATTGCTTTCACGCTATGTGCATCCATTTCAATTTTCGAATCTGCGTTGGAAAGAGCAACAACATTATTATCACAAATCGTGACATCAGCACATCGACATTTTGACTCTATTTTTTAATCTCTTTTTTGTCAGAGCATCTGAGCAGCAAAAGCACCAGCCATTATGGGTTGACCGAACAACGTCGCTAACTGTCCAAATCCATCCCCGTTCTTGTCCTTCTTGCTGCTGCTGTTTTCTCCTGCTGTCATTGTCGTTGTGGTTGTGCAAGTTGCTTTTTCAATCACGCCTTGAACACCTACACCTTGTTGTCTTGCACTTTCCACCACCTCTACCGCATTCATAGCTTGTCGTCTCCTCAACTCCCTAACTCTACCCTGGTGTTCAGCACATGATGGACATTCTGCTTCTTCCTCGCCTAGACATCTTTGATGGTAACTGTGCTTGCACATGAAGTGCACACTTGGCAAATCCAATTGTCCTGCACATGCGTGACATCGTGTCATTTGAAACACCCTTGCTCCCCCTACATCCGTCATCAACTCTCCCACCTCTTGCAACGTCTGCTCGGTGCTAGATTTGTAATCTTGGATCACAGCAGTGTCGCTTGCTGTAGAATCCAGAATCGAAGAGATACTCGAAATAAGGAATTCCCTTACCACCCCAACGTGCGTATAAGCAGTTGTACCGAGTACCTGCACAATTTCCAGTGTCGACATTAGCCCATCATCCCTGATCCTGGTCAGAATATCGAGCAAATCTTGCGTGTGTCGTTCTAGTAACGTTTGCGAGGAGACCAAGAACCGCAGTACCATATCATACAATTCAGGTTTCACTTCTCCATACTTGTGTAAAGCAGCGATCACATGTGCACTACTATTACTCCTACTACCACTGGCCCCCTCTTCTTCCGCAACCGCATTGTCCATGTGCAACCGCATCACATCTTCATACATCCCAAGTCTCTCGTACAAAAGAATCAGACCTGCATTAAAGCTCTCCACAGCACACAGCATCAACGCGTGGCTCGTATCGTACGGCAAACTGTGATGCTGCTCGAGCAACTTTAACGCTCGATTCTTGCCAGTTGTGGTAGAGCTGGTGAGGTAGAGCTCTAACAGAGTGTTCCAGACGGATTTTTGATCCAACACCTCTTGATCTTCGTATTCGTCCCCTTGATCTGAGTCGAGACCTAGCTCACGAAGCGCCTGTGCCACTTCGTCCAGCTCCTCTCCTCCCTTCTCCACCTCTCTAGCAGACGTACCAAGGGTGGAGGCCACGAAAGCATCAGCAGGAGGTGAGAACTCCATGTTGATGACCTGACCCCAACGCGCCAGAGCCACGGTTTCGAGGAAACGAGTGAAGTGCTTTGGGTGCTGGATAAAGTGCGCAAAGTAGGTTCGTGGCGATGGGATGGGATAGGCTTGCATCTTCTCTGTTTCGTCTTCATCTTCGACTGTTGCGTCTGCATCAGGCAGGCTCGTATCTGCTTCTCCGACTTTGACAGTGCTATTTGGACGAGTTGAGCCATCATTGATTGCATACGGCTCAGCCTGCGAGTGGCGTTTCGCTGGAGTATTGCTACCTGTCCCTCCTCTGGATCCAGCAACAGGTGCATCTGCGGTGGTCTGCTTGCCGAATCCTCCTACCTGGAGATAGCTGAGATACGCGGCTGCAGCCGACTTTGCCGGCTTCTTTGCATCCATCTCCCCCTGTTGCAGCCTCAACGCTTTCTGCGCCGCATCTGGATCGGGTTGGAAAGCACCAGAGCATAGCTCGATGAGAAGCTCCGTCGTTTCGTCTGGTAGCTCAGCTAACAAAGTCTTTGCGTATTGAGCCATGCTGCTTATCGCATCTTCCGCCTCAAGTCCTCGTACGTATAGAAGCGCATCGCTGTAATCCTTGACATCCTCGATCTGAATTCGTAAATACTCCCTGTGCTCGCCATATCGTTTCGCGAGGTACGCAGCATGACCAAAGTATCCGGCCTGCCCACATACTCGCATTGCCGTCTCGAGGTCAAAAGGAAGCTCGTCCCGATCCTCTGCTGCGCCTTCTCCTTCCCCTTGATCTTCGTCGGAAGGTACAGCTTTCGCATGGGGTCGTTTGATGAATCGATCCAGGGAAGCAACATCTTTCAACTTGGTGTAGCAGTTCAGCAGCAATGTCGTGTGGTCCGAACTTGCCAGTCCCTGTGCATGCAGCTCTTGCAGATATGTGGTCAGATTTCCGATCCTTTGCGCATCGAGGAATCTCCGGATGACGAAGCTCGGCTGGGTATGTCCGATTGTCTTCGCATACTGTGCCATCGCTCCATCATAGTCTCCCTTGTTGTAGAGATGGTCGCCGTAGCGCTGATAGATGCCACCCATCAACGCCTCTATCCGTGCCAGCACATCGGGGCTGGAAGCTCGTTGCATATGCGACCTAGCCAAGTTGACTGCGAGAAGAAACAAGCTCTTGCGATAGAGTACGTCCAGCTTTGCTCGTAAAGGTTTCTCATCGAGCCTCACGACTTCTCCTGTATCGCTCAGCACAAGCACTTCGCCCGTCGGCCCAACCCAGGTTTGACGAATCCCCGATTCGAAAGTGCCAGTGAATGCTACCAGCTTGTTGTCCAGGTCAAAGATGGTGATCCTAGCGATCTCGGAGGGCGTCATGGAACCTTTGCGCGAGGTTGGGGTGGTGATGGGCGAGTCGCGGTTGTTGCTGTAACCTCTGTTGGAAGACGTGGGTGTGAAGGGTGGTGAGACAATGATGACCTGAGAAGCAGAGAGGTGAATGGAGGATTTGGGACCTTCGTACGCAAAGCAGGCTTCGCGACCTTCTTGGCCAATGACGTAGATTGCTTCGTCGCGGGCGATCACCATTTTCCCTGCCGATCCAGTAGTGGTTTGTGCAGAGGACGACTGTGGACTGGCTGCAAGTGCAGATGTTGAGGCTGCAGAAGAGGCAGGAGAGCGGGGTGGAATAACAGCAGCACAGCCGAGCGCTCCACCGACGTCGTCGAGCACTGCGGGGCTTCCGCCTGCGCCTTTGCCGACAACTACGTAGCGCAGCACCCGAGAAAGGGTGACGATGAACAAGTGGATAGCGGATGGTGGAACTGCTGCATCTGCCTGAGCTGCAGCTGTGTTCGCGCTGATACGTGGATCTCTAGGACGAGCGGCAGCACCCTTGCGCCCCTTGGAGCTGTGCATAATTCTTGGCTCGTATGCTGGTGTCGTCGTCGTTGAGGCAGCATTCGATGTCGCTTTGATTTGGCTGACGAGCAAAGGTGCAGCTTCGGAAAGGCCAAGAGCAGTGACTGGCTCATGTGCCTCTCCAGAATCTGAACTGGATGGTTGAAATACGACCTTGAACTTGGGCAGTGCAATTGCTGGTGCAGGTCTCCCCGTGGACCCTGCTGAAGCGATACCAGCGTTTCCTGCCGCAGCCATGAGCGCAGTCTCGAGGCCACGAATCAGCAGCACTGTTCCATCGGCCAGCGCTACAGACAGATAGGATAGCGAAGGCGTATGTGTGACAGCTGCAATCGGATGCGGTCGGCTACCGTGTTGCACTTTTCCTTCTGCGAGCAGGCGTGGCATCCAAGTTATGTTTTTTGTTGAACTTGATCCATTCGCCTCCGGGTCTTGTCGAGGATTGCGACCAGCGCGAAGATCCCAAACTCTCAAAATAGGAAAGCGGGAACTGTCCTCTTCTCCGAGAGACACAACTCTCCCCCTCGTGTCACAGGACAGATGAGTGACTCTGCCAGCAACGCCTGCTGATGAGAAAGCATCCCAAGAAATGAGTTCTTGATACGTTTCCGGTTCTAGCACTTTGATCGTTCCTTGAATCGTGCCAACCAACGTGCATGGCTGTCTACGAGCAGCTTTTGAGCTGTTTGGGTGTTTGCCGGACGATGTCGAAGGTTCTGTGTCGAGTTGCGGTGAGCTCACAGCAACGGTGGTTTCAGTCGAAATCAAGGCGGATGCTGGAGGACGAACAGGGCATTGGCACACGGCAGCGACTTCATTCGGTGTTCGAAGAGCAGCTGGAGGTTTTGCGAAGTCGTCTGCATCGCGTACAGGGGATGATTCAAAGAAGGAGAACTGGCGCCATGCGGGACCGGCAGCAGCTGCAGCTGCAGCGGCCGCTGCCGTGCCTATCTCGCCTTGTTGAGTTGTCGCCTTGGACGGCATGATGGAAGATCACAAAGAGCTCGTGAACCGTTATCAGCACGAAGTATGCGCTGATTGGTTCAGAGTATCGATCCAACGAGGTGAGTACTGGTATGATGATGTGATAGGTGTTTGTGGTGAGGAATGAGGAAGCACACATGACTGAGAGTTTAGGCTGATCTGTGCATTGAGCGATGCTGACGGATTTGTGGAGCTGCTCCTACATTACACTTTGGCGCGGTTTAACATTTGGGTAAAAAAAATATCAATCCGACTACCTGTGATCTCACTCTCACTCCCCCGAGCACACACAACACCTTACGTTTGAACATTGATAGTATGATTGTCGTGTAGAAGAGCTGTGCTTGTGTGTGCTTTCGTGGGTTCATTCTCGCTGGGTATGTTAGATGCCTAGTTGAGATCCCCTCCTAGCCAGGCAAAAACCAGAAAAGCAACTCCATAGGGCGTAGCCAGTCTCTTGAGCGTCCAAACCACTCTTCCGCTTGCCCAGTATCTTGTTCCTCTCTGCAGCGTACCCTTGTCACTTGCTCCAAAGCCGCCCCTTCTTTGTAACGTTGCCGTGGCGCCCTTTCTTTCCTGGTTTTCATTCGTAGCCTTGCCCGCGTTGGCAAGACTGAAATTGACGGGATTATTGCGGATCCAATTCCTCTTCAACTTGGCCTCGGGCGAATCCGTACTCCTCCTTCTCGAAGCTAAAGACATTAGCAATGTTCTTTGAGCCACCGTACTGATCTTGTCTCCGATACTATCCCCAGATGAGACTCTCGATAAAATTGAAGAAGGACGCAAGTGTCGATCCACACCAGCGGCGGTCCGGACGATCTCGTTGTCTAGCACCGGTTTCGGAATCTCGGGCAAGAACGGTGCGATAAAGTATGTGTGCAACAGCAACAGAGGTATGGACACTTTCGAGGGGTCAAGACCGCCCGAGTGAAGCTTGTCGAGTTTGGCTGTGGATTGAGCATGTTCGATGAGGAGTGTCAAGAAGCCCGGGCGAGTGGCTAAAGTTGGAGTCGGGCGGCGGGTGATTCGACCAAGTGTCCGCTTGTGTGATCCTGATTCCGGTGTGATCTCGATGCGTGGTGGGGCGGTAAAAGAGTTCCGTTGAGCTTTACGTTTCTGTAGTGCCCGTGAACTGGTGAGCATTGGGACCGCTGTACCGTTGACGCCTGGCGAACACCACTTTGAAGAAGCGGGAACAAAACGCAGCGGATGAGGCGGACGAGAGATCATAGCCCTTTCGTGTATTCTAGAGACCTTCTTGCCTGATGTATTTTCTGCGCGTAAAACGAGAAAGTCCGGACGTCTTCTGAAGGCTCTGCTCCCTAATTTTTCCGCTCTGGCTGCTGCGTTTGCTCTCGCACCTCTCACCACTGACCTACCCGTGGTGGTGAATCCTGAGGCTGTCTCGCCTTCTGTGTGTGCCCTTGTGTAGGTTTTGTGCGTGCGAGCAGGGCGATACCCAGGCTCTCGTTTACCCTGTTCCCACTGCTTCCTCCCTTCCCAGATGACCACTCGCATTAGCTCGAATGGTCTTCCGACAAGTTCATACGAGAATGCACCCACAGCACCACCAACCAGGAGTATGATGACAGCCACGACTCGACCTTGCACCGTACGCGATTGGTTATAGCTCACATCGGCATCGGGTACGCCTTTCTGCCCTTGTCTGATCCACTGCCCAATCCTACCCGAGTCTTGAATATGCATCTCACCTTGATCTTGCGCACCATCGCTTTTCCATCTCCCTACAACGTTTGAGCCTGCCTCTGCTTGCTTCTGCGATCCAGCCGGACCGGCCAACCCAAGACCTTTCGCATTGAACCAAGCACTAACTCGATCAACACCCGTGCTGGCGAAAAACGCACATCTTCTCGACACTTCGAAGATGAAGAAGAAGCTTCCAAAGCCTACACTGTCTCTGATGAGAGAAAGAGCTAGGCCAGAACCGTGCACACCACCTCGCCACCTCTTGAGCCGTTTCTCCCACTCTTTGCGCTTTTCCGGCGATATGGTGAACTGCTCCCTGACACTGCCATTTCCGTTTGATGCATTTCTCAGGGATGTAGTTGCGGGTTCGATGAATGCTATGAGTCGAGCGCGTAGTGTGGGTTTAGGTGCACGTTTGGATCGCTCGATGGCTTCGTTCTGAACATCTTGAACCAACTTGTCACGAGCGATGGCAGGAGCAAAAGGCAGGATGGCTGCTCGAAGAATGGCTCGCCAAGAGATGGTGGTGATGGTTCGTGCGTGTGCCGAGCGATGGTGTGGATCTGGTCCGCTTACGTTGCGCTGAATAATGTATCGCACGTTGTCAAGCGGTGCGGAAAGGAAGCATTGCGCAGCGCCGGCGACCGCACCCGATGCAGTTACGATCCATAACGGTGTCCACCTCGGTTTCGGAAGCTCTGCTTCTTCATCTCCCAATTCGTCTGCACCTTGAGGAGAAGAATTCTTGAGTTTTGACTTGGTCAACAAGCGGGACTCGGTGATGCTATATGCTTCGAACAGTGTGAAGCCGATAGCGGTATTGAATAGCAATGGTGGAAGCAAGAGATGGGGAAGGAAGTTTGAATTTTCTCTCCGAAGAAGGGTGCGCAGGTATCGAAGGGACAAAGAACGGCCTTCACGTTTGGCCATCGCCTCGAGGATTGTCCATGATGACAGTTTGACGGGGCGAAAAAGACGGACGGGACGCTTGAAGAGGAAGGCTAGGGTGCCGAACAGTGCACGGATGACGGCGCCTCCGAACGACTCTTGCCTGGTTGGCTCTCTCTTGTTGGCGCTCGTTGAACGACGACGTTTGGTGATCTTTTTGTGTTGCTTGTCGCTGGTAGAAGGACCTGCTTGAGACATTGTTGCCGACATGATGGGCTGTTTAGCGCAAACTCCACCTTGACTTACGCTAATTTTGCTCTGCTTCGAGCTCGTTTATAATTATTTTACGGTTGTCATAACGACCGGTCTATTGCAGAAAGATTGCGACTGTATAGAATGATCGATGAAAGAAAGATGATGTGAAACAAAGCGAAGGTGTTGAGCAAGAGTGATGGTGGTAGCACAAGCCAGACGCACGAGCCGTCATTTTGAATTGGATTTTGATCCGAGCGAGAGTTGTGACGCCTCAATTGGTATCCCGCAGCCGTCAAGTTCGCTTCTTGAGTGATAATATATCTCTCCTTCTCTTCTCCTTTTACCATCTTCGTCACCTCCATCAACCTTTCATACCACTACAGCCCATTCGATCTCAGCAGCAATTGCTCAAACATGTCACGCACTCGCTCTCGCCCGCGCTTCAAACCCTCAAAATTGGCTCTCACGCTCTCGCTCTTCTACATGCACACCCTCGCATTTGCAGCCGACTCTCCAGCCCTCAGTCGTCGGTCCTGGAGACCAAACAACGAGCTGCCCGGAGCAAATTTCATATTGGGAGATGGTAAAAATGAAGGCAAAAAAGTAAAAGGATACGAAGGAGAGTGGCCTCTATGGTCCTCTTTCAGGAATAGCAAAGTTGTGGTTGATGACCCGCTTGATCCTGTGGCTCCTGCTGGAAACCCTCAATCCTCTCTTTCCTCTTCCAGCACCGTCAATGAATCAGGCGAAGCAGATCGAACAGCATACGTCTGTGTACCAATAGGCGATTGCGAACAATGTCCACAGCAGGTCATCTATCTCCCCTACTGTCGACCGTACAACAACCGACGGAGAGTGGCCTGTACTCCAGTATCCAGCAGAGACGACCCAGACGCTATTCAGGCTGCTCTCTCCACTTCAATTGCCGCCAAAACCCGAATACCCAAAACCACAAACACCACTACTGTCACCTCATCTACGGCTCTGCTTGGCTACGAGGCCTGTGGTAAAAGCGCCAAACAGGAAGCTCGAGATTACTTTGAAATGATCGTAAGTTATTTCAATCACGTCCGAAATGCTACCAATGACCTTTGTACCTCGCGATCTTTGTTTGCCTTTGATATAGCTTGGAGAGGGACTGACACTGACATGACGTTCTCTGTTGATTATTTCATTGTGCGACGCACAGGCTGTGGTGGCAAGTATAGCGATTTTCAGCGTGTGGGCATTTGTTCAACGTCAAAAACTCTTGTTTAAACGCCAGAATCAGCAACTGCTGTCCAGAGTCACGGGCCAGAGGAGAGGTTCGGCTTTGCCTCGGTCCGCCACTGTGGGTGGAGGAACAGCCGGACTAAGAGCGAATCGCAAAAAGAGAGCTGCCAGGCTGGCTCCTCCAATATCTTCTTCTGCCGGCTCATATTCATAGCCTACAATACATTCAGTACGACCTGGATAGGTGGATCATTTTTGGTTCTCAGAATTGTGGACGATTGGATTAACGATGCCTGTTGCGATATAGCAATTTACCCAGTTAGTGTTGGGTTCGAGAGTTTTACGCAAGTGAATCTATGTGAATTGGGATTTGTTTTTTTAGGCAGAGGTGGTAGCGTCACGACCGATCTCGATCTCACCCGCACCTGTAGCACCTGTGCCAGACTCGGTACCGGTACTCCTTGCTGCCGTCTCGAGGATTTCATCGGGTTGACTCGCACCTGTGCTCTTGTACTGTTCAGCACCACCGGTACTAGTGTTGCTAGCCGAACCTGCCGAGTTGGCGGCGAGCTTTCTGAGATCGGGTTGATCTTTGTGGAATTCATTGTTTCTCTCATCCTGCATCTGATCACGTTTTTCTTGTCCAGGGGTGGAAATGCCTCGTTCAGCACCGTTGAGTTGACCAAAGCCTAGTTCGGCAGCAGATGCACCCGTAGGGTTGGACGAAGGAACGGGGATGTCATCACCTTCACGACGAGCTTGTGCGAGTTCCCGACGTGCGTCGCGTTCCGCGCCGATTTCAATGCCGAGGATGGCAGCGCCAGTAGGAGCAGAGGCACCGGCTTTGTTAGGTCCAGAAGACGAACCGGGGAGAGAGTGAGAGTGTCGGTCTCCTTGAAGCTCAGCCTGAAGTGTGGAAGCAGGAGCAATGGAAGAGAAAGAATTAGTATAAGACTTATCAACAACATCAAAGCTTCAAACACATCAAGGGTAAGGGTGCGAAGGAGGCAGAAGAGACTTACGACAGAGTGAGGGGCAGCTTCGGCACGAGTCATGTTGATGACAGAGTACTCTACTGTTCGCTCAAGAGAATGGTTGTGTTGGTGATGATCGAATTATATGTGATCTCGAAGAAGAAGAGATAAGAAAAAGATTGATGATGATGCGAAATCATTGAGCGCCTGAAGAAGGAGGGCCTACTTATACTCTCATTGCCTAGAAGACCAAGCCAAGGAGCACTGTTCCATATAAATGTACAGGCACATTCAACAAACGTGTAGCGCAGTCCTCTTCTCGTTATAGTAGCGCTATCCATTTTGAGCTGCGCTATGAGCACTTAAGCTGACAAGCATCACAGCTTGGTTTCTAGAGAACAGCTTCTTCACTTTGATCTGGCATGTGCTTTGACGAACACTCAAACCGTATCCGAATCATGGCGCTTTTTACTAGCAAATGTCTTTGTCAGAAGAACCAGACAGGCCATCAGCTATAATACGCAAGATGAAGATCGTGTGACTTCATACACAACGCAATCTTGTCAGACCAGCAACTAAGATGAATCAGCTACAGCACCTTTTTAATGCTTATATTAATATATGATATTTGACGGGCAGAAGTTTTTTTTTTCTTCTTTTTTTTCAGGGTTTCACCAGCAGGTGACTAAGGTTCTGCCGTTAGCGAGGTGTGACAGAAACACGCCGACATGATGATGATATCCGTACCGCTGTGGAGGCGTTGACGTCAAAAGATCACTTGCCTCACACCTTCTTCTCAATATCTTCAACGCCTTTTACTTGACTCAACTTTCTATATTCTCTTGACAAGCAGTGATTGTCCAGTTCAGCTTTCCGGATAGCACGTGACACAACCCCTGCGAGCAGGCTATCATACACAAAGCACGTCACAAGTCGATCTCCCAAGCGTGGATAGGGGGAAGCACTCCAGCGTCCCAACGCTATTGCTTATGGCGAACAAAAAGTACATGAGTGGTGTACAGTGAATACAAACGTTTTTCTTCGTCTTCCTCTCCCTCTCCCTCGCTCTCTCTCCCTTTTTTTTAATCGATGTGAGCAGCCAACCTAGCCTTGATAGCCGAATTCTGAGCGTCAAGTTTCGAGATCTTTGTTTGCAACTCTGCCATCTTTGACATTAAAAATTCGGTCCTCGCCTTTGCCGCCTCACTGGTCTTTATTTCCGGCTCTCCACCACGCCAAGACAAACTAGAGAAAAATCCTTGTTTCTCCTCCTTCCTCTCTTCTTCTGGCCATGGGAGTACTGCACCGTTTGTGGAACCTGTTCCGGAGGCGACTTTGAACGGACTCCCTTGTATCATTTTTGAAATGTCTGCAATTTCGGCTTCGATGGTGTGCAGGCTCTTTTCTGCACTTTCGATCGAACCAGTGTTGGCAAGCAACGTTTGTGTATCGTTAAACACGTGGTCAGATACCAGCCGTTGGATCGCTTCCTGCATCACTGGTCGTCCAGCACGGATGGCCGAGGGTCGACCATCGTGATGTCGCACAGAGATGATTTCGGCTTGTTCCAACGATTTGATCGCTCCTTCATTACCCTTGAATTCGTTGTGGAGTAGGCCATAGTAGCTCACCTCCCCCTTCTTGGCAAGCTTGTTGACCACCGTCCAAGCCTGCGAGCGTGTCCACGGGAGCGAAGAGGCTTCCGAGGCGTCGTCTCCGAAAGCATTCTTGCGCAGCTCTACCACACTGCGCGAGATGATGTCCTGAACCGCCGACTCGACAGATTGGCCGAGCGACACTTTCTGTATGAGAGTTTCGAGGTCGGTCAAACGCCCACCCAACTTGTCAACCCATGATGCGGTTTCGTCGTCCAACGCCGAGGCATACTGCGGTTCAGAAGGTTGCGTCGCGTCGGACTGTGGAAAGTTAAAGTCCGCGTCGGACGTTGCGAAGGCGGCGGGTGTGGACCGGACGGTGGTTGCAGTAGAGCCATACACAGGAGGCGATGCACCGTTGGCAGCTGACGAAGGGAGAACTGGAAGACGACCCATCTCCCTGAGCTTATCGTAAACGTAGCTGCGTGCCTTGTCCTCCTCCGCATCAGCTAGGGCGATGCCTTGGAATGGAACATTTGGCAGTGCCTTGGCAAGCTCCTTGCCCATGCCGACCGGATTGTCAGAGACAAACACCACGTGTGCGATGCCATTGGTCACGAGTTCGGTGGCCCATTCGGCAAGCACTTGATGCAGGATTGCCTGTTTGATACCCTTGTGATGGAACTGCTTGATCACCACCACCGGCGAATCGAAAGTCTTGCCTTTCTTGCCGCCCTTGTCGGCATCTATGTCGTACTCGCCAGTGACAAGACTTTGGATTGACTCGACAGCATGGTGTGCCAGCTCAGAGGCTTTTTCCTCGAACGATTCCTTCTCGTTGGCCTCTGCGTTGACCGCAGATACAGCGGGAGTGGGTGCGGGAGCGAAGGGCTTCTTCTCCTTCTTCTCCGCCGCAAGTCGCGCCTTTTCCGCTCTGGCAATCCGTTTTTGCGTCTGCTCATTGATGCGATTCAAAGCGTTTGTTACAACCGCCAAGATCTGTTTCAATTGTGCATCTGTAGGCGTTGCAAATCCAGCCTTGGACCCGATCAGGCCCACGGCAGCCAGATCGATCATGCTGTTGATGCTGCTCAGCCAGCTGAAGACGGGCCAGTATCCTGTCTCGTTCGCCAAGGAAGTGATCAACAGCGAATCATTCTTGGCGGTCTTGGCAATGGCGTCGCAATCAATGACGAGATGCTGAACATCGCGTGTGATAGCTTTATTGACGAGGCCCGACTTACCAGAGCCACGTGGACCGGAGATGGTGACGAAAGTCGAAGGTTTTTCGCGAATCCATTCTTGGATGGTCTCTGCAGATTGACGACGTTCCCACCAGTCGTCGATGTCACCCTTGACGTTGCCATCGGTATCTTTGAAAAGACCAACGGTGTTCTGCTTGAGCCAGGTGTAGACCCGATATTCATCCAAAGAGAAAGTATTGTGGACCTTGCTCTCGACCATGAATTCGCGAACGGGATCAAAGACCATGTATGAAATGCCACCTATGAGGAAGGCGACGAGTGGAAAGACGAGACGGGGATGGTTCGAGATCCAGTCCCAGGCTTGTTTGCTACGGAGCATGCTTCGGAAGGTAATGATGAATCTTGCACCGTTGGGAAGCTCGAGCCCATGTGCGCAGTTTCGAGCGCTAGTTGCGCCACGAGTGCGAGAAAAGGTGACGAAGGCTTCCGACGGCTTTTCTTTCGTGATGGATACGATGCGACCGTAAGGACGGAGAGTCTGCCAGAGTTGCTCTTCGCTGGCATCTCCACCTTCCAGCTTGACAAAGATTCGTGTCGCAGGAAAGATGTTCATGTCCTCCCTGAAAGGCTTGCCCCTGACTACGTGGACGCCCGGAGTGCCTAGGAAGAAGAGAAGAGGGTTGAAAACTCGGCGAACGCCAGATTTGAGACGCTTTTCGATGATGTTGAGCGATTCTTCGTTCTTTTCGTTGGGATCCTCGCGGTAAGAAAAGGTGACAAAGGCACCACCATCCTTCATACGCTCTTCTGCACCGATAACTTTGAAGCCGTAGCCCACGCTTTGGTCGGGCGGTAAGCTGGCTTTGATACGATCGAGGACAGAACGCTTTTCGAGCGAGGCAAGCATGTAACGGATATCCCAAAAGCCAAGGCGGATAGGAAAGACGGTGTCGAAGTAGAGATAGCCGATCTTGCGAAAAGGGTCGCTTTCAGTCTCAGTTTCAGCATCTTCGGCGACCTTTGCTGCTTCGGGCGAGGTGGAGGCTAGTGCTGCTGAAGATGACCATCGAAGACCATTTGAGTGTTCTGCTGGGTATGTGAGGGTGGGGCCAATGGTCCGTGGCAGACGAGCCGAGACAAGTGTGGATGCGCTAAATTTTGTGATGAACGAAGATGTGTGCAGCGGCGGCAGGTTAGCACGTCCGCTGGCGAGACACAACCTGCTCGAAGCCCTGGATAGATACATGGTGGATGAATTTATTTTAGAGGCTAGATACTATTCTGCTGTAAACGTCAGAGGGCGACTATCTAGTTCCGGGTGGTATATGGAGAGGGTCCCGGAACGAAAGAAGCACTTAATTCGCTGTTCGCGTGAATGGATGATGGTGGTAGTTGCGTTAATGGACGAACGATAAGAGGATGCTTATGGGTGTGCTAAGAGACACGCTAGCTCAGGGTCCATGCAAGGTATGCAAGGCAAGGCTGCTTCATAACGTCACACTCTGGGCGTAAGACAGTCATCGAACCGATTCGCTTTGGCTCGTGCGTAAAATGGAAATTTCAGATGATAAGCTGTTCGTATTTAGAGCCTAACATCTTTCCTTTTTTAATCTCATGGTATAATACAATACAATTTATTTTTATTTTTAGTGGAACCACATTAACCGACTTCATTTTCATTTGTACGTTTCTTCCTGGACAGCAATGCCAATCCATCTAACGCTTCATTACCATCATTGTGCGACCATCAAGCGCCTTGCAACATCATGAGTCATCCAGCAGCAAACATGCTCGCTCGAACCATGTTGCGTAGCAGTCGCAGTCGTCTCGCGCCATCATCAGCATCCCTCTACCCACTACCAATCAGCGCATTGGTCCCAGCATACCACCCTTCCTCAACCTCATCGAAAGCACCCTCCCCTAACTCAACCTTGGCCGAAGACACGGCCGGTAGCTCCACCGATCATCGCAGCATAGGCAAAGCTCAGTCTTTGTTCCTCACACACGATTCGTCACCTGGAACACCATTCATCCTACCCCACGGCATGCGGATTGCTCGCAAAGTCGAACGAGTCGTACGAGACCTTTACGACGTATATGGTTACGACGAGGTTCAATCGCCGCAACTCTACAAGACCTCATTATGGAAAAGAAGCGGTCATTGGGACAATTATAGGGATGACATGTTTGCTACTGAAGGTTACAAAGACCGTCTCGCCCGCACTTCTTCTTCTTCCTCTTCAATACCTCAAAGTAGCAGTGTTTCTGAGGATCGTACTGCATGTTGCTCGATACACCCTCAAGAAGCCACGTCGATGAAAGAGGGTGGGCAAGATGAGACATTTGGCTTGAAACCGATGAACTGTCCGGGACACTGCCTCATCTTTGCTTCTCAAGAACGATCCTATCGCGATCTCCCGATCCGCTACGCTGAATTCTCCCCATTGCATCGAAACGAAGCTTCAGGCGCGCTCACAGGTTTAACGCGTGTGAGGCGGTTTCATCAAGATGACGCACACGTTTTCTGCCGACCTGATCAAGTCGCCTCTGAAATCAACGACATGTTAGCTATGCTCACCAGCGCCTACGACACGTTTGGATTTTCATCCTTTGAACTCGTGCTCTCCACCCGACCTGTTGATTCTTATATTGGTTCTGTGGAGGAATGGGATCGTGCCGAATCTGGATTGAAAGTCGCTTTGCAAGCAAGTGGGAGGAAATGGGAATTGAATCAAGGAGATGGTGCATTTTATGGACCGAAAATTGACATTCGTCTAGTGGATGGTCAAGGGAGAAGACACCAAACTGCTACGATTCAACTCGATTTCCAACTTCCTCGAAGATTTGACCTCACTTATGCTGATCCGGAAGCAAAACTTACCAATCAACGTAGCATACCGGTCATGATTCATCGCGCGATTCTAGGAAGCGTTGAACGATTCATGGCAATCCTCATCGAACAAACTGCTGGTTGGTGGCCATTTTGGCTCTCACCACGTCAAGCCATCATCCTTCCAGCAAAAACAGATAATCCAGCCCTAATCGAGTATGCAACCAAAATTCAAAAATACCTCTCTTTAGGTGTAAATCCAGATTCATCACCCGCAACCAGCTCAGAACGACACTTGCAAAGGTTCTTTGTCGATATCGAATCCAACCCTCAAAACGAAAAATTGTCCAAGTTGGTGAGAAAAGCACAATTGGCTAGATACAATTACATTCTTGTCGTAGGCGAAAGAGAGATGCAAACAAATTCAGTCAACGTCAGAAAGAGGGACGATAAAAATGCTCCACAAAGCTTAACAAGATTGGCCAAAATGGACCAACATACCTTGGACAATGAGGGTAAAGGTGGACAGTATAGCGTGCAAGACTTGAGGCGGATGTTCTGTCAATTGGATTCGCATCACACTTGGTGATCTTTCGAAATCCGAGACGCAAAACACGTCACACAAGCAATTAGTTACCAGTCATCAACGTCCGAGTAAGCATCAAAGTAATATATACATTCAAGCAACAACACAAAAATGTGGAGTTCAGCGACATTAAACGGTCTTCCTGTGTTCGAAAGCATGCTCGATCTCATGGTCGACATGGATGAACGCCCTGTCGACCATGGGCAGCGACTCGAGATTATCCTGCAGTGCCTGGCTCAGATCGTGGCTCTTCCAAAGCGGAGTTTCGGGATGCATGACAATGTCGATTTCGACAATATACCTCGGGCCCGAACTGTAAGCCCTGACACTTTCGATCGCCTGAATCTCTTCACTGAACAACGCGGCGTTGTACGTGACCAACTGCAAAAAGTCGGTGGGAGCCGCTGCACCTGCCAACGTCTTGAATTCGCCAAATGCAGTCCTTGTCCACGAAGTGATGATGACCAACGAGATGATGAGCGCACCAGCGGGATCGATCCACCCAGCAATGGTCGCACCAGCGGCCGAGGTAAAGATACCAAACCCATTGATGAAGATATCGTTTCTGTGATCTTGATAGAGTACCTCAACCTGAGAACTGTACTTGCGAAGGCCAAAGCAGTAGATGGCTAGAATGCCTTTAGTAACGAAAGCGATGCCGACAGCGATGAGCGCAGCGATGTGGAGCTCCTTATCTCCGTCACCTGTGGCCAACTCTTGAATGGCTTCGACAACGAGAATGGCCGAGACCATGCCCATGAGAGCAGCGTAGGTGATGTTGCCAATTGGTTCAAAGCGAGAGCCTCCGATGGGCCATTTTCGATCGTCGACGTTTTCGCTCTTCCTGTGGAGCCAGTTGAGCACCAAATTTGCGAAAGGATCAAAGACAGAGTCTGCGGCAGTAGCGAAGAGGGAGAGAGAGAGAGAGCTAATGGCGGCGTAAAGCTGGAGCGCGGCGAGAGCAAAGTTGGCAGCGATGGAAGCATAGACGGCGATCTTGACTTTGAGTGCCGAAGACTCGCGGTCTTGCTTGCCTTCGTCGGCGTGTTTTGCGATAGGCTTGAGAAGACGCTCGATATGCTCGTTTTGTGCTTCGTAAAAGTCACGAATCTGACGCTCGTTGCGTTTGTTCTTGCCTTTGCCAGAGTGACGTCGACGGATCTCTGATTCTTCTACGAGACGTGAACGGAGGAGAAGTGGATCTGTTTCTTCAGTATTGGGAGTGGTGGGGCCAAGGCCAGCGTAGCCGATTGAGCTGGCGCGCGATCGGGAGGGCGCAGGTGGTGCGGATGCGTTTTCGACGGTAGGTTTTTCGTGGATGTGGGGTTCGGAAGTGCGGAGCGGAGCGGAAGCAGGAGCAGGCGAAGTAGAGTGGGCATGGTACTTGTGAGCGTGGTGGAAAGCTGTGCTACCCTGAGCACGAGCATAAGCAGAAGAAGTGCTGGGACCGATGTTGACATCAACGGTAATGTCGTTGCCTAAGTTGGTTTTGTATGTATTGAGATGGGGAGGCAAAGGCGAAGACGGTAGAATTGAGTGTGGACGTGAGTTATGGCGAGTAGCGGCTAAGGTAGGAGCCGTAAGCTCGATATCTTGGTTGTCGTCGGGTGAGAGTGGGGGAGAGAGACCTGGTTGGTGATGAGCGGTATCGTCGGAGCCAGAACCCAGTTTGTGCTGAGCTACGGACATGGCGGATGAGATGATGTGCGACATGTTGATTGTCGCTGTATGATTGATGGTGGTAAATGTGATGAAAGGTTCTGAATTGTCTCTGTGTGTATCCAGATACTGTAGGTGAAGGGAGTAGGAAGACGTCTGTGAGGAAATGAACGTGACTGGTTTGGTCTGTGCTGTGCAATACAAAATATTTTTTGCAATTCACCACGCTTGACTGTCTGTGCACTGTGATAGAGCATTATAGTGAAAAAGCTCGGCCGCACAGCCCACTCTGGTTGCCACACGCCCAAGTAACACAGCCGTGTCGTGTGGCGAAATTTGACAGATGAGATTTTTCTCTTCGGCGAAAAGGCCAACCAAAGGATTCAGATAGCCTTTTTCATCAAAATCAGAGCACGAGAAATATTATTTTATTATTAAAGCGCTCACACACGTCTTTGGTGAGAGTTAGAATCTATTTCTGGTGTCACTACTGCGCTTATCCACCCAAAATCAATTTGCGTAATTTACTGTGCATCAGTGACAGTTACAGTGCTCTGAGTTTTGCTTGGCATGCAGAGTGTGCAGAAATGCGCAGAACGTGTTTGTTACCTCTGTCTGAAAAACACAACCCACGTCTTCTTCTACCGTACAGAGTGTCTGTCTCGTACCATTTCATCACAACGAATGTATTTATTTAACATACTGTAAAATTTACATTACTGTATGCACGCAAATTCTTAACAATGATACCTTGTCCTTTTCAGCTCTTCCCAAGCAAAGGAACAAGACGATATCACTTGATCGTGCTCCAGAGGCATCCCCGCTATCCTCAAGAAGGATTTGTACTAGGGACAAGGCGCAATCCCCCGTGAATCCCAACTTAAACAAACCCACTCAATACAAACCCCCCAACAACAGCACAGAGTTAACGCAACAGACATGACTGCATTATGTGGTTCACATGGCTCGTTCAGTAAACGTTCAACCAAAGGTGATGAAACTGGACAAACGATGCTTAGTGAATCTGTAGCCGCATCAAAAGCAAAGCAAAGAAAACAATCGAAACAAGATCATGTTCATAGTTAGCTTGTTGGTCAATTATAGAAATACCACAAGTCTGTCATGGAAGCGGCAAATCAACTTACAAAAACATCCAACCTAGTCAGCTGACTATACGTCTCGCTGCTCATCCTGAACCTCAGCATACCCGCCCACATCATCAACGCCCTCGCCTGTGCCCTATACTCATCCATCGCGCTCGTTCCGCTTCTGTGGATACTCTCCTTCAACTCCTGATGCAATTTGTACAGGATCGTCATGGTCATCAGTACAATCTCGGAAAAGTTTCGTGCAATGTTTTCATCCACCTCCTTGAACTCCTCTGCCTTTCTTGTGATGGCAACCACATCCTTCCTCGACTCAGCATCCAGCGGAAGGATGCGCAGTGCCTCGATCGTTTGCAGAGCTTCAAGATTCTGACCATCGCTGTGCAGACCTACCGCTTTCTTGAGCTCCAGTAGTCGGCGACAGGTGTCGCGCTTCTTGCCAGAATAGCCCAATTGCTTTTCGTACGTGTCGAGAATGGCCGTGGCTAAAGTGGCGAGGTTGCTAGCAGCCGAAAAAGACGCCCCAGAGGAGAGACCCGTCGACTTCCATTCCGAGCCACTGCTAGGTTCAGTCAATCGCGCGCCAAGCTCCTTGTTCAACACGGCTACAACCGTATCATGTTGACCAGCGAGGTTGTACAGCAGGATAGCAGATTCGGTTCGATGAGCCACATCGCACTGAGTAGCGGCAACCTGAACGATGGTAGACAGGAACTCGCGCTCGTTCTTGATCTTGATCAGGGGCAAGTTTCTCTCGATCAAGCCAGGAGTCTTTGCACCATTGGTTCGAACATCGCCCAGAAGCTCTTGGAACTCAGTCGGATGTGCCTCAAGCACCAACGCGCGGATGAGATCGTGGCACCGACGCACCTGTTCTGATCCCACTGGCTCAGCAACATCGGCGTGCAAACAAATGAGATACAAGTACTGCAACGCATCTCTACGCGACGATTGCGAGAACATGCGCACATATCGCTGTACGAGCTTGGCAAAATCTATCGACGCCACGCTACCACCTTGACCATCTGACTCGACCAGCAGGTACTCGACTTGCGACGAAGTGGCTTGGGAAGGAACCCGAAGTAGACCGTAGTACGCGAGCACGACGGCGAAGTGCATCGCATCCACCTGATGCGCCGAGCGAGAAAACAGGAATCCAACCGCCTGTTCGAACTGACCGCACAGCAGCAACAGGCGGAAGTAGAACAGCGGCCTATTGCCTTTAGGATCAAAGTACGACTCGCCGAACTTCTCCACCTTGTGTCCGAGATCTGCCAAAGTGAATCGATCGCGGACAGAGTCTTGAGCATCCGCACCTTCGTCGTACGTCTCACGCACCATACTGAGCTGCAACCAGAGCCAGTTCTGGATGCTCGAGGTGAGCAGAGTCGGAAATTTCTTGGATACATCGATTCTGCCGATCAACTTGTACAGGCCGAGCTTGTAGGGGTCGTGCACTTCGGGAAGCGTGCGGAAGCGAGAATTGTATTCGGCGATGAAGCGATCTTTAAGGAGGCGAGGCAGGCGGCGATCAGCAGAGTCGACCCAGGCTTTGAGGTAGGCCAGGAAGGAAGGGTCGGTGGAGCGGATTCGATTCTCGTTTTCAGAAGCGCATTCCAGGGCTTCTTTGGCCTTGCCGATGCGAAGGAGGAAGTAAAGCTCCGCCCAGATAGGGACGTTGGTGGATGCATCAAGCTCTTTAGCCAGGTCAGACCTCCACTGGTTCTGCGAGCTGAGATGCTGGACACGCAAGAAGGCGGCGACAGTCGAGCGAACGGTTGGGGCACCGCCACGCTGAGCCAAGACCGGGTTGGCAGCGATGACCTGCTCCATGTGTTCTTCAAATTCGGTCTCAAGGAAAGCTTTCGAGCCTTGGATGAGTTCCTTGCGCAGATTGATGTCATCCACGCCACTCCATCCCTTGACGTCTACGTAAGCGGAAGCGTACTGTCGCTCCTTGATGGGGTTCGCGCTGAATTCTCCATTGCGAACATTCTGCTCGCGCACCATAGACGCTAGTGCTTTCCAGCTCTCGTGCAGCTCTTTGTTTTTAGCATCCTCGCCAAGACCCGAGATGGCATCGGTGAATGCGTGTGCCAGCGCAAGGCTGTAACCTTCAAGGCGCGAAGAGTTGAGTCTAGAGACGACCATCTGGTAACGGGCCATCTTTCCGTGCATCTGCGCATTCGAGCCGAGCATAGCGTTACCAGAGGAAGGCAGAGTGTGTGCGGAGGTGGATGCGCCAAACCCAGAGCGTGAGGCATCCATGTCGGCATCGCGACCTGCGGCAGAAGCATTGGAAGGCTGGTGTTGTCCGAGCTCTTCGAGAATCTTGCGCTTTTGCCTCTCCCAGTCGCGATGCATGGTGCGGTCAAGATTGCGGTGGAAGTCCTGGAGGGTCTCACGTCTGCCTTGTTCGATGGCACTGATGACGACCTGCTGGTGCTCGTGGGTAAGGTAGCTATCTACATCAGTGTCGTAGATGGGCTGAAGGGGCTCAAAGGTGCTGGCAATATTGGCCGAGTTGATGGTGTCTGCGAGCTGAGCTGCATCTATGCCACCGTTTGCAAGAAAATAGTGTGCTCTAGCATCAGCTGGCTGTGCAGAGCCGGAGCGGAGACTCTTAGAGACGAGCTTGCGACTTTGATTCTCGATCTGGTCGAGACCGAGCTGGATCTGGGGCAAGTCGGAGCGGCCGAGGTGGTTAGTGAGTTTGCGAGATTGCTGCAAAAGCTCGGATAGCGACTGAGGTGCCGCGTCGATTGGATAGTCGTTCATGATGATTGTACGACTGCCGTGTCAGGATCCGCCGGCGTATGTTGATGCTTTCCAAGCTGTGTGTGTCTACGCTCTTTAAGGTTAATGAGACCTAGTTCACAGAATGTCAAGCTCGCCAGAGATTTCTCTAGCGCGAGATATGCCGGTCGCTGAGAGAGGTTAAGAGGCTAGGCCACGTTTGTTGTAGAGAATCGTGTGTGCGATGGTGTTGATGTTGGACAGAAGAAGACATGACAAGTAAGAAATGCTTTGAAACAACACTCACAACTTTGGCCAGAATTGGATTTTGCGGCAATCGGAGATCACAGATTGGCGTGATTTGAGATCGGGCAACAACTCTGCTCGATCACAACTTGCACTCTTTCCTCCATTGCTGACTCATAAGCCAACCAATTATGACAATCAAGGAACAGCTCTTGAGTCAAATGGAAGAAATCTTCTAGAGGTGTTGAGACTACTATCAGTGTGACTTGATATTGCAGTCAATCAGAGGTTACTGTGTGCCCGTTTCTTTCAAAGTGTTAGAGCGTCCAATGCAACATTTGACGAAGAATTCAAGTTAGCACGCACAGCAACAAGACTCTGATTTCCGTGACAGGCTGCAGTGCCACACAGACCATCCCCCTGACCACGCAATTGTTCCAAGTTGCCACTTTTCAAGGGTCCTGCACCCACCTCTTAACCTCTCATTCTTCATTCACTATCGTCCCAAGCCACGATTCATACTGTACTCGCTCGCCGTGGCTGAGCTTCATCGAAACACTCTTCCATGGTCTGCACGTACGACTAGCCTTCCCTTTCCAATACCTCGGCTCCATCCAGCATAAGCCACGTTGGACGCGCTATCCGACTCAAGGCTGAGCTGAGCCAGCATCAAGATGGCCGTCACTATCTTGGCCAGAGCTATAGCGCTCACCATGATCTCTGCTGTAACCACCGTTGCTGCCGCAGCCGAATTGACTGTCACTACAACTACGCTATCCTCATCCACGGCGACTGCAACAGCTACAGCCACTCCTAAGCCCGCAATGCCAGTACCCGATGCCGAGCAACAGGAACGATTCTCCTCCCTGGCGCTATTCCTCGTTCTAACTCTTCTCATCCTGTCCTTTTGGACTTCCTATTATCTCAAAGTCAAACGAATCACCGCGGTTCATGAGACCATCGTAGGTCTCTTTGCAGGCATGTTTGTCGGAGTATGTCTTCGCATCGGTCCAGGAGAACAAGTCCAAAACATGCTCTCCTTTTCCAACACCATCATGCTCAACGTTCTCCTCCCTCCTATCATCCTTGCGAGTGGCTACGATTTGCGTCAGGAGAACTTCTTCCGCAACTTTGGAACCATTCTCATCTTTGCCTTCGCCGGCACCTTTATCTCGGCAATCGTGGTGGGGGTCATCGTTTACCTGTGGTCCTTGCTCCATCTGGAGTCGATCTCATTGACGTTGCTAGAGTGTCTAATCTTCGGATCCACACTCAGCGCAACAGATCCAGTGACTATTCTTGCCATCTTCAACACGTACAAGGTCGATCCCAAACTCTACTCGGTCATCTTTGGAGAAAGTATCCTCAACGACGCCGTATCGATTGTCATGTTCGACACGCTCTCCACTTTTCGTGGTAAAGAGATCTACCTCACTTCGATCTTCCACGGTATTGGATTATTCTTGGTCGTATTTACCCTGTCAATGTTGCTCGGCGTATGTTTTGGTCTCGGTTGCTCCCTGCTGCTCAAACACTCCCGACTGAGTTCGTATCCTCAACTCGAGAGTTGCCTGGTCGCCTTGATCGCCTATACGAGCTACTTTTTCAGCAACGGTGTCACGATGAGCGGTATCGTCTCGCTCCTATTCTGCGGAATCACGCTCAAGCACTATGCGTACCACAACATGTCGAGACGCACCCAGAGAACCACGCGCTACACGTTCCAGACCCTGGCGAGTCTGAGCGAAAACTTTATTTTCATCTATCTTGGGCTGAGTCTCTTTACGCAGGAGATCTTGGTTTACAAGCCCTTGTTTATCATCGTGACCGTCTTTGCAGTGGTCGCTTCGAGATACTGCGCCGTGTTCCCAATTGCTAGCGTGGTCAACGCAGTGAAGCGAGCGAGGAACAATCGAAGGGCAAGAGCGACTGGTGGAGGTGGTGTACCGCGTGGCACCGTGGAGGAAGAGTTACCACGTCAGTACCAGATCATGCTCTTCTGGGCAGGTCTGCGAGGAGCGGTAGGTTTTGCTCTTTCCGCGGGCATTGAAGGTCAGAACGCCATTGCCCTGCAAACGACAGTGTTGGTCACGGTCGTGCTGACGGTGATCGTGTTTGGCGGCACCACAGCGCAGATGTTGGAGATCCTCGGTATTCGAACGGGAGTACAAGATGATGAAGGGGACTCGGATGATGATGAAGAAGATGAAGATGACGCGATGCGATTAAGAGGAATGCAGAGAAGGACGTATCTTGGTTCCGACAATTACAGGGACCCTAGTGAGCGCGCTGGGTTGACGAGGGGTAGATTTGCGGCGAATACCAAAAGCGGTTACAGAGATGCGAGCGAGACTTCGAGTCCCAGAGCGAGCCTTAGCCACAGTAGCTCTGTGTACGGACGTGGTGGATCCAAAGCTGGCGGTGGCGTGCGTGGTGGGTTTGCGGATGATTTGGATGAGGATGACGAAGTTTCGAGGTACTCTTCTGAACTTCTTCCTTCGCGTTCATCAACACCGGGGCTCAGCTCGGGACTCAACCCTCTCACAGCTGGAGCAAGCATCAGTAGATTAAACACTCCAGGTCTGTCTTCGGCTCGTTCTCCTACATCGTCATCTGCCACCAATGGCGTGGGATTACCCAGCTTGAGCGAGATTCGCAAGGCTATCACCGAAGCCTCTTCTTCTGACGGCACCACTTCATCGCCAGCAAAACAGTTGCTCGATCAAGCCGGATTGGTTATGAAAGACGGCCAGTGGTTCCAAGCTATTGATCAAAAGTACCTCCTGCCTTTGTTCAGTAATTCGGTGGCATCTCGCAAACACGAGGAAAAGAAAATTGCGCGAATTGCAGCGAGAGATGCAGCTGCAAGCCAATTGGATCTTTCCAATCCAGCCGATACCAGCAGCGCAAGTGGCGTTGGCGCTGGCAGGAGAAACTTTTTCTCGGTCCAAGAGGATGGTGATCACGACCTTTATCCTGCGGAACGGGATGCAGTGATCGTGGATGAAGACGAGGATGAAGATGGTACAACGCCGGTTTTCGATGCCACTTCGTTCGCTAGTGCGACAAGAAGGTCTACAAACGGAGCAAACACTCCTACGCGTAGAACTTTTAGTCATGACAACGACTCTCAAGCCTTGTAACACCAAACTTGCCCCATTTCCCCCTCTCGCGTATTTCAAAGGTATTCTATTCCTTCTTACACACTCTATTCCCCCCCCCCCCCACCTTCCACCGTTTACCCAACCCAAGCTGTAATCTTAAAAACTCGTCAAAACGACACTGACAATGCTCAGATCAACATTGCATTCAAGTGTCATTCCATTTTTTTTTTCATTTTTTTTTTTTATTTTTTTGGTTCTTCGTTTCTTTGAGACTTGCACAAATAATTTTTTCTTTCTTTCTTTCTTATTCCACATGACTGTCTGAAACCGATGAAAGAGAAGGTAGTTACATTCGCACATGGAAAGAAAAGAAAAGAAAAAAAAGGGGGGAAAAAAAAAAGAAAAACACTGCTACTGCCGCTGCCGCTGCTGGTGGTGGTGGGAACTTGAGCAAGGGAATGGAAATCAAAGCTTAAAGTCACTCCTGCCGTATTTGGTGGTTTTGCTAGCGGCGTGATCGGTGAAAAAGTAAATGTCACCGGGTGGGCTTGGACGGACCCTGCTAGCGGGCAAACCCAATTCAGGCTGGTCCAAAACCTTGCTAAGCATTTCCTGTTTGCCTTCTCCTGCAAGCACAAACGCGAGTCGGTGTGCATGGTTGAGAACAGGGTAGGTAAAGGTGATCCTCTTGGCGGGTGGTTTGGGAGAATCTTCGATGGGAGCCACCCATCTATCTTGCTCATTGAGCAATTCGTGAC
The DNA here is from genome assembly GCA_900208305.1 of Melanopsichium pennsylvanicum. Classification (NCBI taxonomy): domain Eukaryota; kingdom Fungi; phylum Basidiomycota; class Ustilaginomycetes; order Ustilaginales; genus Melanopsichium; species Melanopsichium pennsylvanicum. The sequence goes on from OAPG01000009.1 coordinate 200,248, forward strand.
CAGGGAAAAGAGAGCACGTGTGACCGTCGGGACCCATACCGAGGAGGATGAGGTCAAACACAGGGTTGCGAACCGCTTCCTTTCCAGCAAATGCCGAGACGAGCTGCTTCTCGTATGCATCCGACAACTCTTCAGGATCGTTCAAAAGGCTTTCATCGATGGTGTGAATTTGGCTCCTCTTGAGCTCGGGCACTTTGCTAAAGAATTCTTGGTGGCAGAGCAAGTAGTTGGAATCCTCGTGATCAAGAGGAACCAGTCGTTCATCGCAGAAGAAAATTTCCCACTTATCCCATCTCAACGCATTGTCGTCCCTGTTGATCAGATACTTGGCCAGCATCTTGGGGAGCGATCCTCCCGAGGTGGCAAGGGTGAACTTGTTACGGCGAGAGATGGCATCGTTCTGAGCTTTGATAACAAAGTCGGCAAGATTTCGCGACAGCTCGTCGGAAGATTCAAAGGAGAAAAGGATGGGGTCGGCGGGCTTTTGGGACGGTGCCTTGGCGTCGACGGGAGGCATGATTGAGAATGTGTGATGCTGCTAGGTGCAGTTACCAGGGGTGGTGGAGGAAGATGGTGTGCGAGTGCGTGTGCGTGTGCGTAAGCGTGTGCGTGTGTGAGTGTGAGTGAGTACGATTGTAACGGTGTTCGAATGAATGTGTTCCGTCGATATCTGCAAAATAGATGGAAGAAAGTCGGAGGTGGTGGAAGCGGATGTGGAAATGGATACAAGAATGGAAAGTGGAAGAAACGTGGTCTAGATGAACGTACAACTTGTAGAACCCGACCCTTCGAGTAACTCAATCAGAATGCGTCTTGAATACACGCTGACGGCCGAAAATGTCACACTACTCTCACACCTTTATAAGTGGAGTAAGATCGACCAGTCACGGCTCTTACGCCTTCTCTATCTTAAATGTCTAAATTTGACGTAAACCCTCTTTCGGCTTCAGATTTCGAGATAACAGATCCATTTTTTGATATGCTTTCCACCGTCTTCACTTGTAAGGTTATCATCGTATTGTACATTCACCGTGATACCAGCTCATAACTATCCTATACACCTGCTCCCTCCACGCTTTGCACGATCATGCTATCATGTGCAAGAGATCAAAAATTCGTGATACAAGTTGGAATTGTACAATATGACTGAAATCGATGGCTAAATCGGGAGGATGATTGATGCTCACTACAATTCGCTCAGAGCGCACCTTTCTCGGTCGTGATCGACTACTGTATGCACAATTTGAGTCAACTTCTCGATTTGGAATCAAGTTTATTCATTTTTATTCTGTCTCTGCAGACTGTCCTCAGGATTTCGATCTAACTTGGCTCGTGCTCAGATGCTCCTCCTCCACCTCCCTATCCTCTCTTTGCATCTGCTCTCCCCTTCTCGCCAACACAGACTTGCTCGGAATGTATGCTTTTAGGCTCCTTGCATTCGATTCCTTATATCTGGCTGCTTTTCAGGAGCGGAATCACAAGACAACCTGTTTAAGAGTTGCAGAAAAGAGCTTTCTGTGTCAAGGGCGTAAATTGCTGTATAGGTGGAGCGCGCTGAGTTGTGACGTCAATCAACGTGCCTTGAAATTCTGCTACATTCTGGAATCAACGATATGACGGTCTAACATCTAACCCAAAAATACCGCGTTCGCAAACTTGTTGCCTACTCTCTCGCTGCAGACAAAGACGCTGCACAGACGACGTATGGTCAGAACGGTAACGTTAGTGAGGCTTGAACGAGATTGATGTGCAGCTCTGTATGATTGCAAATGAATTCTGAAAGGCGACGATAGTGCATCAATCAACAGCAACCGAGCCACTTGCTGTCCGGATTCTTGCCACTCGCCAATCGGATCGTTCGTCTCATCAGCTCCGCCTCTCGTCTTTCCCTCTCGTTCCTTTCCTCCTCCGTCTCGCCATCACTCGATACTAACGACGCCTCGTATGCCTGAGATGTTACTACACGGTGTACGATATGCCGAAACATCCTCTCGACGTTGTGACCGGTCTTGGCCGATGTGTAGAACAGGGTGAATCCCGTTTCAATCTCTCCCGGTACCGCTGGCGGTGGAGGGAGCGGCTCGATAGGCAGGGATATCGTAGATGGAGTCTTAGGTGGAGGCGGAGACAACGGTGGTGACATCGGGACCGACAAAGAGTGATCTGCGGACGAAGACATGGAAGCGTTGGGCTGGAAAAGGTCGTTGATACTCTTCGGAGCACCAAGCATTAAATCTCGAGTGCGTCCATGGTGAGGTTTGACGGTTGCAACGGATAAAGTGGTTGAAGACGCTATGGATTGCTTGTGCTTTAGCTCCTTTCTACCATTGCTACCGGAATCTGCGCTTCCTTCGTCGTGCGTCGAGTCGATCCGAAGACTAGATGCATTGCTCTGATTCCGACCGTGCCCGTACTTCATGCTTCCGTCGTCTTTTCCAGAACTCGGTATCCCGAGCGTGGCCCTCGGTGTGGGACTAGCGCCAAGCAACAAGCTACTTCTCGGAGTGTGGTACACTGATGGAGCATTCAAGCTCATTGTAGAATCCACCCTTTGCCTATCTTTCATGCTTACCGCTCCCAACCCGCCGCTATCGGTCCTTGTGCTCCTTGGAGGCGTCTGCGTCGCCCTATTCTTGCCAGAAGACGGGAAGGCAAAGCGTCTGTCTGCTGTTCCCGAAGTAGATGCGTCTGAATCAATTTCTTGATCGGAAACCTGGAACACTTCTATTGACTTTATGCTTTGCCTCTTGTCATGCCGTCGACCACCCGCATTCGGCTTCAAAGTCGAAGCTTTCGACTTTGACCGAGACATCCAGGAGGACAGAAAGCCGCTTCCAGCAGTATCGGGCATTGTGTTGTCCTGCTGACGTGTCGCGTCCGACTTTGCTGTTGGCGAGTTGCTCAGCTGAGGAAGAGCTGACATAGTGTTGTACGGTGTCGCATACATCGTGTTCACTGTCCCTCCGTCCACCTGTGCTTCGTCGGCATCTGATCCCTCAACTGCGTGAGATTTGGCTTTGGCTACGATGGAGTTGAGGGATTTTCGAGACAGCTTGTATTCGTCGACTCTTGTTTTGCTTGCCGACACAGATCCATTGGCAAGGTTTTTGAGTGACAAGGGTGTAGGCCCTGTTGACTTTGGCCCTCTTGTGCCATCCGGAGTCGCAGGTTGCCGTGGTGTCTGTTCGGCTCCGTTGGGATCCGGTCGTGAGAGAACCTCTGCGGGGTTTGCTGGCTCTTCAGCGCCACTGGGACGTACTCCGTCTTCGCCCTTATCTAAACCCCAATCCACCTGTCCTTCTGATCGTTCGACCAATCGATCTAGCACTTCTCTCACTCGCTCTCTCTGTACACCTCCTTTCGCTCCTTCCTCACTCAACAGATCTGACTTGTTGCCCGCGCAGATCCAAGTAAACCTTGCCTTCTCTCCGTCGTCTGATGGGCCAGGAGCTTTCTCCATGAACACGCGGAACCAGGCTTCCACCCTCTCCAATGCCTCTTCACCCTTTGTCACGTCGAAAGCAAGTATGACGGCATCGGCGCCTCGATAGAATGCAGAGCCCAAACTCTGGAACCTTTCCTGACCTGCCGTGTCCCAGATTTGAAGCGTCGCCTTTTCTCCGTCGGGATTGAGAGGATCTACGGGGACCGTCTTTGTGATAAAGTCTGCCCCGATAGTGGCCCTGTAAGATGGGTAGAAAGTGTCGGTTAAGAAGCGGTTGCGAATCGACGTCTTGCCCGCGTTGCCATCTCCGATCAGGACCACTTTGATCGCGCGTTTGGGCGTGATCGGGTGAAGCGAGGTGGATGATGAAGAGATAGAAGCGAGAGTACGTATGCTGCCTATGGCGGCCACCGCGCTGGATTGGAGGGCCGAAGCTGCGTCGCCGCCAGAGCGCTGGCGTTGCATGGTTGGCGATGCCGGACCGGAAGGCTTGCGAGGGGAGGCAGAGGAGGTTGACGGGCCGGCATCACGGCCGCCGCCGGTCCCGCGAGGGATGATCTTTGCTGGCATGGCTACAGTCTGGTCACGGCGGACATGTGTACGACCGGCTGTCGTGTAACTGTGTGAGTGACGAATCTGTGATGCTGCTCTGTGAAACGCCTTAAGCTAAGACGTAGGAAAGGTTCGATCACCTCGTCATGGTGCTCAATCGCGATGCTATTCAAGATCGTGCCGTTGTTGTGAATGGTAAAAAGACAGCTTCAATCTCGGATGGATGCAATCACAGTATCTGCCACCCGAACGCACCTTTAAAGGGTTGGCGCACAAATGAGGCACGGCGTCACACACAGGCGTCGCCTTTTACGCGACCCTTACTGGACGCGACCTCAACATCGAACCTCAGAGCTCAATCTGAGAATCCTTCCCATTTCACCTGGCCTTCCCGAACCTTGATGGATTCAGTCTCCAGTTAGCAACAGGACGCCGACAGAACTGCAAAGCACTATTATGTCATAACGATTGTGATATTCCGAAGACCCATGATTAGAGTATGCAAGATGTGAAAACAAGGAGACAGAGTGCTAAAGAATGTGAGATGGATGATAACGTAGAGTAGCGACTGGTGGTACTGCTGATGGTAAGGAGCAGAGGTATTTGATCCAAAGAAGGTATAGAGTGAGACACGAGAATGAGCGTAGCGTTGAGAAACTGATTGTCTTTTGCCTTGTTGTAAGGCTAGCTGATGCTTGTCGCTGAAGAACGTGGATGTTACACAGGAGAGAGGACGAGATTATTCACCTTTTCCATGGGCTTTCTCCGTCCGGAGATCCTGATTTTCCGCCTTGGCCTTGGCAGTGTCTTTGTCGGTGAAGCCCCACATCTTTGGCATTCGACTTTTATCACCCCCCCTGATCACGGCGCAAAGGAAATCGAAAAAGCGCTGGCCGTACTCCTTTGGTGGTACGGAACTGATCATATGCCTGTTTTGCGTCAAGCCCTTCCAGATGGTCTCGCCTCGCTTGACGCTTGTGTACGGGGTGAAAAGATCAATGACGCCAAGGTAATAGATCATATTTGTCGGCTGGTTGTGTTCGTCGGTCGAGCGGAAACCTCCTTCGTCTTGATAAAACAAGAAATGGCGTCTCTCGCTCACGTCGCGATCGGGCAGCTTGATCACCTGCTGAGCGTTAAGCGCCTTTGGGTCGGAACGACGAACAGCTTGTCGTAGTGCAGACGCATCCTGTTCGGAGCCAGTGGGGCGCTTGACCTGGGTGGGCTGGCGTTTGAGCTCCATCGTGTCGGGCTGAAATACGCGCAGATTATCTTGACGCAGATTGTCTTTGTTTCCCCTCCTCATGTCGTGCAAACCGATCAGCAGCGAGTAGTCCATGATATTGAGTCTTTGCAACAAACCAACGTCGCTCCGCAATTGCGCTTCGAACAGCGCTCGCTTTTCAGGACCCAATTCGATCTCGCGCCCGCGCTTGAGCCAGTTAAGGTCCTTGAGCACTGCGCCAGACTTGGTCGCCGCCTTTTCTTCGGGATATTCACGCCCAATCGAGGATCCTTTCAGATCGTAGGTCTCGTGGATGTCACGGTGAGGCGGGAAGAGGTTGTTCATGATAACGAAATGTATCTTGCGGCCGTGAGGCAGCTTGACACGGTGCAGACCGTAGAAGCGGCTGAGCAGCGTGTGTGGGTTCGCCTTGACGTGCTCGTGGTAGTCCTTCAGAATGCGCAGGAGGAACTTGTGCTCTTGGTGTCGAATAGTTTTGATGATGAAGCGGTAGTCGCGAGAGAAGTAGAAGAACGATCCACTCTTGCCGGGTGAGCCGAGCTCGCTGAGAATGTATTTCGAAGTGAGTGACAAGAGATAGTCAGCCGCGTCCAGATGGAAGTGCTCACGCAGCTCGCGGAAGACCCAAGGGGCATAATCCTTGAACTTGAAGTCATACTTTGCTGTGGGTGTCAACTCTCTGCCGATGATATCAAAAGTGAACTTGTGCTTAGCGGTAAAGTCGGCGTCACACAAAGGGCGCTTCATCTTAGCCTGACATCGCGACACACCGATGCGGATACCGGTGAGCATGTTGTACATCAGAACATAATTGGCGTGACCTTCTCCGATAAGATTGCCGACCAGCACTTTTGGTTCACCATCCTCCTCGCGTTCTCGATCACTGTCCTTGGGGTTGACATTGAGCCAATCTCGGCCCGTTTTGGAACGCGTCAGCGCACCTGCGACGCCGCCGGAACCAGCACCAGCATTGCCGTCTTTGTCACCATTGGGGCCTTCTGCTGCTGCATCGCGGGCCTTTTGCTCCTTGTAGCGACGATCTCTGCGCAGCTGCTCAGCATGCTTGGCAGCTTCCTCATCGAAAGCAGCGTCACCAGTACGAAGAGCATGCGAAGGACCATCTGCCAGATTGGGCGAGTTCAAGGCGTCAGACAGCCATGGCTGTCCGGCCGATTGCGAGTTGGGATCACGATCTCGACTTGATCGGCGTGCCGACTGTGTCAAGCTATTGCCAGACTGCGATCGGCGCCCTTGCAATGACGAGCCGGTGGTGTTGCGACGCGCCATGTGCTGACGCGTCGGGATGCCATTGGGCGGTCCGCCCTGATCCCCTTGCTGAAATGAGCTCGACGGGATTTGCGGAGGGTCTGCTTCAGCACCTATTTGAGGATCGTGAAAGTACGGCGAAGGATCGTGGGTGAGTCGAATCGCAGGAGCTGGCGTGGAACCATTGACACCGTTCGCCAAGCGCGAGGATGCAGAGCCGTAAGATGCGGAGCGACGCTGAGTCAAGGAAGCGTCGTCATCTTCGCCATCCGAAGGGCCTCCGTGAGAGGAAGCGGTTCGATAAGCGGTGCGAGCACTGGATGCGTTTGAAGCGTTGCGACGCTCTTTGAGCTTTGCCGGTGGGCAACGGGAGATGACAGGCTGTTGTTGTTGTTGTTGCTGCTGCTGCTGCTGCTGCAAGGACGAAGCGACTTCAGAGCCGTAGTTGGAAGCAGGCTCGTCAACTAGGGTCGGTCCAGCCTGACTCGTGGAAGCTGAAATATGACCATCAAGGATACGTGTTGAGTCGGCAGTATAAGGACGGCGAGCAACTGGAGCTTTAGTCTGCAAGGGAGCGCGAGAGCCGGATTCGGCTCGCTGATGTTCAGTGCCGTTCGCTGATGTTGAGCCGTTGCCCGGGGAAGCAGGAACATGCGGCGAACTGTTGGTGACAGTGCTCATGAGGCCATGCCGGGAGTCGTGGCCAGCAATGTAGTCGGCCTCAAGGGGAGGAGAGGGTGGAAGTTCGCTGAGGAAGGGATGGTGACGGGTTGGCGCAGTGAAGCTGGACTGGGGCTTGAGCGCTGCATCCTGCCGAGCTATTGAGCTGGCAGCTGCCGCATCGGCAGCACCATCGAGGGTGTTGACGCTTTGTTGGCAGGCGCGACCGTGTTCCACTTCGTGCTCGTCGGACATCGGACGGTCGGTGGTGGTGGGAGCGTCGGCAGTGGCGGGCTGCTGGAAAGCATGGTGACATCCGTGTGCGCGCTTGCTAACAAGCTGAGGAAGTCGAAGGATTCGATGACCTGCCGAAGTGGTGGAAGTGATGCCATTCGCGCCGGTAAAGGGAGCATCGTTGGCATTGCTTGGTGTGACCGACCGAGAAACGACGGGTGAAGCGTAAGGGACGGATCTGGAGATGGTGATGTCGTAGACCTCGCCTGAGCTATCATTAACACGGATCTGCTGCTCTTCACGCTCTAGCGCTAACCGAATCGAGTTGAGCGTTTCTGCTTCAGAGGCGTGTATCAACATGATCAATCATGCTCTAACAGCAATTCTGAGACGAGTTGACTGGTGTGTTGTGAGGAGCACTGAAGCTGCAGGACGCGAGCAACCAAGATGATTGATAGCACTGCTCAACAAGCCTACGAATGCTGGGCAGCTGCTATCACAGTGGCGCAGGTTTTGCCGCTTTGCTTCGGTCGAGTGATTTTTCTGAGAGTATATTAGTCGATGCCCTCGAGCAACTATGTGGTCTCAAAAGGCTGAGGGAGACTGAGTATAGAGCAGTGCTGTTCCCTCGAGTGCGAGTGCAGAATTGTTTGTCGTTCGAGAATCGAGTGCGTGCCAGGCTGCAATCGTAACGAGACGTGGGGTACCCTCTGGTGGGAACGTATATATATGTGGGCGAACGAGGCTGATAAGGGAGAGCAGCCTGTGATGTTGGTGGTGGGAAAGTGCAGTGGGGATGATGATGATGATGATGATGATGATGATGATGATGATGATGATGATGATGACGAGGCAAATTGGCAGTGGGTTGGGAAACAGGGCATGTTGCCAATGCCTGGGTAGGCATGAAAGGCGTGAGTTGAAAACCCATTTTGGCCTGCAGGCCGTGGAGGAAATTACTCAGGCCAGCATGGGCTAAGCCAATTCAAATCCCACAGATTCAGTCCGAGAGAGAAGAGCCAAGGCTAGAAAGAGTCAAGGGTGCCGACGGCAATTTGCCAGCAACAGAGCAATCACTATCTCTGGAAATCACGAATTTACACTCGATTTTCTATACTCTCTTAGCAAATCGTCCCTGTTTGCTCTCGTTGGTTTTGCCCAAGAAGTACAAAAAAAAAAAAAAAAAAAAAAAAAAAAAAAGACAAGAGACAAGAGACAAGAAAACCAGAGGCTAACAAAGTTGCTCGGCGAGTCGAGCCGCGGAGAGCCAGATGATTGCTTGTGAGACACGGGGAAGGGGCACTTTGAAACCGCTCGTATGACAACAACGAGCTACAATTTCTCAAGTCAAGTCTTGGCAGAATTTCAGAAAATCAAATGGAAACTTGGCTTGTCCAGAAAATCTGCTTACAATTTCTTACAATCAATTCACATTCGCCCAATGAGTGTCACCAAATTTACCATCCACTTAGCGTAACTGCACCGCATGAGGCTCTCCTGTCACAAACGGCCGCAAGGTCGAACAGCTGGCATGAGGTACCTCACACCTCGCTCTTTTTTCGCCCTTGGCTGTGCGCAACAGCTAAATTTCAGATTTGCCAGCACCACACCGGTCACCTTGTTCGAATCTTTGTCACAAAATGTTCCGAAGAGGGGTCTCATTCTCCATGATCCTTTCATGCTGAACAGAAGTAACCGGATGAGTGAATGCTGTCCAACTCATATGCTCATTCTAAATTTTGGAGAGTGTTCATGTGGCACGGTGAGCGATCTTTTTTGGCGGATCGGCAGAAGATGCGAAACAATTAAAGCTCTCTCGGGGGAAGACTGCACTTCCTTAATTAATTCTTTTTTTCTTTTTTTGAGTGCTGTGTTGAGCAAGCGTGGCTTCTACATCATGGGCAACACGGTATGTGAATACCGAAAGGTGCTGGCTGCATCCTCTCAGTCAATCCGCATTTTCCCGTGTGCCGTGTGACTTCTGAGGTCTATGGTCGCATCAGAGGTGGCGGTTGAAATTTGACTTGCAACTGACTCGCAATTTGCCCAGGTTCACGAACCGCTTCCCTCCTACAGTAACTTACCCCGATCCGCTACCATGCGCAACCAAAGCTCTTAGAACCACTACGCTCTCTTGCCGGAAAATTAAGGCTTCCTTCCAATAAGACGCTACAGCACTTTTTTCACAGTCACTTCGTGAGGGTTGACCAGGTTTGAAGGTCAAACCTAAAACAGCACCATGACACAAGCAACGGCATTCTTCTGTTTTAGTGCCAAAAGTCGTTGTCTTTGACAAGGAATCCTGCAACGTTGACGGGTTGAAAAGGCTTGCCAAGTCGCATGGGTCTCCGAAGGGGTGTCTCGCTGCTATGGCAGACCATGCTAAGTTAGAAGTGTCCGTGTTTGTTTTTGTTGTTGATCCGTTCCTCTGCCCGATACGCTGATATTTCACAAGCGCAGCAATGATGATGGCCCGAATATCAGAAGAAGACCTGTACATCGGCTTCAGCTTCCTCCACAATGGCAGATGCTGGAGGTAGAATTTGAGGCCAAACCATGTTGGCCAAGAATCTCTCGGTGACAATTGCTGGGTGCAGTATGTCTTTGAACGAATTGGACACGGCTCCACATGCTCGGACGTGGAAGAGCGCGCTTAGAATGGTTCTAGGCTGATAAAGCTGGTATTCAAGAGCAACTGTCGGATATGCCTACTCGTCTTCGAGCCGTTCGAGGTCTTCATCGTCCTCGTCAATCTCCTCATCGATCTCCTCATCATTTCTCTCCCCTCTCTCTTCCTCTTCGTCTTCGCTGAATGCGTCATCCGACGCATCATCCTCGTCATCGAGTGACAGCATCAACGCTCGCGTAGATTGACTCTTGGTCCAATCTCTCCCGGATTCCAAGATCAATCCTCGCAGGATACCTTTTACAAGTTCCTTTTTTGACCTCGCTTCGTTGATTTCTCGCTGCATCTGTTGTACCTTTTGCACGATAGCAAGATCCTGGGACGCATCCGAATCTTGCTGCCTCGATCCTGCTGGATGCAATTGACGATTACGGATGTCCGCTTTGATGCCTTTGATGCTGTCCAGCAGCTTTGCTGTCTCTAGTCGTTGCTCTCGGATCCTTGCCTTGACTGCCGTCCGTTGCTTTCTCACCGCGCGAATTTCGTTGAACACCTTGAGGAACTCAAGCGCCTGGTCGTCTCTCTCTTCCAGTAGCTTTCTTGTGCTGGCATACTGCTGCTGTTTCTGATTTACGTCGTCTACCGACCCTTTGTTGCGGCTGTCGTCCGGCGATGTTGTGGAAAGCACCTTCTGGATGACCGCGCTCGACTCTAGCGCTCTCGCCATCTCGACTTTCAGCTTATCCTCTTGTAGCAGCAGCTTGAATCTCTCCACCTTCTCCTTGATCTGCCATTCCAACGCCGAGGTGCTGGTCGGCATCTTCATCGGTGAGTCTGCTAGCTCATTTTCGTAGGCTTCCCAAAAGTCGAGCTCCTTGGCTTTTCGTGTGAGATTGTGTCTGCGGTTCTCGACTTCGTAGTATATCGCTCGTTCCAATGGTGACAGCTGAAGCGGTGTTGAAGAAGAAGGCGTGGAAGAGGAGGATGGCGCGATGAGATTACGCAGCTCACTGCCTCTGAGATTTGACGGCCCAGCGACGGAGGATGCGGCTTGTTGTGCTGCCGTGTGAGAGTCGATATGCTTGTCAAAAGTCGCCAAGATTGCGTCTAGTGGCGATACAGTCATTATGCCATGCGTGTAGTAGGAACGTGAATTCGAACCCAAGGCGCGGACGAGGCTATCGCGATAGTAAAAAAGATCAAGCCAAAGTTGTTCAGGTGGTCCTAAAAGCTTGTTGTTCAATGCAAGGGATGTAGCAATTGCAACGAGCCAAAGAGGTCGGATATGGCGGTACGCGAGCAGCCTGAGTAGCCGTAATCGTTGCTCGAGGCGAATCTGATGAGGGGGAATGGATGGTGATGTATGAAAGTATCGTAGGGTGAATGCAAGTATCGAGATCGAAAGCACATCAACATCTTGAAAGCCGTCATCCGAACACCGTTGCACCCTGCCTGCGAACAGATCCTCGACGCGTTCCAAACGTAGAGACGTGTCGGCCCTGTGGCCAATTCTCGCACCTTTTTGATTTTGTTAGACTGATCCAAGCTTGAGGGTCAATCCACTTGGTCATCTGCCGCAAGCCAGCTGCTACGAGGCATGACCGATCTTCGGAAGGCACGATGAGCCTTGGAGACTCAGCCACGAATCACTCGTTGTCGAATGAGAAAGCATGTGATGCTCTCAAGTATTCAAAAGGTCTCGCTCAAAAGAAAGCGAGATCACAAGTGTCTGTCGAAGTTCACCGCATCAGTCTGGGGGGTTGGTTTGTAGACTCATCGACGGTAGCTCCTGGCGAGGAGATACAACAACAGCTCTGAGATGCCCTATCTCCCTTTCTGAAACCGCCGTCTTTTCGGCTTCTGCCGACTACAAGGACGATAAGATTTCCGTAGACCGAGAGAGTCCTGTCGTCGGTGGACGGCGAAGTGCGACGATACTGAAAAGCTTGACAAGCTTCATTGTCGTCATGGCACCACACAAGGGTGATACCAAGGCAGGAAGGAGCGGGGAACTTCAGATTTTGGCAATCCGTCTGCGATTTGGCAATCCGTCTGCAATTTGGCAATCCGTCTGCAATTTGGCAATCCGTCTGCAATTTGGCGGATGGAGATCCGAAACTGATAGGCATTCCTTATGAGAGAGGCTTAGCATCGAATGGTCGGTTGGCTAGGCGAATCAGAACCAAGACTCATGCTGAAATTCAAATCGGGCTACAGTAAGGTCTGAGCAACAAAAGAGAAAGATTAGGCTCCGAGCAGAGTTGCCGCCTTCGAAAGTCTCACCATTCTATCACTGCCATCGAGACTGCTTGCACCTTGCGACGTCCGAGGAGGCCCGATCAGGTGGAAGGATGGTCCGAAAATGGGCAGTCCCCTGGAGCGCTGCTGCTGCTTGTAGTCGGGTGTGTGAGAGAGAGCTTGACTCGACGCGAGAACGCGAGCACACTGTCAGCGCGAAAAGGCGTTTGCAGTGTCCGTCCGAATGCAGGTTCCTTGTCTCGACCTGAACTTTTTCCAATTCTGGAAGACGGTGAAGGCTTGTCTGCATGTTTTTGACGTCCGCCTGCATGATCCTAGACGCCAAAAAGGGCCTCGCTTGCTGGATTACTATTCGCTATGATCCGATTTCTTCTCCCAGCGTGGCGTGCTGGGCTCTCTCGGCGTTGCTCCCGGAACCTGCACCGAATGATGCTGACCTCGGATGTGCTGCCACGCATTGAAAATCCCACGCCAGGCGTCAGACACGAAGGATGGTAGTAATGAATTATGGCAAAGGATCGGAGAGCAGCATGAAGTGCGGGACACGATGCGAAGGATCTTCAATGTCTCAGTCAAGCGAGCGGGCCGCTGTATCCATATGAAGGAACCTAGCAAGAAGTACGTACAATATTCTCATATGATGGATTGAGAACGTAGTGGCCAATACCTCGGCGTCGCTCCATCCGCTTGCATACGCTCTGCACCATAACATCGCTCACGCTTCTTGCGCTCTTGCTTCTCCTTCTCATCTTGTGATTCACCCTACGTACCTTGTGTATTACTTGTCCCCTGCTGCTGAATCAGACGCTTCTCCCAAAGACAATGCAAAAGTCTGCAGTGGGCTTTGATGAAATGGCTCGAGACTAATTGAATTTCTTGAACCGAAAGCAATGAACATGATCGAGTGATTCAAATGGCGAGGTCTCTGTAATATTAATCCATAGGCATCATACATACTAGGTCACCGCGTGGACAAATGCTTCGTCCGCGCATGACCTTCGGTGAATTGAAGACAGTTGTTGAGATGTGGGAGCAATTGGCTCATCCGGCGGTCTTGCCATTCGGTTTCAAGGTCGTATGATAACAGCGGTATAGAGTGGTCAATGAAGCGGCATGACGGCTTCTCTGCAGGTGCAGCGGAGGTCACCTCTTGGCCGGCGCTCGCCTATGTATCCGTCTTTGAGCGAGCGAGGGAGACGTCGTGCAGCTAATGATACGCAGTATTGCATCCGTGGCCGAGTGCGAAAGGTATGTAGAACCTTGCTAGCTCACTGCATGAACCTATCTCGTTTTTTAAGTCTTGCCATCCGCACACTCTTCTCTACATCCTTTTCTCACAATCACTACCATCCAGTCGCTACTAATATCCATCATGGTTGCCATCTTCCGCACACTTGTTGCCGTCGGTACCCTTGCCGCTGCCGCCGCTGCCGCTTCTGTCGCTCCTCGCAGCTCCCAGATCACCTTCACCGTCACTAACAAGTGCCAGCATGCGTTCGCACCCATCTTCGTGCCCGCACTTCCCGGCAAGACTCAATGGAATGTTTTGAAGTCGGGCAAGTCGCAGACCTACTCTTTCTACTCCAATGACTACATGGGCAAAGTCTTCTCACCTCTCCGCAATGCCGACAAGGCGACTGGAGAGGGTGCCACTCAGGGCGAATTCTCCCTCGTTGATGGCTCGTACGATATCTCGGTGGCCCAAGGTTTCAACGTGGGCATGTATCTTCAGCTGAATGGAAGGCAATACCAGGATTACTGCCAGCCTGCCTATTGCAACAGCAAGGACTGCTTGGACGCGTACAAGACAGACAGCGGTCTGCTGACGACCGGAAGGGTCGGCGAACGAACCGTTAAGCCCAACCACAGCTGCCCTGCGACCTTCACACAATGGAGCGTCCAGTTTTGCTAGTGGCACTATCAAAAAAAGCAATCAGCTCTGATGCTTAGTTCTCACACTTCATTCTCATCGCTCGCGCACCAATAGGCTTAGATTCTATGCGTTTGAGACCAACGTTTCAGCGGTGTTTAGCGATCCGCTCTGGCTTTTAGCCATCATTGTATTGCAAACAGACTCCTCCTCTGGTTCGGTCCATGCGGTCCGCATTCTCCTTCTCTTGCATGTACCTCAGATGGTATTGTGACAGACCTTGTCCATTTTACGCCCTGATGAGAATTCTGGCTGTGGCGTTGCAACGTCACGATCGATCGCCTCTTTTAGACTCTGGACTGCGGAATTCCTCCTCTTCAATATTCCATTCGAGCGTGATCTTGTCGGCGCCGAGCATGTCGAGCATAGTACCGATGTTCCATTTGCGTTCGATGCCTCTTTTGCTCTCAGGGTCGGTAAATGACGTGGGTGTCTTATCGCCTTGCGTTCCAAGCCAATTTTCACGTTGTCGTGGTGTGGAGGATATTCCGACCGTAGACTGCGATCGACGAAGCATCTCAGACAAGTCTGGGAGAGAGGTCTGCGAGTCTGTGTTTTGGCTGTCCTCGCCTTTCGGCCTTCGGACTGGATCCTCTACTGACCGCAGCGCAGCGGCTTCCTCTTCTGCTCCGGGCGAGGTGAAGCGTGATCTGCGTAGAAGCCAGGGAGGGCTTGATGGTTCTGGTGATGTGGCAGCCTTGCGCTTGTGTGCATGTGACGCTTCGCTGACGGGCGAAGCTGGCGGCTCGAGTCCGTAATCGTCTCGAGTGGGAACGCCTCCGGAGGCCGACCAGTCTCCCCCTTCTGCTCCTGTCAGCTTCCAGAGGTCTTGTGCGGCCAATTGGCCAGCTTGACGCCATCGTGATATATCAAGCGGAAGCGTCGAAAGCGTATCCTGACGCAGGCAGTTGTTGGCTTGTTGCAGCAGGAGCAATCTGCCTTCTAGCGCTTGACGCTGTTTCCGGATGCTGGCAGATGATAAAGTTGATGCCTCTGCTCGCGTCTGCTCATAGGACCCTTTGGCTGACGTTGCTGCGGATGTGATCGACTCCATACTTTGCTGAGACTGATTCCGCTTGAGTGGAGAGCGAAAAGGCCGTGATAGCCTTGAACGCGATGGGGCCGACTGTTTGCGAGCAGGGTTAGTACCTTTGCCAGGTGTAATCCGTGAGATGTCTGTAACGCTGCTGGCGGGTTCGGATTGAGGAGCTCCTCCAAGACAAGCGGACGAAGAGGATGTGGATCGAGACGAAGGAGGGGCTGACTCCATTGTGGAACGTCTTGCCATTTGTACGGGTGGCAAGGAGCGGGAAGTGAGCTGAGTCAATTTGATGCTGCGGCGGCGTAGACAGAATTGCACGCCTCATTGCTTGTCGTTGCTTTGTGATATGCGAGCCGTTGCGCAGTGAAGTGGCCGATGATACAATGGGACTGAGGTAAGGACGAGTAAGAGAGTGAGACTCTTTCGAACCTCAGCAACGCTTCGAAAGAGCCCGACAGCTCTTCTCACCCCAATCTCATCTTGTCTTTCTGAAAGCGCAACCAAAGAGCTTAAATGACGGTCCTGACTCGACGCTGTATTGCTAAATAGAGTGTTTGCTAAATAGAGTGTCTGGAATAGGCTGTGATAAGTCGGTGCTACCGAAGAGGGATTTCGCACGACGTGAAGGAATATGTCGGAAGCACCGAAGATCTTTGTTGTAAAGCTGTAATGGGCTATCAAGTCGCAAAGTGGCCTTCTATTCGATTTTGTTGCGACATCAGTGTCGTATCCGAACCCTGCCTTTGTTGAAATTTACAACAAGACGAATCAATGACAGTCTAGAGCAGTCCCAATATCCACCTCTTCATCTGAGTATTGCACTGCTTCTATGATGATGTTGAGTTCGATAGATTCGAGCGTGACACTAGTCTGATGCCGAGTCCGTGCGTTTAGGTTTGGTGGAAGCGACAAAGTGGAGCCGACAGGCTCAATATTCGCAAACAGCTCTCTCTTTTCTCTCTCCCTCTGCATTGTACCCTGCAGATCCTTCCTCTGCCCTGAAAATCACCTGCAGCGCACGGCGACAGCCATCTTTTACATGCCGAACCGTAACTCATTGAAATAGAAACCCGAATGCAGTTTTGTTGGCTAAAGACGCTTCAGAGTAGCAACCAACACGGTACAAATTCAGTTCATCCCTTCATCCGTGGATTTCGTTACCATCATATTCATCAACCCACCTTCATCCTCACCAAACCCTGGAAACGGAGAGAATACGGCGTAACTTTCCAACCGCTGATCACTTCGCATCGATCCACTGCGCGCGCTGCCTCAACATCACACGTCAAGTCTATGCCTCTCGACCAACTTGCTCCTTATCTCGGACCATCTTCAACCTCTGGTCCGACATTCACCCTATTCAAGCAGCTCCGCGCATCCTGTGGAGTACGGCAAGCACTGCTCCTCAACTCTTTCGACCCGTCTTGATGTCCATCTTCGATATGAGCAACGGAAGCGAGGCTCACAGCCCATCCGCAACAGCAGATCAGTCTGCAATGACACAAGCACTCACCGTGGAAGAAGATTCCAGATCAAAGTCGGGGCCCGCGTCAACATTAGAAGAACATGCTGCAGATCCCCACAAAGAAGAGAGTCTTCGCGACATTGCTTCCGACAGATTACACCAGACAGACCATGGAGACGAAAACGTAGGACAACACACATCAGCGCAGGAGAATGTGCTTTCACAAGAGGTCGTGAACGAGCTAAAGGTAACGGACGACGACACGCCAGAGCAAGAAGTGCATCTCAGTCCAGCTTCGCCCTCGAAGATCCCTTCTTCGATGTCAATCCCGGAAATTAAGGCAGCGCTTGCGTCCGAGCGTGATCAGGCAAAGGCTGCCGCTGCCACTTCACAACAAGTTGTAGAGATCTCGGATAAAGCAACATCCAACGCAGAGCCAGTCATCCTTGGTATTGCTGTGGTCGATTTCAATCATCTCGTTGGGCCTCAGGTCGAGTATACCCATCCTAAAGAGCTTCAAGAGGATGAGGATTTGGTCAGATCGCTTCCTTTCCTTGCTCTTCCAGATGGCAGTCATCTCTCCGACGAGGACTTTTGCTACTTTCACTTGCATTGCCCCAAGCTTTCCAATTCAACCATATTTGGTATCTCTTGCAATCGCCAGATCGCCGCCGACGCGTTGTTGAAAAAGGGAGCCGAAGTGACGCGAAGCACTGTGCAGAAGGCCATCGTCGTCTTGGCAAAAGAGCCCGTCTTTGGACCAATACGAGAGAAACTCGGCATCGTGACACGCGCCTTTTTTGCACAGGGCGATCTGGCCAATGTTGATATCCTTGTCGACTTCCATGCAACGCTCGAGATCGGTCTGCAAAGTGGCGGCATGTCTGAAGACCGCGAGACAGTCATGTACATGGGCACCTCATTGCGCGAACTCGTTCACAAATGGCGCTTCAAGACCCTCATGCTCGTCAAGCTGCTGCTGCTACAACGTCGTATCATGTTCTTCGGCTATCCTGTCGAGCAGCTCTGCAACTACCAATACTCGCTCGTTTCGCTCATTCCTGGTCTACTCCTCAGTCTGCAGAACGCAGGCGATCCCAAGCTGCACACCCGTGCAGATCGAGTGGAGGTAGCCGACAGTCTTCGCTCCTCTGATCGGAGGAGCTTGCTCAACTTCTTGGGCATGCCTCTTGACGTCTTTGGTGAGGACGCCTTCTTCCAACCGTATTGCCCATTGCAGCAGATCGATCTGCTCAGATCACGCACTTGGCTGGTTGGCACAAGCAACAGCATTTTCAAGCAGCAGCGAGATTGCAAGATCGACGTCATTGTCGATCTCGAGCATGCTCACCTCGAGTTCCAGGACCCTAAGTTGCATCAGATCGTTAACTTGACACCAGAAGATCGCAAGTGGATGGACGAAGTCATCTCTTCTGTGGTTGAGACCTGGAATCCAGCTGATCCAACACGCCCAACATCGATGGGCTTCCACGGCAGTGACGATTACTTGCGCATCCGCTTTGAGGACTACATTTGCGCGATGCTTTCTTCGACGAAGTACGCCGACTTCTTGTCCAAGAGCGACGCTGAGCAGGTAGCCATCCAAGCACCCGATGCGTCGAATGCAAGTAGCTTTGGCGCCGAGTTCCTGGACTCGCTTCGAATGACCGAGGCTTTCAAAATTTGGAACACGGTCACGGATCCGATGCTTTTCGACATTGTGGAACACAAGCACCCCTGCGAAGGCAAAACGTCAGCAATCGAGGATGTCGGCCTGCGCTTGTCGGCAGGACTGCATGATTTGCGTCTCGAAGAGAACCTCGCACCGACGCGAGAAGCCATTGGCAGTGCCATCCAGGCCGGGAGTGCCAACTTTTACCGCCTGGCCAGCAATCTGGGCAAGGACATTGCCAAATTCCGCGCCGATCACACTGCGGCTAACCAGTCTGTCAGCAGCGGCGAGGGCACTTCCAGCAACACTGGGGCTATCGGAGGCCTCACATCTAGATTCGGGTTCTTTGGCTCCAACGCAGTATCAGCGTCGGGCGGGCAAGCGGCGGCACCAGCGACGGGAGCCACACGGGCATCAGGCTCAATCACAGGTGAAGCCATCGACGCCGATGGCCAGCATACTGGTCGATCCGGCCGTGTCGGAGCAACCAATGCGCAAGTCAACAGTGCTGGATTTAATGCTAATGAGGCCCTCAATGCAGCCGGTCAAGCTGCAGCTCACGCCGGAACTCAGGTGCGCGCTGCTTTCGGCAACTTTGGGTCTTTCTTGTCAGCTCGACAAAAGTCGTGGGCCGCGAGTCGAACCAACAGCAGCAGCAACACAAGCACCCAAACTTAGTCTTTCATCATTAGCACTTTTCCTCATAAGCACTGTTGTTGATACGCCTACGCTCCTTACTGGAACCCTGGGCCCGTAATTGGAAGCAATGTGTGACACAGCCTCGAATTGTCTGTGGCAACCCTTTTGAGCCAAAATGCAAAATTGGAAGCGTGTTGAAAAAAGCGAAGCTAGATATAACTACAGAAGCGGAGCCAGAAGAAAAGAGGAACGAACGACGAGTGAGACACACGAGACCAAACGACAGCAATGCGAAGCATTACAATCGCTTATGCCTTGTGGCGCTGATACTGAGCGACGAGCATGGCGTGGTCACGCTCATATGGCTCGAGCGTAAGCTGCTCTCTGGGCTTGAACTTCATGCCTTTCAACTTGTTGACTTCGGCGGCGAATACGGCTTCGGCTGGTGCTGTAGAGTCGATACAGCTGGCCTTGATCGAGATGAGTGCGTGACCTTCGTTCTTGAGGAACGACTCGGCGTTGTGGGCGACGATACGGGCCTGGTCTGGCTGGGCAACGTCGGCAAAGATGACGTCGACGGTGCCGACGAGCATGCGGTACTTGTGGGGGTGTCGGGCGTCCTCAACGATTGGGATGACGTTGGTACGTTTCTTGGCCATGTTGATCAAGTCACGGCCGGAACGGTGAGAGAACTCGACGGCGTAAACGATACCTTCGGGGCCTACCAAGTCAGCAACGTGCGAAACCGAGGTACCGGAGGCAGCACCAAGGTAGAGAACCTTCTTGCCTGGTGCGATGTGAATGTTGTCGAGACCACCAAGGACACCGGCAGCAAGCTTTGATCGGAAAGGGTTCCAGACACGGTACTCGGTCTTGGCAGTGGTGCCGTCAGCGCCTGCACCGGGAGTCTCGACGGAAATGCGCTTCTCGCCGTAGACTGACTCGCCGGGAGCGATGTTCTTGGTAACGAGGAGCATCTCCTTGCCCTCAGCGACAAAAATTCCAGCGTGTCGGTGAGGCTTGACAATGACATTGGATCCACCGCGAGCACCACCCTTGGCGCCGCCACGTCCACCGCCACGACCACCACGGCCTCCGGGGGCACCGCGGCCTCGAGGAGCACCACGTCCACGACCACCGGGAGCACCACGTCCACCAGGAGCACCGCGACCGCCACCGAAGCCACCACGGCCACCGCCAGCAGCACCGCCGCGTCCACCACCGAAACCGCCACGTCCACCGCCGGCACCACCACGTCCACCGCCGAATCCACCACGTCCGCCACCACGAGCTCCACCGCCACGGCCTCCGCGATCACCTGTTGAGATTTAATTTGGAAGCCAGCGCAAAAAAGAACGAGCAAGGTCAGCGCTCAGATCGGAGTTGATGCAACGAAGCATCCGAAACAATGATGATTATGCTGTCATCACGATGCGAGTATCACACTTACCAAAAGCCATATTGAGTTGTGCGAGATGTGTTTGCTTGTCTATCGCAGACTTGTCGAGAAATGTGGGCAGATGGCTGAGTTTTCTGCTTGCGTCGAACGATTATGCTCTCCTCCAAAGATTTGTATCGTCGAATGAGCCTGATGAAGCTTATAGACGAAGTGAAAGGTGATCCGAAAGATGAGGAGGTGAGTTGTCAAGGTAGGAGGGTGAAGACGAAACTTGGAACTGGCAGATCAGGTACAGCGGCATCAGAAGCCTAATCTCGAAACGGTCGGTCCACCAAAAATCTCTGCCCTCTCCAGGCCTTCTCACAATTTTGCGTTGCAGAGCTGCTGCATGCCACCAATTTTTTTCGCTTTTCTTGGTTGCCCTCCAGCCGTAAGAAGTTTAGGCTCAGTTGAGCAGTGTGGCAGAAAAAAATTCTTGGACTTCGAAATTTTTTCTCGTGCGTCTGTCTGCCCATAAGCTTCAAGGCACAGCAAGATCTCAATTCTGCCGTCTGCTGCCAAGATCACGAGTCCTCGTCTAAAAGTGCTGTCCTTCTCGGATCCGTCGGAGGTAATCGGGTAAAAATGCAAAACTCATCGGCGATTCAGTTCACACAACATCATGACAGCGGCGGCGCGCGACGCGCGAAGTAACACTCTGGCTGATTTCGCTTGTGTGTGCGGTCAAGAGCCGCGAGCTGACGGTCGAAAAAGTGATGGAACCAGCACACATTCATGATCGTGCGCACTCGTTTGATAGCATCATCACGTCCGACGACCACCCTCAGCCATCACCTAGACCTTCATCTCTCATACACAAGACTCAGTCGGCACACTGCAGACAGCCCTCACGTCAGCTTTTGGAACACCAAACGGATCTCGCTCGTACCAGTGCCACTATCCTTGTCCTACGCCAGCTCGGAGCTTCAAGGCACACAACAAAGCGGATCGACATCGCGTCATACACTTACCTGTTAAACCTGTTGACAAGCGTGCAATTCGATCAAATCATACAAGATCATGCCGAGAGAATTGATCACACTCCAGGCCGGTCAATGCGGGTAAGTATCGCAACTGCGCATATGATAGTGAATCTCGACACAAATGAGTGTGCAGCTAAGTGATGACCCACTCCCCGTTGCACAACAGTAACCAAATCGGATCGCACTTCTGGGAGCACCTTTGCCGAGAACACGGCATCGCAAAGGATGGGACGTTGGAGGAATACGCAGCCGAAGAGCAGGGCGGGGACCGCAAGGATGTCTTCTTCTACCAGGCCGACGACGAGCATTATATCCCACGAGCTATTCTCGTGGATTTGGAGCCAAGGGTAAGTTTTGCCCATGTCACTGCGGATGCAACCATGCATCGCCAGAGCTGACACGAAGGAACTGCCCCCTGATCTGACGAATACCTAGGTAATCAACAATATTCTCCAAGGGCCATACAAAAATCTCTACAATCCCGAAAACATCTACAGCAGTAAGACCGGAGGCGGTGCAGGTAACAATTGGGCACAAGGTTATGCGGCAGGAGAAAAGATCGCGGACGAATTGATCGAGATGGTCGATCGCGAAGCAGATGGTAGCGATAGTCTCGAGGTGAGTACATCAGCGCCGCTTGAGCGATAAATCGTGTAAGGCAAAAAGCATTCGATTCCGTCGGCTGGTCTTACTGACAGTGACTCGGTACTCTGAATCTGCCCTCTTTTGCTCTGCTACAGGGTTTCATGCTGATGCACTCGATCGCGGGTGGTACAGGTTCAGGTCTCGGCTCTTTCCTACTGGAGCGACTGAACGACGCTTACCCAAAGAAGCTAATCCAAACATACAGTGTCTTTCCGAACTCGGAAGAGACCTCCGACGTCGTCGTTCAACCGTACAACTCGCTGCTCTCCATGAAGCGCCTCACCAACAACGCCGACAGCGTCATTGTCCTCGACAACGCAGCCCTTAGCCGCATCGCAGCCGACCGGCTTCATTTACAGAATCCAAGCTATAGCCAGACGAATCAGCTTGTTGCAACCGTCATGGGTGCCTCCACCACCACGCTCCGCTTCCCCGGCTACATGAACAACGACCTCGTCGGAATGATTGCCTCTCTGATTCCCACACCTCGAGCCCATTTCCTGATGACCTCCTACACGCCCTTCACATCCGACAACGTCTCGAGCGGCAAAGCAACTATGAAGACCACCGTCCTCGACGTTATGCGTCGCCTCCTCCAACCTAAAAATCGCATGGTTTCCACCTTAGGCGCTTCAAAATCCAGCTGCTACGTCTCGATTCTCAACATCATTCAAGGCGACGTCGACCCACGAGACGTACACAAGTCGTTGCTGCGCATCCGAGAGAGGCACCTGGCGAATTTCATTCCATGGGGGCCAGCGTCAATTCAGGTCGCGCTATCAAAGAGGAGCCCATACGTACCGAGCTCGCATAGGGTCAGCGGCCTAATGCTGGCGAATCACACAGGAATCGCGAGCTTATTCAGGAGAATGGTGGATCAATACGATCGATTGAGGAAGAGGAGCGCTTTCTTGGAGATGTACAAGAGAGAACCTATGTTCGCCAACGATCTTTCGGAATTCGACGAGGCGAGAGAAACCGTGGCCGAATTGATGGCCGAGTACAAGGCTGCGGAGAGTCCAGATTACATTACCGGCCAGTCAGACGATCTCTGATGCGATGTGAGACGTATTGCCGCACTGGTAGAGCCATTCGACATACCCGGTGCTTGGGCCGGGCGCTTCGAGCACAACTGGAGGCTCGCCGAGGACCTTTTCTTAGGCAAGCTGCTCCGCCGAATGAACTCATTTGGCCACTCTTTCACCGTGATTGTCTCCTCGTCTTGTAATTGTACAATATCATCGTTTCGCATATGTTAGTTGCAAGGGTCTGATCAATCGATATGCAAGTTTCCTTGACATTACGAGAGCCGCGAGCTTTCATGAAGTATCGCAAAGCCGAGTCTCAGACACGCGACTCTTCGGCACGCGCCAGAAATGGAGGTTCTTTTGGAACGCCGAAATCCGAAACCATCCGCGCTTGAAGCTCTGCATTTTACCTTTGACCAACACCTCACCATCATCCGCTCAAGCTACGTATCCTCACAGCTCGCAATCATCTCAAGAGGCTAACAAACTGTAGCACAGGTAAGTAGCGCAAAGCCTCGGTCAAGTAGCTCTGCCTTTCTTCGTACCACAGATATCCTAGCGGCTGTGCTTTCAACTTTACAGAATCTTCCTCATTATGGCGCCCTCGGCCAAGAGCGGCTCCAATGCTGCAGGTGGCAGCTCCAACAGTGCAGCCTCGCTCGGGATCGGTCTTTCATCGTCCTCGTCTGGCGGAGCAGGTAGTGGGATTGGACTCGGATCGCTCGCTGGCGTCCCCGCCTCTGTCTATCCCACGGACACAATCCGCGACGTGGCCGAATCGGTCGGCATCACAGGTATGAAGGAGTCCGTGGCAGCTGCGCTAGCAGCCGATGTCGAGTACCGCATCCGCGAGATCGTTCAAGATGCCATCAAGTACATGAGGCATTCGAAGCGAGACCAACTCAAGACAACCGACGTTGACGCCGCCCTGCGCGCACGCAACATCGAGCCCATCTACGGCTTCCTCCCATCTTCGTCAGGGCGTTCTGGAGCAAAGAATCCATCGCGGTATACCGCAGGCCCTACATTCCGCCGCGTACAGACAGCTTCGGGCGTACCATTGCACTATGTCGAAGATGAAGAGATCGACTTTGATAAGATTATAGAAGCGGGACCCAAGATCGGTATCGGACGCGGAGTGGGATGGGGCGCTCACTGGTTGGCGATCGAAGGTGTGCAACCTGCTGTGCCGCAGAACCCGTCGCCTATTGCTATTGCAGAGGCGAAAGGGGCTTCTGGATTCATGGGTCCCACTTCAACGCAGCCCAGCGCAGTCGCGCCTGCCGCGAAGGCGGTTACTGTGGCAGGGGGCGACGGTCAAGCAGTCGCCAAGCCGCTCGTCAAACACATCCTCTCTCGCGAGCTGCAGCTCTACTACGAGCGCCTCACCAAGTCCATTGTCAGTCCACCACCAGAAGCAGACGAAGATCTTGACGACGAGCCAGAAGAGCCAGAAGAGCCAGCGCCCGCAGCTGCTCCATCAGCCGCGCACGATACAGACATCAACATGGACTCTGTCAGTTCACCGACGGGGATCGTCACACCACCACGGCCCACCGTTGGCCTTGCGAAGCCGCTCAAGACCTTCGCTCAGAAGGGATCGGGCAATCACGTACGCGACGCCGGTCTCGCCAGCTTGCGTGGCGATCCTGGTCTGCACCAACTCGTACCCTACCTCATCCAGTTCGTGGGTAGTAGGGTTATCGACATCCTGCGTTCGCCCTCGGATGATGAAACAGCAGAACAGTCGACGGGTACAGCTGTGCGAGAAAGCCGTCAGATCAGCGCTGCGGACAATCACATGCTCGGGGTTCTTCTTTCGACCGTTCACGCCATCTTGGTGAATCCCCACATCTTCATCGAGCCATACCTGCATCAGATGATGCCTTCGATTCTCTCCATCCTGCTCACTTCTTCGCTAGCAGAACCGGAGCTGCTTCGTCAGCTGAGCAGCTCAGACGACGTCAGAACGCCGCTCGTCACTGCCGGAACTTCTTCATATTCCCTCCGAGCCCATGCTTCGGCATTGCTCACACGTGTGGTCGACACCTTCGGCTCCTCCTACCCGACTCTCAAGCCGCGTGTCGTAGCTACATTGCTCAAGGCTCTCATGACCGGCGTGGTCCCCGGCTCCAGCGATCAGGATTCAGCATCTCGTTCCCACAGCGCCTCAACACGCGAGCCACGGGCAAGTCCAGGCACAAAATTGGGTGCACTCATGGCCCTTCGTCGTCTTGGGAAAGCAAGTTTCCGTATCCTCCTTTCCACCTCTTCGCAGCTCAACGCAAAGCTCGGCGACACAACGGAGCAGTCCGGCACGTCCGCAACCTCGCTGCGACTCTTGGGCGAGTGGATGCAGTCTTGGGAGGCAGGCACGTTGCACACTGAGGGAGGGAACAAGGAGTTGAGAACTTTGCAAATGAAGCCGCTGATCAGTCAAGTCACGGGAGCACTGCATGCGCTTTTGCCGCCTCACGTTGCGCCGAGTGCAGAATTGACAGGCACGAAGGAGGAGAGGGCAGAGAGGCTGAGGGACGCTTTTGGTTTGTATTGGTGGAGCAAGGTGGTGGCTGTTGATGCTACAGCGAGGGCTGCTCTGGAGACCGAGTTGACGATGCGTAGCAGTAGCAACGGGGCGATCGCGGCGGATCCGGCAGTGCAGACGAAGGAAGAGTCATAGGTGGGCTCGCGGCATCTTCGACATTTCGGTTCATGTCAGTTCTTCTGTCTGTGACTTTTCTGTGCTTGTACCGTATCACACGTTCTGTTGAAATCGCACGCAACATGATGAACAAAATGAAGCTTTTGTAAGGCACGCCCCTTCGTCTTTCATCTTGACGAGAGCAGTCCCGATGCAGTCGTACGAAGGGCGAGCTGAAAGGGGACGGGAGAAAACGCCCATGCATGCCTCCGATAAGACCAAGCTAGGAGGGAGTCGGTGTCCCACGCTTTGTAGGAGAGCAAAGGGCCCTGTGCAGCAGCAGCAGCAGCTGCTGCTGGCCCGCGCGCCCACCTTTCCAAGAAAAAAATAATTAGACTGCTGAACCGCGCGCCCAAGACGGCTCTATCTCTGCCAAAACTAATACAGGGGAGGGAGCGAAAGCATAAATACCAGCGAATCCTGTTTCCCACTTCTCCTCTCTCCCTTTTCTCATCCCTCTCGGAAAGTCCTTCAGGAACGGGGCCCAGGATAGAGGTAACCCAGTAAGGCGAGAGGGGTCCGGTCAGGCCCGACGAAACGAGGTGCTGGTCGTTAGTAGCGGGGCGATTCCCCAAGAAGTCCCATCGATAGGGCAGGCAGCGCTGACGGTTAACAACACCGGGCGCAAACGAAGTCCTCTGGCAGAGTCCGGAAGAGGACAAGACGAACCCATGAAGGGTCGTTGGTACAGTCGTGGTTGGCTGTTCCCCTCCACTGAATAGTTCACCGGAACGACTCCGGTTGTGAACGCTGTCGATGAATTTCAACAGGTAGGGGCGAGGGAGTACCTCGTCCGCAAATGACCGCCTCCATGGATTTGGAGGCCGAGCATGGATTTTGGATCCATTTGCAACGCACGCCCTCATAGGCCTGCGGGTTTTTTCTCAACAGCCCCGACTTAGTCGTGGGTTAGGCATCGATCCCCCCCCCCGCGAATCCCAACATCTTCATCAAGGAAACTCTTCCTTCACGGTACTCTCTCGAATCAAGGCAAGCTGGTCGGCTTAACGCGCGGTGTATCCGATCTTTTTGCGAATCTGGTTCGGTATGAATGCGAATGCCCATATACGAAGGATCCCCATTCTCCTTGATGGAGATCTTCAAGATTGGCAGCAGGTACCGCCTACTTGGCAGGGCCGAATCCTGTTTTGAGAAGGCGATGCTTTGCTCCTCCGCGCAGTTTACTGTAGTTTGCTGGAGCAAGAAGCGTCGTTCTCGTCGTTGCCGAATGTCATGAAAGTCAAAAGCTGTCTCTTGCATCTGTGATCCTGTGTGCTTTATCGTGTCTTTGAGCTCTGTATGCGCAGTTCTGAATCAGGTCACTTGAATCGATTTTGTATGGAGTAGTCACGCTCGGAAGCGGTGTCACGATGCGAAGGCTGCAGCGTGGGTCTGCGCTTGCTCAGTACGCAGTCGCTCTTGCTTCGAGACTCGTGACGGATGATAAGTCAGCTTTAATGGACAAGACACACTTTTCATGCCATGGTAAGGTAAGGATGGTATAATACAAAACTGATGCTGTAGAGGAGATGGTTGGAAACGAAACACATGGCTAGCGTTTTGATTGCGAGGCAGCCTCTGTTCGGGTGGATTCAGTAAGGATATGAACCAGGTTAGGAAAGGTCAGTGAGCTGTGCTTTTCGGTGAGTCAATCTTTATTTTGCGCTGCGCTTGAACTCACCTCTTCTTGTTGCGTCTTCCAACAATTGAGTGTCGACGGCGGCGGCGGGGATGTGGACGTATCGGACTACAGAGCCTCGGATGAATGCCGATTTGACGGCCATCTGAATGGAACGAGGTTTCCATAGTGAATGCGAGATGGGATCAGATGTCAGTCGTGAGTGTGTGCGCTGTGAAAATCGGATAACAGGTGCCGTTGGGACGGTCCAAGGCGGATAAGGAGTGGGAGTCTCACCATATGAGGATGTTTTGCCTCATCAAGAACGCGGATGTTGTCGATCTTGAAGTTCAAGAATCTGCAGTCCCAAGTGAGAGAGAGGATTGATAGAGGCAGCGGTGCAGCACAGTGTGTCGTGATGGTTGTTGTAGAGGCGAGAGAATGGTCGAAGAGGATGATATGTCGAGAGGCGAACAGTAAAAGCACGAAAGAGGATCAGTATGCTGTTTCGTTTGCGCGTACGACGACAACGTGTGTGTGTGTGTGTGTGTGTATATGTGTATGTGTATGTGTATGTGTGTGTGCACTCACTGATCGACACTCTTCAGCGTTCCCTGGATGGCGAGATCATTCTTGAGTTCAATGGTGACCTGCTGCCCTGTGAGGGTCTTGAAAGCCGAGAAGATGAGCTGGAGAGTACCAAGACGAATGAGTTGAAAGGTTTTCGGGGTAAATCGTAAAGCGTCAGTCTATGGTCAATCCTTTGTTGTCGAGTTTCTTTCCTGCGGTGAGCTGCCTCCTCTTCGACCTATACGTACCATCTTGTCGGATCCGTGGTGTCAGGTATTGGAGGGAGAGCTGAGCGATGGCGATGGCGATGGTGAAATTGTGTATCCAAAAAGCTTCTGCTCCACGGTGGGGTGTTGAGGAGCTGACCTCACGTGACACCCCTTCTCTTTGAGATTTTCAGGCTTGGAGATAGGCTCTCCTGCCGAGACCCTCTTTGTTTGGCTTTCTTCTGAGCACTCGCGCACACTCCAGGCAGCGCGGTTGCAATTGATTCGATACCTTTGTATGATTCCATCGGCATCACCCTTATTCGCTTTCCCCTGTCTCATCCACAACAGGAAGTAGCTCAACATGTCTACCGAACAAATCACTCAAGGAGTAGCCAATGCGTCGCTCGAGGCCTCTGTTGCCGCCGCTACCGAACAGAAAGTCACGCCTTGGGATGTCGAAGGAGCTACAGTCGACGGTCAACAAGTTGCCATCGACTATGACAAGCTCGTCAAAGAGTTTGGCACCCGCAAGATCGACCCTGAGCTTCTCACTCGCTTCGAAAAGCTCACTGGTTGGAAGCCGCATCCGCTTCTTCGCCGCGGAAGCTTCTTCTCTCACCGAGAATTAGACAAAATTCTTGACCGATACGAGCAAGGCAAACCTTTCTATCTCTATACTGGCCGTGGCCCCAGTTCGGACTCTATGCATCTCGGCCATTTGATCCCATTCCTTTTCACAAAGTGGCTTCAAGACGTGTTCGACTGCCCTCTGGTCGTCCAGCTCACCGATGATGAAAAGTTCTTGTTCAAGCCCGCTCTCAAAATCGAACAGGTCAAAGACTTTGCCTTCAAAAACGCCCGAGATATTATCGCCTGTGGGTTCAAGCTGGAAAAAACATTTATCTTCAGCAACCTCGATTACGTTGGTGGAGCTTTCTATGCCAACATCGTCCGCATTTCTCGAATGATTACGATCAATCAGTCAAAGGGCACTTTCGGCTTCACCGACAGTGACAGTATCGGAAAGGCGCACTTCGTATCCATCCAGGCTGCGCCTTCTTTCTCCAACTCGTTTCCTCAAATCTTTGGCGAGAAACACGATGTGCCTTGTCTGATTCCATGCGCCATTGATCAAGATCCGTACTTTCGCCAGACGCGTGACGTCGCGAGCCGTCTCAAGTACCCTAAACCCTGCCTCATCCATTCAAAGTTCTTTCCCGCACTGCAGGGCTCTCAAACAAAGATGAGCGCAAGCAACGAGAACAGCAGCATCTTCATGCACGACACTCCCAAGCAAATCCAGAAGAAGATCAATAGCCATGCCTTTTCCGGTGGCCAGGAGACGATGGAGGAGCAGCGCAGGCTTGGCGGTAACCCCGATGTGGACGTGGCCTACCAGTATTTGACTTTCTTCTTGGATGATGATGAGGAGGTGGATCAGATTGCAAAGGACTACCGAAGTGGAGCATTGTTGACGGGAGAGTTGAAGAAGAAGTGCATTACAGTGTTGCAGAAGGTGGTGAGCAACTTCCAGGGAAAGAAGAAGGCGGTGACAGATGAGATGGTCAGAGAGTTCATGAACAAGGATAGGAAGATCGATTCTACCATGCCCCCGGCAGGGTCGACGGCGTCAAAACAGCACGAGTTGAGTAAAGACACTGTGGTCGCTTCGACATGCTTGTAGATGCGTTGCTCGTTTTTCAAAACATCTATTTTGGCTCTGTCACTGGTCGAATAGAGCATCATACCATCATCCTGCCCTCTGCACATTCTCTCGTTTTGGAAGCGTGTCCTGTGCTTATGCTGCGGAAATATTCGAAAGAGATGGGCTTGATCATCGTGATGCAAGTGGTTCCAAACACATGCAATGCGTACGTTGAATTGACTGAGGTCGTGGCAGATGTTGTGGATCGAAATATCAGATCTGCTTGCTCGTGACATCTGTAGGGGAAAAAAAAAAGATGAATTGAAAAGTTAAAATGGAGTAGGAAAATGCTGACGAGAAATGTGGCTCAAAATTGGTATCTCGCGAGTGTTAGATTGTGATGTTTAATTTGCGCGATTTGTGCTCGCACGGACGTGCTGTGAAATATTTGACTTAACTGTGACGTCGACTGACACGATGGCTTCTACGCCACAGCTAATAGGGTGCAGTGGTACCAGGCCGGTCAGTGCGAAGTGGCTGTTGGAGAAGACGCCGAAAGTGAGGTGTGTCTCTTGTATTTGCTTCGCGCATGTTCAGCGTTTTGAACGCCGCTGGTTACGCTCTCAGCCTGCTGATGCTGCATTTGAAAGCATGGGAGACTTTGATGCGAAGAAAAGCTCTGTCTGACAAAAAGATATGACGCTAAGCCTGTCGTCTTGTCATGCTTTCATACGGAAGAGGAGAGAACGGCTGCCGAACAGGCGGGTCTTTCCGAAGGGGTTCGTTTGGGAGTGGGGTACATTCATTCAGTTGATGGCTGTTGCTGGAGACGCCGAGGTGCACACACTAACGGTAACCGAGTAGCATAAGCGACTCAGGGATTAGCTCTAATTCCATCGTATCCGTATATGTAACTATCGGACAGGCGAATCAGCAGAAAGACAGCAGCAGCCATTACGCGAGCTTTGCGCACCACCAACCAGCATGGCAAATCAGTTGACCATTTTCATGTAACGCTACACGACGTCGTCGTCGCCAAGTAGGCCAAGACCACAGCCGACATGAAAAAGGGCAAAGTTACATTGCCGTATTGTTGAAGGTGGCGTCTGTTTGGCTTGCACGCAGCGACGACTCTCCTCATATTGTTATTCATTCTTATCCAGAAACAAGAGCGGGCCGTGCGAGGAGTGTCATCCCTCACCAATTTGGTCATCCCTAGACAAACAAATGTCGTTCCGATAATCTCGATCAAGCACTCAGCAAAGGAGGATGGGACGTGCGAGCGTAACTTGAACGAAAATAGCCGAGCGTAATACAGTCGACCTTGTGAGCTGTGCCAAATGAATACAGTAAGTGTGTAGCTGAACGTTGCTGTCTAACTATCGGAGCTCGCGGACGAGTGTTGGAAACGACAGAACGACATCAAGGCGGGGGATGAAGGAGAAGCAGTTGAAAGAATGGAGCTCGACGATTGGATCAACAGAAGATAGGCGATATCTTTTGTATTTGCGGAGATTGAAACATGGATGCGTGATTGAGGGCTGCGGGAAGGCTGCAGAGAAAAAACCATGCATTCATCTGCTTCGGTTAGCATTGCAGACCACATGTGTTAGGGTTGATGGCTGCAATACAGTGCTGGAGGTGTTGTGCACGGACCTTCGCATGGCGGGAAAGATGAATTAGCTCAGATGGCAAGGTTCTGCAATCATCACCTGAATCTATCCAGAATATTCGCAGTTGGTTCTTGTGACAGGACTGCCCGACGAAATGGACTCGGATTTGCCACTTTTGACTAATCAGCAAGCGGACGGCTGACCGGCAAGGCAAGCCGAAGATGGTTGATGGAGTCAAGGTTAGCGAGCCCGCGGCAACACGGATTGCTAGCGACAGGGGAAATGTCGAAGGAAAAATCCTGTGAAATCCGAAAACGCGACGAAACAAAATGAGAGCCCCGGCCTCACTACTTTGTGTCGGAAGCTCCCACAGCATTTCAACTCCGCTCTTCTGTGGTCTTTCATCGAGTCTGGCATGTATGCTACGCAAAGAAGGAGACAAAACCTGAAAAGAACGAGCGAGAGGCTGCTAGCAAGTGCAGCAAGGATGCCTAGGTAAAGACGCTGTCTAGTTCAAGCTAAGCAGCCTTCGGTGCGCTTCGGTGGTCAGTCTGTGAACGAACATCCTAGCACGAACCATGAAGGCTAATGTGACACAAACAACAAGAACGTTGGAGGGCCCTTACAGTCAATATAAAACACAGCTCCAGTGGGTCGTTCACGCGGCAAATCGCAGCAAAAGTGAAACATGCAGTGCATGCAGGGTGAAAGTAATACAACACGAAGCAATATAGTGGTGAGCAATTTAATGTGCGTTACCAGACCATCGCATAGGAAAGAGAGCGTGGGCGAGACGGGAGTTGAAATGCAGATGGGCTTGATAGATGTGGGTCGTGTGTCACCTGTCGGTTCTATTTCGGTTTTCATGCTGGCTATCCAACCCTGTGATGCCAACGATTCAAAAGGCAGGATATCGAGCTGCAGGGTGCAGTAGAGCAGATTGATGAAATTGGTCCTCTTTGCAAGAGATGGTTGACCGCTCTCTCGGAAAACCCGCTCTTAAGCTTTATTTTTTTATTCTATTTTATTTTCTTGCTGAAATTTTTGGAAAATGGTAGGCATCAGGAAAAGGAGGAGACAGAGGAGAGATTTCATAGCCACACGACTAATCAGCCGCTGATCTTTGTGGCTGCAATCATCTGCATGACATTTTCAATCAGCAACACACATTTGCTTGATTGATTCTTTACTTGGCCGTTCAGTCTCTCTTATCTCAGATGCGTCACACGAGCACCGTCCGAGCACGCGCATACAGTGCTTTGGCTTGCTTGCAGCACTTGTGCGGGCGATCTCAATTCTGTGCTGTCACGGGAACGAAATCGGATCTGCCACGCATAGAGTCAAACAAGGCTCGCCAGGGTATGCTAGTGCGTTTTTCAAGACAAGGAATCAAGCAAACCTAACTCGTGACCATGGACAAAGGAGTTGAGGTACAAGCCATAGAGGAGGAGGGTGGAGCAATATGGCGTGTGTGAGGGGAGACGCCCTGTTCATGTCTCGGGCTTAGTGTAGATTTTCATGAACAGACACAGACAGGCATGGAGCTGCTGATCTCGAATCATGCCTGACCAATTGGTGTAAACCCTACAGCTGATCTCGTACCACGGTTAACCTTTATCCAGCATTCTGAAACCTTATGCGGCCTTGAAATTGCAGTGTCTCTGATTCGCCTGTTTCTCTCCACCCTGTCTCTCGTCCTGACCCTCATTCCTCCACCTCACTGTAATTTGACCTTTTTTTCTTCTTTTTCTTTTCGACCTGAACCACGCTCAATTTGCAGTGAATCTGGCTCGCCTACTCCTTTTCGTTGAGCAAGACCGAATGCTGTTGCTGTTGCTGTTGCTTTTGCTGTTGCTGCTGCCACGCCTCAAGCCTGTCTGCATCACTCAACTCTCCTCTTCCGTTTTATTCTCTCTCTAATCTGGCTATCGTCCCTGCCGCCACGCTCACTGATCTGTTTCTGTGCCTCTGCGTGCTGCTGCATAATTGCCTGCCTGCTTGCTTCCTTCCGCCCGACTCCGGTGTCAATTGTCTGCTTCATCGATTGCGCTCGGCTCCTTGTTCGCCCTCTCCACCCGGCCATCTTTGCATCCGTCCTCCCACACCAACCAATCCCATTCCATCACCCCCGATTACAAGCTCATCGCCACCGTTCCCGCGTACCGTTGCCATCAACATCACCAAACACCCCCACCACTTTTTCGCGACTCATCACCTCCTTTCTTATCGTGCCTGATCACCCGGGTTTGATCGCCATCAATTTCTGCAGACCGCACCAACAAATCGTCCTACTTCCACCTTGCCACAGTCAGACCTTGCCCATTCGACGTCTATCGTGCTTCTCCGTATAACCCGATACCACGAACGAAAATCTCTAATTCAGCACGTCCATAGCTAGCACCATCACTGAGCACTGCCAGTGTACCACTCACATATTCCACTCTTTTCGCAAGGTCGATTTGTGTTCTGCTTGATAGCGAAGCATCCGAGCGCGCTACTCCTGTATCATCCTCCGACAACAGCGGTCACGGCACCGATCGAACCAATTGCGTTACAAGGATACACTTCCGCACGACTCCGTGGCGCTCCTGATCCAACCTCGACAGCTCCATTCGTTTGCCCTGCTGCCCCCATATATCGGTTTTTCATCGATTACATCTACCAGCCGAACGCTTCATACTGGTCCTGTCCACTCGACTTACTCAACAAACGTCATAGCACTCATCCAGGCTCTTACATTGAAGAGAAGCCAACATGTCATCTGCAGGGTAAGTCTTAACTCTTCCTCGCTCGAAAGCTGGCTTTCCTCCCACCAAAACCTAAGTCCCTATTCTACGGTACGAAGCATTCAAATGGCTCGGTGAGAACACACAAGGCAAATTTGGTCATGCAGCCCATCACAGAGCCAAAACTGTGGTTTTCACCAGAGACAAGCAGTGATGTGATCGAAAGCCTCGGTAGCATCCGTCCTCGGATCGTGTCGGAGAGGCGACAGCGCGCACTCGCAGCCGGCTTGATTGGTCCAACTCGCACGCTTGTGTCCACGCTTCGACGCGAGATCCAGCGGAGCCCACGATGTTGGGTCTGCTCAAGATCACGTCGGCCCTTTCGCCTGTTGGAGCTTTTCGAGAAGAGATCAAAGCTCATCAGCGTCCTCGAGTCCGCATGAGGGTTCGTGTTCCCGACTTATGGACGGACCTGGTCGCGCTACTGTGATTCGACCAGTGCGCACTCCTTCCGCTTTTCACACCCATTTTTTTTTTTTTTTTTGCTCTGCGCCACTCTGGTGCGCCTGCTTAGTATATAGAAAGAAATGATCGCTGACATCTGACACTCACCTCACCTCTCGCACTCGGACATGAACCGGCGCCCCTCGCACTCCTGGCATCTACCCTCTCCTTGATACATATCAGCCCTTCTCATGAACACGGCGACAAAGCCTACAGCAACGTAATCACCTCCACATGCACTCCCGGCCCAAGTCCCGTCAACACACCCGGTGCCATTTCCGCATTACCTGTACCGATGGCTGGCGGACCACATCACCACCATCCAGCCATGCCGTCCAACTCCATCTCGATAGCGGGCGCTTCCCAAGATCAAAATACACCAGGAAGCTATGGCCCCTCTTCTGTGAACGCATCCTCAGATATGGGCTCCGTGATGACAGAAGACGAAGAGGATCTCGAAGATTATGGCAAGGGTGGATATCATCCCGTCCATGTCGGCGACACTTTCTCCGAAGGACGTTACCTGATCGTCCGAAAGCTCGGCTGGGGTCACTTCTCCACCGTCTGGCTTGCAAAAGACAACAAGATGAAGAGGCACGTTGCGCTCAAAGTGGTCAAGAGTGCCCCTCACTACACAGAAACTGCGCTCGATGAAATCAAGTTGCTCCAGCGGCTTGTTTCCGCCAACCCCAACCATCCAGGTAGACGTCATTGCGTATCGCTTCTCGACCACTTTCGACACAAGGGTCCCAACGGCTCGCACGTATGCATGGTCTTTGAAGTGCTCGGCGAGAATCTTCTTGGTCTCATCAAGAGATATCAGCACCGAGGTGTTCCACCACACATCGTCAAGCAAATCGCAAAGCAGGTTCTTCTCGGCCTCGACTACATGCACCGAGAATGTGGTATCATTCACACCGATCTTAAGCCCGAGAACGTGCTCATCTGCATCGACGATGTCGAGGCGGTGGTCGAAGCCGAGTTGCGGTCCAACCCTGCTGCAGTGCCAACAAAGTTGGTTGGTGTTCCACCAAGTCAAGGCCGAGGAGGCACCCAAACGCCAAAGGGAGACGGCATCTTTATCACTGGCTCACAACCGCTGCCAAGCCCTAGCAGCAGTCTCGGGTCAAGTCCAATGTTCGACAAGTGGGCGTTTGGCATGTCCAAGATTGACAAACCTAGCATGTCTGATAGCGAGAACGGCTTCCGAAGTGGCGCTAGCAGCGAGGCAGCCGGTTCGAAAGGCGGTTCTCTCGCCACGAGCAAAGAGAGGGAAAAGGCAACTGAGGT
Source organism: Melanopsichium pennsylvanicum (assembly GCA_900208305.1). NCBI lineage: Eukaryota > Fungi > Basidiomycota > Ustilaginomycetes > Ustilaginales > Melanopsichium > Melanopsichium pennsylvanicum. Next base: position 236,254 of record OAPG01000009.1, read on the forward strand.
GATCGGCCAAGGCATTTCTCAGCTTAGCACAAACGGCTCGAGTAGCGTGCCTACTGACTCTTTCGGCAGTAGGATGACTACGGGCGCACCTCAGCAGAAGGGTCCGTCTCTGCTCTCCTTGGGAGCTCCGCGGGTGCCGCAAGAACCTGAACAAGCAAGTTCCGCACTATCCTCCGAGCCAGCCGCAGAACCCACCGACTCGCCTTCACCCATGTCCATGGACTCCCCCAGCCCTACCAACCATAACGAACCAAGCCCCATGGACCAGGGAATGCATCCACCCGCGCCCGCAGCCGGCGATCCTAACACCCTGCCTCCACCTCCACCTTATGACCCAAGCTCGCTGGAACGCATTACCGTCAAGATTGCTGATCTTGGAAACGCCTGCTGGGTCGATCACCATTTCACCAACGATATTCAGACACGGCAGTATCGTTGCCCTGAGGTGATTCTGGGTGCCAAATGGGGTCCGAGTGCCGACATGTGGTCAGCATCTTGCATGTTCTTCGAGTTGTTGACCGGCGATTACTTGTTCGACCCTGCAGCTGGCACCAAGTACAACAAGGACGACGATCACGTGGCACAGATTATCGAGCTTCTCGGCGACTTCCCAAAGAGTCTTGCTTTCGCTGGCAAGTACTCTGCTGACATCTTCAACCGTCGAGGAGAACTCAGGCACATCCACAAACTTCGCTTCTGGCCGCTCATTTCCGTCTTACAGGAGAAATATCTGATGCCGTACAACGAGGCAAACGAGCTCTCAACTTTCTTGACGCCCATGTTGCGGTTGCATCCAGAGAAACGTGCTGGTGCACGAGAATCGTTGGACCACTCTTGGATCGATGGAATCGTGGTGCAAGGTGAAATCGAGCAGGCAATGCGACAAGCCGGAATCGATGTAGACGCTCTGGTTGCGAGCAGTCCCAGTGGACGCAGTCTTCCACCTGGCTTGACACCGAGCGAAGCAGATGCACTGAAGCCAGTGGGAAGCGTGGGTGGCAGCAGTCCAGCACCGCTCAACTTGTCTATGCAAGGACTTGAGGACGCGAAGAGGAGAGCGGCTTTGCATCAGGCCGAAGCAGTACACGCAGCACAGAATGGCATCAGTGCAACCACTGGCGCGGCGAATTCGGCACTGCCTACTCCAAATCACGGATCGAGTAGGGATCCCGTGCAGCAATTGCAAGCAGAGGCGTTGGAGAGGGGCAGTAGCAGCGATGGAGGTGACGAGAGTCACATGACCGTCAAAGGTTTGGCGACGGAGATGGAGAGTACGCCAAAGCTGAATGCACAGCAAGGTCAACCGCAGGGTCAACCGCAGCAAACGCAAGGTGGCAGCGCTAACAGGGAACCCGGCTCGCCCAGCCCTCAAGGCCTGCCCCGCCCAGTTGCGACAACCGTGCAATGATTTCGATGCCCATATCCGTACTGAGCCTCGTATTCCCGATCGGCCCAAGGTTTCTCAATTCTTCTCACTCGCTTGCAAGACACTCACACACACATACATACATACACACACACACACACACACACGTTTACTTGTACCATCAGATACCATGTTTTGTCTTGAATAAGTTTTCGAGTCCTCGACTCACTGCTGTTGTTTAAATTGAATTGATCATCTTTTTCGTGCGCTTCTATTAACGATTGTATCTAGGCTAGATTGTATTGTGTATGGAATTGGTGCAAGAGGATGCTGAGAGCCGTTCAAGAGATTTGGCCTGACGGGAGAGAGGGTTTGGGTGGTGCTTGACATCATCGGTGTAGTTGATTGACTATTTATTTCAAGTTTTGTCTTGCATAGGTGAGATGATCAAGAGTGTTTGTTAGCCAAGGTACAGAACTAATTCCAATTGGTTTTTTTGAGTAAAAAAAAAAGGGGAGCATAACTTTATCTCGTTCAAAACAGATTCAACATCTTCCTTCCCCATCACCCTTAACGTCGATGATCATCATCATCCTGTAATCTTCTCACAAGAACGCACAATTCAAATCACAAATAATTGTTCAGTTTTCTTTCTTTTCTTTCTTTCTTTTTTGGTATTGTAGAATGCGATTCATTCGTCTCGCCTCGATTGAAATATGCCTTTGGATTCTTTTGAGATGCAAAAAAAAAACCCCTGAAAGATGGTAGGTAGTGTACAAACGACGCTAGAAATACAAATACAAAATCATTCATCATGATTTCCACAAGAACTCGAGCACTTTCAAACACATATGCGCGCCAAGGGGAAGCGGGAGGAATCAATAATGACTTGCAAACGAGTCATCCCACCTATCGCTATGCATAGCCGAATGACTCTCAAAAGACCATCCAGCGGAAAAATCCACATGCGTCATGCGATTGCTCGTAGCTGCTGTTTTGCTTGCACTTCTCGACCCCAATAAAGTTTTCCTACTGTTGTCACTACCGCTGCTGCTGCTGATGCTGCTATTCGAAAAGCTGGCGAATTGCGGTGGAGGCCGTAAAACACTACCGCCACCCATCTTGTTTTGCGAGTATGCCGTCCGTGACGTTGCCCGCGGAAGTGTTGCTGAGCGGAATGGCGACTTTGACGCCATCGTTGAGGCAGCAAAAGCTGATGTGGTTAGGTCCTGAATAATTGAGTTGTACGCCGATGAGGAAGAGCATGGCGATGAGGTCGAATGTCTACGTTGTTCAACAATGGGTGTTGATGAAGCGCGATGCGATTGCGACAATTCTGTCACTCTCTTGCTTGTGTTCGTGCGCGCTATTGGTAGCGATTGCGGTCGAGAACTTGACGTAGCAGACCAAGGTGAAGAGCAAGACGGAAGAGTGCCAAGACTCAACCAGCTGTTCTTGGTTGGCGAAGATGGGGCAAGATCCGAGAGCTTCTTGCTGAGTGTCTCTGGTGCAAACGTCTCTCTGTCCACGTCCATAGAGGGAGGTGACATGAGACCAGGAGATGTGCAAACGCTTTCGTCATCATCGGCTCGGGACCAGAGAGATGCCGAGTCGTCGCAGACCGAGCTTGCATCTTCGCTCATCTCGGAGGCCACGCTCAGAGTTGGACTCGTGGGACTGACGATATCCTCCTCTTTCATTGGTTCGGATTGCCTGTCCTCCACCTTGTCCTCTGCGAGTGCAACACACTTGGCCGTCTCGACTCGTGCTGGTGCAGGCTCGTCCAACCTCACGTTCGCCTCTTCCACGCCTTGATCTGTGGAGGATCTCTTTGGCTTCTTGGCATCATAGTACTCTTCAAATCTGTACCCAGCAGGGCCCTTGCGACGACGCCCGATGGCAAGACCCTCTTTGTCATAGATCTCGTGCACAGGATAGGCATAAGTGCCATTCCAATAGAGCCCGTGCTCGTCCCATCCAAGTTCCTCAGTTTTGACTGGGACGAAAAGGACGGTTTTTTCATATGTCTGTTCTGGAACAGGACTCGAGTACTGCGGGGCGCTGTCGGGAGGAGTGATGGTGATTGTTGGGATCGTGAAGCCTGAAAGCGATTTGGGAGCTAGTGCCAGGTTGCTTGGGTCGATTTTGAGAACAGGCTTCGTAAGAGCTCCGGTGGGCGCTCCAGTGGGAAGTTGGGACATATTTGCTGTCGCTGCTGCTGCGGACATGGTCGGATAGTGAAAGCGATGGATCTGAAATGTAGAAAAGGTCGAGTGGTAGAGGTGACAATGATGGCAGGGGACGAGGTCAACCTTGGGGGACCGGAAAGCAAGAAACCACTTCGCACGAGATCCTTCTATGTGCCTCAACTGCTACTTTTCGAGCTCTTTTTGCATACCACAACACTGATTAAGCAAGCAACGTGAGCAATCTTTTAGCGAGCGTGGGGAGGATTCAGTCCGGTAGGTGACGGAAGACTGATGAGGTTGAGAAAGCGATAGCTGTACGGCCAAAAGATTGTGATACTGCGGGGATGAGACACGGCCTCAAGCACTGCTGCTCAGCGGTTGATTTTTGCAGAGTCGATGAGGTGAATGAAGAAGCTGGAGTGTCAACAGTTTGATGAGCGGGTTCAAACCAGATTGGGTCGGTGCACGAGCGTGTGTTGTAGGAGTTCCTAGTGAAAGCAAGCCAGAAGTCTGTGCCGAGACCAGATGAAGCTTTTTTAAACGTCGGCGGAGCGGCAGCTGAGGATGAGAAGCTGAAATGAAAGAACGATCAAGCCAAAGGTTGGGCTGTGCGTTGTTCTCAGAGGGTACCGTGTGGTTGGGAATGAAGATACCGCAGTATTTAGGTTGAGCTGAGTTGGTTGTCACGAGATGCTGCAATTGCTATAGTTGCGTTGAGTAGGTATGGGTGGAATCAATGCAGCGAGAGTGTAACAGGGATGCAGGTGGGTAGTGACGGGCAGAGGGGTGGCTGTCCATATACTAATACAGGATCTGAGCCAGTGGCGGAATAACGTAGGCACAATGCAGCATCGATGATGCCGAGTAGGCAGTTAGGGTCCTGCAGTAGTAGATTTTGCAACCCACACATTATTCTTGACAGAGAAGGGGCCGGCAGCTTATGACACAAGAAGCGCAGCAGAGGATCCGCACTGTTGAACCATGCCCTCAAGGTCCAAAAGGTGTGCATACAGTACCACGTATGCAAATGCAGCTTAGCGCCGCACGCCTGCTAGACTGGCGGGACCCCAAAATATTACACTCATTGGCACCGCTCTAGTCGTATTCAGTAACGCTTCGACACAACCATATTGTGCCACGATAGAGTAGTCGGGTCTCAGCGAGAGCCTGGAACGCCTCTTGAACGAAACAGGCCGGCATCGGAAAGTACACCAGCGAGCAGAATCGTGATGACGATTGAAACTGTTACGGCAACGATGGTCCGAAGCGAACAGACCTTTGACGAGCAAGCACGAATAACGCTATCATCGAAAGGCTGTATTGAGATTGAGGCCCCGGCGGATGCCAAGAGCAGTTGCTGGGTGGGTTTAACTCAATTAGAGCAGTTGCAAGCAGTTCGATAGAGCTTGACACTACCTCTCTGTATCATACGCACAGTCACTGATTTGACAAGCAACGTCTCAGCCTCTTTTGGACCACAGGATCCGATTATAATATCCTTTTTTTGTTTGCAAAAGGAACCCGCCATACGAATCCATTCACTACTATCCTGCGATAGCACGGAACGAGCATACGGCTTAGCTCGATCTTTTTTCATTTTTTTTTTTTTTTTTTTTTTTGATAAAACCATAATGTGTATCTTCGTTGGCCTCAGATTTCGTGCCTGAAACCGCGCCTGCAAATTCGATGATGCCTTCGTGCTTTTGGTCTGGACATAAGCGAACCACACCCTTCACCGCGTTGAAGCCTCGGCTGAAGTGCAACCTTTGTTCCCTCCGCATCTCCATCGACGCTGCACGAATCTCGTCTGGTTGTTCTGACACTAATCTGCTTCTGTTGTTAGCCATGCAACAGAACCATTCATCTCTTCGCTGTCATGAGTGGACGCCTTCCGTGATTATGCAAGAGTCGAATTTGTGCTTCAAAAGCCTTGGCCAACTCCACAGCTAGCGAAATGGTTGGTTCCTTATTGTAGTACCATACCACAAGCCTCATCTCTTCCCTCGCTCAGACCCCGCAAAACAAGTCATTGCTCGCAAGGATTTTCATCATTGTCGTCGACTAGAGCCGAAATACTCGATTGTACTTGTTGATCGGACAGTGAAGCGTTGAGCAAAGGCGATGCATTAGACCATATGTCGACAGGCAGATCTGCTGTTGTCGGAAATCCCGAATTCGAGGTGCCCTGAAAAAGCGTCAATTTTGCAAGTGACAGAACGCCTTTGCTGGATTCTACCGACAAACAACAGCACAGCACAGCATCGCCCCGAATTGTCGGAGTCTGTTCTCTCCTTTTTCATTTCGTGGCGCCCTGGTGCTTTTTGGGGTGGCTGCGGACGCCCGGCTGCATCCGACCATGCCAAGTCTAGAGGGTATCGAGCACTTAACCCTTATCGGGCACCCTGTGTGCTGGCCTACGGTCTCGTCCCAAGCGCGTGATCCGTTTTTGAGGAATGAGCGTCAAGCATTGCTACACGTTGCAATGCATATCGCTATAGCAGAAACAGAGCGTATAGCAAACTTAGTCTAGCCACTTTGACTGCGCCAAAATACCAAGCTGAAGGAACAACAAGCGAATACCAAGTGAGATGACTACGGCCGAGATGGTTCCAACCCGGTCTGTCAGGCTAGCCTGAAAAGTTCAGAAAGACAAGAAAAGGTTGGAAAGCTCGTCAAACACGCATAGGTTAGACCAATCGTCGACGCGCAGCGCACATCTCATCGCCTGGACGCACCACCAAGTAGAGAGATGGTAGGATTTTTACCCGAGATTGATCAGTTCAAACCGAGGTGTCTCGCGGCCTTGCTTTCGGTACAGTGTAGCATGATGTGTTTTCTTTTTCTGTGCCCGCAGGTTTTTTACCCCTCCTCGTCGCTATCCTGCTAACGATACGTCAACTAGAAGAGCCCTGCACGCCGGGATGAAATCGAGTATCGTGCAGACATGTTCACACAAAACGTTTTACAGACCTCTGGGAGTTGGCAGCAGAACAATGCCGGCAAAACCATCCATTCATCCGTTCGTCCATCATTTGGATCGCTTCCAACGTGGAATTTGAAGCGATGATGCTGACTTGCGTGCGAGAAACCCAGATCACAGTACCGAACCTCAACTGATCATCGCACTATTATTCACAAATCTACGATGAGAAGTGTCAGAAGATCGTCGGGGTCGGAATCGACAATTGTTCAGCTCTTTCCGCGCTGCAGGCATCATAAAAAGCCTCACTCTCTTTCTTTGGCTGTGAACCTCGGCCAAGACAAGTATCGCCTAACGGGCGAATGCGGCTCCCGTGAAACGCGGGTCAGCAAGCTAACTGTCGGTGGGTCGGTCGGGTTTGGCTTTAATCGCGACGACGTCAGACCTCAACATGTTAACTTTTTCTCTTTTGCATCGATGCGTACCTGAAACCATGCGGGGCAATCATCAAGAATGAAATTGTTAACTTCAAATCCAGTCATTGCTTTGGTGGATTGGTTAGGTTTGCCAAGCATCAGCTGAAGCCGGGAGGTGCATATTCGGATGGGCTGATCCCAAAATTCTCTGTTCCACTGCAAAGAGTGTTCGCTTAAGCAAGAAGGGCGATCTGCTGTTGTCGCGTTTTGGCAGACGATCAGCGAGAGAAGCCTGTCCAGTATCTTACCCAAGAGAGAGAGAGAGGGGTGGTTTGTCTTTGTGTGCTGAATCGAGCGAATTTTGAAATAAATTTTTTCCTGCTCTGTCAATGCAAAGTTGTGTCATTTTGGCGCGCAGCTAGTCCGTCGGCATCGAACCGCTCAGTGCCCGCTCGGAGAATAGAACACAAAAATTCGCCTCCACACCTCTTTCTCCGTCTTCACGTCACGCATGGCGAGGCGAGCTTTCAGATCCCAAAAGTAAAGGTCAGATAGACGTTCGTTTCCATTTTTGGGGAAAGAGCGGGTTGAGGCTGAAACATTCGTTCCTCCGCGCACTCTTGTAAGTGTGCTTGCATTAATCTTGACCAAGTAACTTAAGCTTGGCATTGAAGAGGTTCGGCTGTGGTTGAGCTGACCTAAAAAGCTTCCCTTCTTTGCTGCCTGATATTGCGGGCATGCGCGATACTTCATCATCGATTTATACGATTGCTTTCATTACGGCGCGAACGTTGTCACGATACTGTATGTGCGGTGGGCGAGCGTAGCAGATGAAAGCTTACCAAAAAGCTCCGCTGAGAACCTCACACCCCGGACGCCGAATCGCCTCCTCGATTGGGTTGCAGAAGAGATACAACGCCATGATTGGATAAAGTACTGTCCAGTATTTTTTCGAGGAGAGACCCGGACGTGAATCCCGTTCGTGCATACGCTCTGATGCAAACAACCTGCGGGGTTTGTGATCCACCATGCTTGTACGTTCAATAATATCTTCCCACGAATAGCTAAGGCTCGTAGCCAATTCCCGTGTCGCTCGATCGCGTGAGTCCGGATTCGGATCGCTCTCGAACATATCCCAGCCTGATCGTCTCCTTCTGATTGACAAAGAATCATTGATTAGGTCACCTTTCCCACTTGCGTGCAAAGGTTTCCCGACGGAAGCTCCATATTGTTTTGAGCAACGACACATTCATCTTTATCATCATCATCATCATCGTCTGCTTCGTCCACCAGTCAAACAAAAGAGAGTTTAAAAAAAGAATCTCAAGCTGTTCCATACGCTAAGCAAGCAACGCGTAAGCCGCTCCTTCAACCGCGTTTACCGAATTGTTCATCAGTCACTTTTCCCTGTCATCTATCCAAGCCACGAAATAGTAGCTAAGCCTTTTCAATAAAGCTCTTGTTCATTCCTTACCCAACTGTGACCATCGTCACTCGCGACATGTTTAGAATGCGATGATCTCTAGTCTCGGAAAAATGGTCTCAAATTAGAATCTTCTGAGCAAACACGACGAGACAACACAAACGCATCTTGTGAGGCCATAATGCATTGACGAGTGGGGGACCAATTATGCAGCTACAGCAGCACGCTGACTGGAGAGCACAGACTTTACTCTCGCCCGATAAGATTCGAGCATCGCATTGCCATCCTTTTCTACATCCTTGTCCTCATTGTCTCGTGGGCTACCGTCCGCAGTCATTGCTAAGCTTGAAGTAGAGAAAGGTTTCGCTTCATTCGCGTCGAGTGATGCGGCAGCGAGTCTGGAAGCCAAGATCGAGCTTGAGCTAACTCTGCGCCTCAGAGGGCTTGATACGGCTGGCGCATGGGCTAACAGCTTCTTCTTTGCTTGTTCCACCGCCTTCAGCTTCTCCTTGGGTACTGTATTCGAATGTCAAGTGGTTGCATGGGTCAGTACATTGTTCCCATTTGCAATTTGGTTGAGAAGTACAGGAGGGAAAAGTGTTATGAAAATGGAATCGAAGGAGGCGGTTGTCGGGCTCTGACTGGGGCAAAAGCTCACAGAAGTAATTTTTTGGGGGGGGGCTGAGATCGCTACTCACGCTCCCGAATCAATGAAGCCGAGGACGGCGCTTGTTTGGGCGCCATGGATGAACGTCTCCTCTGTCAGTACGGACCGTCGTGGCCAGAGTTGAACAAATATCGTCGTCAGCTCTTCTCTCTCGGTCTGGGAATGCTATGAGTATGCGAAGACAGATGTGTCGTACTTACTGTAGCGAAGATAGCCTGCTTGCCTACTTCGACGAGATACGGGCTCTCTTCAGCCTTCTTTCCTTGCTCCAAGCACGCTACAACCCAGGTAACCCCCACCACGTGTGGCTTTGGATCTTCCAGTGCCCTGTAGCCATGCAGTGTGCTTGGCCTCCCACTCTTGTACACGATATGGGTCAGCTTCCTCTCTCCAAACCTTACCAGTACTTTTGCACCTGCATTCTTGAGCATTTCAACCCAGCAGGCGGATGCGTCTTCTCCATCTTGATCCCTTACATCGACCAGGACAGTGAGTCCTCGTAAGAAGCGAGCCTTCTTCGATGCTGCCGAAGACGTGTCACCATCGGCAGTGGTAGCAATGAGGGATGAAGTGGGAATCAGGCTCGTTGAGAGGTTGCCAAGCGAGCGATCACCGTCTTCACTCTTTTGGGTGGGTACATATGTATACAGAGATCTTCGACGGGCAGCTTTTGCTGCTTTCCTAGCTCCGGCTGAGTCGACCGCTGAAGGTTCTGTTGCGGTTGTGCTAGCATTGGTCGAAGGAATGCGGGTGGAGCTGTGATCCGCGCTTGATGATGATGATGATGGTTGTTTTGCAGATTCGGGATCTTTTCGCTGCAGGGGCGGAGGCATTCCGCTGGAGAGAACGGAAGACATTGATTTGCGCTTTGCTGCCTTCGACACCGCCTGCTTCTTCTGTTCCGCTACTCTCGCCTCCTCCTCTTCCTGCGCTGCTCGTTCCTCTGCCAGCGAGTCGTCAGAAGAGGCCACTTCGAGGCTTGACTTTCTCAAACCTGTCAGAACGGGCTTGCTGGGTCGCCCATTTGACTCGCTGTATCCTGGCAAGCGTGGCGCACCGAAGCTCATCATCGACTTGGAACTTGCAAGTGACGAGCCCAGCGTAGATCGTAGATCCGAGCTGCTCTCCCTACTCTTGGCCAAAGCAGAAACACGACCCGAGGGACGCTTGAAGACGTTGTTGTTTTCTTCACCGCTATGATCTGTGTGTGAGCGCCCGGAGTAGGACGAGTCGTTGCCAGTATTGGTCGAGCGCATGGTGTTGAAGATCTGTGTACGGCTCGAGATCAAACCAGTAGCGGGACAAGAGCTGGCAAGCTCACGTTTCAGAGCGGAATCGCTGCTGTCCTCCCTCCTTTTGCTAACAGCAGCAGAACTGGGTGCGCTGCAAGTCTTGGCTTTGAGCTTGGCTAAAGACGCTTCCAGGCTGGCCAGTGCATCGGAAGTCTCTGTTGACAGAGTAGCCCTGACATGTTTGGCTGAGGCGGAGCTGGATGAAGTTGGCGAACGATTTGGATCGGATGAAGCGGCCGTCTTATCCCTGCCGATACTATCAGCCTCGTTCTTGACCGCAGGACCCTTGATCAATCGAATCTCATCTTCATCTTCTCCAGCGTCCCAATCATCTTGATCGTCATCGTCTTTGTTGAGCGCAGCATCGTGCCTGAAAATACCACGTTGAGCCTTGCCGGGGCTGGGCTTGAGCTCAAGAAGGTTGATGGGTTTACGATCAGGTCTGTCGGGGGACGAAATAATGAATTCTGATTTGGCCTGGAAGCGCTTTACCGGCGAATGCCGAGGCTCGCCTAGAGCAGCAAGGCAATTCGGTTCTGTGCCGCTGTGGAATGGGCTGCGCTCTACGAATGGTCCCGAGGCACTTTCGGAAGGGCCAAAGAGAAGGCGATGGGACGAGTCTCGGCTACTTCCGGCGGGCTTGGAATCTGCTGCTGATGCTTTTGTAGGAGCTGTGACGGTGGCTGAGGGTGGCTTCTGATCAGAAGACGCAGCCAATGTCGCCTGAGACGACGTTCGAGTAGAGGGCGTGGGACCATGCAGCCTGGAAGCGCGAGGAAGCGCAGCAAGCGGCTTGACTGGACTCGCTCCTCCTGCCAATTTCTGCTGTGGTTGCGCAGTTGGTGAATTCTCCTTACGACTGACAAGAAGTGTATGACTTGCGACATTTTTTCTGAGCATGGCAGACGTACTGGAGCGAGGCAGGCCTACACCCGTAGAAGGCGAGGTGGACTTTTCTCTTGAGCCACCGATTCTCCTGCGTCGAGTGGGTACGTCTGGATTGCAGTTTTCGAGTTCGAACTCAAAGTCATCAAAGCGGCCCTTTTTTGGACTCTCCATGCATGCGGCCATGCTGACATCTGGCGAGTCAGGATCGAATGACTGTAGCTCGGCTGCTTGGCTAGCGCGGGCCTTACGCGGGGACGAGGAGCGTGGCTGTGACGACAATGCAGATTGGTGTTGTTCTTTGCACGTGGATAGCTCTGAAAAGTCCGTTGCGTCCGAAATTCGGACCATGGAGCGAGTCTGACGCATAGGATGTTCGAGCATGCTGCTCCGATAGATGGTGGCTCTACGCTTTTGCGGGGATGTGGTGGACATGATGGCCAGGAAGGAGGCCTCCGGGGGCTACGAGCGGTGAATCAGGTGGTAGATCAGCCGAGGCAAAATGAGGTGCTAGGGCGATTATGTTGATGTTGGCTGCTTGTATGCGCCGAGCTTGTCGTCAGCTAAGCTAGGTGAATGCTCTTCAATCACCCGGTTGCATTTGTGAGAAAGCTCGATAGACCAGAAGAATGTATGTGTCTCCACCTCAAGGTCGCCGGTGAGGATGGTGGTATATGACGGAGTTGGCGATGAAGGTGGTTGTGCGCCAAAGTTGAGGAGTAACAGATCTTGCTCAAAGGTGTTGCAGAGTACGAGGAGCTACGCAAGATGTGTGGGGATTGCCAGTGGCGTGCGTACGACCCATCTGAGGTGCTTCAGTGTCTCAATGCGTGCGTGCGTGCTTGTGTGTGTGTGTGCCTAAAATTGTCCAAAAGGTAAATACAAGATACACACTCTGTGGTGTTCGAGCCAAAATTCCAGTACAGCAGCTCGCAGTCGAGCGCTACGCGTAAAACGATTGCCTTTCTTCGAAAGTGTTGTTCTTTTGCAAATTGGCATCTTGCGCGAATCGAGTCACGTGATATTTTTTAGGTCTGTTGCACTGCTCCCGTTCGACAAGCAGTCTCGATCCAAACGACCATTTCATCTCCACTCTTCAGCCCGAATAATGTGATTGAAGCAGCCATAGTAGCAGGATAGAGGCTCTGGGGGAGTTGTAGCGCGGATATGAACAACGCAGCAAGGTCACGGCAGCTCGTGGGTACTTTGCAGCGCAGAGTACCTCGAATCCCAGTTTTAAATTGGACGGGCGATAAAATCCCGATCCAAGATCCGGATCGCTTCGGTGAATTTTGTCTCGACAAGACCCACGACCCGTCTCACGCGACTGCATACCCGAATCCCGCATCATAAGCCCGGATGCTTGCGGCGTATTCGAGTTTCATGATGGTGAAGTTTTGCCTAACGAAGGTATGTGACGAGCGCTGTTGCTTACCGTTTAAATAACACCGTGGTTCATTTTGATCAAATGTCGTATCAATGTTGTTCAATTGGGATGGCATTCTGGAGTGAACACGTCGTTGATTCATAAATTCTCGTATGTGGTGGCATCGGAATCGGACTCACTGCTACGGGAATCGATCTATGGATCCATCCGGTGTCAGAGCCGCTCATTGATACGCTTCTGCTGATTCAGTATAGCTTCAAGAAAAGTGTTTAGGAGAGAGAGGATGTGCCGAGTCCTTCTATACTGTCACCAAAGCAAAGTAGCAGAAGCAGCAGCAGCAGCAGCAGCAGCAGAAGCAGCAGCAGCGAGAGAGTCTTGTCCATGCATTTAAATTTCACAGCATTGACCAAAAAGCGCGCGCGCGGTTGCCCCGATGCACCTCTGTCTGTGTGGTTTGCAATATCTCTTTCTTTGACAGACAGACAGTGAAACATATACGAGAGTGCTACAGCAACGAGCTACAAGTATTGGCAACAAGATTACGACGTCTGATGCTCTTTTAGCTGATACGGGGTGGTTGTGGGGCGTAATCCGAAAGAGGATCGCGCACGAGAAGCGAACCGAGTCTTATTCCGGCCGCAACGGTGTTCGAAAGTGAATTTGAGCCAGCTAGCAGGAAATGTCAAGAATGCAATCTGTGAATATTATTGTAGGCCAAAATACAGTACACTTTGCATGGCCGGCCGAAGCTACCGAATGCCTCAAGCTCACTTTTGAGAGACAACTTGTGCGGATGGATGCCTGTCAGAGTGTAAGACGATGAATTGATTCGCTAGACAGCTATAGAATTTGGCGAGTTAGGCGCTCAAGACATGAGCCCGACAGAAGAGTGACACTCGAGACAAAAGACGTATGCAACTGACTGGATGGATTCACCTTGAAACCTTGCTTGCATTCGACAATCATCCTGGATGGATAACGTGGATGGATAGCCTTCCTTCTCATCCGAGCTAGTTCGACGACAAGAGCGACAGTATCACCTTCTGCTTTACTCTGCGTCCATTCCTAGCGTAGAATTACGCAGACACATCCGCCTGGTGCCGCTTTACATCCGACATTCGAAGCACCCTCATCCGCATCCACCCTGCATCCGTCCCAATCTTGCCTCACCTCGCTCCTCCAGCTGCACAAATACCATAGAAGAAGATTAGCCTGCTTCGTCTCAGATCCATCACGCACACTGGCCGAATCCCGCTGCATTGGTCCCTTGACGGAGCCAAGCTAACACCACTCTCTTCCTGCTGCGGCAACGCTACCCTCCGACTACCCAGGCATCATAGCTAGGCAGCAGCAACTTGCATCCATAATCCACTCTCAGCCTTTCCAATCACGCTGGGTTCCGTTGCTTGCGCATCGAACCATACAGCACCAATCATCCGAACGTTCCCAAACACCAATCCTGCGTTCCAGCGTCGCTCCCATCAAAGCGCGCGAATCAACATGGTACATCTCGCTCGCGAAATCAGCTCGGCCACCAGCGCCAATGCTCCACCACCACACCGACCCATCCGCGCCGACACCCTGGACCTCAAACAGAAACTTGCCGTAGCCCTCGGTCAAAATGGCGCTAGCTACTGGCAGACGCTCGTACAATTCCTCAAAGGAGCTATCGACAGGTCCGAGTTCGAAGCACTCGCACATAAAGCCCTCAAGACTGAGCACAGTAAGTTGTACCCCCCTCAATCGCCGCTCATGTGGGCTTCTAACGTTGCATTTCCCCCTTTTCCTATCCTCGTCCTTTTCAAACTGCAGTTCACCTTCACAACGCATTGATTCTCGGCATCCTCTACAATGCTTCAGCCGATGTTCCAGGGCCATCTTCCCGCACCTCCCGCCGCATCACCCGCATCCTTCCGGATGGATCAACCATCACGGAAGAAGAAGAAGAGAGTCCCTCCCGCAAGCGCCTTCGAAACCTTGTCGCCGGACTCCCCCGCAAAGAGCGTCTCCGGCTCAAGAATCTGGAAAAGGCAGGCAAACTTGGCGCTGGTGCCATTGGCGGAGCAGCTTCGCTTGGCTGGGCCGGATCAGCTGCCGACATGCTCGAGAAGAAGCGCAAGGACGAGGAAAAAAGAAAGGTTGCGCAAGACAGGAAGAAGGTGAGAGAGTACAAGAGCGCTATCGGCGCAAAGGATTGGAGAGGACACGCTGTCCAAGCCAATCAACAAATTGCAGCCGTGAGGGGCAAGTTGAGCTTCTGTAAGTGTCCATAATTTTCCCATTCCTCATCAGTGTTCCGGTGCTTTCCAGAACCTGTCGTGAGCTTGCTTCGAACAATTTTGTTGAACGTTCCGGCACTTCGTTTTACGATATGTAGCTGCACAACAAGCTGTGGCAAGAGCGCTTCAAGCCCCCCTGTGCGTGGAATCTAAACACCTTCCGGACCTGGACGCAATCAGGGATCGTATGACCCTCCTCGCCGTCGAGAATGGTATGCCCGGAGGTATCCAACCACAAGCAGCAGCCATGGTGCTTTCCGCCCTGCAAAGTCATCTGCAAAATGTGGCGAGTAGCATCATCACCAAGATCCGTGCAAACCGAACTGATGGGATCCGCACCAACGAGCCCCTCATCCCCGCCGCTGCTGGCGGGTATGGCGGTGTCAGTCTCGATCCGGCTTCACACATGCCCACAGTCTCACCGGAAGGAATGTTGGTGGATGCGATGGATGTAGATGAAAGCACTCCAAACAGCCCAGCAGCAAGGCACAAGTCGGATGTGTCGTCGCGCACGAGTACATCAGGCATCGGTACAAGTTTTGCCGACAGCTCCATGCTCTCTTTGGCCAGTACTGCGCCCACAAGTCTTACTGGACCCTCCTCTCCCTCGGCTAAGGATAGCGAAATGCAAGATTCATCCTTCACCAACAGCTCCACTGCCGCTGACTCCGAAGAATCTACCGGCAACCGACTGAAGCGGTCTCGTGATGCCATGGAATCAAGCTCTACCGATCGCTCCATCCCCAACGGGGCAGCGAGCACACGGCTGACGGTTAGCGATCTGGCCTTCCTTCTGCAAGTCGCGCCGCATACCGTGGTTGAGCCCATGGGCCAAGGCACCCAGGAGCGAATGTTGGCCCCTGAATGGGTTGATGAGGACAGCCTCTTTGGCGACGAAGAAGCGTCTGCCTCTTCTCGCCTGTTTCCGGCTTCGCCCGAACGCGCGCTGGCTCGCGCAGCGAGGATGGCTGCCACAACACACCTGTCAGACGCCAACGGTGGTGCCGCGAGAGATGGACCGGTCAGGAACAGGTTTGTCATTGACCAGTCCGCCCCGCTCAAACTCCTGGATCGTAGGACACTAGCAGAGGGCGAAGTCAAAGGAGTCCGGCCCACCAAAGGAGTTCTATCTGTGCCAGGAACTGATTCGACCAGCGGCGTGCTTGGCGATGTGAATGGAAGAACCAAGAAAGACGGAGTTGTCAATGGTGCTGGTGGCGGAATAATTACCGGTCATCACAGGATGCATAAGGATGATATCTGGGATGTAGTGGATCCTGTGGCGCTGTTTGGCCAGCTTTGCGAGTAAGTAGGCTTGTTACCCATGGCCGATCCAATGTATTCCGAATAAAGACCGGAGAAGTCAGACAATATCGATCGGCTCCATTGACGCTGTGAAGGCAACTCACAGCATTGTGTTTCAAGTGCGTGGTTTGAGAAAGCTTGCGTCGATCACAGAGCCTAAGTCGATTTCTTTCACACCTCCGAATCATGCCTTTCAGATCCTCATTTGCGAGGCAGCACTTGTCAAGACCCACTGCACTGGGCAAGAGCTTGGAACATCTGTTGAAACAGACCTAAGATTGAGCAAAAGTAAAGCAATACATAGAAAGGGGGGAAGTGCTGTTGGCAAGTATAAAATCCAGGTTTTGACGATCAAACCTGCACCGTCGAGTCCATCGTCTCTGAATCCTGCATCATCGTCTCTGGTAAGGCATCGCCATTGATCGGATCTGCGGCTCTTCTCTGCCTAGCAGCCTTTTCAATTGCCAACTGCAAACTCTCTTCCCCTTTCCTTAGCCCATTTTCATCGTTCTCACCTTCACCTTCGTACTGCGTCTCACCGAACACCTCCCTGCGCGTCCCGATCGATGACGCATCGCTTTGATCCGGTTTCCTGTACACAAAACTCGCAAGCGAACTCTGCTTGCCAACACTTGCTCCCACAGCGGGCTTGTTGATCGACTCCTTTTCAAAAGGCTCGATGCGTTCAAAGAAGCTCGTGCTCTTATGCATGTTGTGCTTATCCCCTCTAGCTCCACCATTGGCAACATTGGACGAAGTTCGCGCAAAAGGATTGAGAGACTTTGCAGCCTTGGGCATCACCAGTCCACGAGAAGCTGGTTCCGAGATGGAATCATCGTGATGATCTGGAGATTTGCGCTTCTCAGACGCACGATAGAGGTTCTCTTTTCCTAGAGATGATAGGTCCTCATCGTCATCTATGACCATGCTATAATCGTCTGGGCGAGAGACGGATGGAGAGCGTGCAGTGATGGTGCTGATGGTGGTGTTATAATTCCCAACGATGGAAGAACTCGAAGGAGCCGATGGGACCGAATCAAATCGATCCGAAGGAGCTCTCAACACTGCCGAAGTGCGCGAGGTCGATGGAAGGAAGTCCTCGCTTAGTGCAGCCGACGCTCGCTTTCGAACATCAACACTCGAAACACCACCACCACGAGCACCAACACGCGTCAGGATATCAATCAAGGCTGGGTTAGTGTAACTCGGTCCACCTCTAACACTCGGATCACACCATCTCCTACTCTCTTCTTCAACCCTATCGCTCCTGCCCTCTAATCCCTCCTTCAGTGCCACCATCCTCTCCGCCAAGCTGGACAGGTGGAAGAAGGCTGCAATTTTCAACGCTGCTTCCAAGGTCCTCGTCGAATGCAGTGCTCTAGCCGCATCAAGCGCTCGGCCGTGTTTGTCCGCTTTGCATGCGAGTTGAATAAGTTGGAGCAAAGCTTTGTCTGAGGCCATCTCGAGCGTAGTTGCATCTAGCTGGGCGTCGTCCTCTTCAATGCCACAGTTTTTAACATCGCGAGCTGTCATGGCGAGTAGACTGTCGCGAAGAGATTTCTCTTCGAGCGGACCAGTCCCGCCCTCACGATGGACCAGGGGCACGGAAAGCTCCAATTCTTGAATCATGTGTCGTGTGCCGTCTACCTCGGGTTGGGTACGACCACCTTTGAGCAGGAGGACCATGAGTTTCGTGCTCGTCAGAGCGATCGGCCAATAGGCAAGGGTGGAAGCAGCACGCACAGCAGCCTCGCTCGCGTCGCCAGACGAGTTAAGGATACGCTTCGTGTCTAGGCTAGGCACCCATCTACCCTGCCGAGATCGGTGAGCTCGATCGAGCACGAACAACGTCCCGTTGCTATCGTAGAACGCGGGCTGGTGTACGTCGTTGAAGCCAACCCAGCGAATGTGTGCATCCTTTGACAGAGCGAGTACATCATCCTGAATCTCATCAAAGTTGGCCAAATCGATGACCTTGTAACCAAGAACTTGGAAACCACCACTTGGCAACCCTGTCCTGCGATATACAACAAAGGCTGTCCGCGCCCCTACCGCCAGCGTCACCACCGGATGTCCGATAGCCCACAGATACAACTGCATCCCACTAGCAGACAAGAACCTCAAATACCCCTTCGAGGTAGCTACCACAGCAACACCCACACCCGACCTGCTCGGATCCTGATCTTCCCATCCATCTTCTGACACTGTCCTGAGCCCGCTGCCTCCCAACCCCACCACCTCTACATCTTCGCCGTGATCCAGATTGAACATCCACTCTGACGAGAGGTTGTTACTCACTGCACCGAACGGTTTGAAGAAGATACTGCTGCTTTGCTCTCCGACCTGCTTCGAGGCGAAGAGAATACCTTGCTTGGCGAGGGAGGCCATGGAGATGCTGTTCATGTCGGAGAAACGGAAATTGCGACGAGCCGAGGTGTCGAAGGATTCAAACGAGATGGTTTGGTGAGACTCTTGTTCGACGGCAACAACCGAGCCAAGCAAATTGTAGGCGAGATAGCAGCGCTGTCCGCGCATAGGGGTGGAAGTAGATTGGAACGATGGTTGAGGTCGGGTGGTAGCAATCATCATTCCTGCCTCACCGCGACCAGCACTGCCAGCACCCCGCGGATAGGATCGGGAGGAACTCTGTCCACCACCGTATCGATGAGATCGTGATTCTTCGTCTCCCGCAAAGTCGTTTGGATCTTCATCATCATCCCATCCAGGAGGTGCATCGTCGTCCTCGTCATCGGACAGACCGGTTCCGGCAAAAATGTCGTCAATCTGGCCACGCGATCCCCGCGCAGCTTTAGAGATGTCGAAAGAGATCTCCTCGAACGGACTTGGGTGGGTTGGACCGACCACATCGGACCATCGAGCAAGGGTGCCCTCGTTATCGGTCCATGCAAGTGCATCTTTGGACGGATGCCAGCTGATCGCGTTCACAAGAGCATCCGCGGTCTTGTGTCGGATGGCCTGGCGGCTCTCAGCCTCCCACACAGTCAACTGACCGTTGGTGGTGGCCGATGCGAGGTAACGACCGTTAGGCGAAAAGGCCAAAGCCGTGATGCTTCCGCTCGGCACAGGCACGGGCCCAGCCGCACTAACATAGAATGTTCCCAACCTTGACCAGGCAGACGAGTCGTTTGCAGCACTAACCACCACAATCTCGTGCGCTTTGGAAGGCATCACAAAGTAAGTACCGCTCGGATGCCAGATGGCACACGAAGCTTCGTCGCTCTCGGCGCGTGTAATGGGAAGAATCCCTTCGATGGATTTGACAAATTTAGGCTCGATGTCGCTCAGGTCAGTCACTCGAGCGAGACCGTCGGTGGAACATGTGATGAGGAGGGGAGCAACAGGGGACCAGGCTGCCCATCGAAGTCCACGACTGTGTCCATCGAGAAGTTGGATGCGACGGGGATCTTCGACGTCGATGATTTTGATGATGAGCTCGTCGGAGCACACTGCCACTCGGGGAGACTTGCCATTTTTTACTGAGCGTTCGAGAGCGACACATCGTAAAGGCAATCCTTCACGACGGAGGAGGGACTGGAGGACGGTAGGTGATATTGGGTTGCCTTCAGCGTCGACGGGATGGTGACGATACAGGCGGACAGAGCCATCTTCAGAGGCAGTGACAAGGAAGCGGGAGTCGGCATCGAGAGAGGTCACTGGCTCGGTAGCGTCTTCGATGAGGTGCGGTTCCACGCCGGGGAGGGGAAGAGTGGGTAAGATGCGAACGAGGAAGTCGTCTCCTCCTGTGAACAGTCGGCTGCAAATCACAAGAGCACGGAAAGGTGAACAAGAATGTTAGTGATGAGTTTTCCGTCGACAACAGCCTTGATTACGAGGGGATTACTTACTCTACACCAGCACTCTTGGGCGCATGAATACACCTCGTTGGTCCAGAATGGACGATCTGGACGTGCAAGCCCTCGGACTGCGTCGACTGCATTTGGGGTAAGCTGCACTGCAGTGCAGAAAGCAGCGGCGGTGTTGGGAACCGAACGATTTCTCGTAGTCAATGGTAGATTCAGCCGTAAGCTCGAGTTCTACAGGGTGTGTGTGTGTATGTAAGTGTATGTTGATTCTTATAGCGGTCGAGGAAAGATAGAGTAGTGATGGTGAGGAGACCAGAACGAGCGATTAGGTGGAACAAGGTTGAACTCTTTTTGCCCAGCTGAGAGAACGCAACACGCCAAATCGCACCAAAGTGTTGGTCTGGCGGAGCGGTGCGCCTTTCCTAAAAGATGCTTCTCCTGCTTGCTCGCGTCGTGTCTTGAACTCGATGTCGCGCAAAGTGCCTCACAAAGGATTTAACACTTTGTCAGCATGCAAAAACCTTGAAAAAAATCACTCGATCGTGCATCACGTGGCTTTTCAATCGCCGATCCGCTTGTCAAGTTGTGCGCAACTTGCTTACCCACCACTTGATATCAGCAAGAGGTTCGGTACTGTAAGCAGAGTTTGTTCTCAATCTACAGTATACACCATGAATACTTACCACGTACGTCAATAGCAAGTACCTCAATATTAGCAAAACCTGCATCTGGTTGAGCGAAACTGTAAATCGATCCCTTACGATCAAATGTGTTGCGCAAATCACTCGACCAGATCGAAAGCTTCACCGCACCAAGCTCACCCAGCAAACGTTCAGCGCGACTGCGGCACCTGCTCCGCTTCGCAAGTTTGTTTTGAACCCCATCGTCTTGTGCACCATCGTCTTGTGCTCAGAACCAACAATTCACACACAAATCACACTCGAGTCAAACAGAAGAAGTGATGGCTTGAAACAATGCAAGGGTCAAAATAGATTGAACGGAACACTAAGATATGAGTACATGCTGGTGGCGGGGGAATGAATGTAAGAAACGTACATCACCTGCGAAGGGGTCGAGAACACATGAAAGAGAGAGAGCATTTGTTATAACGATTAAGCTTTCGCACAACTTCTAGTCGAGCTCTTCAACGGTGGGACCATCGTCACCACCGGATGCGGCGCCAGGGGCAGCACCAGGTGCTGCACCGGGCATGCCACCAGGAGCACCGCCAGCTGCCGAGTAGATCTTGGTCATGATGGGGTTGACCTGCTCCTCGATCTCCTTCTGCTTGTCCTTGAGCTCGTCAGTGGAAGCAGTGGTGTTGCTGTCCAGCCACTCGATGCCTTCCTTGACAATCTTCTCCAGTGCCTCCTTGTCGGCGGCCTCGAGCTTGTCCTTGAGCTGGGGCTCGCTGGTGGTGTTGCGGACGTTGTAGATGTACGACTCCAGGCCGTTCTTGGCCTGAGTGCGCTCGAGAGCCTGCTTGTCCTCCTCGGCGAACTGCTCGGCCTGCTTGAGCATCTCCTCGATCTGCTCCGACGAGAGACGGCCCTTGTCGTTGCGAATGGTGATCTTCTCCGACTTGCCAGTGCCCTTCTCGGCGGCAGAGACGTTGAGAATGGCGTTGGCGTCAACGTCGAACGTGACCTCGATCTGGGGAACACCACGGGGAGCTGGGGGAATACCGGAGAGCTCGAACTTTCCGAGAAGGTTGTTGTCCTTGGTGCGAGCACGCTCACCCTCAAAGACCTGGATCAAAACACCGGGCTGGTTGTCAGCGTAGGTGGAGAAGATCTCAGACTTCTTGGTGGGCACAGTGGTGTTCCTCTTGATAAGGGGAGTGAAAACACCACCGGCAGTCTCAATACCCATGGAGAGAGGCGCAACATCAAGGAGGAGGAGGTCCTGGGTCTTCTCGGAAGTGTCACCGGAGAGAATGGCGGCCTGAACGGCAGCACCATAGGCGACGGCCTCATCGGGGTTGATGGACTTGTTGAGCTCACGACCGTTGAAGAAGTCGGTGAGAAGCTTCTGGACCTTGGGGATACGGGTGGAGCCACCGACGAGAACAATCTCGTGGACGGAACCCTTGTCAATCTTGGAGTCGCGAAGGACCTTCTCGACAGGCTCGACAGTGTGCGAGAAGAGATCGCCGCAAAGCTCCTCGAAACGAGCGCGGGTGATGGAGGTGTAGAAGTCAATACCCTCAAAGAGCGAGTCAATCTCGATGGTGGTCTGGGCGGCCGACGACAAAGTGCGCTTAGCACGCTCACAGGCGGTGCGGAGACGACGAAGAGCACGAGCATTGGTGGTCAAGTCCTTCTTGTTCTTGCGCTTGAACTCCTGGACAAAGTGGTTGACAAGACGGTTGTCGAAATCCTCACCACCAAGGTGAGTGTCACCGGCGGTGGCCTTGACCTCGAAGATACCCTCCTCAATGGTGAGGAGAGAGACATCGAAAGTACCTCCACCAAGATCGAAGATGAGAACGTTCTTCTCACCCTCAGATTTCTTGTCGAGACCGTAAGCGATGGCGGCGGCAGTGGGCTCGTTGATAATACGCATCACGTTGAGACCAGAGATAACACCGGCATCCTTGGTAGCCTGACGCTGAGAATCATTGAAGTAAGCGGGAACAGTGACGACGGCATCCTTGACGGTGCCACCGAGGTAGGCCTCGGCGGTCTCACGCATCTTGAGGAGAACCATGGATGAGACTTCTTCGGGAGTGAAGGTCTTCTTCTCACCCTTGTACTCGATGCGGATCTGGGGCTTGCCACCGACGGAGGTTACCTCGAAAGGCCAGTGCTTCATGTCGGACTGAACTTCGGCATCGTCGAACTTGCGGCCGATAAGACGCTTAGCATCGAAGACAGTGTTGTGAGGGTTCATGGCGACCTGGTTCTTGGCCGCATCTCCGATGAGACGTTCCGAGTCGGTGAAGGCGACGTACGAAGGGGTAGTGCGGTTACCTTGATCATTGGCGATGACCTCGACACGGTCGTTCTGCCAGACGGCGACACAAGAGTAGGTGGTGCCGAGATCGATACCGATAGCCTTGGTCATGATGACTATGCTAAGTCTTTTGGGTAATAGAGGGGGAAAAGGGTTGCTGGAAAAGAATCGAAGCGAATGTCTGTGACGTGCGTAACTAGAAAGGGGTATGTGCGACGCAATGAACTGTGTTCAGACGAGGATGGTGTTTGTGATGATAAGTGTGTGCGGACGTAAGGCCTGACCTTAAGTACCATGGCAGACTTTGGCTCAGAAACTGAATCTCAGTTCGAAGTTGGCCACCCATTCCGCACTTGGTCTCCCGCACAGACTCGCAATCGCGGACAAGAAGAACTGGGTTGCTGCTAATGTGTCTTTGCGTCGAATCAGCGCGGCGTCAAAGTTTAGCCCAAAAAAATGGAGCCGAGTGGCTCTGCAGTTTAGGGTACTTCTAATGGGGCATAGGTTGGGTGACGTGATGTAGCAGCCAAAATTGACGCGAGGAAGGACGAGGAACAGGTTGGAAGTGTTCTTCTTGCATGTTCATCACTGATTTAGTGCTGGTAAGAAAAATTTCACCAAAATTGTAGATAGCTCAGTGAAAGATCGATGCATGGGCTGGGAGCAAACAAAGACTGCGTCAGATTAAGCGACATCAACTTCCAATTGCGTAGTCGTACATTTCTTGAGTCTTGTGGAAGCGTCTCGCAGACACCACGTTCTTCTTCGCCGTTCCAAGCAATTTCATAGATTTTCATGTTGCATAAATCATAAATCACCGATTGTTCTTGAATCGAGATATAGCTTAATAATTGATTTTGTTTGTCTACATCTGGGATGTAACACTCAAGAAGTGAACGCCTCCTTCATCACAGTGTTCCTTTTGTGGCACACGACTCGAGTCGCCACCCCGTCCCTTGGCTACGTGAGGTCTGAGCTCAGCCGAAATTTGTTTACGCTCAACAACGCACACGCATCAAGAACCTCTTCTAAACTCAGCACAGAAAATCCACGGCTGCGCTATCAGAATTGACCGATACCCGAAGAAGATTGCATGCTCCTCGTCCACAACTCGGTCCAACCAGTGACTCGTACTCACCTGCACTGCACCCACCATTTCCTTGACGCTGCAACGCTGTGCCAGTCGAGAAACAAGCCCAAACACGCTGCGAGCTTCAGCTAGGCTCACCCTTGTCTGGTCTCGACCACTGCCTCTCTCATTGCATTCAATCAGTCCAAGCAGGCCCTCTAGCAATGTCAGATGCCTTCGCAGCTGCTTCTGCTGCCCACACCTCGTTGTCAGCGATTCAGAACCTTCATTTGGAGTCACAACCGTCATCCAGCGTGCCATCATCTTCTCAGTCCAGTCGAAGTCGCAATCGAGCACAAAGTCGTGGACGTGGAGGTGGGCGAGGCAAGAAGAGTGAAGGTGGCAAGTCAGATCGCCCTGTTAAGGCATCAGACAACGTGCCATCCACGGCTATGGCAAGCAGCTCTTCTCATCAACCACCACACACTACACAAAGTGCATCCAACTCACAGCACAAGAGGAATCGCCGAAGGGGCGGCGGCGACAAGTCCGGTCAAGCAAATCGCGCAACCTCTTACACTCATAGCCACGAGGATGACACTCAAGAAGCTAGCGCACCGCCACGCGTAGCAGTCCGTCGTCAGCAATTTGGTGGCAAGCTCACTGGCGGTGCCAACAGTGCAGACGAGCCTGCTTCGAACAGCTCCAGGCCATCTCAAAATGGGAAAACTAAGAAGCCCGCTGTCAAATTACCACCAGTCGCCGAGCCGGTCGAGTACGCTGATCTTCGCTCTCGCTTGTTAGCAGAGCTCTCGTCTGGCGAGTACGACTGCGTTATCTGCTACAGCACTGTCACAACGCGTCAAGCAACATGGTCTTGCTCGCAGTGCTACTCCGTTCTTCATCTACCATGCGTTCGCAAGTGGGCCGAGAGCAGCGTTAAGAAGGCCGAAGAGCACAATGCCATGCAGGAAGATCCCGAAATCCGCAACCGCCGTGGTACATGGCGTTGCCCGGGATGCCAGTACGCCAGAGAAGATGTTCCTAAGATATATTGGTGCTGGTGTGGGCGAAGCCAAGACCCTCCAGGAGGCCGAGGTGCCAATCCCCACGGCTGTGGCCAGCGCTGTAGCCGTGGCAAATGCTCTCACGGATGTGCCGACTCCTGCCACCCCGGTCCTTGCCCCCCATGCGCCGTCACCGTATCGCAGCAGTGCTTCTGCGGAGCCAAGACCATCCCTACGCGCTGCTCACAGACTTCGGGCAAAGAGGCACGTCTATCTGCACTCCACCGCGGTACATCCTGCGGCGACACTTGCAACAAGGTGCTCGATTGTGGCATTCACTCGTGTCAAGAAACTTGTCACCCAGGCAATTGTCAGCCTTGCACCGTCCAAGTGGAAGCGCGCTGTTATTGTGGCAAGCACGCCGAGGTTATGCGCTGTGGAGACGGCATCCCTTGCGACAGCTTTGACGACGAGACCGGGACCGCGTTCCAAGGCCGTTTCGACTGCGAGGACCGGTGTGGACGCATCTTTGACTGCGGTGTGCACTCGTGCTCCAAGTCCTGCCACGCTCGCGATGCCGATCGCCCTACGTGCCCCTTTTCACCTCAATCGATTAAGACGTGCCCATGCGGTGCTCAGCCCGTCACAAATCGTACTTCGTGCCAAGATTTGATCCCAACCTGTAGCAACATCTGCGCCAAGATGTCGACATGCGGCCATCCTTGCCCATCGATCTGTCACCTTGGGCCATGCCCTCCTTGCCAGGTGCCTGTGTCGACACCATGCCGTTGCGGCGAGACCAAGCAGACGCGTACCTGTTACGAACGCCAGCAAGAGGAGCTCGAAGGACGCCAAGAGGTGCTCTGTGCGACAGTTTGCCAGTCCCTGCGACACTGCGGAAAGCATCAATGCAATCGCCAGTGTTGTCCGCTCTACTTTCAGGCAAAGAACAAGTCGAAGAAACGACCGACAATGGCCGAAATGCATGCGATGGACCCTGCTGGACTGCATGAATGCTCTATCCCGTGCTCGAAGCCACTCGCCTGCGGTCTCCACGACTGTCCCATGATATGCCATCGTGGCGCTTGTCCGCCGTGTCTTCAGGCCAGCTTCGAGGAGCTCATCTGCCACTGTGGTCGCACAGTGTTGGAGCCTCCGGTGGCGTGCGGTACTCAGGTGCGGTGCAACTTCCCGTGTGTGCGTCCGCCACCACCGTGCGGTCATCCCAAAATGCCGCACGACTGTCATGAGGAGGAGCGTTGCCCACCGTGCGTTTACTTGACCGACAAGGTCTGTCACTGTCAGAAGCACATTGTCAAGAACGTTCCTTGCAGTCGATCGCGTGTCTCCTGCGGTCAGCCTTGTGATGCGCTTCTCAACTGCGGTTTCCATCGTTGCCAGGGTATCTGTCATTTGGCAGGTCAAGAATGCGCTGCATGCGTGCAGATTTGCGGTAAACCGCGACGACTCTGTCAGCATCCGTGCCAGGAAAAGTGCCACGCACCATCCTCATGCCCCGAGGTCGAGCCCTGCCAAGCCGTCATCACTCTGCAGTGCCCATGCGGCAATCTGCAGTCGCGCACAAAATGCGGCGTCTCGATCCATGCACCGAACAAGGAAAAGTGGCTCAAGTGCAACGATTCGTGCATGATTGCCCAGCGAAACGCCAAGCTTGCCGAGGCTCTGGGCCTCAACCCTTCGGAGAAAGCCGCACCAGCATCGTACGAGTACGAGACGCTCTCCTACTACGCCGTGCCAAGCAACCGCAAGTTCTGCGATGAGGTCGAGGCCGCACTCAATGAGTTCATCCGATCGCCTCGAGCTGGCATGATCTTGCCACCGGCGAACGGATTGCAGCGCAAGTTTACACATGAGCTGGCAGCAGTTTACAAGCTAGGCAGCGAAAGTGTGGATTGCGAACCACGATGTAGTGTCAGCATCCGACGAAAGCAGGACAGTCGCATCCCCAATCCTGTGATTAGCGAAGCTTTTGCAGCAGCACGAGCTTCACTCATGAGTTCTCAGCAGCAACAGCAGTGGCAAAGCAAGTCTGTTGGACTGGCACAGCTGCAGCGACCCAGTGCCGAGGTTCGTAAGCCGCTCAACGCCATCTTCCTTGCGGGCGTGTTCGGACACGATCAAGACTCGCTGCGAAACCTGTTACAACCGGTGCTGAAGACGATCAATTTTTCAGTCACATGGAAGGGTGATGAAGACGTTGTGGTCACATCGGCCGATTCGCCGACGAGACTGATCATGATGAAGACTGAGCTCAAAGCCCTTGTTCGGAGGGAACAGTTCGCTAGCGATGTAATTCTTTGCACGGTGGATGGTAATAAGAAGGTGGTGCGCAGAGAGGACGAGCGGATGCTTGGTGACAAGAGCCGTGCCGGTGCAGGAGGAGGGGGAACGTGGGGGTCGTCGACTATGAAGCAAGGCGCAAGCGCTGGTAGTAGTGGATTGGCGCATATGGGCAAACCGAGCTCTGGACTGGTTGGGAATAGAGGCTGGGCAGCGGTGGCTTCGGGTTCAGGAAGGAATTCGCCTGTACCAGTCAGCGAGCGCGTTTGGGGCCAACCGACGATTTCTGCTGCTCAAGTGAACAGATCGAGGACCACGGCACCGATTGCTGGTATAGTTCCAAACCCGAACGCACCTAGACGGCCAGCGGCGACTGGTACGGCTGATGCGACTGGAGCAGCAACGGAACCAAATTTGGCAGACGAGCGTGTCCCAGAGAGCTGGGAAGATGAGCGTTAGAAGAGCGCATTTAGATTCCGAGATATCTCACTCGTAGCAATTCATAGACGCGCGCAGTATTGTCGTATAGGCTTGCTTTCGATCGCGCATGCCAAAAGAAAACAAAGTGTGAAAGGTGTGAGTTGGATTGCAGAACAGTGGAGTCAGTACTTTATCATACTGTAGAAGAATATAATAGCACACCACATGTGAGTAACAAGGTATTCCCGGTTCACGAGCTTTTGTTCGCATATGAAGATCGGCAAAGTGAAAAGATGCAGTATGCATTAAGTACTACTTTATATGACTGGGGGAGGAAATTTTGACTATGCGATGCGATTCGGATCAGAACAAGGTTGAAGAAAGAGATAAGGAGCAGCTTCGCGTGGATGTGTTGGAGTGTGTCGCATGTTTACTGGACCAGTTGAAGCGTATGGAGCACAGCAGCAGCAGCAGCACAACACAAACAACAGAGAGAGGAGGGACGGAATTTCACGCTCTAAAATTGTTTGAGTGAGCTTGAAAGGTTCAAGTCGGCGCGTTAAGTTATGTGTTGGGTGAGGGTTACAACGTGTATCAAAACCAGCAGAATTGACAGTAAATAGTACGTACACTGTATGGTTGGCTCTCTCTCTCTCTCTCTCTCTCTCTCTCTCTCTCTCTCTTTTTATGCAGGGACCCTAACTGTAGTTAGTCCCTTTGTTGAAAGCGCCAAGAAGGTGCTCTTTTGACATTTTGTCTCATTCACTTGATCTCATCCTCCCATCCAATATCGAAAATCATATATCAACTCGCTTTGCTGGTAGTGTGCGTCGCTCAACATGGCGCAGCATCAAGAGCGCGCCTCAGCCTCTACACGTCCAACACCTTCGGACAAAAGATCACGACGACTCTCCACCATCGACTACACCACCAACATCAATGCCAGCACTCCACCTGCATCACCCACCTATTACCCAGAGCACCAATTATCACCCCCCATCCTACCCAAACGATCGCAACGCTATCTTGCGCTCCTCCTCAAACCGGTAGTATTGCCCGCTCTTGCCATTGCTTTACCAGCATGGCCGCTTCTCGCAGCAGCTTGCGCCATCCCCGTCATCGGAGTCATGGCCATCCCAATCCTCCTCCTCATCTCTATCTTACTCTTATACGCGGTCGCATGGATGTGCTATCTCTTGCTTGCACAAAACGACTTACCCGCAACTTGGACCAACGCCCATCGTTGGTCACCACGAAACTTTTGCCCCTTTTTACCTCTCAACCCTATCCGATGCGCCAAAGTTGATTTGGCCGCTTTCAGATACACCCTGACCGCATTCAGAATCTTTTTCCCCGCCATATTTGATTGGAGTTACAGGAGAATTATGGTCATCGGCACCACAAAGGGAAGCCGTGTGGTCAAGGAAGGTATCCTCTACGGTAGTCCTAGTCGAGGTAAAAGGTTGGATGTCTACCTACCCGCCGAAAATTCAACCTCTTCTTCCTCTTCAAATCATCAACAAGGTGTAAATACTAACAACGGTGTGCCCGTCATCGTCGTCATCCCTTCCATGCTGGGTCCACTCACCGTCACCTCCAAACGAAGATTGTACCTCCAACTTGCACTGCGTCTCAGGAGGATGGGATACTGCGTTGTGGTGGCCGACATTACGTATTATCCCGAATCTAGGATCAAATCGTCAGTGATTGATTTGAGACTGGTTTTGCGCTGGACCGCCAAGAATTGTCGACGGTATGGGGGTGATGCGAGCAAGATCTATGTTTTGGGACATGGGTTGAGCGCGCATTTGATCATGCTGACCATTTCCCAAGAAGCGGTAGTGCTGAGTCGAGAAGCGCACTTGGATCGAGCGTATGAGAGGGAGCGGCACATGTTGAGGGCCAAACATGGTGGAGATGGTATGGGTGGTGGTAGTGGTCATCATCAGTATAGGAGACAGGGAGGTGAGGCGGAGGAGGAAGAGTGGCTTAAAAGTGGCGAAGTACGTACTTTGAGTGGTGTTGCAGGGAATAGCAAGGGTAGAGTAGGCATGAGTAGTGATAGTGCGCAAAGCGATGCATTGGATTCAAACTTGGACGAGCCGATTCGACTTTCGCAAAGGAGGGGTAGTAATCATCCTAAGTCGTCGTCGTCGTCATTGGCGGCGGCGGCGGCGAATCATAGTCGAGTGAACCTTGAAGGATGGGTAGATGAGAATGAAGACAATTCTACATTGCCACCGGGTTTGGTCATGGGTTCCACTACGCGTTTCACCAATTTATCCGACCATGACAACACTCATCTTAATACCTCGAGTGGTATCACCTCGGCCACGACAAGGTCACGCAAGATTGAAGAAGCGCAATCGATTCTCACTTGTGCGGCTTATCGTCAAGCAGAGCAAGAGGTTGGTAATGGATTACGTCGTGTTGAGATTTATGAACCTGAGATTGGTATTCCTGCGATTGCAGGTGTGATTTTGCTTTCTGGCATTTCGGATGTGATTAAAGGTTTTCGATCCGAGTCTGAGAGGGGTTTGGAACATGTATCGTATCTTCGTAGGGCGATGGGACCTTCGCATTTTAATTGTTTGATTCATTCACCTGCGCATTTGTTGTATGCAGCGAAGAATATTTTAGATACTAGATTGTTACCGTCAAAATTTTTGATGGTTCATGGTGGGAAAGATGGCGTGGTACCGGTGGAACAGAGTACGTTGCTTAAAACCTTGTTGGTGGGTGTTGGAGTGCATCAGGTGAGGTTGAGGGCGTATAGGAATTTAGGTCATGCAGAGAGTATTGCCTGTTTGTTTTTGGGTATGGCACGTTCTACTACCCGGTATACAAGACAAATTTCAGAGGATATCTCTTCTTTTGTCGGTCAATGAGCCACATCCCAATACCTTCTATACGGGGCGGAACATTAGGCTACCATCAGCTCAACAGGACGAGAGGTTTAGATCCACTCATCACGTCTTCCGCTTTTCTGTGGTCTACTGTCACACACACACACACACACACACACACACACACACACACACACACACACACACACACACACACACACACTGTATCACTCTCATACAGTCCTTTTTCAACTTGTGTTTCCCATGACGTGAATTTCCTGGCCATATCTGTGCCGTGGTGCCTGAATCCATGCTCTGAACGAGGCGCGTACCATCAAAGATTCGGACATCGACTTCGCTCTGAGCTTGGGCTATCTTCGAGGATCAGCAACAACATTCATCCTTCGCATAGAGCTGCCCAGAACTCGAATGCTCGGTGGCGCTTGTTGCGATGCGATGCGCTGCTACTGCGACTCGTGCTCTTCTCTTGGAGCAATTGACGCGTGCGACGCATGCATTCGTCCTGTTCGCTTGGCGAGAGGTCTGCGTAGGTCCGTCCTTCTGCTGATTTGTCGCAACCGTCATTGCCTGCTTCGTCGGCTTCGGCTTCTTCTTCGTCCGAGTCCTTTGAGAGCTCAGAAAGCGGTGAGCCGCTGTTGAACGGTTCGGTTTGAGCACTTGGTCTCGATGCTGATGGTTGGCTGAGGGTCCCAGCGTCTTGCTGGCTGGTCCTGGCCGCGGGCAACAACTCGCGGGTAGCAGGAGCCTGCGAGATTCTGTCGGGCAAGCTCATAGAAGCTGAGCCAACCCCGTCGCTAATATCTTGCTGGTACGAAGAATCTGATTGCCTTCCAACGATGAGCTTGGACGTCTTTCGTGACGAATGACCTGATTCGGATGCTGACGTGTGGCAGCTCTGGCCAGAGACCCGTCGGAAGAGACTGCCTTCAGGTGGAGGCGTCAAAGGTGCTAGTCGACCTTGATGCGATGTGTGTCGGTCACGTCGCCACTCAGATCCACGTCGTTTCGCGTCATCTAGTTGTGTTCGCACGAGCGCGAAGGAGACAAGGAGGTGAGGCGGAGGAGGAAGAGTGGCTTAAAAGTGGCGAAGTACGTACGTTGAGTGGTGTTGCAGGGAATGGCAAGGGTAGAGTAGGCATGAGTAGTGATAGTGCGCAAAGCGATGCATTGGATTCAAACTTGGACGAGCCGATTCGACTTTCGCAAAGGAGGGGTAGTAATCATCCTTGGTGCCTTTGATTTCACGATTCGTGCCTCCCCAGTCCCGACGAGTCGGTCGGCGAGCTCTTCCGAGACCAGATTTTCTCTGACATCGTAGTCTTGTGAGATCAACAGCGGCATTGCTGACTTCATCATGCCGATCCAGGCCCAAATGTAGAACGGTGCTTCTTCATTCCTGGAGTAATGATTAGTCAATCGCGCTAATTGCCCCTTCAGAGGTTGCGTGTCGTATCTGCCGAGTGATGGCGCTTTGTCATAAGGCATACGGTCGAGCAGGGGTGTGTTTTCATCGCTTGCCCGAGCCAGTCGTCGGGTGAGTGGTTCTTCTTCACACGCAGCCGGAGGCGCGGGCAGGGACGCCAGACTATCGCGACGCCTTGGGCTGGCCTCAATTATCTGTTCAGAACAGTTTTGCGACACATTCGTTTGCGCCACATCTGAAACAGAAGCAGCTCGCGCTTCGACCAGCTTTGTACTGGCAGGCCTAACTGCTGCGACAGATCGCGTTGACGACGAGGTCGGAACAGCTTTGGACAACGTCGAATCGGTGGTCGAGGGCGCGATGGTCTGCTGTTCTGGCGCCTGGTCAGCGATCGCAGGCGAATCGCGCAGCCGCTCTTGTGCTTGGTCAGTATGGTTTTCATCCATTGGCCTCGAATCAGCCTCTGATCGACAACTGTTACGGGCACCCGAAGTATCTGTATCCTGATTAGCAAGGGTGGGCTGCTGCTCCGACGAAGAGGCAGAAGCTTCTGCGATCACTTCAGCTTGCGAGGGCAGCTGCTCCTGAGGCTGCGACGCTTGCGGTACTGGCTTCTTCTTGACAGACACCGGCTTGGTTTGTCGAGCCTCAGTCTGAGCTGTTTGGGCTCGATCCGCATTGGATGCAGCCGGATTCGTTCCAGCATGTGTGGCATTCGAACCTGCCATTGTCGGCATCGCAATTGAAGGGGTGGTCTGTACCGGTGTCTGAGAAGGTGCAGCAAGTCCCGACGGGACAATTGTCGCTGAAGTAGCAATGGAAACCTGTGACAAACTCTGGCGCAAGGCCGTTTGGGACAGTTGAGGGTGTAGTTCAGCCGAGACATGGCCGTTTTGCGACTGTGTCGTTAGGTGCACGAGACTCAGAGCAGCTGTTGCAGGTGCTGCATGGCCATGTGTTGTCTTCTCTACACGAGCAGCTTTCTGGTTGGCAGTTGCTGCATCTTGCGCTTGCGACTGCCTTGTTTCTTCTGCACGAGCAAGCTGTCCATTGTTTGTGTGCAGCGATGCGGACGTTTGGGAAGGAGCATCTGATCTTGCGGAAGCAGAGGAGTCGCCGTGACGGGATGGGCCGGTTCTTGTCGAAGAAGGAGCGGCAGAAGGTAATGCTGCCGGTTCCAAACGCGAAGGTTGCGCAGGTACAATCACTGCCTTCCTGTCGCGTCGTTCTGCTCGAGAGATCTTGGCAAAGTGAGTTCTGACGTGCTCAATCGAGGGAGCTCGCTTCCTCTTGAGCTCTGTTGGACTTTGATTGGATGGCTTTGGCCCGTTGTTGGGAATCGTAGATAGAGGGCTGATTGGCGGAACCGGTGTGGATCGTGAGAATGAGGATGCATCAACGATTGGCGAGGTTGCTGAGACTGTTGTTGCAGGTGTTATGGGCGACGGGAAGGAGGGGAAAGAACGTCGCGAAAGGATGGTTGCTGATCTCGGTAGAACAGGGCTACTTGGCATTGTGTGGCTACCGCATGGAATGAAAGCTGTGGAACCATGTGAGATGACAGAAGAGCCGGGTATTGGAGCAGCCATAGGTGCTGTTGGTGGTGCATGTGACGGTTTTGGGTGGGGTTGCAATCTCATCAAAGTTTGGCTGGCCGCACTCTGATGGGCTGCCTGTAATGTAGGGGCTGGATCAGATTGCGACGGCAAGGATTGCGCTAGAGGAGTTTCAGAGCTGTCTGACACGGATCGGATGCTTGCGGAAGCGAGGGGGTCAACAGATGAAGTGGTGACATTGGTAACATCCTGTTGCGCAGGACCGATCGGGTTGTGATGTTGTGTGGCGCCGGGAAGAGCCTGCAGCAGTGTTGCATCGGGTTGTCGCGAGCCAGATATGTTTCCAACGATGACATGCTGTATCGCCGAAAAGAGAGGAGCGACAATGCGATGTTGAAGGTTGTCAATCTTTGCATCTTGTTGTTGGAGCGAATGCGTCAATCGTTCCCCAAGCTGATGATGAGCACCGGCGACTCTGCTTTCGAAACCATTGATTCCGTGAGAGATAGCATTGATTCGATTCAAGAGAGCAGCGTTATTCTGGCCGAGCTTAATAATTACCTGCTCCTGGTTGAGGATATGGGCTGAAGATTTGGCGGCGGTTTGTTGCAGCTCGCGATTCGAGCTGCGGCATGCGGTAAGATCGTGACGGGTGGCGGACAAAATCTGGTGTACGGAACTGAGAGAGGCGGCACTTCGGTGATGGGTGATGACGAGGTTGTTGGATTAGAACGATTCATCTTGAGGTAGTGGACGATACCGATCGGACTCGGAAGCTGCAGCACTGCTGATATAAGACCACTACCTGTCTGGTGGGGAAGATGGAGGGCCCGAGAAGATATGGAAGGATGGACGACTTGGACATGCAAGTATGCGCGACTTTTATAGGTTCGAGCACGATCCGCCAGAAGGCAGGACCGGTCGGCAAACGGCCCTGCCTGAGCACGGATATATGCGCTGAAGGTGGTTGACAAATGTCAAGGCGGGTGGTTGTGCGAGATGAGATTTGGCTAAAAGAGGTGCACCATGTGGGGTGCCACGATGGCCACTGCTGTACTATAACTTTAAATTGGTGTATTCACCGAAATAAATACAGTTACTCGCTGCTGCTGCAAAGGAAGGACCCGTGCATGTGCAGCGTATCTCAGCTGGCTCCCTTTGGCCATAAAAATTCGGCTGCAAACGAAGGGCTCCAATTCACTTTTGACCCTTCGCTTTGTTCTACACTCTCACACTCAACCTCAACACTTTCGGCATCGTCGCCAGGCGTGCGATTGAGACACTGTAAATTTAAATTACTGTACGCTAATGCCTGCGGAGATCTGAGCGCGCTCACACCTCAGCCATGCTTATTGATTGACCATTCCTACCCACCAAGTCACCTAATCGTGCTCTCACAGAAATACATGTAAGATCAGGATGATTTGCTGTTGTTTCTCTCACACAATGGTTACAGTTTCGAATCGAACGTTGGACATGTGGAAGCAACAGCGGTACAATATTGAGTTGGTACTGTGTGTGGCATGCAATTGTGTTCGTCACGAGTTCCAGTGCAACGCGCTCGATAAGCTTTGATCCGAGTTCGTGTCGGTAATGTTGGCACTGCATTCTTCTGAGAAGACGCAACAGTCCATCGCCATCACGCCCGGTAACCTCCACATCATGCGGTGTCAAAAGGTCAACTAATCATGAGATCTGATCGCGTTGCGTGCAATCACACAATGGCGGCCGCTGCTACCTTCTTGCCCATCTTTAACTCTCTTCGTTCAGCTACCATTCCATTACGTGACAAGCTGCAGCTGTTCTATCCCATACAAGCACCAAGCTTGGTCTGTTGCAAAACGTACATTCCACTGTACTGTAGTTGCGGTCATTCATCCTCTCTGCCGACTCTCTGCCCAAGACAAACCCACCACCTCATCAAACTGCATCACGAATTCGAACTTTGATAGATATCATGTCCTCATCACAGTCAAAGGACAGACTGGATCCAACCCACCCGAATCCATGCTATCCTAGAGCGTGCGCCATCCAGTCTTGTTTGCAGAAATCGGGTTTCGACCAATCGCGTTGCGAGCACCTCGTCGACGATCTATACCGCTGCTGTGCCAAGTTCTACCTTCAGAGGGGAAAAGATGCCGAGGCAGATAGCTGTCCCATCCCATCAGTGGTCGAGAAGAGGATCAAGAGGATGGAAAGCGAGGGAAAGGGGGGCGCCGGTGGATCACTACTGGAGACCAAGATGCGATGATGTCGATTTCATATCGAAGCCAATTCCAGCACAATACTGTAGCTGATGGCTTCTTCCTTTTAATTGTACTTGTATCAATCATCTCATTTGGATGCTGCGTGTCCATCGTTCGAGTGATCATTTATGTCTTTGTAATTTACATAGTTCTATGTATATAGAAAGACAATTCCGATTCCCCCAAAAGAAAGCGAAAATGTTAGCTCTAAAAACGTCAACAAATTTCTAATAAATTAACGAGAGGTCTCACGTGCCGCGACCTAACCTCGAATACGCTTTCCGCCCTGCACGCTTTTGGCAAAATGCGCTCCATCTTCTCGCACCTTACTCCCTCCACCCCTCGTCTCTCCCCCTCTTTCCTCGATCTATCATTCAAACCTTTTCTAAATCCGTCAGAATGGCAGATGAAGAGCAGCAAGTCGCACAAACCTTCCCACAGGAGCAAGCTCACCTTGTCGCTGAACCCACACAACCAATCACGTCTACACAAGAACGAGATGGAGAGCAACCAGCAGCGACTGCAGGTGAAGTCGAAGGCTCCATCGAGAATGCTCCACCTACCGACCCTAAACATCTCACCACCGTAGTGCGTGGCGAGGATACTGGAGTAGCAGCAACGAGCACGGCTGCAATTTTTGACGAGGATGATGATGAAGAACAAGACCAAGATGACGATTTGCCCAATTTCCGTAAGCGCGAGCAACGAGAGGCATCCAATGCAGACGATCCCGAAGCAGCTATTATTCGCAAGAAGAAGAAGAAGCGTCATCTTTCGCCCAACGATGAAGCTACCACCTTACACGATGTTGGTGTTGAGCGCGAGGAACATGAGGAAGAACAAGAAGATCCTTATGCGGGATTGACCGAGGTGGAAGCGCGTCGACTTCGAACGGATCAAATGATCGATGCAGCTCTGAAAGCGGGTAAAAAGAAAGCAGCTTCTCGTAAACGTGCGGGTGAAGACGATCTGGATTTGCTTGCGGATGAAGAAGTGGCAGCTCTCCGTCGTGAAATGGTTGCAGCAGCGGATGACGATGAAGAAGCCAACCGATTGAAAAAACCCGCGACTAACAAACTCAAACTTCTGCCTCGTGTAGTTGCCACTTTGCAAAAGAATCACTTACAACAATCCATCTTGGATAACAATTTACTCGAAGGTGTCAAACGTTGGTTAGAACCTCTACCTGATAAGAGTCTACCTGCTTTGAACATTCAACATCAATTTTTCCAAATTTTGGAGAGGATGACGATTGATACGATTTCTTTGAAAATGTCTGGATTGGGGAAAGTGGTGGTTTTTTATTCAATGTGTTCGAGGGTGGAAGCCAAGATTAAGAGGAGTGCGGAACATTTGATTGAGATTTGGTCGAGGCCAGTTTTGAAGAGGAGTAGTTCTTATAGGGATCGACATGTTGCAAAAGCTGAATGGAATGCCGATGCATTTGGTCAAAGAGTAATGATTGCTACGGGTGAGGTGAAAGATAGTGGTAGAAGAAATGTTGGGATTCCACAATCTGTTGTTGCAGGTTTTAGAGTGGCTCCACAGAGTGTAGCAGGTCAAAGGAGTGATAGTAGTCATGAAGCTAGATTGGCGAACCATAAACGTTTGAATCAATTCAAGTCGAGGTTGAAGGAGGCTAAGCGTTGAGTTGATAGAAATACACCTAATCAGCAGATGTTGCAATTCACAAACCATTTATTCACTCTTCATCAAATTAAAAATCCAACATATCCTTTTCTCACCCTTGTCAGTTCAAATATTGGGTTAGCTTCTGTGTGGTTTATTCATTCCCATTCCTTTGACTTTCAGACCTACTTGTTGAGCGTTTACATTGTCCTCAGAACCACGAGTCCTACTTCTTGTGTAGAATTCACTCTCACACTCACCCATCTGAATTTAATAAGCACACAAACACACAAATTTCCTTCATACAGCACGAACAAAACACCTTTTTCACATCAATAATAATTCGTGATCTCCATTGCATTTTGCCGTTATCGTCTAAAAAATATAATGTAAAAATAAATAAATAAACAAATAAATAAATAAAAGACACGAAACATCCCCCCTCCCATAACTCTGCCTCGATCTCAACTAAGACGAGAAACCAAATAACTCATCAAACTCTCCTGCTCATCACCCGCCACCCTAAGTAAGATCTCGACAAAAGTCTGATAAACCTCCTGCCGATCGCTATGCAATCTCTCCAACGCTTGCTGATCCATCATCCACAATTTAACATCAGTATCAGCGTACGCTGTAGTGTTCCTCTCCTTCTTACTCAAAAAAGTGAGTTCGCCCGCAATCGTTCCCGCTAGCATGGCTTCATTGATCTCGTACTGTTCCTGAGGAAAATCATACCGTGCCTTGACGATACCTGATTCAATGAGATACATGGCATTTGCTGCATCTCCTCTCTCCCACAGCGTTTCTCCACTGCTCTTGCGCAGCAGGCTGAAATACGGTACCAGCGCCGAAAAGAATTCTTGTTCGGCAACCGAAGTGAAAAAGGTGGGCAAATGATGCAGGTAGGCTCGGAACGTGATTGCCAGCAAAGGCAGCGGTTGCACGTGAAGGTTCGCTTTCGGTGCTGTTGGCGTCGCCACCGTTTCCTCTTCCTCATCCTCTCCCTTGGACTCGATCGTGGAATTCAACGACAACGTTGGACCAATCTCATCGATGGGTGTGGTCCTCTCACTCCTCACCGCAATTCTAGCTGCCTCGTGCAAATGGTTTTGTCTTGGACTATTCTCCCAACTGTGATCCAACACAAACGCTGGTTTTCTACCTACCCCATCCCTAGGTACCGTTAACCCGCCTTCCCTATCAGCCAGACTTGCCTTGCCAAACGCTTTCGCTGCTTTTAAATTGCTCGCATACATCCCTCGCAAAAATTCGTTCTCAGTCCACTCAAGTGCTTCGTTCAGATTCGCAAATACCTCGAGATTATCGCTTCGATCTGCCCAAAGGTCGACGCTGCGCAGAGCAACACCCACTTCCGAATCCGGGTTGAGTCCGCAGAAAACCAGAAGTACGCCCTTGGCCATGAGTAGACGATTGATCCTTAGGAACGCCTCAGCCGCAGAAAAGTCGACTCCAGAGACGAGCGTGTAGTCGACAATCAGGAACCGAATCGGATTCTGATTCCACGCTGCAATGTCCAAAGCCCTTCGAATCAGATTCTCAACCGAATTGATCGTTCCAAAGAAAAGGAACCCTTGCAGCTTGATGATCTGAGTCTGAGTTCCGACTTGGTCCAAAAAGTGACGCTGGATCATGTGTCTACGCACCGTGCTACGTGCTACGGATCCGTCAAAGATGGCCCTGACAGTCTTGCGACGCGAGGTTTGGACGACAAAGAAGCAACAAGCGATGATGATACCCGCCAAGATACCAATGACAAAGTCCCAATACGTCATGACGATGACAATCACCCAAATGGTCAGGTACTCCCATCCGTTGACTCGGCCCACGGTGTCATACAGCGCTTCTTTGGCCAAGTCGATACCCAACACAAAGATGAGCGCACCGACAATCATGATTGGGAGGTACGAGATCGTACCAGGACCGGCAATCATGATGATGGTTGTTCCTCCCGCTAGCATCAGACCAGATAGTCGAGATCCTCCGCCGACGCGATAGAAAAGTACACTGTTGACGTAGCAAAGATAGTTTGGCACGGTTCCAATGAGACCCGCAACCATGTTGGAGATGCCGTGCGCGACCAACTCCCTGTCCGTGTCCACGTTGTCCTCGTTGATCGAGACACCTAACGCAGGGACATTGAGAGGCACGTGGAGAATTCCGAAAAACACCAGCGCCAACTGCGTCGGCATCGTAGCCCAAAGCGCCCGGATCGAGGTCTGAGAGAAATCGAAATAGGTGAAGAAACGGTAGAAGGCGGCTTTCGAGGCTGCTTCGCCAATGTCAAAGACCCAACCTTGGTTCCTGAGCTCCTGGATGGGGATACGAAGAATGCCTGAGGTGACGATGTAAAAGATGACGGGGATCATCAAAAAGTAGCCGGGGAAGATGAGCGGATGGTGGAATCGAGAGGTTATGATTCGCAACGAGACAGCGAGAAGAAGAGGTGGGAGCCAAAGAGCAACCATGTGAGAGGACTGGAAAAAGTATCGCAGGGTGTCGAGATTGTACTGGAACCCATCTTCGCTTTGAAGACGACTGCACACCTCCAAACCTGTTTCGATCAAAAAGATGCCCACTCCGCCAATACATCCTACCAGAATATGCCTTGGGAAGAATCCAATGAGCACTCCTAATCTCAACGCTCCTAAAAGCAAGAATGCCAGACCTGTCAGGATCGAGGAAAGTG
Source organism: Melanopsichium pennsylvanicum (assembly GCA_900208305.1). Classification (NCBI taxonomy): domain Eukaryota; kingdom Fungi; phylum Basidiomycota; class Ustilaginomycetes; order Ustilaginales; genus Melanopsichium; species Melanopsichium pennsylvanicum. The sequence goes on from OAPG01000009.1 coordinate 276,387, forward strand.
CAAAGGCGACCATAGTAGTCGCGATGACTGCTTTTGGATTCTCGTCTCCGAGCTCTTCGATGATGATGCGAACGAGGATGTGAAAGAAGGGCACCACCTCGATCATCATACTTCCGTTGCCTCCCTTGAAGATGCTTCCTCCCAAGGTGTAGATGAGCTGAGAGAGGATGCAAGTGATGAAGAACATGCTCACTCCATCTCCACCAAAGTTGGCAAAGATGGGATAGGCCGCGGGAAACATGATCATTCCGTAACTCACGCCATCTAGCACGTTCATCAGCATTCCCAAGATGACCGCGGGGATCAAGCGGATGGGTTCTACGCTGGCTTCGGCGGCTGACTTCCACGTAATTTTGCGTGCGGAAGCAACAGCATGTTGAGCGCGTCGCATAGGGTCGAAAGGTCGAACGGGGACTTGACCTTTGCCCGGGCGCCAAGAGGTTGGGAGAGCGGACCAGAAGGGGTTCAAAGTGATAAAAGGTTCGGGATGATGATGGGATGCTCTGCGTGGGGCAATGCCACCGGACTCTGCCTCGAGTACCGATTGTTCAGCTTGGGCCAAGGCGCCGTAGCCAATTCCGGCGCGCTGCTGTTCCGAGTTGCTGATCTGTGAGAATGAGCTTTGGTCTGTGACTTCGGAGAGTCGGTCTTGAGACTGGCTACGATCAACGTCAGCAGCAGCACTGAGGCGGCGGTGCGAGCTTCTAGAGGAACGCCTGGCGCTCGAACGCGATCTGCCCCCTCTCTGTTGTGCAGGAGATGTCGCCAGAGCAGCTGCCGAGCTCTTATCGTCGGCTTCTTGCTCTGCGGCAAGGTTGTGCGGTGTAGTAAGGAGCGTGTGTGTAAGTGCAAGAACCGAAGGCAACCTTGGAGTGGCGTGATTGCCATCATCTTCGCCCTCCATGGCAGTCTTTGCGCTCTGCGGCGAAGCTTGGTGAGCCATGGCCTTGGTCAAATTGCTGGGCCCGGTGTGTCCACCGTAGCTCGCGATGGGCGACGTGGTAGGGCTGAACTCTGTCGCGCCTTCGACACGACGAGGCGGAAACAATTTGTCGTTAGGACCACCCTCCTCCTCGCCGATGTCATAGATGTTGGAGCCGTTGTTGCTGGTGTCGTCGTCGGACATGATCATGCCCGCGAGCTGCGCGGTGTCATCCCTGATGCTCGAGCTCGTGGCGGTATAGCTGCCTGGCACCAGACTGGTGGCCAAGTTGGGCGCATCTTGGCTCTGCTGAAACCTGTGGCTCCTCCCCTCCAGATGGCTGAAGGCAGAAGAGTTGATACTCCGCCGATTCCATGCAGATCCGCTGGCGCCCTGACGCTCAATGTCGTAACCGGAATCGTAGTCTTCGTCGTCACCCATGCTGCGATTTGGGTTGGAGGAGGGATGATGGTAACTGGCGACGCGCGAACGATCGTTCTTGGGCGCGGGGGGAAAAGAAGAGTTGGGTGGATCAAAGGTCACTGAGCGAGGAAATTTGGAGGCATTAGGGTTGCGTTTGCGTTGAAAATGCGTAGATTCGGGAGAAGTGGGATGGATGAGTGCATTGCTCGGGCGGCGAGTGTCAAAGTCGGGGGTAGTGGTGGTGGGTTTGGAGCGGAAAGGGTTGATGAGGCGATTGATGGTGGAAGATCCGCGTCGAGAATTGGCGTCTGAGGAGGGCAGCAAGGGGGTTGCCTCGGCAGGGTTTGAGGAAGGTGCTGCTGTTGATCAAGTTGCAAAGCAAAGGAAGACGCGACAAAGATGTCGTGATGGAAGAGACATTGGATGGTGATTGTGTATGACGAGAAAACCAATGAGCCAGCGGCATTATGGAGGAAGATGGAAATATTGGATCAGAGAAGGAGAGGAGAGCATCATAAGAAGAATTGAGCCAAAGTCAGTGTCTGCGGTTTGAGCCAGGAGAAGGCAGGTGTTACGCACCTGAATCCATGACTGCCACAGAGAGAGTAGGTAACACAGCAGAACAGGAATGGCTGAGTCAGGAAGACGTGACGGGCGCACAATGTCACGGGCCACCAAATACTGTTGGGGTTGGTGCTGCTTTGTGCTGCTTTGTGCTGCTTTGTGCTGCTGATGATGCAAAGTTAATTCGTGCTGAATTGCGTAGCTAGCCGTACTGAAACTTGTTGACGGGTATAAGTTAGAAGCTTAGGCGAGGAGCCGACTGAGAGCGATGCTTGAGGCGAGTGGTTGCAAAAATGTACTTGACAGCGTGTGGGACAATCACCTCGAGAATGAACCTCGTGACGGATAAAAGAAGAATGACAGGATGGCGTGCTGCGGAAAGGAAGACCCTTTGTGTTACAATGTGATTTGAGAGTGGGTGATTCGATGGAGAGGAAAGAATACCAAACGGGACAGCTTTCTATTCCCGAAAGCTGATCTAGACCCTTATATGTGAATGAATGTACCAAATTGGAGCCAAGCTTATCTTAATAAAAGAGCTCAGGAACAAGGCTTTTAAAAGTGTTTGATGTGCATGTATTTTGAACAAAGTGTGTTTGGATTGTAACGTACACCTGATCACATACTGTAATAGGGAATAGGTTGGCCACTTCTGATAAAGTTCGACCGAATCACAACAAACTGTAAATGTTAAGGCGAAAAAAATAATAAAATCAAATAAAAGTGCAATTGCGCCTCAGTATCACAACACACAGGTGATCTGAGCTTGCTTGCCTCCTTTTGATCTCTTTTGCGTGTGCTACTCACAGACTGCGTACAGTGTGGAAACATCCCCAGACACGCCAGAGATAAGGGGGGAGAAAATAGAACTAAAAATACAAGACAAGAGAGCAGAAATTCCAAAATACAGTAAATTTTAATACTGTTTTTGTCCAATCTGGAAACACACTTGCCGGTCAATTAGCCAGCCACTCAGAACCCGCGCTCTTTTTTCTCCTCCAGGACAAGAGGCGCTCTTAGTCCAACATACTTAGTCATCTCACCATTGCACAGCTCAACACTCACACCACTTCTCACAATGTCAATCAATCCAATCAATGCATGAAAGACAAACAACACGAAAAACATATGATTTTTCTCCAGTAACAACCATGAAACCAATCAGTACTGGAACTTTCAACTTTCAACCATAGATGCGAATCACACCATCCGCACCTGCACTAGCAAAGTAAGGTGCGGTAGGATGGTATTTGACTGCCAACACTCCTTCTCCTCCCTTTTTCCTATGCGAGCTGATCTCTTGCCTACAAACAGCGGCATTACTCTTACCCTCTCCCTCACCTTCTCCATCACCCTCACCCTCTCCCTCACCATGACCCCCTACGCTTCCATCTTTACCCACCAGACTACTAGACGCGATATCCCAGAACCTCACACTGCAATCGTGACCACCGCTCACCAGCATCAACCCACTCGCATCGATATCCAAACTCGTCACCGCATCCAAATGTGCTGTCATGGACAGTGTACAGTTGCCTGTGTCCAGATCAAACATTCTCATATACCCATCTTCATGCGCCGTGATAAGCAACGGTAGCGTCGGATGCGTCACCACTTTATTGATCTGAGTTTCGGCTGTGCCGTCAAATGTTTCATCCGATTTGAGCTGAACCACTTGCCGTCCCGTATCCAGATCAAACAGCTTGACCACAGAGTTCGAGTATGACACTGCAACCAGGCGCAGATCAGAGTGCACCGCTTCCACACTCGTCGGTACAGGAAGCGTACCCGATTTCTCGAGCTTCTCTCGCTCTTTGACCCTTTCGGCCGAAGCATCGCTTCCAAAGTAGTCCCAGCTGAGTTGAAGCACCGCAGGTGTAGGTGCAGATCCAGCATTCGCTTCTCCTTCTTTGGACAAAGAGATGTTGCGCATACTCCAAACCTTAACACTGCCATCAGCAGACGCACTAACAAGCCTTCCCTCCTCATCGTTCCGATCGGGCAACAACGCGATATCCCATACTGCCTGCGAGTGGCCCACCAGAACACCTAGCTCCATCCACTTCTCAAAAGGCGGGTAGGACTCCAAATTTCGATCCGGCAGCTGCCACACCCTGATACTCGAATCCAAACTACCCGAGTAGAACCTGCGTTTGTTGGGCGAAATCGCTAAACACGTCACCGCCGCCGAGTGGCCCCTAAACGTCACCAGTGGCTGGCTATCCGTGCCCAACTTTGTTAAAGGCTGGTTCAAGCTGCCTACGTCCAAATTCCAGAACTTGACCGTGTTGTCGTCTGAAGAGGACAAAAGCGTCATTTCGTTGTGCAAAAATGCCACAGCCCTGATTGCGTCCAAATGGCTCCTCAGCACTTTCTTTGACTTCCAGAGCAGACTATCAGCCGCTGCGTTAGCTGCCTCCTTGGCCGTCTCTTCATCTTCCGTCGCCAAGCTGAGGTTCGCCAGATCATCCTCTTCTTTGCGCTCTCGGCCACTGCGGTTCAGGAGCTGGTTCGCCTTCTCAGATGCGATCTCGAGTTGCTGGTGAGCTTCCGAGATGATCGATGCTTCTTCAGCAACCGCAGTGGATTGGTTCTGACGTTCAGATTCGCGTCGTTCGCGGTTCTTGATGCCCGCTTCCTTGAGCTTCTGCCAGTCTCGGTTTCCCGGCTTGAAGATGGCAGTCACTTGTTCCTGATCATCCAGCTCCTGGTCGGTGATGCTTCCAGCAGAGGCGCTACCGCGAAAGTCGGCCGATTGAGAAGAGGAGGAAGAATCCGAGGAATTGGAGCTGCCTGGTGCATGGTCCTGCTCTTGCGCTTCGGTAGCTTCGATTGCGGTAGAGGAATGAGTCGATGACGGTTCAGGCTCGGCAAAAGTGGCACTGAGCGGATTGGTCGGTTGAACGCCTTCGGGTGCCGAAGTGTTGTGCTGTTGCTGCTCTTCTGAGCTCTCTCGTCCAGCCTGAACCGACTCGCTGGTACCTTGATCGGTCTCGTTGCCCTCCTCGAGCACAGGCTCTGAAGCAAAAAGAGGGGATCTTCCAGGACGACCACCCTTGGCATTGGGCACACTGAGCGCGTTAGCAGCCGAAGCGCGACTGATCGACCCCGCCAGAGCGGCATGCGACTCTGTAGGAGCCTGAACACTGGACGGCACGCTCTCGAGCATCGTCTTTCTGGGTCGCAGCTGGCTTTGCATGTTGTTACCGTTCGCCGCCGAACCTGATGCAATGCCGCGGTCGGGGAGCGGATTCAAAGTGGTAGCAGAAGTGAGGTAGGAGATCTCTTGCAAGCACTGCTTGAGGTACTCGCGGCTCTTTGCTCGCGATTTAGGGTCCCTGGCAATGGAAGTGGAGCGCGAAAGCAGACCAGCCGCGTTGGAGCCGCCAGCGGCAGCGAGGGCGGAATTGGTGGATGTGGTGGATGCAAATTCTGGGAAAGGTGCAGGAGAGCTGCGTCCACTGCTTGATGCGCCTTTCTCCAACCCTTGAAGGAGTGGATTCTTGAGCTGGGGCACGGTCGAAGACAATGGAGATGAGACGGAATGAGGGTTAATGGTAGCGCTAGAGGAGAGAAACTTGGAGCGCTCCTGACGCAGCGCATATTCGAGCATCTTGACCCTCCTCATGAGATCGGTTTTGAGATTCTCGACACCCCTGCGTTCGCCTTCGAGCAGAGCAATACGTGCGCGCATTTCAGCACGCTCAATCTCCCACTCGTTGCGGTCCCTTTCGTAGCGTCGCCATTCGCTTTGCAGATGCTGAAGGATGCCGGCGAGGGTGTACTCCGAAGTGGGCTGCGAGTTGCCAGTCTCCTGGGACTGGACGCCGTTGGACATGTTAGCAAGCATCTGACTGCCACCATTGTTCATACCAAAGCCAAGACCGGTGCCCATGTTGGGGTTGTTGGCATTGCCATTGTTGTTGCCGGGGCCCATCATGTTGCCGGCGTTACTGAGAAACATGCCGGTACTAATCAGACGCTATACGAACGTATGCTGCGATCAAGCTGTGCGTGCATGCGAGGGTGGGTGTTTGGAAAGTTCGGAGTGAATCTGGGAGCTGTCTCGTCGTGACTGTGCAGGCAGATCCTGCGTCAAGGATGAGTCGAGGCGTAAAGACAACTGAGGGTTGAGCGTGCTGATAGAGTCGATGCTACGTGATGATGAGGAGCGATCTTGTGGTAGCGTTGTGGATGCAAAGATGGCGCAGCGAAGTTGCTTGTCGCGAATATCGAATATCGTGTTAGTGTGAAGGGTAGTGAAACAGACGCCAATTCCTCGACGATTCTGCAGGACCGTGACGCCAAGGAATGGAGAGCGAAGCAAGCGAAGCAGATGCTATCGAAGCCGTAGACGAGGTACCAAATTGCAGACGGCTGGGGTGTGTGTGTTGACGATGATGATATGAAAGACAAGGTGTTGAGAAGGATGAGCTAGCTGTTTGTTTCGTTTCAGACTTAACGTGCGAAGGAGTGCAGAGCACTCACACTGTGCTGGGGTGCGGTCGTGCTGTACTGTTCTGATCTGATCTGATCTGTTTTGTGTGGGCGTGATGCGGTGTGATGGAATTCAAATCACGCTCTTTTCCTCCTTCCACCCTCCTCAATTTTGGAAATCCACGCAGAATCCCAAGCTAAGCCAGCCAAGCTAAGCCAGCCAAGCTAAGCCAGCCAAGCTAAGCCAGCCAAGCTAAGCCAAAGATGGCACGAGCGCGTGAGCCTTGCACATCTTAGAACAAAATACACAACTTAACTTAAGTTAGCCCCTCTCCGCTGCGCATTTTCGTGTGATCATCATTACAAACTATGCTCGTAGTTGCTTACATTCACAACTTGAAAGTGCGATGCATTTAAAAATCATTCCAAGATCTGAATACAAAAATACCACTACCTTTTCAAGCCATTTTAACCAAGCAATTTCCCAATCTGCGTCTCGGCAGCTGTCCAGACAGCTGTCCAGAGTCCACGTCTCGAGACCGTAGCGTTCGATACACGATCCACTACTCAGTCCGGTCAAGTCCAGCTTGCCAGTCTATAATTCCTAACCACACGCAAATTGATCAATGCTACCACTCTTTGCCATCGAATCTTGCCTTGCTTGAATAACGCGCACACACACACTGACGAGCCAGGCAGGCTATCATACTGCACAAGACTGTCATAAATGGCCATGTTCACCGTCGTGCAAGCTTTTCCGGTCCGTTCTCATCAGTACTTCTCATCCCCAAGCAACTGAGCCTTCATGTGGCAGTATTGGTTTGGATCGGGTGGCCAACATTATCCTTTCTGAAAACAAGCTTGCCATGAAACATCGTCCAGAAAAGACCAACTCAGTTGAATGCTATATGCAAACACAAACAATCTCGTATCAATATGATAGAATGCCACTCGATCTTGTTCAACATGTCGCCCTTCTCGACAAGATCAGCTAAGTTATTGCCCCCTACTGGCAGCAGCACCACCTACACCCTTACCCTCACTCCCGCCTTCCCCTCCATCCGCTTCAGCGCCACCACTTGCACCCCTAAACTCGAGTTGACTCAACAACAACGGCCAAACATCCGCCAATCCCGGATGCGCACTCGGCCTACTAAAGATACTCTTCATCACCTCGGTTCGTTTCACCTCGGACCAATGCTTGAGAAGGAAATCCGTCTCCATCTTTTGAATGCTCGCAAACTGACTATTAAATCCACTAAACACCTCCCAAACGATGTTGTCCACAGTCAGATTGTTGGCCAACTCCTTCTGCGCTCGTTTCTTCAGATCCGGAATTTGAAGCTTGTCCGCAAGGCGGTACATGGATTTGGCACTGCACGGAGCAGGCACGTTGACATGCGTATTGGCGTAGTCCTCGATCACGTGCTGGCGCAGTTGATGTGCTCTGCGACGATCTTTAGCAAACGAACAAGTGGGTCTGCTGCCAGAAGAATGAGAGTCCGAAGGTGCATCTGCTTTGAACAAGTCTCTCGAACCCTCCACCGCATAAGGTAGGTCATCGGGTGTAGCACTCGAGTAGAAATGCGAATGCAGAGGAGCAAATGCAACCGTATCCGTATATAGATAGTACAACAGTGCCTTATACGTGGCGTACGCGGCATCTCGAACGATGACCTTGCGCCTCCTCTTCCCAGTGTGCGCGCTGATGCTAGGTAAATCGTCTGACTTTCGGCGTTGAGGCAAGGTTGTTCCATCCGTATGACTGGTCTTTGGCGCTGCTGCAGGAGTCTGAGTACTTCGTGACTGGCAAGGAGAAGGCAGACCTGCAAAATCGGCTCGGAGCTCACGCGGTGAGTGTTGAGGAGTCTGGAAAGCACTCATGTCCTGAGTTCGGTTCATGTCTTCGCCGCTATCGGTACCTGTGTCGTGCTGATTGCTCTGCCTGGTACGAGTTTGTGGTGGGGTAATCTGCTGTGATTGAACGTAGCCAGAGGTACGAGCGGAGTCGAAAGGTTGGGATGAAGCGGTGGAAAGAGGTCTGATGTTTGGAAAGTCCGAACTACTCTCTCGCCTACGTCGGGACGCACTGTGCTCAGAGCTGCTGGCATCCGCTGAGCTCATAGCCGACGCACGCGTCACACTACTCTCGCTATGACTGCGTCCATCAGCGAGATTGGACCTGCCCATCTCGTACACCTCGTCGACGTCCAACTCCTCATCCGAATCCTCCAATTCCAACTCATCATCCTCATCCGCGCCGGAGGATGAAAACGCACTGCCGATCAAATCAAGCTGATCCTGTCCCACACCCTTTGACGAGGTTGGAGCAAACGTGACATCTTCATTACCCTCATCGTCCGAACTTGTCGTGGCATCCGCCTCGATGAAGCCGCTTTCGAACATGTCCCTAAAATATTCGCACCGGCTTGCCAGGATCTTCTTGATTGCGTAGATCCTGCGCTCCCTAGTCACGACGGCGCCCGTGGTGGGATGTCTGCGCTTCCTCCTGATGACAAACACCACGTCGCTATGATCCGGATCGTCCAGCAGCGAGCCCATGGCTTCGATCAGCGCCGGCGGCACAGTTACGCCCACAGATAGCGGTCTTGGTTTCTCCGGACTAGCCGTGATGGTGACCGAGATGAGGAATGCATTGGTCTGCTGCACCTCATTGTTGTCGTAGAACACCGTTTCGCGACTTGCGAACTGTGCCCAGCCCCAATTGCTTGTTTTGTGACTAAATGCATGGTTGCACGCCTCTTTGGTGGCAAGCACGACGCCTTTATTCAGGGTGAGGATCTTGAACGTAAACCTGAACAGTCCTTGACGTGTCCAGCCATCATCGGAAGCACCTGCAGCTACAGGTTTGTCAGTAAGACTCGCTTGAGATCGGTTCGGGCTGCTAGAGCTAAGAAGCGTTTCCCAGGGAGACTTATTCTGGTTCTTCTCCTCTGGAGTGGGCTCGGCATTCAGGTAAAGTGAGCAGAACGATTGTAGGCCGGATTGAGCGTAAAAGAGAACGATCCATCGACCGTCACCGAAGGGAACGGATTTTATGACTTTAGATTTGGTGTCAGTCTTTGAAGAATCAAAGTGCTGCTTGAGATCGTGAAGAGGCCATTCAAAGGTGATGCTGCGTGTTTCTGTTGGGTTGACCTTGTCGATTGGCGGAGAGATCTCGCCAGAGCGACGACGTGCAGGTGAGCGGCTCATGTTCCGTCTTGGCTACTATAAGGGCTTAAAACAGCTTGTTTGGGTGGTACGATAGTGACCAAAGCCAGGGAAAGGGTGCCGAAGCCGAAACGGTATTGACCCACAGTGCGACAGGACGAGGGTTAGATCATTGGGGAGGACGCTATAACTTCGGTTTCAGGCAAGCGCACGAACTTGCTCAGCGCGATTGATGGTCAACCTCACTTTTTCGAGCCAGTTTGAGTGATGAAATGGGTGCGAAGAGAGCAAAGGGGGCCCGCGATGAGATGATGAAGTGTCAAGCCAAGTGAAGAGTCAGTGTGAGAGAGGCGTGGGGTGACGTGCGTGCATGTCACTTTTTTAGACTCGGGTTGGATTGCGAGGAGTTGAAAAGTGACACACATGATAATAATGCTCAACAATTTAATCACGAATGGCAAAGGGTCCAAGCATCGGGCCGATTCAGCTCATCCACCTAATTTCAATCGGGATTCGATTCATCACGCGTCTGTCTCTCGACTTGGCGCCGATGCAACAAATCATGAATGTGCGTCCCGACACACTCAGACACTTTGCTCATCATCCTCTCTAACACTCAACAAGACTTGGATTGCACCATTTCTGTCCTTCTACCTGCCACCACCCTAATCCAAACTCCAATAGTACAGCGCCCAGCTAGGTTCTCGGCACACTATGGCGGATAACATCGCCCTAGACTATGGTTCAGCCGACATGAACGCATCCTCTGCGCCCGTAGCAATGCAGGATGATACCATGGAAGACGCCTCCCAACCCTCCAACTCTCGCTTCTACGCCTTGACCACCGATCAAGCCATCGAATCAGGTGCCAACCGAGGTCCTGCACCTCCTGCCGCTGCTACCGATATACTGGATGATGACGCGCTTCTTGGGGCTGAACCCAATTCTCCCCTTTCACCAGACCCTCCTGCAGTCGAAAGCGGATCCGACATTCGACTCGAAACACTGCTCATAAACGGCTCGCCCATTACTCAACTCTCCACCTCTCGTCTGTTTGCCTATCTCACTCACTACGGAGCCCAACCTTTAGGTTTGGAATGGATCGACGACGAGAGCTGTAAAATCGTCTTTGCCGATGAGCGCTCTGCCCGTCTCGGTCTGGAATACCTCTGTCCACCTCCCAGCAGCTATCTCACCATTGATGACGAACAACCTATACCTTTACCCAACATCGAAACTCTGCTAGAGTACGAGCCGGATTCATGGCATTCCGAGTTCATCACTTCGCTCGTCACCCCACGCAGAGCACATCGAGTGCCTGCTAAACTGTACAACCACGTGGAAAGGCAAGCGGCACTCACGGAATTCGAAGAAAAGAGACGCGCTTCGGAAGCAGTATCCTCCCTACCGGACGATGTACCAGAGATTTACAAGGAAATGGAGCAAGAGGAGCAAAACAACAAGCTCAATTCACCTCAAGTCAGGGATCTGCTCAAATTGCGTGGTACTCTGTGGCTCAGACATGCGGTAACCGATGTGGATAGGAAAGAGTCTAGGGCCAGCACCAAGAGTCAATGGTACAAAAGACATGGGTATGAGGCTGGACGAGAGATTGTACCCAAACTTTTACAGGTGGGTGAGGTGAGGGAGAGTGTAGAGCTTTTCCCCAACTACAAGCCCAGCGATTCGCAAGGTCGAGATGGGAGGAGAAGAGCTTTGGATGAGCTGGACAGTGAATTGGACAGTCATGTTGCAACTAGAGATGATGGGCAAGACGAACCGGTGAGGAGGCAAGGGGAGATGATGGCAGATGTTGTTCAAAATCGTCAAGATTCGAAGCATAGATCCAGACGGTATGATGGCGATGTGATGGATCGATTAGGTTCATCCCGAAATGGAAGGCGTAGACGCGATGATGTCTCTGGTGGTGCGAGCTCGGAAAGAAGATGGGGACATGATGCGTACGAAACTCTTGAAACCGATGCTATCACCATTTCTTCTTCATCTCGCAGGTCGAGAGGACGTCGTTCTCGACCGTCTGGTGGTAGGGATGAGTTGGATGCGATGGATGAAGAATTGGATGATCTTGAACGATCTCGTCATTCAGCACATCAACGTGAACTTTCTCCTAGTCGATCACGTCAACATTACGTTGATCTTAGACACGATGGTAGAGATGAAAGAGACGATTCGGGTAGAGTCAAAGTCAAGGGAAGAGGTCGAATGAAAGCTCCCGGTTTTAACAATCGTTGGGCGGATGAAGAGGATTTTGACAAGTCAAGTTTGACCAAGCGTGTGCAACATGGTGGTAGTGTTGGAAATTTGCTAGGACGTCTTGGTGGCAATGCCAAAAGTTTGGCTGATCGCTTCTCTTGAAGAAGAAAAAAGTTCTTGCAATGGTAACTTTCACCCAAGGAAGAGAAAAAAAATAAAAATAAAAAATAAAAATTGTATGTGCACTGGCCTTATGTATTTTGAAACGCAGTGAAAAGCAGCAAACCAGACATGCAGCATACTGTCGACAAGAAATATGATTGTTGAATGTGGGATAATTAAATAATGAGCGGGTGTGTGGGAGAATAAAATGAGACGAAATGCTTGCACAAAGAAACAAAACACAGAATGCTCTCCAATGAGCTCTCCGATGAGCTCTGCTTAGAACTCGAATGGAGAATGCGTAGTAGCTTCCACTTGAAACTCATCTGGTTCGGTCAGTGAAGTAGCATATGAGCCATGCCCTTCTTTTGTGGGACTGCCATTGATTTGTATTTGGAAGCCGTTTGACGGACTTGCACTTGCATTGGTGCTGGTAGCGACCCTGGAGCGTACTGCAAAATTTCGCAGCTCGCTCGAGCCCGGTGTGGGTGGTCCTCGAGGTTGACGCAGCAGATTTTGGTGAGTCGGAGAAGAATTGTGGCTGTTAGCGTCTCCAGAGTTGGGCAGCAAAGGGACAGCAGGCACGTCAAACGGGGACGCAAAGAGACTCTGCAACCCAGCGGCGCCGCCAGTGCCGTTGGCTTGAGTCCTACGACCCATAGTCGATGAGTAGCCATCACGAAGGTTAGAGTTAGACTTGCGAGCAGCCAGACTTGCACTTCCAGCCCCAAGATATCCATTGCTACCGGTGTAGCCGCCAAGCCCATCGCCACGCTTCATGTCAGGAGCAGATTTCTTCAACCTGAGTCCGGCCCTTCCTGTAGTAGCCGCACTTCCAGGGCCCAAGAAACCGCCGGTGCTCGCACCATCAAGACCAGTCGACCTCTGCGTGCGCCCAATGGTAGACGCTTGCGATCTCAACGGACGAGCGCTAGCATTGACCTCATTCTTTGTGACAATAGCACAGCGCTCCTCGCCTTCGCCCAACGAGTAGTGGAAGAGGCCAAGTCTTTGAGCGACAAGATGTACGGTACGGCGTTCGAGTGGGGTAAGGGTGCGTGAGAAGGAAAGCTCGTCACGCATGCGGTCGTCTTTGAAGAGGAGAACGCGGGAGTAGATTTCGAGGGTAGCTGCATCGTTGAGGTCCAATTCCTCCTTCTTGGCTGATGTTGTGCCGGGGACACCTGCACCGCTGCTGCCAGTCGCAACTGGGTTGCTGGTGGAAGATGATGGGCGGTTGGGTCGTTCGATTGCTGTGGCCAGACGCTGCGACGAGGGGACCTTCCTGAGTGAGTCTGCTGTGAGAGGTGCACGGAACGCTCCGTCGAATCCTTGCTGCAGGCCTACATCGGGGTCGGTAGGGTATGCATCGGGAGCGGCGAGATGAGCGGCACTGCCATTGTAATTGGGCATGAGGTAGGCGTTGGCGGCATACTCGTCTTGGTGACGACGACGCTCGCGTTCCCTCTCCTTTTCGAGCTGCATACTCTGCATTCGCTTGATGGCTTTCTCCTTTTCGATTCGCTCCTTTTCACCGGCCTGAAGCACTTTCTTGTACTCGACTCGAAGCTTGCGTCCACTCACGTCAAAGCCATTGAGAGCGGCGACGACGGCATCGGCTTCCTCGGCACTGCGAAAGTTGGCAAAGGCGAGACCGCGGAAGATTCCTTGGTCAAAGTGATAGTTGAAGGCATACGGCATGGGGATGCCCAGATCCTCGATGATCTGAAGCAATTGCTCTCGCTTTACGCTGAAGGGGATGTTCTTGACAACGATGGCGGTGGGGATGACGTCGTCGTCACCGGGGGCCATCATGCCATCAGGTAGCTGTTGTTGATACGATTGGATACCACTCGCATTCTTAGGCGGTGAAGCGGCTGAGGGAGGATTGAACGAGGCAGGATCTTGAGCACTCCATTGAGAGGGGATGGCAGCACGACTGCTTGCCTTGCGAGGACCATTGTTGTTGGAGCCAAACTGACTCGAGCTGATGCTCGAGCCTGCCATGCTACCGGGAGCTAGGCTGTGACCGAAACTACCGAAAGCACTGTTGGCAGCAAGACCAGCAGCAGAACCCATCGAACTGGTGAAAGTCTGACCTGCGGAAGAAGGGTTGGAAGCGGTGGTGTTGGGGGAGGAAGGGAAGAAGCGCTCGAATCGAGCAGCAGCGCTCTGGCCAAGCGAGGCGGGAGACTGCGAGTTGGGTGGGTGGGAAACGCCGATGGTGTGACTGTTGCAGTAAGGTTGGTTGTGAAGGTCAGAGGTGGAGATGGTGGGTGAACGAAGCGAGCCAGGGTTTGTTTTGCGGGGAGGAGTGGTATATGAATGTTGGTGTTGGTGTTGTTGGGAATGCTGGTTGGGATCGTGTTGAGAATCTGTGAGGTTCATACCTCGAAAGGCGTTGTGTATGGAGTCGGTCGACATCATGATATTGGGGCTTTATTGACACGTGGCACGGCTCGCTAGGAGGCGCAAGAATGTATACTGAGCAACCAAAGTACGTCGACTGCGTTCGCGATTGGATTGATGAAGGTATGAAAGGCAAAGCGTGAGGTGGAGGCTAGATGAAATGCAGCCCAATGAGTTGTTGTGAAGGAAGCCAAGGAATGGCCAAATCGGTTGCAAGAGGTTTTGATAGTTCGTTACGAGTCGTTACGAGGCGTTAAAGATGATATTGAGCAAAAGAGGATGATGAGGAAAAGGATATGAAAAGGAGTGGAATGATTCAAGTAGAAAGGATGGTGGTTGTGGTGTGGATGAGCGACTGGGTGACAAGGGGTAACATAGGCAGCCCAAGCTCACGATGGACAGACAGGGTCGTGCGTGTCAGGAGTACACAGTAAATTTAAATTATTATTTACAATCTGATTCAGGGGCTTAGTTAGTCTAGCAAGAGAGGGTTCGTGTGACTGTAAAGGTGGAAAGTGGGCGATCTGTAACAGCTGCTGTTTGCATGCCTAAAACCCACACACACCTGTCGACAAGTGTCGCCGTTCAGTTCTCCTCTATTCATCACCACATCTTGCATGCTGAGCATCTCCAAAAGAGTGCATAAACTGTGACGATGGGTATCATCATATCAATTCCTTTTGCTGCCGAGAGCATGCAGTAAATTCAAGTACAGTATACTAAATTATGGTACCAACTCACGCAGCGGTTCTGCTTTGAGCAGGTTCGGCTGCGACCGTATAAACTAGCTTAGTTTGATCGAGTGAGTGACAATTGGCAGGCACCATTCAAACGCAGCATGCAGCGCTGATCTGCATGCCCCTGACTTTTCTCTCATCAGCCAGCTCACCACCTCGCTTTCCTTGTCAGATCCACACCATTTAGATTTTTTAGTTTTTCAGTCTAAAAAAAAGGCGCCAAGAAAGACGCGTTGGTTGGATTTCAGCTAATTATTTCCAACTTGCTCTCTGTCAAGGGCGCACAACAACACCCTCAGCCCGCGACAATCACGTCTGTCCTCTACCAGACACAACCTCATGGAATCCAAGACGCTGATGCTGAGTATACAAAGAGATCGACACACAATACACATGATGAGATCTATATCAGATGAAACGAATCTTCAATTTCGGTTGTTGAAACCTCTTAAGCGATTCATAGCTGTGATGCGATTCAGTGCCATCAAGGTCGAACAGTGGATACGAGCGAGTCGTCCAGGCATCCACTCTGCTGCAAGTGTGCCATCACGCCTCCCACCAAATGCAGCGATCCAGATACCAAACACTCCGTCTTTCCATTTTGCGCCATCTCGACCACATGGTTGTGCATAGCCTGAATGCTCGGCATAATCTTGACTTGGGTCGATGACTCAGGTACCAGCTCCTTCCACGTCTCAGCAAGCTGCTTTTGCACCGTCAAGTTGACCAGTTCGTCATCGTCCAACAGCTTCGAAGTTAACTCGGACGACCATCCTCCACCTTCAAACGTAATGTTGGTGGTAAAGATCGCTTCGTTAAAGTAGTCTCTTGCCAGCGCGTACTTTGATCTACCGCCGCATGCCCCCACTTGACCGCCAAGACCCTTCTCCACCGTATCCAGAACAGCACAGAGCAGCTCATGTGCACTACGACCGTTGGTGCAGTTGAATACAAACACGCGCTTGCTACATTCCTTGCTCGACTTAGCTTGACGCTCCTGCATGGCTGTGAACCACTCAAGGCAGACGCCGAGCGAGTCGGTGGTGTGCGCTCCGTCTAGATACCATGTCAATCCAAGGTCTTTGCGCGCACTAGGTACGGTTTGACAACGTCCAGGCCATCTCGCATCTTCCAATCCCTTTTTCTGCCATATCGTCAGCAGATCATCATTTCCATCCTGGGCCGACACTCTATGTGCTGTCTCTTTGAACATCGATCGTCCTGCCTCCGAGTCGAGGTATGCATTCACGAGCTCTAGTGCCACGCTTGCGTTGGTGCGCTGATGGAATCCTGGAAGACCGAGGCTCACTACGTTCGTATCTTCCGTGCCGAGTGCTGCAGCTTCAGATCCAAGCGCAGGATGCACATCAACGATCTTGAGGTCGCTCACGCCCACCTCTTTCGCCACTCGACTCACTTCGTCCAAAGCCTTGCCTGGTTGGTGCGCCCAACACACCGCTGGAGCCTGCGGTTTGAAAATGCCCGCTTTTTGCACACCGATCTCTTCCACTGTGTTGCCGAGGATCGCAGTGTGGTCCAATCCAAGCTGTGTGATACCCGCTACGACGCACTTGGGCACGATGTTTGTCGAATCATACTTTCCCCCAATACCCACTTCCAGAATCACCGGCTGCACACCTTCACTCAGGAAAATGTGGAAAGCGAGCAGCGTCAAGAAGCGGAAATATACAGGTCGCAAAGGCGTCAATTCCAACTTTCGCTCCGGATTAGCCTCTAATCTATCCCACACCTGCCAGAAGTACCTGGTAAAGAGTTCGTGTGATATCGGCTGACCATTGATGCGAATGCGCTCGCGGACGCTCGTCATGTGCGGCGAGGTGTAAAGTCCTATTTTAGATTGAGCGGTTCCATCCAACGGTGAGAGTTGACGCAGGAGAGAGTCGACAAAGGCTGAAGTGCTACCTTTACCTTTGGTACCGGTGATGTGGATGACGTTGAGTCGATTCAGGTCAGAAGTGGTGTAGCCGATGCGTTCGAGATACTCGACCATTTCGGGGATGGCGAAATCAAGCAATCGTCCCCCGGACTTGCGAAGAGCTTCGATGGTGGCAGCATTGCTCTGGAGTGAGTTAAGCGCGTCGATAGCGTCATCATAGGTACGAAGTGCGGTGGAAGATGTGATGCTGCTTTCGGCTTGGGCGGCGTTGGACATCGTGGCAAATCTGCGCGGCGGTACGAACGAAAGACTTTGTGCGATTGCGAGTGGGACAGCTGTTCGAGAAGAAACGTTGCGCAGAGTCCGAACAGCAAAGTCAGTCGGTAGCTTACCGTGTAAGGAGCGGAGGGAGTTTTGGCGGGATCGAAAGGCCGTGATGGACAAAACCTTCATAGACTGCCGTTAATTTAGGACAGCGTAGCGGGCGTCGAGATGGATGAAATCAGGTAGTAACTGAAGAAATTGATGATAGATTGAACAGACCCTTGCTACGATGCACAGCGAGCTGTACAGTTTTGGTCCACGAGCACTAAAGTGGAGCTGCCAAAATGGTAGCCAAGATGGGCAAAAGTTGTGCAATCGTCCAGCATCTTGGACGTGGGATTCTTGAACCCTTCTTTTCTTCCGAACTCCTGACTCGAACCACTAACAAAAAAAAAAGGGTTGGACTGTGCTGAAAAGCACTTGTGTAGGTATAACATGTTCAGAAATTTACAACAAACGCGGGGCCCCAAGGCCATTAACGCTGCAGGTCAAGCCTAAACAGCGCATGCATGCTAAAGTTGACCTGTCTCGAATCACGTACACACAAATAGCGTGTGTGGAGACAGTGTGCCCCGTTTCGTACGTCCATGTGCATCCCAGAAAAGTGAATCATAGTTGCTGGATGAACTAAATGATTCGCAGCAAAGGTAAGACCCCGGATGACCGCTCCGGGTCCCACCAAGAGCGTGGACATGAGATTTTTAGTTGGTTCAGTACAAAGCGCGGCTGAGCTCCAACACCCAGGTGCCATACCAGTGTTCCGCTTTCTTTTTGGCCTGCGTTGGCCCATCCGCTTCGAATGATATTTTGCGTTTGTCACCCTCTTGAGCCTTTGACAGCTCTGTCAGACTGTGAAAGCACACGCGCACACATATACGCTCATCAAGACCATCGGCACGCCCGCCTTGGTAGCTTGCCATCCTGCTCTTACATCAGTCCACTCGATAGTATCGCTTCCCATCGCGTCGGACACACCCGATAGTCTTGTCACTGCCCCGTCACCAAAGGCATTTTCGGATCTGGACCGAACTTGATCCACTCACAGCTATTGCTTGACAACCAACACCATGGTCGACTCTCCAAGCAAAGCCGCCGTGGCCACCAAAGAATCCGAACACGAATCTATTCGCAAGGCGGACGATAATCGCCACAATGACCATGATCCAGAATCCAACCGACAACGTATAGCCTCAATAGCCTCGCGCTTTGGCGGTCTCGCAGCCCAAGCCTCGACTCAAGCCACCCAAAAGTCAACCGCTGCTGCCACTGCGGCTGGCGAACAAGTGGCTCAAGTTGTTTCCACCACGCGCAATGCAGCTGCCACTCAGACAGTAGGCTTGCTCCAGGCTATGGCGCTCACTTCCAAGAACGCGTCTTCTACCTCGGACAAGGACCGCAATACTTCCGCAAAGCCATGGTACGGATACGAGTCGCCTCTCCAAGCACGTCGTAGGCTGGCAGAGTATGAGTCGCCACTGCACGCACGCAGGAGGTTGGCTGCCATCGCTTCTCAACTCGGCTTGGCTACGAGTAGCGCTAAACAGGCTCCAAGCTTGTTGAGTGCTTTGAGCTCTTCTTCTCCCCATCACCACGCCGCGTCCTCTTCCAGCTCCACCAAATGGGACACGATACAACTGCCGGAATACAAAGATCTTCCTAGTGAGGGCGGTTGGCCCGCATGTGCCTGGTCAGTTTGGGGCCAAGGTGATCAATTGGGCACAGTCAACCTTCTCACCCCAGCCCTGGTCCTGCGTGCTGCCAAGGAGCAAATCAAGACCGGACGCACAGTATCTCTCAACTGGCCGGTGCATTTACCTGCCGAGCCCTTTTTCCGTCGAAAGGCCTTTACTCACAAGCCGTTTGGCAAAGGTGGGCCGGGGTACACCGGTCCTAGGGACGCATACGTTGCGCACATTCGCAAGGCTCATCCCGATATCAAGGTGGTAGATGACGACAGAGTGCCCATCAGCGACGAAATTGTTGAACTGAATACGCAAAGTGGAAGTCAATGGGATGGCTTTCGACATTTTGGACACATGCCTCTCAACGTCTTTTACGGTGGCGTGAAGCGGGGCGATATTCACGACACGTTCGCCGACACATCTCCGCAACCAGGCGATCCGAAGACTTGGAACAGCAAAGAAGCAAAGAAGAGAAACGCTCTAGGCATTCACCATTTGGCCAACCACGGAATTTGTGGTCGAGGAGTGCTGCTAGATGTGTTTGAATATCTTTCGCACCACGGCACAAATCACGTTGAGCGAGATGACTATGCTTATTCTCACTGGTCGTCTTACGGTGGTGGAAAGGCGTATGATCCACGTACAGGTTTCCGTATCACCGTTGCCGATCTGGTGGCTACGGCAAAACATCAAAATGTCACTTTCCGAAGGGGTGACATTCTGCTCATTCGATCCGGCTTCACTGCACGCTATTACTCCATGTCTCCCACCGAACGAGCCGCTTGGTCGGACCCAACTTCCAAAAAGGGAGCAGAAGGAATGGAGTTTGCAGGGGTCGAACAGTGTGACGAGATGAAAGCGTTCATGTGGAATCATCATTTCGCTGCAGTAGCGGCAGACAATCCTGCATTCGAAGTTAGACCGACCAAGCAAGGTGAAGCCATGTTGCACGAAACGTTTTTGGCAATGTGGGGGATGCCTATTGGTGAATTGTTCGATCTCGAAACGTTGGCGCAAGAATGTAGAAACCAAATGAGGTGGGAGTTTTATTTCACAAGTTGGCCTTTGAATTTGTTCGGTGGTATTGCTAGTACTGCTAATGCTAGTGCTACTTTCTGAGGCGATTGTGCAGGTACAGTAAATTTTATTTGTATTGTAGATTTACATGCTACAGTGTGTATTGCATGTGTGCACGTTCAAAGCCAAAAAGATATCAGAAACCCAGCGTCAACAGTTTGTGACGAATGGTGCAGACGCTCAAGCAAGTGTGTTGATGACATGTGTTTTTGTCGTGGTCAAGTGAAATACAACGACAAAACGGGGTTGAGCGGACAAGAAAGGGAATTTTACTTTTCCATTGCTCAAGGACGAGCATTGCCAGCCTTATTCTTGGACAGAATGATCCTTTTGTACTCTGCCACATCACCATGAAACTTTTCAACTTTTCCATCATCAACAACCCAAAGTTCCTCTAAACAATTATGAATAAAAGTCTCGTCGTGAGAAATGCAAATGACACCACCGTTAAACTTTTTGATTGCCTCACATAAAGCATCCAAACCCTCTGTATCCAAATGGTTAGTCGGTTCATCAAGGAGTAGTACATGCGGTCGCATCATTGAGATATGAGCAAACGCAACACGCGACTTTTGACCACCCGACAGCGTAGCGATCTTCTGCAAACCCGTCATACCTTTGATACCAAACGCACCCAGATGCGATCGATACTCTTGCTCAGTCTTTCCAGGATATTTAGACTGAAGGAAAGTCACCGGGTTTGCGTTGAGATCCAGTTGATCGATATGATGCTGCGAGAAGAAACCTACACGCAAGCGCGAATTGCGTTTCTGATCACCTTGCAGTGGTGTGATTTCACCCATAAGTAGCTTCATGAGCGTCGACTTACCCGCTCCATTTGGACCCACGACGGCTACACGACTCTGTTGAGTAATGTCGAAATCAACGCTCTTCAGCAATAACCTGTCGGGCCTGTAACCGAAGGTGACGTTACTGATCTGCAACAGTGGCAATGGCAACTTCTCTGTCTCCGGCAAGCGGAAGTGCACGACATCGTCATCCTCGGGCGGCTCAATGTTGGGCAACTTCTCCAGCTGCTTGATCTTACTCTGTGCCTGAGCAGCCCTGTTGGCGTTGACCCTCCATCGATCGATAAACGCCTGCAGCGTCGCTCTCTGCAGTTGCACCGCTTCGTACTCTCGCTGCTGGTTCCTTCTCCTCTCTTCCCTGGTCTGGTAGAACTGGTCAAAGTTTCCTTTGTAGTAATCCAGCCTCTCGCTGTGCATGTGGATGATGTCTGTTGCAACCCTGTTGAGGAAAGCTCGGTCGTGCGATACGACGAGGAGCGTACCCTCGTAGTCGTTGACGAAATAGTCTTCGAGCCATGCCAAAGCATTGAGGTCGAGATGGTTCGACGGTTCGTCGAGCATGAGCAGATCGGGCTTGCAGAACAGTGCTCGTGCGAGGGCAAGACGCATTCTCCAACCGCCCGAGAAAGTCTTTGTGGGTCGCATCTGATCCTCAGTCTTGAACCCGAGACCGTTGAGAAGCGATGCGGCACGTGCAGGACCGGTCTCGGCTTCCATATCGACAAGTTTGGCTTGAATCTCACCGAGGCGGGTGTGAAGTTCTTCTCGTTTAATCTCGCGTTGCCTAGTGGGCATGTCGACTGCGGAACCCTTGGATAGGCCGGCATCGTCGCCGTTGGCACCCGCTTCGTTCTGTGCAGCTGCGGCGGCGTTGGCGGCGGCGACGGCGGCGGCAGCCGAGTCCTCGAGTTTCTGGAGCTCTGCGTTGATCTGTGCTTCCTCCTGGAGGAGCTTCTCACGCCAAACGTCTGCCTTGAGCACGCTTTCGATGGCCGAGGTATCATCTCCGACGATTTCCTGCTCAACGTACAAGATTGAAATCTGCATCGGGATAGGAATCTCTCGAAGCGCCATGTTTCTGAGTAAAGTGGATTTACCCACACCGTTTCTTCCGATGAGACCCGCCCTTCTGCCAGCTTTGATGGTGAGTGTCGCATTAGACAAGATACGGTTGGAGCCAAAGTTGACATCGATGTTAGGCAAGTGGATATCCTTGTTCTTGCCCTTGTTACCGATAGATTCGAGTGGATTTACTTTGAGGAAGAGCTCCTCGTAACTTGCCTGAGCCTTGCTCTGCTGCACGAGCTTTGACGATTCGTACAGATCACGTTGGGCACGCTTGGCAAGCTTTGCGCGAGTCTTTGCTTCCTGCTTCTCCAGTTTCTTGACGTCGACCGTGGAGCGATTCTGTTTGGTAGTTCCAAGAGCGATATCGACACCACCGGCGGAGTCAAACCCGGAAGTTCTGGACATTTCGGTGTTGCGCATATCTACGACTTTGTCCAACCTGGTAAGGCCAGAGGTGTTGGTGTCCGCATCGGTAGGGAGCTTGCTCTGGATGAGTTGGAGAAGTTTTGGAAGAAGGGCTGAGACTTGATTGGAGGAGGATGGGTCGGAGATGCAAGCTGATTCGAGCATGGGTTTGACCACAGACTCGAAAAGGTCTTCGGTAGGATCATCGGCGGCATCGTTGATGTATCCGTCAAGATAGTCGACGACGGGGTCGTCAAGTCTAGGCAATGCCTTGCGGATGAGAGTTGCCGCAGCCATAGTTGCGAGCTGGGCGAGAGGTCGTAGTGGTGGTGGTGATGGTGGTGGTGTTAGGAGATAGAAAGAGCAAGAAGTTGTTATCAAGTTTCTGAAGGACCCTTTTGGCGTCACCAGTTGAACATGTGCGAGTGCACGCCTAAAAGCTGCAGAAAAGCGACGACGCAACTTTTTTGGCTGAGTCCAACTTGAAGAACCTTCTTGGACGTTTTTCCGCAACAATGGCGTTGTTAGATCTTCTTTGGCTGACCTGTGATGACTAATTGACAAAAAGGCACGACCGTGGTTGAAATCACGATCGTCAAGGCACGGTCCATAAACGGGAAGAGAGGCGGAGACAGGCAAAATGACGGCATTTTTCAGTTTTGGCGGTCAGAATCCTCCACTTTGAATCCACTCCGCTTCTCAACTGTAAGTTAGCTGGTGTTCTGTACTGTAATCCAAGTTACCTTAGCTCGCGCGGAAGACGACTTTTGGGTAAAGAAAGCCGCACCATCATTGGAGGAACAACGAGAACGCCCGTAATCTCGACACGTGTGTGGACAAACGGACCAGCTGCTGTGAATTACAGCTCGAGTCTCGTCCTTGACCTTCTGTTACACCATCATCTCTACACCTAGTTGTTGTCATCATGTTCGTTCGACCCGTTCTCACTTCCTCGCTCGGCCAAGCCGCTCGCTCGAGCCTTCGCTCCAAGGCCCCCGCTGTTCGTCAGTACGCTACCGAAGCAGGCAAGCCTTCCGGCGGATCCAACCTCCCGCTCGTGCTCGCTCTGGGTGGTGTTGCCGGTCTTGGTGCTTGGTACTCACTCGGAGGCTTTGATGATCCCAAGAAGGTCTCAAACAAGATCCGGGAGAAGGGTAAGGAGACTATCGACTCGGCCAAGGGAGTTGCAGAATCCACCGCCCTAAACAAGGATCAGTTTGTCGAGTTCACACTTAAAGAGATCAAGCCTTACAACCACGATTCGGCCACCCTCGTGTTTGAGCTACCCGATGGCAAGAAGCCCGGTATGTCGGTTGCTTCTGCCGTTGTTGTCAAGGCTGTCACCGGCGAAGGTCTCAAGGACGATAAGGGTAAGGACGTTATCCGCCCGTACACTCCCATTACTTCCCCCGACACTGCTGGCCACATGGATTTCCTCGTCAAGAAGTATCCAGGCGGAAAGATGACCACCTACATGCACTCGATGAAGCCCGGTGACAAGCTCGGCGTCAAGGGTCCCATCGCCAAGTTCCCTTACAAGGCCAACGAGTTCGAGTCCATCGGTATGATTGCAGGTGGTTCGGGTATCACTCCCATGTACCAGGTCATACAGGACATTGCGTCCAACCCGGAGGACAAGACCAAATGCACTCTCATCTATACCAACAAGTCTGAGCAAGACATTCTGCTTCGCGAGAAGTTCGACGAGCTCGCCAAGAAGGACGACCGCTTCACTGTGGTGTACGGTCTCGACAAGTTGCCCAAGGGCTTCCAAGGCTTTGAAGGATATGTGACGCCCGATCTCGTCACCAAGCACCTGCCCAAGCCAGAGTTGGGCGCAAAGACGAAATTGTTTGTCTGTGGCCCTCCTCCTCAAGTTGAGGCGATCAGCGGTGGAAAGGGTCCCAAGGGTAGCCAGGGCGAGCTGAAGGGTCTTTTGGCTCAGATGGGCTACGAGGCTGACCAGGTTTACAAATTCTAGAATAGTGCTCCCACACCACCAGTAGCACTGCTGAACAGCCCGTTTCAGTTCTCTTTGACGCCGTGCAGCGAGGAACAAGTGAGACCCCTCGAGCCAGGCCTAATTCGCTTTGTAATCCAAGGGTGGACTTGAACAATCTAGATCCCATCTCATGTTTATCTATCGGCTGCAAACATGGCTGTGATTGATGTTTGATAATTTCCGACCAGCACGCGAGTCAATCAAAGGCTTGATACAGAGCAGCAAACCAGTGCAAAGACGAGGCCCTGGCGATTCACCGAAATTTGATCGGGTTCAGCAGTGAAGGCCGATCGCTGAATTTTCCAAATCTAACTGAACGGATTCTTGAGATCTCACATCCTGGCCGTGTTTTTTTTTTTCTTTTGGCACCTTCCGAATCAGGCTCGGAAAGCAGTCGAAAAAGGTAAGCGGCAAATTAATAAGAATGATCTTGTATGCTTCAGGGGTCCTTTGCATTCAACCGAGACAACACCCAATAGCACGCAGCTGTCCAATTCTGCCCTCATCAAAATACGCTTTCTCTGGTTTTGGACGTTTCTCGGCCTACCATACAGTACAAAAAGCACAATTTCATCGTTCGGGAGGCGAGGAGAGCAACGTAGCTTTGAAAGCTGTGCAGGTAGTCTGGCTGTACAGAGAAGGATTGAGACAAGTACGAGAGGAATTGGGGTTGGGTGATGAGAGCTCAGCAGTCTGTGAGTTTGGTTGGAAATCAAGCAACGCACCACCAACCTTTCGGAGATTCAAATGCGCAACGCGCAATACATCTGCACTGTAGAGTCTGGTCGATGAAACTCCTTCCTCATTGAGCTTACCGTCCTTTGACCCGCGACTTGAGAGACGATGCCTGACATCACAATACAGTACACTTCTGTGCAGTATGCCAACCTGCCGGGTTTAGTGTTTCTGATAGGACATGACGAGTAGACTCTATCCCATGCGTTCCATGCGGTAGACTTACTCTAGTTGCTGCGATCATTGCCAAGACAGACGAAAAGCCAAGGCTCTGACGAGGTTCAAGCTTGTTCCAGTATACCTCATCCGCAGGAACCACCTGGACCGGCTCAGGTTGTGATAGAGAACAACAAGGTCTGCATGTAAGAGGCGAGACATTTGTGACGGTATGCGAAGGTGTTAGAGGGGTCAGGTGCAGAGGCGTTAAGTAAAGGTCATGTATGGCTTTCCTGATGGACAAATGTGCAAGAGACAGCTACGGAGTCTCTTTAGAATAAAGAGTCCAGAGAGTATCTCGGATACGCACAGCAGTAACCAAGAGGTGCTGCCGCTGCTGCTCCTGGTGCCAAAAGGCGAGAGGAAGACCAAGCAAAGTCAAGTGTAGAGTTTTCGAAGACATCCACAAACGCTCATCTCAAGCCTCCACGCCACTTGTCTCCCTGTTCTTTCTCCCGCAGATGCAAGGTCGATCCGCACTAAGCGACTGTTCTGACACTTGCCCTCGGCAGCAGTCCTTGTGGTGAATACATTGTGCTTGCCTCCTCTTGCCGAGGCGTGAGTGCTAAGCAGCGAGTTTGAACATCCCTCCCTGTCTCCATCTTTTGCATACTCTAGCAGAGCAGAGTATCACATCTTGCGTATGGGCCTGACGTTTCATATATACACGGCTCTGCACATTCGACCAGCTCCGCTCTTCGGTCTCGTCTCTCCTACACCTCTCTCCTTGTCTTTGCACTACCACCGTCATCACCCCTTCCCTTCCCCTTCTCCTTTTTCCACACAACTTGACTCTACTGCTATCGTAGCGCTCACAGATAGCACATTCGCAAACGCTAATCGAGCCTACTTCGGTTCTAAGGAATCACTTTCGGCCCTCATCTTCGCATACAATATCATATCCTTTGAACCCTTCATCTGGATCTTTTAACACAACAATTATCATGCCGGGTATCAGCAAGAAACCCAGCTTCAACAACTCGCCGCATTCTTCTCCTCAAAAGAAGACGGTACGCCTGGCTGAGAACCCGCACGTGTCGGCCTTTTTGTCGCCCAAGTCGCGAATCTTTACTGGAGGACATGGCTACCCTGGCGTACCCCCAACTCGCAACGGCCCCGCTACCTCGGCCAACCCTGGCGCGTTTTCCACAGCCTCTGCAGCACCCGATGCGTTCTCGATTTCGGGCAAACAATTGACTCCGGAAGAAGTGGCACAAAAGATTGCTTCGATGCTCAAACCAGGACCTCCATTTTTCTCGCGCGTCTCCAACGCCGATTTGATCGATTTCATCTCGGATAGTTCAATCATGAACTGTGACAAGCTTCGAGCTCAAGCTTCAGCATTGCAGGAGAAGAAAGCGGCCAGTAGAGCCAAGGCCAGTTTTGTGCCTAGCGGAACTGTGGTGAGAAGGCGTGCCGAGGAAGAGAGTTGGACGGGTGTCGGGACGGTTTGGTCGAGTCTCGACGCACTTCCAGCAGGAGCTGCTTGGAGTAAGATTCCGGGTGCATCAGCTACATCTTCTGGTAGTACTTTGAGTGCTAAGAGCGGAAATGGGTTGGAGGACGATGGATTGTGGAACGCCATCACTTTTAGTGTCGATATCGACTGTACAACCGTCGAGTTGGCAAAATCCGTCGTGATACCAACCGAGGTTTTGCAGAAGAACAACTTCTTCAATGGCAACGCGCAGACTCTGTTTGACGATATTGGTGCTGGTGTCAAGTACAAGTGGGACAATTTAGTTAGCAAAACTTCGGGAGGTTTGAGGAATAAAGCTTCTTCCTCTGCACTTGGAGGATCTTCGACAACGAGTGGGTATAAGATCATGCCCAATTATTTGAGCCTTTCAGCCTATACCGATCCCAATAGCACTGCCTTTTCCACCTCATCATTCGAACTCAAATGGCCCTCTTGGATGCCGTGGGGTAAGAAACACACGACACCTAGCAACACATCGGACTCAACTGCTAGTAATGATACACATGCTGGCGGGCAGAAACGTGTCTGGATTCCCAGCACAACCAAAGTGTCTATCCACGCTTCGTGGTGGGGTTACAACCTGTACCTACCCCAATCCGTTTTGGATTCGTTGGATGGAGATGTGGAAGAGGCAGAAAAGATTGCTAACTTGATCAACAAGTGCCTTACCTATGTTCTCAACAATGTACCCGCAGGATTGCCAGCGTCGTTCGCGGCAGTGATTACCGTTTTGAAGGCGATTGCTCCTACGACGGGATACATTAGTACGTTTATTGGTTGGTCTTGGGATCAAATCAAGAGTTTCAACAAGGGTCAGGGTGTGGTACTTTCCGCTACGTGGATCCTTCCGGTGGCGTTGATTCCGAGAGCTTGGGATGCACCTGCTTCTTCAACTCCTGGAAGCACTGTTCCTAGTACTCCTACCACTCCAACAACTCCTACCACCCCAACTACTCCTGCTAACTCTACTGCTCCTGCTGCTGGTAGTGATGGTTCCACCGTCGCTCCTTCAACTCCCGTCACTACTACCCCTTCAACAGGAACTGCACCTTCAACTCCCGTCACTAGTACCCCTTCAACAGGCACTGCACCTTCAGCTGGGACTGGAACCCAAATGACAGCCCAAGACACCACCTCCACCACCAGTCCTACAAGTTCAACAGAAGTTGCAGCGCCCGGTGCAACCCTTCCTCCCTCAAACCCATCCTCCGTTAACGTCGATCTATCTGCACCAGCTGCCAATGACACGTCCAATGCTCAATATCCCATTGTCGATCAAAGAGGTCGTGGTGGTGATGCAACTACTTCAGCTCCTATGGGTTCTACTCTGGCTCCTACAGACCAAACTCCCATCGACGCCGAATCTTAACTTTGACTTTAACACTCTCACTCTAAAACTTTGTTGGCAACATTCACATCTTGATCATCATTAACGAACCTTGTTACTCACTCCTACTTTGTCCAATACGTATGTCTTTCAATGAACAATGCAATCCAACCTAAAATCATTTTAAAAAAAAAAACCCCCAAAAATTCTTTGACAAGTTCAATTCCCCAAGTATAATCAAATAATGTACCTGGGTGTGAGCGTACATAGATGCTGAATTAAATTGCGATACGTATCGAGAGAAAACACACCACACAAATAGTACGTACGATCAATGATCTTGAGAAAGCTGTACTTCTAACAAACAAACCCCATCCTCACTCCCCCGCGATCAAGCTGCGGGCCATTTTGCACGACAGTTACAATACTGTAATTTACAGTACAAGGGGTTTTTTTCCAAAAAAAAAAAAAACAAACGTGGAAAGCACCCGGGTGCCTAACGATCCCAACCAGGAATGGCCTTCTTACCAACGCCCTGATTGTTGATGCTACTTGGTACTGCTGCTGCTACGGCAGGTCTAGCCGATGCATGAGTCGATTTTGGTGATGAGACAGCCGAGTTAGCGGAGCCCTTGGAAGTCTTTGTACCCGAAGCGGTCTTGTTCTGCTGTTTTGCCTTTGCGGTTCCTACTGCTGCTGGTGCGGTCGTCGCGCTCTTGACGACGGCTGCTGGTGTTGCTGATGCTGATGCTGCTGCTGCTGCTGCTATTGCTGCTGCAGTGAAGGGAGTAGCATGCACGCCGTTCACCGATACAGTGGAGGCAACTTTGCCCACATTCGATACCGCTGGAGCTGCCTCCTTGCTGAAGCCAGCTTGCGCCTCACCAGGCAGCTCTCGTCGATAGAATAGCAGGTACGCCAGCCCGTCATGATCATAATCCCTACTAGGCGAAGCAGCGTTCCTTACAACATGCGCGGTCGGCACTGTGTGGAAGACGGTATCGTCAATGTGCAACCACGAATGCGCATCCTGCCTGAGCACATCCACCGTGTAATGCCCTCCGGACGCATACCTTCCATGATGATACACAACGCCAAACAGACGGTACCTGGGACGTGGCTGAGCACGCATCGAAGGGCTCAGCACCTCTGGTGCGATCTCGAGCGTAGTGCCGTACGAAAGCGGCTTTTGGCTCTTCTGCACGCCTCCGACCTCATCATAGATGAATCGCTTGAGGTGAAGCACAAGCACAGGTGGAAGAGACTCGATAAACACCTGCTTGGTGGCATCGACCAGCGTGTTGCGCGAGGTGGAACGTACACCACGGATGATCTCGGGCTCGGTGAGGTGGATGAGGGCATCCTCGATGGACTGAACGTGCGCTGGTTGTATGTCGAGCTGGAGAGGTTGGTAGGGTTCCAGAGTAACGCTGTCCTTGGCGCCGGGGGTTTTGAGCACGCTACGGAGCTTGCCGCCAAAGATGCGGGTGATGGGCGACTCGGAAGTGGACATGGTGCGCGTGTAGGCGGTCTTGCCCTTTTGCCCTACTTCCATCCAGCCTTCTTCCGAGGGACTGACAGGACGCATCACCTCGCGCTCGACGATTTCATCCTCATCTAGCACCGCGTCAAGACTGAGGCTCACTGCGTCACCCGAGGCAGCATCTTTAGAGATGTGCGCACCGAGACGCCCAAGATGGTCGTCGGAGACGCCGTTGAGCTTGTTGTCCTCCTGTGACATGTTGGCGAGGTTGCGGTTAGGACCGCCTGCGGATTGTGCGAGTTTGAGGGCGGATCGACGCTGTGCCGAGATGAGCTCCTCATGAAGCGTGTCGAGGAAGAAGCCGAGGAACTCTTGGGCATCCTCCTGATGACCTCTGCGCATGTGGTCGAATCGCTTGTTGAGACGCATGGCTTCGTATACGAACTCGGGGAGGAAGGGCTCGGATGCTGCAGCGGCGTCGTGCCCAGGTAGAGGTTCGAGCAAGGTAGAGTTGCCTTCGGTGGGCAAAAACTCGCGCAAGAAAAGGATGACGGCCTCCATGAGGGGAGTTGCATTACCAAAGTCGGCAGGAACCTCGTTTCCGATGAGACTGAAGAGGTTGTAAAAGGGGGCACAGTAGACGAGGGTCTGGAGGATGGCGTTGGCGAAGCAAAAGTTGCCCTTGTTGACGAGACCTCGTGGATGGGTGACGGGAGCGTCGAATTGGTTGTGCGCATCTGCAAGGAAACGTTCGAGGCTCTGGACGACAGGCTTTGTATAAGCAGTGCCAGACTTGCGCGCAGCCTTCTTGCCATTGGATGTTTTGGGAGAGCGGGCTACTACTGAGGGCGAAGCGGCTTCGGAAGCAGCCGAAGCAGTGTGATGACCGACGTTGACGCTGATACCAGCGGGACCTGCAGAATTGGGACCGGCGGCGCGTGCGAGGGTATCTGCCCACGACTTGGGGGTTGCCCATGGTTTTAGGTTTGGAGCTGCGAGGTGAGGTGTGCTTATGGTGGTGGTGGATGCTGCGTCGGATGGGGTGTGGAGTGTGATGCTGGTTGCATCTGTGAGGGAGGAAGCAGTCAAATCTGGATGCTCGGATGTGACGGGAGGAGAAGGATGGGTGGAGATGGAAGAAGGAGCGAGAGTGGTGTCCAAAGTGGGTGAGCGGCGAGCTGTTTTGGGTAGCGAGTAGAGGAGGGAAGCAAAGGTAGGAAATTGTGCTGGAACAGGATTGGAACGATAGGAGAGAGTGAGAGCGGGCGCTGATGCAGGAGATGGCGGGCGGAAGGCAGCGCCATAGTCTGTATCATGTATGGATTGAAGGAAAGGATGAATGTGGTGTGATGTTCTAGTTGAAGAAGAAGTGATCTGAGGCACATGTGAAGCTGCCAATCTTTTCTGTTTGGCTAGTGGTGATAGCTGACCGGGTCGATGAACGATGACAACGTCGGATGACAAGTTCTGATACCGAGATTGCGATGATGTGGATACGTCTGAAATTTGTGCATTCTCGTCGACAAAGGATTTAGAGACGAAGGAGGGGGCAACTGAACATGATGAGAGTGCTGATGAAGATGGGGAGGATGCTGATGTTGATGTTGATATTGATAATGATGTTGATGTTGATGTTGATGTTGATGATGATGATGCTACTGCTGCCGTCGATGGTGTTGGTGCGGATGGTGATTGTGATTGTGATATAGTAGATGAATGTTGGGGAAAGAATGAGTTTGATGCAGAGGAAGTCTGATGTGCGAATGAAGACGATGCGACTGGAGTGAAGAAGGTGATTGGTTCTGATATAGGAGGAGCCATGATAGTTGTGGTTGCGATGAGGTGAGCGTTAGTAGATTGAACGAAGCCACAGAGAAAAGCGTTGGTGAGTAGGCGATGTATGCGTGTGCGAATGAACGAGTTCAAGTTTGTTGAACGAGCTTTTCAGAGTGTGAAGAACATGTAAAAGGAACGTTGAAACCTCGATGTAACCTCGATGTGATGAGACAAATGACGCCAACAAAGCAAGATAGTAATAGTTTGTCAACTTGATGTATATTACTGTTTTTGAGTATATTCGTGATTCGAGGCTGCACTCAAAAAGGCTTGATTGAAATTTCATCATTCAGAGTGTTCCTGCTCACACGATCCGTAGAAAGACACAGTAATTCCATTTACTGTAATACCAATTTGCTAAGTTGCTTTTCTTTTCTTGCTCCCTTTTTTGGCTGCGAATTCAAGATTGGAAAGATTTCGACTCATCACGAATTGTTATTTGAAATCAAAATCACAAGGCAATCCGATATGGAACTTAACATTCTCGGCCTACTTTCGAACTTTGGCAGTGTCCACTCTCGACACCAACCTATGTAAGCTCTAACAACCGTACTCTTTCTTTTTCTTCTTGTTCAATTTTCCAGATCTTTTTTTTTTTTGGACTGAATGCATCTTCCATCTCTCTTATTTGTCCTCCTCTCGTCACCATCATCATCATCCTTTCGTTTGTCTTTTGGATTCAATCACTTCTACGTCTCAACAGCAGCAAGCGCTGGTCCGCTCTCACATAAGACTCGATGCTTGACAAATCCCTTTCTTCCATTTCCATCTAGCCTACATCTTGCCATTTGCTTGCACTTCATTTGGCAAAACTTCCACCACAACTACTGTGCTATTGCTCCAACTTGTTCGGATCCGTCGCCGCCACCCTTTGACACTTTCTCTCCCGGCTTCAAACTATCCTGCTTACTCCAACACCATCGCAGACATGTGCCAACATCCTTGACAACCATCACACTTGCGTACGCTCCCTGCTTTTCCCCGTCTCACCTAGTCTGGCACGTTCCAATTTAATCACTACTACCTCCTCCGACGCTGGATCCACCAACCCGCTCCAGCAATTCACATACCTTCATTCCACCCTGCCATTCATATTTCACATTGTCAAAATGTCGCAGCCACATATTCTCGCAGAAGCTCTAGCAGCCACCTCGATCCAAGACACTACTACTCTCAATCCTCCCAAATCGCAGCTCATGTCTCAGCCCGCAAAGGTATCCTTTGCTTCTGCCCTTCGATCCGGTCAAAACACAGCACACTCGATACCATCCACACTTTCCGCATCCACTGTCTCGACATCTACGCCCGCCACATCTACCCAACCCTCTTCTGCCTCACACCTCGCTCCAGTCGATGATACCATCCTCCACGCAATACGAAAGCGCGACGATCGCATCTTTTTCAGCCAATACGAGAATCAGATGTCCGCGTTTGTACGCGACTCGGCGCGCTCCCACCTCGAGCTCGGTGCCATGAATGCATACCAGCGCCTGCTCATTCATCGCTGCGCCGACCAGTTCAGCCTCGATCATCAGCTCGACCGTGCTACTCACTGCATCACCCTCTCTAAAACTCACGCCACAACCCATCCGCCAGTGCTCTTGTCCATTCGCGCACGCGAGCATCTGCTTCAGCGAGACGGTATCGACCCTGTCAATGCTCACCCTACCGCATCAACTGCAGCCCCCTCGCTCGACAGCCCAACTCCATCTGCTCCATCCGCGTCCACATCCACCGCCTCTTTACCTGCTCCAACTCCGCCCTCCACCAGCTCTCCACCAACAGTCACTCCCAAGGCAGCTTTCAAGATCATGCGCAGAGACCCCTCCAACAATCGCCAGTCTCGTCTGCGTTCAGATCATGATCTTTCGGGCAGCAACAGCGACTCGGAAAGGGCTGCTGCAAAGGCACGCAAGGACATGACTCTTGAGGAAAGAGAGGCTTCCTACAAGGCTGCACGTGCCCGCATCTTTGGTGATGTTGACACCTCTGACGCTGGTTCGCCCACTTCGTCCACCACCACCATTGATCACACAAAGCAAGATCACGTCAGGCATGCCGCATCTGTACACGAAGCAGAGGCGTCGCCAACAAACTCGGCCGCTTCTAGCCCTGTCGCTTCGATAGCAGCTGCTCGTTCCACCTCAAAGAACAAAGCTGCTTCATCTAGCTCATCGGCGGCGAGCCAAGACGGATCAACGCAACGCACACGCGGCACTCGCAAAGCGGGCCTCAGCTATGTCGCCGAAAGCACCAACAACGACTTGGACTTTAGCCGAGCACTGCCCTCGTCGGCTAATCCGATCTTCGGAGCGGCTCAACAGTCGAGCCCGCTCGCTCTACCGGGACACGTTACACAAGGCTACTTTCCGCCGACGCACCCTTACCACTTGCAGCAGTCGCATTCGAACCCTAACCTGCGTTCCAGAGCTCCCACGTTCCACCCACAAGGCACCAGCACGCCCGCTTACTCGCAGGGCGGTGCTCTGAGGTATCCTGATGGACGTGCGCAGCCTGTCCAACCCGATGCGTTCCCAGCATTGTTGAATGCTAGTAGTACGCCAGGGCAAAAGGGCGCCAACATAGGTAGACAGGCACACGCACAACACGGCAGTGCGCGCAACGCATCCGCATCCACGAGTGATGTGTGGAATGCTCAGCAGCCAGCAGGGCAGGAGCAACCTTTTAATGGAGTAGGCGCATGGGCGCAACAGACGTCTGATTATGTCCAAAACACTGCAATGCCTCGCCATCCTCGGCAGCAGCAGCAGCAACAACAACAACATCAGCAAGTATCAGCGTATCTGCCGCATCAACAAGTGCATCATCAATTTCAACAGGGCGTCGGTCCTTATAACATGGGTTACGCGTCTCTGACGCCACAGTATACCCCTCTTGGTTCTGGGCAACCCTTCATGCATACGAATCATGCTGGACCGAGAAGCGCGACCAGCAGCAGAGCGAGCTCGCAGCGTGGCAGTGGAGCCATGCACAACAGCCGGGGTGCAAGAGACGATGCAGTTAGCGTGAGCTCCATTTCGTCTACGACCTCGTCTAGATCTGCAAGCCTGAGTGGGGTGAGTGCGGCAGGAAGCACGACACAGACGGCCAATGCGAACAGCAAAGGCAGTGGTGCCGGACCCACGTTGCCTCATCCTTCGCTACCGGCTAGGCCTACCTGGTTGTCATCGAGCAACGCAGAGTAGCGCGGCCGTTACACAGAATTACATGATTGGGCCATCCGTCATCATACTCTACCAAAAAAAAAGGCATTCTTTTCTCGCAATCTCTATCTTCTCTGCCGCCCCGTCCCCGTCTTTCGATTTCAACTCTGATACAACGTGTGTGACTTTGCTTGAACTGCTTCAGCGAGGATGAAAGACTCCAATTTTGATTACTCGACAACACAAGTATCAGGTCTTGGCAGTGATCACCAAAAGTACCTAACTACGCAATTATATATACATTTTTCGATATGTTATGTATCAAATGCCTCCTTAGCTCAGCGGTAGAGCACTTCACTAGTAATGAAGAGGTCAGTCGTTCGAGTCGGCTAGGAGGCATTCAATTTCATTTTTCTTAACCTATAAGGTAATTTTCGTAGGGTGATATTTTTCTTTTTTTTTTGCCATGTTCATTTGCAAAAGATGGTGCGGGTGAAGAAAAGGGTTGCCTTTCTGTTGGAATCTTAGTTGTTGCACTTGACTGAGTTGCAGAAAGAATGAAATATGAATTAGTCGTATTTGTATGCTTGACGGGTAATAAGGTGGTTTCTCGGAATGGAGAGCGAGATGAAAACAATAAGAAATTGCAAGATGAAAGAGAGTCGAGTAAGGTGAACGCGTTGGATGGAAGTGCTGAGCTGTGAGATAGTTTTGACAGGGTGCAGATCGTCTTGGCTGCATTTCATCGATCGTTGTACTTTCTCACATGGCCGTCGGCGGAAATTCAGGCACGATTGACTGGCGGATCGGCCAGGACCCTAATCAAGTTACACTATTTTTGGGTTCGCATTTCTGCTGTGATTGCATCAGCGTTGCAGCACGACACGGTCTTTGTTCTAGCTCCGATTCCGATTTCTGCATTCTTCGCCTTGACCAAGTCTCTCCTGTCGTTGTTCTTCTTCTTCGTCCGTCTCATCTACTACTAGCTCAGACTACAGTCTCTTTCCTTTCCCCCCTTTTAGTTGTTGTCCTGGTCAAGCATCAACTTAACTACCATCAAAGATTCCGTACGTGCTGCCTTTCAGCACATCAAAATTTCATCATGTCGATCGGCGATGACCTCCAACCAATCTCGTGTGCATGGGCAACGCTTCTGACTAGCGAACATCTTCTACCTGGACTACTCGTATTTGCCCATTCACTCTTGGTTCAACATGCTTCATCCTACCCACTAGTGATCATGGCTACCTCCAAACTCTCGCCACGAGCTCGAAACATTCTTTCCAACATGCTACCTTTGGGTCGCATCATCATTCGAGACATTGAACCCATTTATCCTGCCTCTGTTGCAACCGGATTGGCATATGCTCGATTCAACGAAGTATGGACCAAACTTCGAGCTTTTGAATTGATCGAATACCAAAGAGTTGCTTTGGTCGATAGCGATATGTTGGTACGCAATAACATGGACGAACTGTTTTCCGATCCGTATGTGTTTGGTGAAACCAAACGGGATGAGGTGGAAGAATGGATTGGTGCTAGTTGGGCATGTACTTGCAATCCGAACAAGATTGAGACCTACCCTGTCGATTGGATTCCTCAGAATTGCGGATTCACTCACCAATCCCTCCCCACCGCTGCATCATGTTCAACCGTCCCGCAACCATCCGCTTCCACACCACGTCCAGCAAAGTTGATCAATTCAGGCCTTGTACTTCTCACACCTTCTACAAAAACCATGCACGAAATGGTTCAAACCATCAATACGGATGCTAGGATTCCGGAATATCGTTTCCCAGATCAAGATTTTTTGGCCGACTTTTTCGATACACCTAATCGACATATTCGTTATTTGCCTTACAAGTACAACGCTCTCAAAAAATTGCGTTTAGTCCATCAAAATATTTGGCGAGATCAAGATGCCACCAACATTCATTACATTTTGGACAAACCTTGGACTTTGGGAAGACCGGGAGGCAAGATGAATGTGAAAGGTAAAGATGCAGATGCAGTGATTCACACTTGGTGGTGGAATGTCTACGATCAAGTTAAAAAGAATAACGAAGAAGGAGTCAAGGGAGCAGTTAGGCTGAGTAAAGTCGATTGGAAAGAGTGCGTCGAGAAGTATATGACGCTCGAATGAGAAAGAAATTACGCTCTGTTTTATGCTTTTTTCTTCTTCTTTTTTTTTCGGGGGATTTTGTTTTTTTTTGTGTAATGGATTGACACACACTTTATTTTTTCCAACATTGTTGAGCTATCTGTGCATATGAAAGGGAGAATGTCATATTTGGTTGAAATACGAAGGATACAAATTAAGGGTAGGAGTCGTGATCCAACGCAAGACTGATTGCGCGGAGGACATGCGTCTAGATCTTGCTCGGAGGACGAACGAGCTTCAATTGCTGTCTCACACCTAGATCAATCATGACATCCTCACTGCCGCCTGGAACCGTAAGAGCCTTGACTTCCCTCCAAATGCGCTCAATCCTTTCACCAGTCCCTGATACCGTGAGCCCCATACCACCCAGAAGGTGCACTGCCTCCCTTACCACCTTTTCCAATACGATACCTGCATGAGCCTTGAGCAACGCACACGTACCACCGGTTAGCATATTACTTTCAGAGATGGTCAAATTCAATTGTTGAAAAACGATACTTTCCGTCCAAGCCTGAAGTGCTTCGATTTCCCTTGCCATGTGACCGATCTTGTGACGCACTACGGGTTGCTCGATGAGTTTTTGTCCAAACACTTCTCGACGTCTACAGTGAGCGATTGCATCTTCCATACACACTCGCGAGTAGCGGAGTGCAGTATAGGCGATAGTCATTCTCTCATGATTGAAATTCGTCAAAATGAGCTTAAGTCCTTCGCTTTCCTTTCCAATCAGGTTTTCAACCGGCACTTTGACATCGTCAAACTCGACGATAGTCGTTCCACTCGCTCCTCCGGGAAGCATCTTCATCTGTTTGGTTGTGACACCAGGACCCTTTTCGATGAGCAAGAGCGAAATACCAGTACTGTCGCCAGCTTTGCCAGAAGTTCGAACAGCAGTGGTGAACCAGTCGGAATAAATACCGTTTGTAATCCACTTTTTGCTTCCGTTGACCAAGTAATACTTTTTACCGCCTTGCTCGATCAGCTTGGCCTCGGTACTAAGGTTGGCGACGTTGCTTCCGGCGAGTGGCTCTGTAATAGCGAGGCAGATCCTCTTCTTTCCAGAAAAGATGGGAGGCAACCACCTTTCCTTCTGCTCATCAGAAGCAAAATGTATCACAGGACCAGCTCCATAAGTTAAACCTCCGATGAGTCCCATCATGACAGGGGAAGCAGCCCTGCTGAGCTCGTCCCAGATAATGTAATCGTGAATGTTGTTCCACTCTTCCATCTTGACTCCTGCTGGCAGAGAAACGCCGGCCTTTTGAGCAAGTTTGGCAATTTTAGGGTCCACATGAACACCCGTGGCGAAAGCCAAGAGGACTCCATCCTTGGCAGCGCGCTGATACGCCTCGTCATCGATCAGCAATCCAGCTTCCTCGTATCGAGCGCCGATCTTGATGAGCACCTCGTCACACCAGACTCGGGACCACTCGCGAAGAGCAATGTGAGAGGGGGAGGTGAACATGGGAGTAGGGAGGCCCATGATCCATGGTGCCTCGCTGAAGGGGACGGTTGGCTTGGTGAGTTTCTGCTGCGACATGGTGGCGTTCTTTGCTGTACGGTAGGGTGGTGGTAAGGTTGTGTGGCAGGCGAGGCAATGCAGCGGTAGCGGGAATTCCTTCCTTTAAATGGTTTAAGTATACTGTAGGAGAGGAGCGGAAGCCGAAAGTGCGAGTCAGAACAGTGGGGCGTAGAGAATGCGGGGACGAAAGGTGAAAGGTGAAAGCGAAATTTAGATTTACTGTACTGTAGCAGACGATGCACGGCACAAATGTGGTAGCGGCAATTCCAATGAATTGGCGCCCGGAGTGTGAAATCCTGTGGCAACCTGCAGGACAACACACGCACTTACACACACACACAAATCTCTTCTGTCTCTATCTGAGCCGTGCTATTGTAAATTTACTGCATTGTGTTGCTGTCCAAAGCGCGCTTAGAAAGCTCAAACCTGCATGGTATGAGTGTAGCCGAAATCGGTGGCAGTTGAAAAATTCGTTCAACATGTCACCGATAGAAGACATAACAAATTTAAAAAAAAACCCTTTCAACGCTTCGGAAGTCGGGCAGAACTTCTCCTGTAGCTCCACACATGTGAGCCTTTGATTGACAGCTATCACATTCAAGCTCACACCTCTCATCCTTGCGACCACTTTTCGCTACCGGTCTTATCGCACACGATGTCAAAACAGCCGCTTTCAGTAGCAGAAATCCTCCAAAAGCAAAAGGCAGAATCTGCACTCAAACCACGATTCTTGTCCAAGGCCGAACGTCAGGCCAAAGCTCAGCGGGAGAAGCAAGAGGCTGAGCGTCAGCAAAAACTCAAGCAGGAAGAGGAACAAAAGCGTCGAGACCAGTTTGAAAAGCAAGCTCGAAACGCTGCTGCTTCCAGCTCCAGATATCCGCCGGCGAGATCCTCCGGGAGGGAAAACGGGGATAGGTACGGTCACGACAATGAAGATTTGGACTACGGGAATGCCGATATTAGAGCGGACGACAGGAGACGCCAACGCCAAGGAGATGCGCAAGACTACTCCTACGGACGCTCTACAACGAATGGCACAACCCAAGAAAGTACAAAAAACGGAGAAGCGCCCTTGACAGAGGCAGAACAAGCATCCATTCGTCGTCGCTACCTCGGACTGAAAGACGAGAGAAAGAAACCAAAACGCAAGCCCACCGATAAGAAGTTTGTATTCGACTGGGGCCAAGAAGATGACACCGCGGCTGAATCCCTCTCCCTTACTGCTGCCTCAATTCTTCCATCTACCACGCACATGCAAACTCGCTACGATCCACTAGATAAACGTTTCGACGACACGCACTGGAGCCAAAAGACTCTGACGCAAATGAAAGAGCGAGACTGGCGTATCTTCCGAGAAGACTTTGGCATATCCGCTCGGGGCGGCAACATCCCCAGACCTCTTCGTTTTTGGCGCGAATCCACCATCCCGCACACCATCCTATCCACAATCGAAGAAATTGGCTACAAAGATCCTTCCCCTATCCAACGTCAAGCCATCCCCATCGGCTTGCAGAACCGCGATCTTATCGGAATCGCTGAGACCGGTTCAGGCAAAACCGCGTCCTTCCTCATCCCTCTTCTAGCCTATATATCCAAACTACCCAAGCTCAACGAAGCTACCAAAGCGCTCGGTCCACAAGCGCTCATCCTCGTCCCTACAAGAGAGCTGGCTCAACAGATCGAGACCGAAACCAACAAGTTTGCAGGCAGGTTGGGTCTCACCTGTGTTAGTATTGTCGGAGGAAGGGATATGAACGACCAAGCGTACTCTTTGAGGGATGGAGCTGAGATCGTCATTGCAACACCAGGTAGATTGAAGGATTGTATCGAGAGGCACGTGCTGGTGTTGAGCCAGTGTACCTATGTGGTGATGGATGAAGCGGATAAGATGGTGGATATGGGATTTGAGCCTCAAGTCAACTTTATTTTGGACTCGTTACCCGTTTCCAACATCAAACCGGATTCAGAGGTTGCTGAGAATCCGCTTTTGAATGGACAGGATGTGGTCGGAAGGTATCGAGTGACGATGCTGTATTCTGCCACTATGCCACCGAGTGTAGAACGTATGGCTAGGGTTTACCTTCGTCGTCCAGCCACCATTACGATTGGTGATGCGGGTCAGGCAGTAGCCTCGGTTGAACAGATTGTCGAGTTCGTACCTTCGGAAGAGGCACGTAAATCTCGTCTTGTTTCCATCCTTCAACGTTCGTCACATTTGGTACCTATCATTGTATTTGTCAATCAGAAGAAAGCTGCCGATCAACTCTCTTCCTACCTCACACGACACGGTTTTTACACTTCAACCCTGCACTCTGGTAAAACGCAGGAACTTCGTGAAGAAGCGCTATCGCAACTTCGAAACGGTACTACCCAGATCCTCGTCGCCACGGATCTAGCAGGACGAGGTATCGATGTCGCCAACGTCGGATTGGTTGTCAATTTTGCAATGCCAAACAACATCGAAGCTTACATCCATCGAATCGGCAGAACGGGAAGAGCAGGAAAAACAGGTACCGCCATCACCTTCCTAGACGCAAACGATAGCGATCTCTTCTACGACCTCAAACAGGAACTCACCAAAAGTAGACTCAGTACCGTCCCACAACAATTGGCTAGACATCCCGCAGCTCAACACAAACCTATCAAGGATAGCGCGTCCAAACGTAAACGCGATAGAGATGACGAAGGCTGAAGAAAAATTTCAATCTCTTCCAATATACACAAACAAAACAAATCTCCAAAAAAAAAAAACCCCCCCTCAACACCCTATACCGCCATTTTGTATACAAAATCAATCAAATGGTATTCGAAAATCGTTTCAAATATTATCGACCCCTGACCACCTCACTGTTTGGTAACCACCACAACCTTATCCCACCAACTCATATCCAATTCTGGAATGTCGAGCTCAACTTGACCGTCGTCAGCGTCAGATTCGACAGCCAACGCCTGTTGCTCGGAATACCATTTCACAAACCATCGGAAAAACTTGACAGCTTCTTGCACCTTGTTGGTCATCCAACACGTTCTAGCCAAAAGGAAGAGCGCCTGACCTTGCACTCGGGTTTGCATTTGTTGGATCGATTTGTCCAATTTTGTATCCTTTGGCTCCACAGCTGGTCTTGCTTCTTCTTTCGACTTGGCTTTAAGTTTGGTTGAAGTCTTGGTCTCATGCTTGTGCTTTTGTTGGTTGGTCTGATCATTGGTATCCTTGGTCTTGCCGCGCATGTTGGGCTTGAGCGCATTGGAAATTAATTCCAACTCGGTCTGAGCCTTGACGAATCTACCCAATAGCATGTGCAACGTGCCGAGAACCAACCTGAGACTTGTCCTCTGCATCACCTTTTCAGCCGAATCGTTTCTTTTTTGCTGCAAATCCGGGAGCGCCAACACGGCACTCACACACTTGACAGCCACCTTGAGCTGAGCCTTGTTCTCCTCCGTCAAGGCTTTCGTGGTTTGCTGGTGAGACTTGGCGTGGCGATCCAGCATGGGGATGTGGTCTTGACTAGCAGCTGCGACACAAGCGGCGCAAGGAAAGCGCAGAGTCTTGCGGAAAGCTCGGTGTGGGAAGGCGAGAGCGAGGAGAGCGTCCACCATGAGGCCTGTAACCAGATCCGAGCGGAAGAAGGGCGATTCAAGAATGGTCTTTTCTCGTGGCTTGGCGGATTGAATTTCAGCACGTTCATTTTTGCCGTTCGCGGCGCTTGCTGTTGGGGTGCTCTCCTTTTTCGCTGCCTTAACGGTAGAGGTCGAAGCAGGGGCAATCGTGGTGGCATTGGATGCGAAGGCATGCTTGGAGAGGTGACTGTCGGTGGAGGACGCTGCTTTGTCGGAAGACTCTGTGATAATTTTCGGAAGCGATTCTAAGCGGGCCTCGGTTTGTGCCAAAACATCAACGATCTTGTGCTGTCCCGGATCGAGCTCTTTGCTCACAGACCAATCGGAGATAGCCCGACTCAGGTAGTTGGTCTCGTGTTGTGGCTTGAGGTCGGCCAGACGTAGATTGATGTAACCGCGGAGGTTGTAAGCCTGAATGCGACAAGTCACATTGCGTTCGCCGTCTCGAATGCCCAAGATACGCAACGCAGAGCTGAGTAGCTCTTTGGCGCTTCGCATCTCTGCCTCCACCTCCAACTCTGGCAACTTTGTCGGATTAGCACGCTGATGGGCGCGCTCGATGAGTCGTTCCGGATTCGTCTCGAGATTGAGTGCCTGTGATATGATGACGGCGAAGTCCTTCTCAGGCCCCGACAAGCGCAAAGTAGACTCATGCTGGCATCGGATGTGCTCGATGGAGGCTGCGCGGAAATGCTGACCAGCTTCTACAAGATGGACGGGATCGAAAAGGGGAACAGTCTTGTTGCCGGAAGGGCGCTGACTACCGATTCTTTGGCTCCAGAAGCTGGATGTGGTAGCTGAGCTGTTTTCTTCAGTCTGAGGCGATGCGGGAACGTGTCTCGGGGCAGCTGCGAATTTAAGCACAAATTCGTTGAGCTTGTCTATGGAAAGAAGCTGACAAAGTGCGAGATCGTTTTCGGCTCCCAGCTTGAAACGATGGTCGGACTGCTTGCAAGCGGCAACATAGGCGTTGCGAGTAAGATCGAGGGCGTTCTTGAAGACATTGTTCCACTGCATCTTTTCGCTGGTCTTGGGCTGGCGGTGCCAAGCAGGGTCGTCGGCGAGGTGGCCAGCATTCTGCTTCTGTTCTTCGACATACTCGTAGATTTGGGCTGTATCCAGATGGAAGTCATCGAATGTAGTATGAGCGCTTTCTTTAGCGAGGTCCGTTTGGAGTGCGTTGAGGGCAGCTTCGAGGTTGACGGGCTCTGTCTGTTTGACGAGATAGTATCGGAGGAGGGAGATAAAATATCCCAGAACACGATTACGTGCGGCACATCTACGCTCTAACACAAATGCCTCAACTTCGACAGTCTCCTGCAACTCCCCGATAGCTTCGGGATCGTACCCTTCCTGGATTGACTCGGTAACGTGCCAGTAGACGAAAGGCTCAAGTCCTTCTTGCAGCTCGGCGTAGATGGCCGGCTTAGCGCATTTAGCGTATATGGTATCCATGGTGAGAATCAAAGATGATGCCTGGGACTGATGGGGAGGTGTTGCAAGTTGCAAAAGGGCTTGCAATGATGCAGTCGCACATTTATGTTTCGACAGGAGATGATCGCTTCGACATCGTTGCCGTTCAAGCCAGACTACGCAAGAAGAAGCTGAGATGAAAGATGAATTGACGAAGTGACTTGGATTGAATTCGGACCTCACTTCATTTGGCGGAATGCACCTGGAGCGATTGTTGCGGTGCTGTATGGAGCTAAGCAGTTTGAATATTGAAGTGAAAAGGTGCCGAGCAGACATTATTTCCAGCTACCCAAGAAAGACCCTTTGCTGCTGCGTAAATTGGGTGACTTTAGGATGTTCAATGCGCAGCCAACAAAAAAGTTAACTTGGTTTTCCCTCGGACTTGAAGGCCGACATATTATGTGTATTCTCTTGGAGAGTGTTAGACTGTTTGCTACGCCTATCACGTGATGAAAGCAAGCCACGCCAGATACGTAGCAAGCGCGATAAAGCTCTACATCGCGTGCAACTGGGTTGATGCTTTTGTGAATTTCCAATTTCTTGCAGGCTCAGCTCTGAAGGCTCACACACAGAGGGAGAGAGGGAGAGAGAGAGAGAGAGCAACACTTTTGTGTGTGTGTGCCTTGTCCAACGCAGCCGTGCTTCTCTTCGAACGTCAGGACAGTAGATAACTAGCTGCAACCAACCGATGCATCTCCAATCACAGGCAAGACTAAGTTACGGGTACAGCTGCTCTGTTCCTAGCCTGGTAGGAAGCCACAGACAATAATTAGTAGTGGAGAAAGCCAACTACCGACAGAGTGTGTCTCATCTTCACCCCCTTCCCATCATCCCACGACCTTCTTGAACGAGTCTAGTCCTTTATCCCACTTGCTGCTGTTTCGTCGTCTTGCTCAGCATCTATCGTATTTTGGCACTCAAACCAACCGTCGCACACTCACATTAAGCCAAATCATCTCTTTTCAGCTACTCGCAGCCACCTTGACCGTCTAAACAGTCCCGCTACAAACCTCTTAACGATCAACTCCCAGTTACTTTCTCGATTTCCACTCGGAATCTGCCCTTCACCATCGCACAAACTCCCTCCGGGATCCGTAGTTTGCCCTCTGCATCGTCACATATACCATGAACGCCTATCACAGCGGCTCGAGTCTCTCCGACGCACCACCTGGTCAAGGCCAGATCCAACAAATGCCCGGGCGTCCCGTCATCGACCTCAAAAAGAAGCTCGTCGTAGTCGGCGACGGAGGCTGTGGAAAGACGTGTCTCCTCATAGTCTACTCTCAAAACCGCTTCCCCGAAGAATACGTCCCTACAGTATTCGAAAATTACGTCCCCATCATCCAATTTGAAGGCAAAACCATCGAACTTGCGCTCTGGGATACAGCAGGACAAGAAGAATACGATCGACTTCGACCGCTTTCATACCCCGAATCCGACGTCATCCTCATTTGCTTCGCCGTCGACTTTCCAACAAGCTTAGCCAACGTTCAGGATAAATGGTTCCCAGAGATCAACCATTTCTGCGAAGGCGTGCCAATTTTGCTGGTTGGGTTGAAGACAGATTTGAGAAAAGACCCGAATAGTTTGGCCATGTTGCAGGCGCAAGGCATCAAGCCCGTGAATCCCGCACAGGGACAGCAGGTAGCAGATGAGATTGGTGCAGCAAAATA
Source organism: Melanopsichium pennsylvanicum (assembly GCA_900208305.1). Classification (NCBI taxonomy): domain Eukaryota; kingdom Fungi; phylum Basidiomycota; class Ustilaginomycetes; order Ustilaginales; genus Melanopsichium; species Melanopsichium pennsylvanicum. Next base: position 321,384 of record OAPG01000009.1, read on the forward strand.
TGTCGAATGCTCTGCAAAGACAAAAGATGGTGTTCAGCATGTGTTTGATACTGCGATCAGGGAAGCGTGTAGGAAAAAGGGTTGGGGTAGGAGAGGTGGTGGTGGCGGTTCCGTTGCGAACAAAAAGAAGTGCGTTCTTCTCTAGTATTCCATCAACTCCCTTCCGTTTGCATCTCAGAACTCTTTCGTCTTTCAGAGTACGAATCATGTGTAACCATCGACATTGCAGGGCCTCTTCCAGTCAAGGGCCCACGCCGATTCAAGCCATGTACGATCCGTCATCATCTTCTCATCATTTGCATTGCTTCTGCTTTTTCATACACAATTCATGCTTCGCTCCTCACTTCTTGCTCCTACACGCATCGTCCGTCACCATTTGTATATATGTAGCTGCTTTTCCGAATCTTTTTGCTCGCATTATCTTGTTGGGCTAGGCCTGCATACGGTCTTCGTGATCCAATTGACGATGAAAGTGCATCCCAAGAAAACTCTTCCCGTACGTCGGCCTAATGAACGCTCACGTCATCGCAGTGCATTGTGACCGATCATCTGTCAATATATATATATATATATTTATATATATCCGCATAAGCATGCGCAACCATCTACGGCAGCCGAATCACTGTGTGTATAGACACTCAAAAAATAGGTCCTTCTTCTGGGTACATGGACATCGCAGCTTTGACTCTTGCTGCCATGAAAACTCTGAAGCTGGTGTATGACGCATTGGTATTGCCAATCTGAGAATGACGTATCTAGTAGTATGCCACAGTGTGCAATATCGCATGAGGATACTGTTGTTGATGTTTCTCGAGAATGGAGTCCATGTCTGTATCAATATCTTGGGATGCTGCAATCGCATTTGCCAGATCCAATATCGCTTTTCCTGCTGCGACTGCCTCTTCATGATTGTCCTTGATCTCGACGTTGATAACATGGACCGGTCTATTCAGTTCTCCACCCCTGTTGAACAGATCCTCGCATACTGCATCGAAACATCTCTCTTCGCACGTAATCACAATGTCCGCTGCGTATTTGGTCTCCTGCCATCTCTCCGGTGCCCTTTTCACATCCTTGTTGCGGTTCAACATGGTCATCAGCCCGTTTGCCCAATACAATCGGGGATCTTTGGAGTTAAGATCTTCTATAATGTCGGTATAGGCGGTTCCAAACGGATAGATGTTGGGAAGATTGATTTTGGGACCAGGTAGACGAACCGCGGATCCGGTACCTGCTGAGGTGACGTTGAAACCGGATTTCGCAAGCAGCGAATGGGCTGCCATGGACCGATTTTGGTTTGAAGCGCACACTACGCAGAACATGATGTTAGTATCTGGAGCAGCTCCTGATAAGACATCATTGACGGCTGCTGCAGTTGCTGACGGGATTTGTGAGGAGGATGAGGAGGAGGAGGCTACAGGTGGGTACGGTGGAGTGGTCGATCGTTGTGGTATTGAAGACGAGTACGGATTTTGTATCGCTGACATGGCTGCCTGACTTGCTTGTAGGCGACAGTATCTCGGTCTCCTTTCTTTCAACTTCTTCTTTGTGATACTTGCGCTTCTAGACGAGTCCCATTTTTCGTAAACAGGTATGATGGTCTAAAATTCTTCTCGTTCTTGGCAGGCGGCAACGTTGCAACCTGATAACTTTTTGGAGGGATGGTCCGAAAATGGATTGATGCAGTGCAAGAGAATACAAACGTCCTGAGTTGTTCGTGAAAGATCTTGCGTTAGATGGAGGTGGAGATGACAGGGTCGACGATGGTGAACTGATGAGAAGAGGAGAGAGAAGGGGATGCGAAGGGTCCAAATCTGGCCATCGTCCGGCGAACAGACTGCGAAGTGGAGCTCCAACACGCAAATTCTTACATTTTGTCACATATCCCGGTCTAACAATTTTGACTTTTTTGGGGCCTATCAACTCAGCTTCGACAGTGGCTGCATACAGTCTCAGGGTGACGTTCTGCAAGCACAGTCTCATATATGGAAGCGTCGGCTCTGCAAATCACTGCTTGAAAACATTGAAAAGGGATGGTATCAGACCTTACTATCTGAACGAGGCTGTACAGGACAGACTTCGGCTCTATGCTTGCTCTTGTGCCACAGGTTCTGCATTTGCTATCTCCTCTATCCTGATTCTCTTTGTATCACGCTCCTGCTCTTCAGCCTCATCAACCTTTTGTGCTCGCTTCGTCGTCTCTTCTTCCTTGTTCTCTTCCGCCAAGATCTCCAGGTACTCATTTCGCATCCTCAAGGACTGCACCTCGCCATACACTCTCAGTGCATGCAGTATGAAGCCTGCCGTGCTGCTCGTGGTCATCTCTGGATGTGTCCTTCCAGGGAGCACTTGGTACTTCCTCAGCCAAGGTTCGGTGACGCTGATGTTGATAAACTCTTCGTCTGCCCTCATCTTGGCCTGTACCTCCACCAATGGTTGCAGATACGGACTGTGCACAACCACACTTGCGCTTCCACCCAATTGCGGATTGAGGCGTCGTAGAATCGACATAGGATCATAGTGGCATGCAATGAGAACGGCGTCAAAATCACCCGCGAAGAAGTCGGAGCGGACCTTGTCGACTTCCCTGAAATTCGCCTGTCGCTTCCTATCCCTCGATTTGTCCTTTGACGTTTTGGTAGGTGCGACTTCGGTGATATCCTGTGTGGAGAATACTGGGGCATAGTCTGATTCTGTTGCAGCCCAGTTCAATACTTTGAGAACAGGTTTGGTGACTTGATGAGCAAGGTTGAAGTACGGCAAGATATCAAAAGCAGGTGGCGATTCTGCGTCATTGATCGCAATCACTGTCCCATCACCTCCTAATCTCTCCAACACCGATCCCACCAGCAACCCGCTCACCCCATCAACGACCAAATACCTTCCGCCCGGCCTGACACTTCCAAACGTCAACACTTGACTCAGCGCATCCTTCCTTATCCACCTGATCTTCTCTGGCGACTTGTCAAGCCAGAAATCGCACACGTTGCCAAAATCTGGTTGCAGCGGCGTGAAGAGTTTGAGATGCTTTTGCTCTTTTCTGGCAACGTACTTGGCTTGGGAATAGACGGTTCGGTTTGCAAATGACTCGGAAGAGGCAAGTTGCTGTTCGATGATTTCGCGACCAGAAATTCCCTTGTTCTTCAGCTCCTGAATGTCTACGTAAGTGAGCTTTTGGGCTGAACCATCGTCGTTGATATGTTCGTTTGTCGCCGTGGTCTCTAGGGTCTCGCTTGCCTCTGTTTCAAGATCGCCTAGGGTTCGGTTGATGACGAGCTTCAGGGATCCTCCGCCGGATCGACTTGCAGCGCCCTTTTTCTGTGAACTTTTTCCGTTCTCAGGTGGCGCAGCTGTGTCGGGCTGGATCTCGTAGGTAAAGCCGTAGGGCATTCCAATCAGATCGTCCGCTTTGAAACTGCCAAACTTGCCCAAGCTCACTTGCTTGCCAGGCATGATCTCTGCTGCCTTTGTGCGACCAGAAGGCATTTTCAGAATCACGGTTGATCCCGAGTCGATGCAGTGCAAACGTTTGCGCAGCTGGTCGGATGTGAGGCGAGGCATGGTGGGATTACGGTTTCCTTTGGGTTGATTTGTGCGGGGTTGCTGCTTGCCATTGGCACTGAAATTAGAGTTGGAAGTGCTTGGACCTGCCTCCACTGAGGGAAAGTTTGCGGGTGCCGAAGCTTCAATCGACATGCTGATGTCTATTGGATCTTGAGCCTGTGATTGTAGATCGTGTGTGTTGTACAAAGATGACTAGAAAGAGTGCTGAGGAGGAAAATTGAAAATATGCCAACACTTCTCGAATGGAATTTATCAAAAATCTCAAATCACGTGTTGTGGCTGGCTCACCTCCACCCTTGCTGGCTCGCCGGTTTTCGCTCTCAAGCACGGACCGATTGCCTCTCATGCACTCCTTCTAAGCTTACAATCAACCTTTCCTTCACCTTCGCTGAATACTATGCACCCTACTGGTTCTCATAGGATACTGTCAGTTCAGTAAAGCATATTAGCTACGTAAACTTCAAGATGGAATTCGATCAATCCTTGCCCTCAGTGGCATACGATCAGGAAGCGATTTATACCACCTTAACCCAATTTGACGAGACCGACCCCGAGTTTCAAGCAGGCATACAAACCATCATTGGCCCAATGCAGTCCTCTGGCGTCTCGTCCGAGCAGATCGAAGAAACGAAGAGGCGCGCAAAAGTATTCTTCTGGTCGCAAAAGACAGGCAATCAGGTGGATTATGTCGATTACAAGGCTTGGCTCGAGTCGCACTCAGACTCGATATCAGACGCTAACGGTGCTGCGACAGCATCCATAGATGGTATTGATGGAAAAGAGGAAGAAAGCGACGAGGAAAAAGAGAAGGATCCCTACCCAGCATCATTCGATGCAATCGTGGAGCTCATCACAACCGGCAAGACAGATCAAATACCGGGCATCAGGGACATTCCACTAAAGATCAACGAGGAAAAACCGACACAGGCTACAATGAGTAGACCTCTGAAGCCGTGGGAGAGAGCAGACGTTCCTACCGTCGACTTGCCCGAATCAAGCCACGAAACAAACGCCAGCGCCGGATCAATACAGATGCACACTTCTTCCACAGCCTGATACCCCGAATCAAACTGCTTTTTGTTGTGCAAGTAGATCAATAGTTGTGATGCTATATGGAACTGCAAAAGTGTAACAAAGAGGAAGGGCGCTTATAAGTGCTGCTGTGGTATCATTGTTTAGGCTTGCGTGTGAAGAAGCTTTTGAGACTCTGCTGGCCTTTCTTTGCTGGTGTAGGGGTAGAGCCTCCCGAAGATTTGCGAACAGCTGAGCTGTTGGACGCTGGTGTAGACTTAGCCGGTGCCGTCGGCGCAGGACTTGCTGACGCAGAGGTCGAATGTGACCTCGACTCGGATTGCTGCTTAGACTGTGACTTGAAGGCTCCAGCTCCGCGCTTCGATCCGACCACAACAGGTGCGTCAGACTCTTCGGATGAGTACGACTCATACTCATCCACCGTCTTGGTAACTGTATACCCGCGCTCGTCTTTGGTGCGGATCTTCTTGCTGCCGATCTTGCGCTTCTTTCGCACACGTCTCTTTGGAGCTGCAGGCAAGGCTTCAGACCCCTTCATTGTATAGGTGATGGTGGAGTCAGCCATGTCAACGTCTGGATCCAAATCCTTGCCTTGGCTGGTTTTCTTCGCATCTGCAGTACCGCTAGGCTCGACGATGTGCAACTCGTCATCGTCGGATTCCATCATAGCTTCAAGCTCCTTGCGTTGAGCAGCTTCTTGCGTCTTTGTCTGTGACCTCGCATCTGCGCGCTTGCCTGTACCTCTAGCTGCTGCTTGTCGCATGGGATTATCCATTTTGACGTTTCCATCATCACTCCCGTCGTCTGCGTAGCCGAGCTCTTCGGGTTTGTCATCGTCGTCGTCGTCATCGTCGTCGACGGGGACGGACTTGCGACCATTTCTGCCTTCATTTTCATCCTCGTCGTCGCTGCCCAATAGCGCCTTCCTCGCAGATCCACGTTTATTCGATGCAAAAGCTTCTTCCTTGGCTGTTGTTTTCGGCTCGATCTCTTTTGGTTTAGCCTTGCTCCAAATCAAACCTCCCTTCTTACCGCCCGCTGATGCTGATGGTGTCGACTTTGCAGAAGGCTTAGTACCTTGCTCCACCTTCACTTCACTCTTTGCAGCATTGTTTTTGGTCGGCTTTGTGTTTTTGCTAACAGGGATGGCGGGCGCACTTGGGGCGCCGAGGCTTGGGATGGCTCTCGATGGGTCATAGTTGTCTTTGATGTTGGAGTTGACAATGACACCGAGATCAGCACCGCGGTTGGTTTGTTGCCACGCATCGATGTACTTTTGCTGCGTGTGGAGGTCGTGTTGCACTGCCGTAAGTTGAAGAGCGTCGCGGAGCTTGCCGGGCGATAGTGAATAGATGTGGCATGATGAGATATCTGTGAGAGATGCTCGAGCCTCGTCGAGCTGATGCGCGGATACTAGACGAATGACTTGGCGTATAACATCAGCCCCACTCTGGCGCTGTGTGATCCGGGATTCGAGGAAGCTTCGGATGGGTGCGGGTGAGGACGGTGTGGGAGAAGGCCCAGAAAGCTTGTCTTGATCTGGCTTTTCATTTATAGTTTCGGCAGCTTTTGTTGCGGCAGACCGACCAATGAGGATGTAGGTTGCATCGAGGTCGGACTTGTCCTTGTGCGATTCGAAGAAGGAGGCTAGCGCTTTCTTAGCCTCGTCTACGTGAATGCGCAACTCACGACTGAGCAAGCGATAGGTGATAAGCTTCTTGTCTCGCTGCAACCATGATGTGAGAAAAGATGTGGGTTCTGATATGGAAGGCATGATTGCAATCGTGAAGTTTTACCAGTACCTCTTCGTTTGAGGTTGTGGTTGCCTGTTGGCTCCGATTGCTGTGCTTCCAATGTGACAACTATAGTCTGAAGGGCCTCGGAAGTGTCTGTGCGTTGACGAAGTGCTGAACTACGTACACTCTCGGATGATGATGCTTGGTGGCTTTGAAGGTAAAAAAGTCCTTTGCTGCATTCGAGATACGCTAGTTGTAGCCAAATAAAGCGTCTGTATGTGACTTTTTGGAAGCCGGAAGTGGTCAAAGTGAGGGGGCAGCGTGAGTGTATCACGTATTGGTGTCAGTCAACCAGGCTTTGATTTCGGCTATTCGCGACATTTTACGCGTTGTCCAACTGCAATTAAGCTGTCTTACCTTTGCACGCGACCGACTCAACACTTTGATTTTCGGTCAAAGCACCACATGTGAGATCGACATTGTTTTTGCTCTGGGTTCAATTCGAATCGGGCGCAAAATACAGATCGATCACGCTGAATGAGAAAGAAAGGAGGAGGCTTCTCTGTTCATTGAATTTCAAGATGCAAGGCCGGCAGCAGCAGCAGCAGCAGCAGCAACTGACACTCGCACGAGCGCACACAACCTCTCTTTCCGCTCCACACCAACACGAAGAAAATCAAAAACCAAAAGTTGCAGGCTTGGCGCTTCCGACACCAACTCAGAAAGGTCTTCTAACAACATCGACATCGGTCAACACTCTCTTCTGTCACAGCATTGACCACTTTCTTCCTCAGCTTGGTTCACTGCTTCACTTTCACAACAATGAGCGAGAGCAAAGATAAAACCGCACCACCCGCTGCTGGCACCGACACCAAGGTCAACGAGATCGCAAGTGGCATCTCCGGCCTCATGAAGGATGGCGACGCCGCTGTTGCTGCTAAGCCCGTCGCTGATACATCTGCCACTAAAGAAGAAGTCTCCGACTCGAACCTTCGTGAATCATCACACGAAGTTCAAGTCACTCTCGCCGATCAGCAGGCGGATCCCAACTCTCCCCTCTACTCAGCCAAAACTTTCGAAGCGCTCGGTTTGCACGAGAACCTGCTCAAGGGCATCTACGCCATGAAATACCAGAAGCCATCCAAGATCCAAGAAAAGGCGTTGCCACTCCTGCTTCAGAACCCACCAAAGAACATGATTGGTCAGTCGCAATCCGGTACCGGCAAGACCGCCGCTTTCATCCTCACCATGCTTTCGCGGATTGATTACGACCTCAATAAGCCACAAGCTATCGTGCTCGCACCATCGCGTGAGCTTGCTCGTCAGATCATGGACGTTGTGCTCACCATGTCCAAGTTCACCGACGTCACCACCTGCCTTTGCTTGCCAGACGAAGTGAAGCGAGGTGAAAAGATCCAGGCCCAGCTCATCGTTGGTACACCAGGAAAGACGTTTGATATGATCAAGAGTAAGGGAATCGATACCGCTGCTATCAGGGTGTTTGTGCTCGATGAGGCGGATAACATGCTCGATCAGCAGTCTTTGGGCGAACAATCCATCCGAGTCAAGAACACCATGCCAAAGTCATGCCAGCTGGTGCTGTTTTCGGCTACCTTCCCGACAAATGTGTACGAATTTGCCGTCCGCATCGCACCCGGCGCCAACGAGATTCGTCTCAAGCAGGAAGAACTTTCGGTGGAAGGCATCAAGCAATTCTACATGGACTGCAGGGACGAAGACCACAAGTACGAAGTGTTGGTCGAGCTTTACAACCTGCTTACCATCGGTCAGAGCATCATCTTCTGTGCCAAGCGCGAGACCGCCGATCGCATTGCGCAAAAAATGACCGCAGAGGGGCACAAGGTGGACTCGCTACACGGCCGGCTCGAAACTGCAGACCGTGACCGCACCATCGATGCATTCCGTGACGGCAAGAGCAAAGTGCTTATCTCGACCAACGTGATTGCGCGAGGTATTGACATCCAGCAGGTGACATTGGTGATCAACTACGACATGCCTCTGACGCAGACCGGAGAGGCGGATGCAGAGACGTATCTGCACAGGATCGGAAGGACAGGAAGATTCGGTCGCAAGGGTGTTTCAATCAACTTTGTGCACGATCAGCAGAGCTGGACGTACATGGACCAGATTGAGAAGGCGCTCAAGTGCCAAATCACCAGAGTGGCAACCAACGATCTGGAAGAGATGGAATACACGATCAAGGAGGCGCTCAAGCAGATTAGCAAGTGAGCGTGCGTGGTGAATGTACTGCAGCTCAAGGGTGCGTTGCACCCTCTGTAACAGAAGCCATTTGCAAATGAACAACATACCCGATGAATCAAGCTTGACTTTTCCGCTTCGACAATCGTGTGAAGTTTGACAATCCTTTACAGATACGTTCGACGTGCATGGAATCTGTCCACGATCAGAGTATAGCTAAATTGACCACGTGAATGACTGCGACACAGCTGAACCCACAAGACTGGATCAAAAGTCTGACGAATAAGCCAAGCGGAGCGCGGTGACGGTCCGGGCAGCAACAAACGAAGAGCCAGAGCAGAACGTCCGATCTGAGCTGGGACTCGACCGACCTTGTTTAACGGCCGACGTCACAGTTGTTGATTGAATCGTTAGTGCTCGATGCTATGCATGGTGAATACTACAAATCTATCCTGGCATCCGAAGCAAGACCAAGACGAGTCCGCGAATCTCTCCTCTGGTTGTGGCAGTAAAATGTATAATTGGTAGCTGTAGAGATTTGTGATTGGCAAGGCAAAGCGCGAATTTTCGGCACTGAACCGAATGTTAGAACAATTTCGATCGTGTCAAAAAGCAAAACGGCAAAGATACTGCAGTAACGGCAATTCAAGCACCGAATCAGCCGTTGAATTAAATTCGGAGTTAGGCATGATTACAACCTTGTATTTGTTCTTTCATAGAAAAAGTGGAAAATGCATTACAACACGAGCTGGCGGTGAGTAATCACAAGATATTGTGCGAGTTTCAAGTTGAAAATCCATTTTGGATAGAGGGTGGCGGGCTAAACTAGTTTGAAATCGGTCAAGTGATGGGGAGAGGCGCTCGAAGCCCGCTGTTGCAGTTGGAGAGAGGACTGATTTGTGTGTGAGTTCGGCTTTTTTTACCGGCATTCTGTGATTGCTCTCATCCAGTCATTATTGTGTAGAGTCAGGGTGCACCGAGAAGATCCATCTGCTTCCACCCGGTAGCATAGGTCACGCCATTCGTGATTGAGCTCAATCCCATATCCCAATCCATCTTCCAAGCGCGTCCCTTCGCTTAGCTCCTAAATCATCAATCACATTTCAGAGTCGTCCGACTTTGCTTGGCTTTGCACATTTTTCATTGCTACCACCAGCATCCTTAAACACGTTTATGAGCCTTGCCCGATCGTCGTTACGCTCGGCTTCGTTCACCTTCCGCAACCTCACCAACTTTGCTAGGAAAGCACCCGGTCTTCCAGTAAGCTTTCGATCGCAATTCTCCACAAATTCTAGATTTTACAAGCCTTCTTCCAAAAACGACAAGTCTTTGCCGTTCCTCGCCACAACCCCACTCACAGCAGCTCTTTCTGCCGTCACTATCGACACCACACGCCAGTTCTCTACTTCCTCAGCAATATCAGACAATATGACTGAAGCAAACGGTACCGCCTCCTCCTCTTCGGGCAACAAGGTCCACAAGGTCGTCATCATCGGCTCGGGTCCCGCCGGTCACACTGCCGCCATCTACTTGGCGCGTGCCAACCTTGAGCCCGTGCTTTTCGAAGGCATGCTTGCCAACGGCCTTGCCCCTGGTGGACAGCTCACCACTACCACTGATGTCGAAAATTTTCCAGGTTTTCCCGACGGCATCCGTGGCCCCGAGATCATGGACAAATTCCGTGCCCAATCCGTCCGCTTCGGTACCGAGATTCACACTGAAACCATCTCCAAGGTCGATCTTTCAAGCCGTCCCTTCAAGTTTTGGCGCGAGTACGCCGAGGATCAGGCTCCTGAGCTCACAGAGACTTTGATCATTGCTACTGGTGCTAGTGCCAAGCGCATGCACCTCCCTGGTGAGGACACCTACTGGCAGTCTGGTATCTCTGCCTGTGCCGTCTGCGACGGCGCTGTACCTATCTTCAGGAACAAGCCCTTGGTGGTGGTCGGAGGTGGTGATAGTGCCGCAGAGGAGGCCATGTACCTCACCAAGTATGCATCCCATGTCAACGTTCTTGTAAGAAGAGACGAACTCAGGGCTTCCAAAATCATGGCCAAGCGATTGCTGGCCCACCCCAAAGTGACTGTTCACTTCAACACGGTTCCTACCGAAGCAAAGGGTGACGGCGAGCTTCTCAAGGCGGTGCGTGTCAAGGATACCAAGACTGGCGATGAGAAGGACATGGATGCCAACGGATTGTTCTACGCTATCGGTCACCTTCCCGCTACCTCGCTGGTCAAGGGCCAGGTGGAGTGCGATAGCGACGGATACATCATCACCACCCCCGGTACCGCTCAGACTTCGGTCAAGGGTGTTTTCGCTGCAGGTGACGTTGCTGACAAGAAGTACAGGCAGGCTATCACCAGTGCCGGTACTGGATGCATTGCAGCTTTGGAGGCCGAGAGGCTGTTGGCTGAGGAGGAAGTTTTGGATCCCGTTGATGCCGCTGCTGCCAACCACTACACTGGTACAGACAAGTCGTAAAAAACATTCAGTTAGCAGCGCATCTCTTATAGAGTACGAGGTCATTCGACGTCGTTCAAAACAGTTGTGCTGCAGTTTTCTCAGCAGGGCATTCCTGCAAATTAGTTTCTGTTCACATGGGTTCCTTTTCCTGCCCTCCTTATTATCACAATAATGTTACCTCTTGATATGCTTCGGCCTCTGTTATGACGTTTTTTCTGCTTCAAGCTGAGCAACAGTGCACTGTCAGTCCTCACGAAGAGCGTGCAAAGTGCAGGGTCGCATGAAATGCTGACAGTGGTAGGCTGCCATCTCAGCGTTTGCGGCGAGTATGTATCTGTGAGTGTGAGTGGAATTTTATGAAGGCAGCCGAAGAGCAGATCACGTGACGCGTCGAAGTGACAATGTGGACACAAGAAGAAGCATTTCATCACGTTTTGCGCATTTCATAGCCCAAACCTATCATACTGCGCTTTGACTTTCTGCCTCATACACTACCTCTCTTGACGCAATTAAAGTCGCTGCTGCTGCTGCTGCTGCTGCTGCTCCTCGCTCCGCCTGATCTGCGTCCTACCACCATCAACCCGTCTGCGCGATACGGCAGGAAGACCTAATCAATTTTAGCAAGCCTTTATCCGCAATTCAGCAAGCCGCTTGGTCCATCTCATTGTTGCGCTTCAACTACCAACACATACACTCCCTTTCTCGCGCAGATCAGATCTCAAGCCGCTCCTGTGTCTTCATTACAACTCTCGCGTCCATCGAGCCTTCACCGCAACTCGTACAGTATCGCTGCCAACCGTGTTTGTGAAGACAGCCCATCCCGAAGCTTTCGTACGCTCCATAGAGTTTGCTTGATACGACAAGCATCCGCAGAGCGCAAATCGCAGAAGAACTAGGAGTCCATCATCTCAGTCCAAGCGGAAGCTTCTCACAACATCAATCAGGTCGCTCAACCCAACCTTTGCCCAATCAGTAGCTAACGCCTCATCGCGATACCTCATCCAACATGGCGTTCTTCTCCTCAGCATCGACTCCATCCACCTTCGGAGCGCGTCCAGGCGCGACTACAACCCCAGGCCAGATCAACACCTCGGCAGCAACCAAAACCACCGGTGATCAAGACCAGGAAGTGACGCCTCCACCCACTGACACGGTTTCGTGCCTTTGTTTCTCCCCCACTGCAGACTTTCTTGCCGTCGCCTCGTGGGACAACAATGTGCGTATTTACCAAATCAACAAGACTTCGCCCACTCCAGTCACGCCTTGGCAGCAATACTCGCACGAAGGCCCCGTGTTGGACCTATGTTGGAGCACCGATGGCGCCAAGATCTTTTCGGTGGGCGCAGACAAAGTGTGTCGAATGTTTGACATGAACACCAACACCCCCACCGTGGTTGCTCAACATGATGACACGATCCGTAGTGTGAGGTGGCTCAACGTTGCCGGTGGAGTCTTGCTTACTGCTGGATGGGACAAGCAGTTGAAGATTTGGAAGATTGACAATCCAGCTTCGCCTCAAGCTGTACACACGCTCAATTTGCCAGAAAAGTGCCATGCTATGGATCATGTTCAGAACGTCGTAGTGGTAGCTATGGCCGAACGAATGGTGCTTGGATTTCGTCTGGAAGAGAGCGGATCCATCACGCCACTGACCGAACAACAGAGTCCGCTCAAGTACCAAACAAGGTCGATGGCAGTATTGCCCGATGGCGACGGATATGCACTTGGCGGAGTGGAAGGTCGAGTTGGTGTACAATACTTCCACGATCCACCGGATAAGGATAACAAGGTGAAAAAGTTTGCATTCAAATGTCATAGACGGGGCAATTCGGATCATCCAGAAGTGCCGAGAAACGAATCGCACCTTTATCCAGTCAACTGTATTTCGTTCAACTGCCACGGAACGTTTGCCACCGGTGGTGCGGATGGAAGCATCAACTTTTGGTGCAAGCAGAGTAGAACCAGGTTGAGGACGATGGAAACAAAAGGACCCGCCAATGCACCTAAGGAATTGTTCAAGACCAATCCGGCAAAGCAACCCATCACTGCGTTATGCTTTAATCGAGATGCTACCATCTTCGCCTATGCAGTAGGTTACGATTGGCATAAAGGTTACCAAGGTGCAGGTCAAAAAGGAACAGAACCCAAAGTGTGGATTCAACCCGTCAATTATGAGGATGTCAAGAAACGTCCTCCTAAAGCTTGATTGGTTTTGAAAGTCGGTGCAAAATGTATGTGTTGTAGCTTTTGGCTTCGAAAACAGTATTCCTTTCTGACAGGTCTGTTTGGGGTGTGTGTACGAAGCAGATGTGATTCGCGATGGTGGGGGGGTTTTTTTTTTTTTTTACTGCTGTGTAAGAGATGAAATGGTTGGCTTGCTAAGATCAATGGGCTTGTTTTTTTTTTCTCTGTGTGCAATTCGTAGTTGCCTGTTCAGTGTGTCATGGCGGGGGTACTCATTTGGCACACAAACATGATCTCACTCAATCAAAGACTTGGAAGTTTTCAGGTTTGATTGATTCGGAGATTTTTCGGATTTCAAGCCTTAAAAGGTAAGTGAGAGTTGTGATTTTCAAACTTACAGTTACCATAGCTCCTTAATCGTTCAGATGGCGTTGAGAATCAAATCCAAAATCCCGCTTAGCCTTGCAACCATTCCATCCGCATACGCAAACCTCACCAAAGCGTGCACAAATCCCCAACTCTTTTCAGGTTTCTGCATAGGGTAATCCAGTCTAGGCGGAATGCCAGTTCTAATCCAACTAAAAAATCGATCCCTCGTCACCGCTTTAGCCTGTGTTAAACCCAACAATCCTTCGGGACCAGCAAAACGTCCATATCCACTCTTCTTCACTCCACCAAATGGTAGACCTTGATTGAGGTACGAAACACCAAAATCGTTGATGTTGACCATACCCGCTTCAAGTCGATGAGCAATGTAATCACATTGCGAAAGAGTCGAACCAAAAATCGAACTGCCCAAACCATAACGTGTCGAATTGGCAATGGTGATGGCGTTATCAAGGTTCTTGGAAGTGAAAGGAATGATGAGAAAGATGGGTGCAAATAATTCTTCGTTTGCAATCGCCATTTTGGGAGTTACATTGGTGAGGAGTGTAGGGGTGAAGTAATGACCATGTTTCCATAGGGGATGTTGGTATCGTTTTCCACCAAGCACGAGTTTAGCACCATTCTCGACAGCTTCGGTGATGAGTTGTTCAAGTCGAGAAAAGCGTGCATCGGTGATCATGGCGCCCATATCCACACGTCGTTGAGATTTTTGACTCTTGTTGTTAACAGAGGTTCCGAAAGGTGCATCATCCATAAAGCTTCCCAACGACAAAGCTTTGATACGAGGTTCGACGATGCTGACCAATTTATCCGAGATGGAAGAATCGACGATAAAACGTTCGATTCCGATACAGTTCTGACCTGCACCTTGGAAACAGCTTCGCATAAACGTCGATGCAAAGTAGTTAAGATCGGCATCCTCGAGAAGAATGGCTGGATCTTTACCACCCAATTCAAGCGTTACCGGAGTGAGTTCCTTGGTGGCTGCCTTTGCCACGAGCCTACCTATTTGTTCGGAACCGATAAATGTGATATGAGCGATGTGTTCACTCTGTGTCAATGCTTCAGCAGCGTCTGGCCAGCATGTTACCAATTGGACCAACTCTGGATCACATCCAGATGCGCTCAAACATTGGCGAATAGCATGAATAAAATAGGTTGCTGACCAAGCGACGAGTTCGCTTGCTTTGACCACGATCGAATTGCCAGCAAAAATCGAGGCAATGATGGGACCGATAACATTATGTGCGGAATAATTCCAACTGACGCAAGCGGCAACCACACCCATAGGTACATGATGTACCTCACATATCTTGTGCATCAATAACAAGTTGTTGGGTCGAGTTTCGGTGGCGAGCACTTTCTCGCCTTTGGAGATGGTCCAAGCGAGTTTGGAGCAGGTAGTAAGCAGTTCACCAAACGCGGCATCGATGGCAGTTTTCCCAGTATCTCGTGCAGCGACGCGTGCGATGGTCTCTGCATCGTGAACCACCCACTTCTGCATTGTCCTAAGCGCCTTACGCCGTTGGGCGAATGTCGAAGTAGCCCACTTGACTTGGGCAGCTTTGGCCTTGGAGATCTTATCAGCAATGGTAGCGGGGGTGTCGGCATCGATTTCATCAATGAGATAGGCGGTAGCAGGGTCATAGCAGACGATCTTTTCGGGTCGAGCTGAATCTCGAACGTGGGGTTTGTCGAGGATCTTGCCAATCCATCCGGGTTGAACCTGCACAGGTGCAGGGACGGTGATCGAAACACCCCGTTCAGCGACATGTGAGGAGATGAGAGAAGCAAGACGAGAGATGACAAAGACAATGAAACCGGTGAACAGAAGAGATGTAGGTGAGCGAATAGAGCTGGAGCGAAGGGTAGGGAAGAGCTGAAACAGGTAAAGGTCGGTTTGAAGGACAAAGAGCTGGAGCTGGAGCTGAAGCTTTTCGAGCCAAAGGGACGATGCGCCTGCTGAGGTTGGGATGAAACCCGACATGGTGACGAGGTTGTATTGTGATGGATGTCGAGAGTGTTAGCAGGAACGCAATGCAGGATGGTAGTTGCACACTTCTCAGTCTCGGAAGAAGAAAAGAAGAGAAAAAAAAAAGAACAAGTCGGCCACGAGGCATATGGAACTCACACACGAGCGCCAAGAAGAACCTGGACACAAACACACCGATAGAAGAAAGGAGAGCCACTGCCATGCTGCGAGCTCGGCTAGTTGAAATGTGTGATTGACTTTGCAGGGCGCTGTTCAGACTGGTGACTCGCTCTTGCACGTTGTTAGAGCTGTTAGAAGCATGGTGTGACTGCATTCTGTGCAAGGTTTGAACAGTTTGTATGAGGCAAGCACGGATCCACCCATTTATGCAGGTGGTGTGGTTCAAGCGTGTTTGCTCTTGTTAAGACCCTCTCACGAGCGGTGCACTCTGTTCTACTGTATCTACTGCATCATCTTTGTCGTATTGGCCATTTTTGACGCTTCCACGCGCTGCCAAAGTGGGGGAGGCGGGAAACAGCGAGGTGCGTAATTCTGAGTATTTGTTAGGTCGTAAAAGCCTTACTAAATTGCTGATCAAATTTGATCAAATTGATGAGTCGTTCGTTGGCCGATTGCAATTGCGATTGCGATTGCGATTCCGATTGCGATTCCGATTGCGATTCCGATTGCGATTGCGATTCCGATTCCGATGGTGTCAACTTGGCGTTTAAGCATGTCATGGTGGACAGAGGGCGCTTGATACTGTAGGCAGAACAACTTGAGGGCAGAGGGTTCGCTGCCGAAAGAAAGCTAGTGTTGGACATACTCGTGGCAAGAATCCGGTACGCGAGGCGAGACGTTGTGGAATGCTTGGCAGAGTAGTGGCTCTATTAATTGAGCGTTGACTGTCAATGTTTATGGGCAAGACTCGATCTCTGGACTTCCGAGACGACAACGTGGCAGATCGGTCAAACATGTCGACAGCTGCTCCCGACTCTAGAGTGAGACAGGCTTTTTGGAAGGCCATATCAAGTAGCGGGCTTGCACCTTGCCAAAGCATGCCAAACAAGTTGCAACCGGTGGCAAGTCTACCTATACTCTCACAGATTCTCAAACACAGCAGTCGTCAAATCAAGCATGCGAGATAAGACGAGAATGCTGACTGCTGTCACCTTAACAGCTGATCGCAGACCGAGCGACGAGGGGGAGTGAGAGGGGAAATCCTTGCATGGCTGCACACTTAGTTTGTGGGCACTTTTAACCTGCCACTTAGCGCGCGAGTCTTACAGTACAGCAGGTGCGTCGAAAGCGTCTTTGTCGTCGGTAATTCAAAGTCTTGGCAGAATGCTAGCATGCTGAATGGACTATATAGTGCTAGATTCAGTAGCTTGGGTGTGATGAAAGCTAAACCAAAACCCCATCTTGGGGCCCATCTTGGGAGACAAGTAAGCTCGACCACTTTCCGATGTCAAGAGGGGTCGCTTTGATCCGGTCTTGGCGTGCCTCAGCGCAGCCAGTGTTTCAAAGTGACATGTGAATTACTGTATATACCAAGACGTATAGTGTACTGGTCATTACAGGACTGAAACTGTAATGTACTTCTCTATGCTCTTTCAGCTTGCTCGCGATACCGAGGAATTTGATTATTTTTGGAATCTCGGGCGAAAAAATCTTTACAAGATTTCAAAGTGCGATGGTGTGATGACGGTCAACGGCATCCAATCTGTAAATGGCTGTCAACGGCCGTGTCAAATTCGGCGGCCAAGCCAGACAGACACACTTAGTCTTTGCCAACCCATGACCGAAACAGACATTTTTTCTCATCTTGCCCCTACGTCACTTATCCAGAGTCTTCAAGTAGCCTTTGGTTGAGAGTATAAGTTTGCTTGCCGGTCAAATCAGTCAACAACAAGTTGGTGCTTTTTGTGCCTGAAATCGCCTCTTTGCCATACACTGAGATCCGCCAACACGATAGCTTGACAGTGGGGCTCATATACTAATTTATCTTGAGCAATGTGAGTTCTTATTTGGCCTCAAGTGGATGCAGGTAAGCTTTGGTCGCTGCAGCTTGCATGCTTGAATCCACCTGGATCTTGTCTGCTTTCACCAAGTTTCTGGTCAAACCACTTCAAGCAACCAGAGTCTCTTGTAGCAGGTCAACTCTTTTGAGCCAAGCTTTCTTTGTAGAGTGTGCCGTCGTTACAAGCTTCTAGCTAACACCGCGGCCCAATTCTCGTATACTACAGAGTCTCTCTCTCTCTCAGCATAACTCAAATCCTGTTATCAAGGACAATGAGCGACTTTGATCTGGACCAAAAACCAAAAAGTGATGAACAAATAACAGTCGGCATTCGAGCTTCAAAGCCCACGCTCACTGACTAAAAGAGCGTTGACCTCGCTTGGCATCACCCAAGTTCTTGGCACGCCCACGCTAACGTTACCTCATGACCAGCTCAAAATCGTTGTCATCCTTGCCGAAAGCGCACCTGCCCCTCTCGCTCTCCTCGTCCCACCCTTCAGCCCTTTGTTCAAAGAATCTTGACATTCATCCACCATATCAAAACGCCATTTACTTTCCTTTTGCCTTTCGCCCACCTACCAACATATATCAACACGTGCAATCCGCACATGTCCCCAACACCTCCATCTCTTTGGCTCGAGCGCTCTTTTTCGATACAATGATTGGTTCTCTTCTCAGCTCATAAAGGCTGCTTCCCAATCAGTCGAGCTGTTCAGCAAACAGCGTCACATCAAAGTTCTGCTAACGTACCAAGGCCTGTCTTCTTGTCGCTCTTCCGCTTCCATTAAGCTCAACGACGAGACTCCTGCCCAGCTATATACCCTCTGGTCCTCCTCCGTGACATTCTGCACACTACAACATGACCACCATCGCACGCCGCATAGTGAGCGGCCAAAAAGCGCGCTTTCAAGATCCTTTACTCCACCTCGATCTTGACCTCACCTACGTTACCGATCACATCATCATCATGGGCTTTCCCGCCTCCGGGGTCCAAGCACTTTACCGCAACAAACGTTCCGATGTACGTCGCTTCCTCGACAAGCGTCATAACGATCTCTACCGCGTCTACAATTTTTGTCCGCTCACAGAAAACTCGTATGACGCTGAAGAATTCTACGGCCGTGTCTCGCGCTTCCCCTTCCCAGATCACCACGTTCCGCCGCTCAGTCTGATTCCACTCTTCGTCGCAGACATCACCGAGTTCCTCGAATCCGATCCGGACGCCACGGCTGTCATCCATTGCAAAGCTGGAAAGGGAAGATCAGGCACAATGACCTGCTGCTATTTAGTATCTTTGCCTTACCTCCCCACCGCTCCCACGAGCATCAAAAATTACAGCAACATGCAGCGTCCCGAAGATCAGGCTTTCACTCCTGCTGTTACTCCTGCTGCTACTCCTGCTACTCCTGCTCCACCCGCTCCCATCGCATCGGCCGACGTTCGAGCCCAAGAGTCCACTCAAAATCCCAAATCGACCTCGTCACACGCCCTACAGCCATTAGATGAGCATGCCCCAGTTCCACCAGCACGCAGCTCTAGCATGACTCTTCAGCTCCCGCAGTCGGCTGCATGGGCCTCCTCCTCCTCAACAGATACTTATTACGCGAGCCCCCTGTCTTCAACCACCAACACACTCTGCCGGCGCCCTTCTCTCGCTCCAAGCCAGAGCATCATCCAGAACCACGATCACAACCCCGAATTCGAGATTCAACAAATCTCTCAGCGTCTCCAGACCATTTTCGATTTACACACGGAGCGACGAATGAAGCCTAGGACGGGTCGCCAACGTGCAAAGTCTAACGCTGCGGGACTGCGACCTTCCGCGCATTCCACGGGGGGTTTGCCTTCCGCGGCGACCTCCACTACCTCTTTGCGTGCACTTGGAGCAGGTCCTGCTGGCAGAAGTTGCGACGCTCTCCATATGTCATCTCCGCATCATCAAGACATGAGCTATCAGTCTCGATTGGCCGCCCACAGTCGAGCAAGCACCAACACCTCCCAAAACCCTGATTTCAGCTACGAGCCGAGCTCCATGGTCGGCAATCACTCTTCTCTTTTCGGCGATGACGACGCGTCAATAGCAGTCAATCAGAACACCGAAAACAACAGCAGCACGAAAGTTCCAAAGATGGGTGTCTCGATCCCTTCGCAACGTCGTTGGGTCGGTTACTGGACCCGCATGCTCTCTGGTCGGGACGCACGTCTCTCCATGATCTCTTCCATCCGCCAACCTCGCCGGCAGATCCGCATTCTTCGCATCTCTGTCGAACGGCAGTCCTCACCCTCTTCCTCAGGTGGCGACTTGCTCAATCGTATCATCCCTCACAGTGACTCGCTTAGCGTCCAACTTGGGCGATACCAAGACACGCTGGTCGACCGACTCGAATCCTGGGAACGTCATGCACGCCGTCGAGCCAAAGCCTTTGGTCAGCACGACCCATCAGGGCTAGCCGGCGATCTGGACGCGGAAGAACGGCAGCAGAAAAAGTATCTCAAGATGTTGAGAAGGAAAGCGAGCGAATTGCATTGCTGGGATGGAAACAAGTTCAACGAGGAGCACGAGGGCAAGATTGGAAATTGGGGCGTTTGTGTCAAAGCCGAGGCGGATCGGGCGAGGGCATTTGATTGGAAGGACGACCAGCCTCAGCTCGACTACTTTGCACTGTTTGGGGAGAGCGGATGTAGGGAGAAGATTCAAGATAGCAAAGGAAAGTGCAAGCTAATCAAGTATACATTCGAGCCGCGAGGGGAGGAGTCCAAGGGTGGATTAGAATCTAGCACATCTAGTGCTGATTCTGGATACTACTCGGGCAGTGGACCGAGTCCGAATGAAGCTGTCGAGACAATTTGGAGCAATGGTGACAAGAATCAGCTTGCCCCTCCATGTGCAGGAGGTGCTGCTGGCTCCAACGCAAACCATGATGGACCTTTGCGCCGCATTCGGCGCAAAGCCAGCACCGTGTTCACCCGCCCATCTGCAGATGCTACACATCATCTCAGCTCGGGAGAGATCACGCCTCCCTCCTCGACCGCATATCTTGCCCGTCCCGAGCTTGGTGTTAAAGTGGGTCAAATCGTAGACGCCGACCGTGAACTCTGCGTCAAGATCTTAATCGGTCGAACCGGAACCAAACATTCCAAACTTCCGGACGTAGCGAGTGCAGGATGGTGCTGGTTCATCCCTTCGTTCGAAGACCCCGATGCAGGCATGGTAGATATGGTCAAGCTTGGGAACAGAACCAAAATTCGTTTCGACAAGACTGAGATTGATTTCAGGAAAGAACCGATGGGGGTCGTCGCGGTCGAGGTCGAATGGGAGTGGGTGAGTGTCGGTGTGGAAGAAGACGCCCAAGAGAGTGACAGCGAGCAGTACTGATATAGAAAGGCTTTTTAGAGTAGAAAACTACAGCATTCGTCTCCACATGTTTTCCAAGCTTGAAGAGTGTGATTTTGATACAAAAGTGAGCGCAAGATGGGTCAATACACGAGCAAAGCATCGTGAAACAGTGAGAACAAACAGATGGTGATGGCATGTCTCTTCTAAAAAGAATTGAGTATTGTTAGGCCGAGGAAGTCTAGGGTGTGAAAGCGCCAAAAAAAATCGGGTTGTGCGACAGCGGCTGAGTGGAGGATTTGACTGCGCATTCCGCTCGAGCCACATTTCGCGAAATGCACTTCCATACCCTCATCAAATAGCTGGCCATCGTCAAGAACATCGTTCTTTGACGCCTTGACTGTGCAACTCATCAAATCCAACGTCGGAAGCCTATCAGATAGATCGCAAGACATCCCCTCACCTTTCGAAATCATCGCACTCGGCGAAAATATTTCTCGTCCATCATGGCATCGTCTTCAACGACGTTCAGCTCGATGGCGCGTTCCAACTTTGAACTCAACAACGACATCATCACACTCGACGCTACCACATTGGATAGCATCTTTTCATACGACTCTGAGGGTCAACGTTCGATTCTACGTTCGCAACCCTGGAAATCTGATGCTCACTTTTTCGTCAAAGTGCGTATCAGTGCGGTGGCGTTGATCAAGATGGTGATGCATGCTCGTTCGGGAGGCATTTACGAGATCATGGGTCTTATGCAGGGAAAGATAGATGTGATCAATCGAACTTTGTACGTCATGGACAGTTTTGCTTTGCCCGTAGAAGGTACAGAGACGAGGGTGAATGCGCAGAATGAGGCGTACGAGTACATGGTGCAATATCTCGATTCAAGTCGCGAAGTGGGAAGATTGGAGAATGTGGTAGGTTGGTACCATTCTCATCCTGGATACGGTTGTTGGTTGAGTGGTATTGATGTGAATACACAAAGGACTAATCAACAATTTCAGGATCCGTTTGTTGCCATCGTCATCGATCCAAACCGTACCATTTCCAGTGCTAAAGTCGACATTGGCGCTTTCAGAACGTTCCCAGAGGGATACACCCCTGCTTCCACCTCAACCAGTGGTGGTGGACGCGTATCAGGGGGTATGGGGGAAGATCAGAGCATCCCACTAGCAAAGATCGAAGATTTTGGCGTTCACGCTTCACAATATTACGCTCTGGAGGTGGAGCATTTCAAATCGAGTGTGGATACAAAGCTGTTGGATTTGCTCTGGAACAAGTATTGGCAGAATACGCTTTCTCAATCGCCGCTCATCACCAATCGGGCGTATACAACGGCTCAGATCCACGATTTGGGAGAAAAGTTGGCTCAAACCAATTCGGCGGTTTTGAACAGGAAGAGTAGTTCGACGGTTCCATTCACGCCCACTTCTGCCGTCAACGCTGTTGGTGTTGGTGGCAAGAAGGGTGCTGGTGAAGATGAGGTGAGTTCTACAGCGGCTGCTTTGGGGAAGAGCGATAACAAGGTAGCATCAGATGGTAGGGGAGGGGATGAGGATCAGGATGCTGTAGATTTGATCGACGATTTGGTGCAAAGGAAAAAGACAATGGGTTTAGCTCGGGCTAGCAATGATGCGAGAAAAGTGGCGGTCGAGGCTCAACATGGTCTGTTGGCGATTCAATTGAAATCCGCTCTATTTGGTGAGTCAAGAAAGGTCGGAAGTGGTTTCTAAAGGTTAATGTAAAAAAAAAATGTAGCAAGTCATTTTATTTGCGTAGAGTAGGCTATGATTTCTTGTTGGAATTGATACCGATTGCTTTTTACGTATGAGACTTTTTTTTTTTTTTTTTTTTTTTTTGGGTGTGGGGAAATCTACTTTAAGAGACAACATTGGGGTTTTGAATAGAAATAAAATTTATCTTTTTTAAAAAAACAAAATATAGAAGAAGAAGAAAAAGAAAGAAAAAGTTACGTGAAACACTGTAAGATGATACCATATGCAAAACAAAACAAAAAAAAAGAGTTATTTTTAAATGATCAAAAAGAAAAAAGAAAAAAATGTTTAAAAAGTTTCGGTAGCCTCATATGCATTCGTAACATCACGAAGAACTTGTCGGGTATCTTTCCGAACTCCAAATAGCTTGGCATCATCGAGCAATTGCTCATCATCATCATCCTCAAGCTCCTCCGCCTCATCCTCCTCTTCATCATCATGAGCGTACGAAACAGTATCATCACCATTCACATCATTGTTATGAGATGATGGTTCAACATCAAACAGTGCTTGAGCCGCAGCTGGAGTGTTCGCCCTGCTCGACGAAGAAATTGGGCTCTGCTCGGGCCTCTCAATCTTCTTCATGTCGTACAAATCAACACGAAGAACGTTAAGATCCTGCGCCTCGTCCACACCCACAACGCCCTTGGGAAACGACTTTACTGCCCAATCAACCACGTAGGTGGATGCGCGCATGAACTTTTTATGTGCGTACTTCTTGTGAAACGACTGATGGCTGATGGGTCGGAGCACATAATCAAGCATGATCTCGGCCGTGCCCAGCAACTCTTGCTCCGAGTATGTAGAGTAGTGGACGAGAGTGGGAGTCCACTCACCACGCTCTAGCACCTCACGAGCGAGCCAGACAGAAGCGGCAGCGACGAGCGAAGGCGGGTGCTCCATCAGGCGATAGTCGAGTAGAGAGATCTCCATAAAGTACTTGGCGACGGTTCTTGTTTGGATGTCGTAATTGTCCGCCTTGCTGATACGACGGAGGAAGTTCATAGGGTTGGCGTAAGACATGCTGAAGTCGAGCACTTTAAGAACATATCGCTCAGCGCGAAGGATCTCAACGTCGGTGTAGCCGCCATCGGCAATGTAGTAGAAGTTCTGAATCGAAGGGCACATGACTTCCTCGTACTTGGAGGCGATGAACATGGCGGTGACACCCACGAGTTGAAGCTTGGAGAGCGAGATGGTGCGACGAGAGAGGAAACGGTCGATGATGTTGACGGCCAGGTATAGAGTCTCGGGAAGCAGACGGAACTTGGCGTGAATGTCAACGAGCCAATCGACGAGGATAGCGCGAACATCCCAGTTGATCTCTTTTTGGAGCGTCATGTAGTCGCCGTTGGGCATGTTGATGATCTCGAGCTCCTTCATGTACTCAAAGATGTCGTTGACGTACTCTGCGACCATAAGCGGGTCCTCAGCATCCTCAGCGTCAAGGTCTTCCCAACCTTCGTCCTTGGCAGGCTTGGTGGCCTCCATCTTGACACGCTTGGCCTGCGGTGCCTCGGTATTAGCATCGATGTCGTTGACCTCGTTGAGCTGCATCTTGGATGATCGCGATGCGGTGGTGATGGGAGCGGCCGAGGTTGTGCCAACAGAGGTAGTGGAAGCATCACGACGAAGCCCGGTCTGGGAGTTGCCAGAGGCAGTTCGGACCATAGACCCTTTGCGAGCGGCGGCCACAGCGGTAGCAGCGTTAGTGTTGAAGGCTGATGATCTGGATGTTGCCGCTGGGATGCTTGATGTTGTGGAAGCGCTGGTGCCGGCGACGCGTCTTGAAGCGCGCATGGGACGCTCGGCAGCGGCTACATCTGCGGCAGTGGTGGTAGTGGATGTGTTTGCGGTAGTGGGTCGAGTACGAACGACGCGACGAGCAGCGCCGACGCCGACGCCGGTGGTGGTGATGACGATGGTGGAAGCATTGGTGGCGACAGCGACGGATCGTGACGAGGAAGATACTGATGTGGTGGCGCGGGGTTTGATGGCATCTTTCAATGCCGCTTTGCCTTTGTCATTGTTGCCTGCCATGGTGGAGCGCGTACGGTTGGCGTTGGTCACATCTCCAAGCGCGGCCCTTTTCCGAGTTCCGAGAATACCAGAGGCGGCGGAAGCAGCCGAAGCCTTGGTGGCCGCAGTCACGGTGGAGGCGGGCTTGGAAGGACCAGCATCGGCAGCCCCACCATCGAGACCGTAGCGAGCGGTTCTTGAAGAGACGCCAGTGACACCTGCGTTCTCTTTGGCCTGAGCACTGGTAGCAGAGGCGGTGCTGCGTGTCCGCAATGGGATGCGTCGGGATGCCTGTGGTTGCGCGATGAAAGTGTGACAAACGCACCGTCAGATTGTGTTGCCAAGTCAGGAGTAAAACTGATAGCATGAAAAAATCGGATACTTACAATATTCTGAGACATGCTGGATATGACTGTAGGATAAGTTTAGAGAATGGATAGGATCGTTGTCGTCGTGTTGAAAGCTGGCTGTCGCGTCGAAACGAAACGAAACGAAACACGAACAATACCAGGCGTCACGAGAATGACGACAGGAAGATGACGCAAGGATAAGTGGGCGGGTTAGTTCGAGGCCATGGATCTATGTGAATGCTTGCGAGTGGACGCGACGTGAGGCTGAATTCAAGGACAGGCAGAGCGGTAGGTATGCTGAATGAGGTAGCAAGACGGACGCGACCATATGGCGACGAGCAAGGGCGATGCAAGGGGAAGAATGCAGATGATAGTGGTAGCTAGAGAGATGAAGCCAATATGAAGCCAGAAACAAGCAGGAATAGTGGAGAGCCAAGAAACGATGTAGAGACAAGAGTGGAGATGGAGATGGAGTGAGGAGGATGAAAGGAAGAGTCGAGTGAGGACAGTCAAAGGCAAAGGCAAAGTCCTTGCTTTGTCTGAGTATAGCACACAGCAGCAACCTTGAACCCGCAAGAAAGCGAAATAGAAAAAAAGAACGAGGCAGCAGAGAGGTGCAATGGCCGAGAAGAGCCATCTTGCAGCGTGGGCAAGCTGAATTCAATACGCCATCGCCCTGAATTGTAGTCTGCAATAGCCTACGTGACGGGCGACTGGCGTTCGTGGTGTATTCAAAATTGAGAATATCAATTTCATCAAAATTGAGCCAGACTTGCCAATCAGAGATCCAAAAATAATAATAAAAATAGGACTGAGGATGCGTGCCAGGTTTTCAGCGATTTGAACGCGACCTTTTTCTGAGAAAACCAGCCACTGAAGAGCGAGACACGAAAGAAATCTCGCAAATCGCGAGGCTGCGTGTCGCAATCCACAGCCGCGAGCATCGAGAATCGGTTTTTCTTAACTACGCTCCTCATCGCGAGCTGCAACCGGACAAATCACCAAAAACGAAAACGCACCAAAAATTGGAAGAATTTCCAGGTATTTCCTGGGGATTTTTGGACAAATTCCCTCAAACCAGCAGACGGCAAGAAGCTGCTGATATTCAACTTCCACTCGGCGTCAGGCTGGCTTACTTGTTATTTGTTAGATTCCATCCCTGCAAAACCTCATCCCTTCCGCTCTCGTCGACACCATCGTCCAATCCATCCTCTTGATGGGCAGAGCGATAGCTAGCATGACACTGCAGAGACGTTAGTAGCATACTACGGATAGTCCGGGTACCAACTTGAGAGCTCTTCTTTGTGCAAATTGCCACTATTCTTGACCGCGCGGACCACTGACGACCGGACGGGATCGTAATGATCCTGAACGGTCTCTGCTCCCACCTTCCGAAGTTGAAGAGAATGTAGTGTTTTGCAAGGCACTTTGGTCACTGGTGCTAGAACCGAGAAGCAAGAACTCCGCTGAGCAAGACCATGAAAGCACAAGCCGAGACACTACCGACCCAGACCACCGCTACGAGCCAGACACCGAAACGGAAGCCGAGCCGAGACCAAACTCGGACGAGACAGTTGACTTACCTAGATTGAAGCTTTATAGCAGGATCAGAGTATCCGTGAGCTTTGAGCTGGTTGGAATGGAGATTGCTGGGATCGGACGGATACTGTAGTGGAAGGGTCCGTTGGCTGTTTATCAGCGAACGTGCACGATATGACTTTGTGCTGTCAGCGGGTTGGCTGCCGGATGTGTTGAGGGCGGGCGGATAGGCGAATGTATAGGTGATTTGGTATCTTGTGTTATGCTATGGAGAGCGTGGAGAATATAGCAGGGCCAGACTCTACGGTTTCTTACTTGGACAAGCGTCTCGAGGTGCGAGTTTCGCTTGCTAGTTAAGTAGCGCTTGAGTCAACGACGATGCTGTACGTGAGTCTTACGTGTCGGAGATGAGGGAAGGAGAACGAAGCAAATGTTGAGAGTGTGCAGAGGGTAGAGGATAGCGAGCGAAGGTGGTGAGAAGAGTAGTGAGAGGAAGCAAGGCGCCAAGGATTGTGCGTGGTGTCTGATGCACACACACACACTCTCTCTCAGCTAGATCTAGGCAAATGCTGTTGTGACGTTGGGAGTTTGGACAAGGGTATGCTTTGTTGGTCGATTCTACACTTTGGTCTTGCTAAAGGACGAAATCCACGCTGGCTGTGGTTAAAATAAAGTTGACAACCTGCCCTGAACTGAATCGGGTATCATTTCATTGGGATTTGAGTTGGCTCTTTGGAATCTATGCAGCGCACTCTGGTTCTGCTACTTGGCGAAGCGGCACCAAGGTTGAATCGGTGCTTGTACAACGCTCAATTTGAGGCTCGAACAGGCGTCTACAAGACGTGAGCGTGAGCGTGAGCGTGAGCGTGGACGTGATTCGTGTTGTATTTGTGACTTTTCAAATTCAAGAAAACAATACTTGGTATTCTATTCAGATCGAGTCGCTCTTGCGAAACGGTATTCCAGACACATTCTGATAGCAACACAGCGGAAGAAGCGAGACCGCGGTTTGAGTCTGCCAGGTGCATCTATCTACGTCACGTTTGTAACTCGGAAGCATCATGTGTGAGGTCTGAAGGGCTCGGCACCCGTGGCTGCCTTTTGTGTGCTGGTTGACAGATGGCGTTCAACTGAATCAGCAGCACGCAGAGAGCAGACCGCACAGTCTCTTGTGAGCCTTTTCACGCTGCGGTAGGCTCCTCGACGTCCTTGTAGAGCCATGCAAATGCCGCCACGCTTGGTCTCTCGTTGCACCGTGGTGCTCTGTACTCGAACATGTTGGCAATTCACCGTTTTGTTCTGTCGACCGGTTTTGGCTCATACCGTTGCCTGCAGACGACGGTGCAGTACGCCTGCACACTCTAGCGGGCATATCAAAAACATCTTCGTCAGTACACGCGAGTCGTTCTTGTCGTGATTTCAATCTGCATCAGCGTGGGGAAAGGTCAAAGGTGGTGGAAAGGCTGAAGTCAAAAAAAAAAAGAACAAAAAAACAGGCACCAAAATCCGCAATTTGCCACTTTGCCCGGCAGTTACGGCAAAATAACACGCATCGAAATTTTGCAGCACAGGAAATGAAAAAAAACCTCCACATTCAAAAGTCCACGCGACGCGGGCTAATCGTCACGTGCGCTTCTGGCACTTTTCGGAAGGGCTAAAATTCGATCTTGTGACGGACTCGCAAACAGGTTTTCAAGCCGCAGTCAACGCTGGACGAAAGTCACGCGAGTTGCGCAATGAGGAAGGATACAACAGGTCTCGCCGAGCTCGATTCACGCATGATCTTGAAGGAAAGGAGCACTAAAAGGGAGCAAAATGAAAGGCAGTGCCAAGGTGCTGTCCGCATCGCCTTTGCCACCAGCTGTCCATCGAGCTGTCCATCGAAGGCCTCAGCAAGCCCAAATTGAAGCTGCAGATTTCTACCAATTTGGGCCACAGCTTGGCGCATACAGCCATATTCTACCGCAATCCTTACGAACCAAGAGATCAAGTGATGCGAAGTAGGCTACTTGTACAGTAATAAAATCATACGATCTGAATGAAGACGGTAAATCTGCAGTACCGTATACGAATCGGGCTGGATGATCAGGGTTAGGAGTATAATAGAGTTATAAATACACGACAGTACAGTAAAATTTAATTTTAAAAGTACATATGGGACCCTTTGACGCCAACAACTTGGTGCTCGCGTGACCCACAATCGCGTTGAGTGGATTCGCGATTCAGCAATTTGCCTTTGGCGCGCCTTGCAACACCTGCATCTCGCGAAGCAGTACAGTTGAAAAGAGTCTCATTATCACTCTTGCGAAAGTGACAACACTCTGGCTTCTATTACCCCTCAGAGAGTGGCTCACTGTAGCCACTTCGTGTACATCTCCGAGACTCGCGGCAAGGTGTCTACAGAAGCAAAGCCAAAGCTGACGTGTTTGTGCCAATTCTCCGACTTCCGAAGAAAATTACAAAAAAAGCGAGTTGGTGGTGTGCGGTGGTGTGCAGCGTTGCTTCGCGTGCGATGCTATTCTCCACTTCTTCACCTTCTTGAACTCAGCCACACTCTGTGACTAACCACGGCTAAACGTTGCTTCTGCACTCTTTCCGTACACTCGCCCTCGTTGCCCGTCACATACTGCCCGGAGGCAGGTCGCACCCACAGTTCAGCAATTATCCCCTTGTAGGAATCTTCTATTCGCCATCACTCGGATCCCAAATTACCTGCCCTTTGTGTCATGATCGGTCGGCATCCCTCGGCATCAGATTGAAACAGCATATACGCGCATCGCTTGCACAACAACAACATCGTGATCTCGACACAAAGGGATGCCAACTTGGATTCTCGCATCGCATTCAGCTATGGCCTCACGTATCTCATAGATACCACCGTCATCACGATTGACCACCGATACTAAGTCGAACCGTCAATTGCTTCGCACCTGTTCAATTGACGCGTGAGGTCCAATCGCAGTGTCCTGGTACCCACCCACACTAAACCGACTAGCGGTGTGGCTTCATATTCTGCCATCATGCAACCTCTGACGTCCTTCGATCCGCTACTCAAGGCGCAGCGCATCGACAAGCTGCCCTTCAAACATCCGAGCACCATCCACCGCGCAACCACCAGCATGCTACCAGCAACAAACATCCCCGCCAAGCGGCGTCAACTATCTACCTCCTCATCCTTCGCACAGCCACACGCATCAACTAGCACAGCCGCGGCTGCATCAGAGACAGAGATAGCGGCAACGACTGCAGTATCGTCATCCAAACGACCGCTCAAGAAAAAGGGGTTTTCGTCGAAGGACGACAGCATTGCCTCCCGCTTGCAGCCTAAAATCACACAGACCTCATGGCGTCGCACCAAGTCGTATCAGCACATCGATCTGAATGGACCAACCCGTCGCACTGTACTCGAATGGCTCCCTCGCGAAGTTGTGTTCATGATCCTGCATCTGCTTTCCTTTCGTGACATACAGAACCTGCTCAGAGCTGACAAGAGGATGCGACCCTTGATCCACTCCAAGACCTTTTGCCCTTGGCGCAAGCTCCTCGCTTCCTTCCTGTACTGCGAACGCCGATACGACGAGACTGTCGCTCTGGAGGAAGATTCTCTTTTCAACGCAACAGACGGCGACAGCAACCACCAAGATGGAGACGAGGACGCGCGTCAAGGAACCGCGCAGGCCGAGCAGCAGAACAAACCTCTCACCGCGGACCAACAGCAAATAGAAAAAAACTTCCTGCAAGCCTACAAAGATCTGGTCGTCTGCTTGCAGCTCAAGTCAGCACCTGTCGACCTCCTCGAACTCGTACCTTGTCTCACACGACTGTGGCATGACCACCCTTCCTTTCAACTGATTAGGAAATGGTGTCGAGATCTTGTCGTTGGCCGCGTCACAGCCGATCACATCTTTGCCGCTGTCGATCATGTCGTTGCGGTCGAGGTCCTCTGCAGCATCCGCCTGTACCTGGCTGTCGTCCGCATCTCGCGCGCCTTTTCACAGAACTTGCCCCCGATCCAGTCCGTCCGCACCCTGGACTACGACTGCCGCACAGCAATCGACGCCTTCTTCGAGCAAGTTCACACCTTGCCCGCGCCCGGCGCCGAATTCAGCTTCCGTCTCACGCACGAGCAAGACAGATTCGTTCGCAGAGACGTGCGACCAGGCGAGCTCATCAAAGTGCAAGCGTTCGCTGGTACAGGCAAAACAAGATCGCTCCTCGCATACGCCCAACGCCGTCCTAATAAGCGCTTTCTGTACGTCGCGTTCAACAAGGCTGCTGCAGACGAAGCGCGGCGACGCTTTCCAGACCACGTCCAATGCCGTACCATGCACTCTGTGGCTCTCTGCCAAGTCGTGCGCACTGCTGGTCAAGACATCGGCGACTTGCGAGCCCGCGATGTCGTCCGCTTGCTCGGGGAAACCCTCCCTGAGGGCCAGCAAACACGTCCGCAGGCCATATCGACACAATCTGGACGCGATCATCGCCTGACACCGACTGCTGTTGCAACCTATGTACTAGCCACGCTACAACGCTTCTTCTACTCGGACGACGCCACCATCATTGCCGACCGCCACGTGCCCACCAAACTAGCGACCGACACAGACCTCAAGATTCGAGCCGTAGCTAGGTGCGCGCAGGAGCTATGGGATCTCATACGACAGGGCGCACCTGACCGCAACGGCAAGTCGGTCAGATGCCCACACGACGCCTACGTCAAGCTCCTGCAGCTGCAAGCACCGCATCACTCGGAGAGCTTCTTCAGATCCTTCGACGTGCTATTGCTCGACGAAGCGCAGGACTTGTCGGCTGCGCAGGTGTCCATCTTGCTGCGCGCCAAAAAGCACTGCGGTATCCTCATTGTCGGCGACGTGTTTCAGAAGATCTACGGCTTTCGCGGAGGTACTGCGAAAGCGTTCAACGAACGATTGTATCCATCCTCAGAGCACTTTCAGCTCACAAAGAGTTTCCGTTTCGGAGACGCAGTCGCCAAGATCGCCACCGAGATGCTAGGTTTGCGCAAGCCAGCGCCGTGGGAACGCGCCTCGGCCAAGCCTGTTCTCAGTGGTGCCCTAGGTACGGCCGACCGCGTCTATGCTGAAGCCAAAGTCTTCAACCATGAGCTCGCACCGCTTTTGACCGAGTCAGCACAGCCGGCACAGCAGCAGAATGAGCAACAAGAAGGAGCGCGGCATTCTCAAGATGAAGGTACGGCAACAAATTGGGTAGAGACGCTTGCGGACCGCCTCGGCGAAGGGCAACACGCAATCGCACTCCAAGTCGGGTCTGTAAGCCGCATGGGTGTCAGTGCTGAGCTCATTCGACACACCCGAATCTTTCGCTCCAATCGCAAACTCTGCCTCACCGCCCTGGCTCTCTCCGCCACCCTTCCCCAACCGCACAAGATCTTTCTCAAAACCTCTCAGAGCCTTCAACCCGACGCCATCGTCACCCTCCTTCGCGACGCGCATATCTTGTACCACAACGACTCTCGCTCCATGTCTCGCAACTCTCTTTTGCGCGACTTTGCCAGTTGGAAGGACCTCGTACAGCGCGTAGAAGCCGAGGGGTCTGGCGAGAGCAAGCTCTCCTTGGCCGTTGCTTTGGGTGGTCTTCTGGCGAGCTCCGACTTCCTTGATCAGGTGGCGCAGCTGGAGACGCGATTCGCACCCACTGAACAGGATGCCACAGTGATCCTCACCACGGTGCACCAAGCCAAGGGACTGGAATGGGATTGTGTATTTGTCGAGGACGACTTCCGCCCAGTCTTTGGAGGCGACAAAACACAGCGGGTAGAGGTGGCGAGCTACTGGCAGCAGGACGAGTTAAATCACCTTTACGTTGCGTTGACCAGGGCGAAGAAGCATCTTGTCGTGAGTCGGGTGATTTTGCAATGGATCGCGGCCATACGCGGTCTGTACAGGTACAGATTGCTGACGAGTAACAGTAACACGAGTATGGGCAAGACAGGGCTGTGTCCGCATTGCAAGGCCGGTAAACATCCTTTGGTGATCAAGGAGTATCGCTTGGCCTGTTTTGATTTCCTCAATCCACGCTGCAGTGACGAAATCTCCCTTCGGCTTGGCTCAGAGGCGCACGGTGACAGTGTAGGTACTTGGAGCAGAACAACATCACCCTCGTCCGTGATACAGTCGGATCCACTTCCACTAACGTCAGTAATCGGCTGCACCGGCTGCATAAGCAGTCCAGAATCTCCAATTCACCCAGACACGTTTCTCGACCCGGACCTGGCCCTTTTTGTGGCCACAGCGCCCAAGATCACCAGGCAACGCCCGCACGCTCCAAAGCAGTCCGAAGCCTCCACCATCGGTGAGGATGCCAAGCCAAGGCTTTCGAGTACGGCAACAGGTACCACAGCTTCCACTGCCGCAGCAGCCTCGACTTCTACTTCTGCAGCGGGAGCACAAGCGGAGGGAAGAAGCTTCAAGATGGATTCTTCGAGGCATCCATTTCTGAAAGCAGACCATAGGAGTATGAAGTGGGCTATCATGCATCATGAATACAAGCGAGCTGTTGAAGCATGGTTCTACGCCGGTTGATCATCACGGTTGCAAGCCAGGAATATCTGATAGGAAACGTCAAGGTAGCAAAAAAGCCCGGTTCATCTCTCTTGTTTCACGATTGCTCAAAATCCAATTGTAACGTGCAATCGGCGTACGATCATTAATTAGGGTCCCAAAAGAGCCATCACAAACGCAATCTCAACAAACAAGGCTGGAAGAAGCCAATATAACCAAATGATGAATTACCAAAGAAATGAGATATGAGAGAGAGAGAGAGAGAGAGAGAGAGAGAGAGGAGAACCGCCCCTCCGAGACTGATTTTGGCGCTCGTTTGGCTGCTTACACCCCAGCCATACCGAACATTCCAGTCGCATCTCGAACTTTTGCGACATCACTGGCGGTCAGATGGTGTTTCTGACACAAGAAGAAGTCCTCAAAGATCCTTTCTATCTCTGCATCACCTGGATTTCTGCTTGATGGTCCTGGGGATGCTGCGCCCGCTTCGACGTTTGGTCCGCTGAATTGGAGTTCCAGGTAGGACCTCAAGCCGGTCCAGAATTCGGTGGAGCGGATCCTGTTCTCATGCAGTCTTGAAATGCTTGGTGAGAGAGGGGGTGGAACTGCTGTGCCTGGGTACTGGGTGCTTCCACCTGGTTGTGCACCGGGAGTCAAGGGCTTGCCAGCATTGCGTGCCGAGAGGCCGGACAATGTCTCGTCGTCAGTGGTGAGGGTGAGCTCGGGGATGGATACGCCAGATGCGGTTCTGTTGTGCGACGGTCGAGAGGAGCCGGTGGTGATGATCTGTGCGGGTGCCTGCAGGTCCGCCGACGTGACAGGCTTGGTGGCTGAGGGCGCAGGTGCAGCAGAGGAGGTCGAGGGGGAAGAGGTGGATGACGAGTTCATCTTTTCGTATTGTGAAACAGTGTATGTCTTTTGAGAGAATGCGTGCAACTGAGCGATTTCGTCCTTGAGGAGTTCGTTGACCATACGATGTCGCTTGAGCGTGTTTAGGCCTTCGAAAGCGTCCGAGACGATTACAACGTCGTACGCTTGGCCACAACCGCCAGAGACGTCAGAGACCACCTGAAGGAGAAGGCAAGTGACGCGCACCATGACAAGCGAGACGAAAGGTCGAATTTTTGATCAGCTTTCATCGTCACTGGAAGTATCAAGGTCATGGAGAAATTACTCACCAACGTCGAGACGCCTTGAACTTTCTGCCTGATGGCGGTTTCGAGCTCTTGTGACGAAACCATGAGCGCGTTTATGAATGTAGCTCTGATCTTCCGACTCTACTTATATAGCGTCTTGCTTCCAAAATCGCCGTGGTCAGTCCGAATGAGACGAGGAGAGAATGTATGAGATGGTGGTGTAGTAGATGAACTCTTTAGTCTTAACAATGTGTTAGGCTCGGTGCTGTTGGTGCCATGCGTGTGAGTGATACTGTGTATGTGCAATCCAAGCACAGCCCTTTACTGTACTGCCAGAGAGAGAGGAGGCGCGATTTCAAAATGGAAATCTTGGCAGCGAGTTCATTGTTCTTTTCAGCACTCTGATCTGCTCTGCTCAGGTATTCGCCTTTCCACATTGGCCTGGCCTGTGCTTTGCCACAGCTATTTTCGAATTTGTTAGACCTTTCTTACTTCAAGACTTGCGCGATTTCATTCACTCCACAACCACATCTTGGTTCATCAGGCTACCAACAATGACAACACTCGTACGTTCAAGCAGCTGGGCTTGACCATACTTCCTCGAGCTGCTTACTATATCACTTACGGAGGTGAGGTGATATTGCGACAAGATTCTCCGACTTCTTCTCGTGCAAGCTAAACGGGGGCTGGCTGTGTCCGCTTCTCGCCAGTGCTGGCCTCCTTTCGCAAGATCAATCCCTCCTCTTCATGCATCGTCGGTGAACATCAGATCGTTTCAATCGCTGCGACGAGCACTATCAAACATGTCAACAACCGCCTCAACGCAGCGCCGCATCGCCTGTGTACAATTCGATTCAAAGCATGCAGATGTCTCTCATAATATCGTCACCGTCCTCAATCTAGTCACTGAGCAAGTCTTGGACAAAAGGACCCCTATCAATCTTCTCGTGTTACCAGAGCTCGCGCTTACAGGCTATCTATTCAAGACGAAGGAAGAAATCCACCCACTTCTTGAAGATGCCCACTCTTTCACGTGTCCTGATCCCATATCTCCTTCATTCGCACCCACCGGCAACTTGAATCATATAGAATCCATGTCGTCATTTCTGCCCACTTTCATAAGAGCCTGCCGCAGCTCTTGCGCTTCGTCTCAACAACCAAGCCTCACGTTGGCTTTCCATCTTGCACAGCAGCTTTCTTCCCATGTAGTGATCGGCTTTCCTGAGCGCGCTCCCAACATTCCTGCTCTTAGATCCTCCAGAGGCAACGCTTCTCCCAGCTCACCATTCGACGCAAGGCCTCATGAAGCTCGAAGCGCAAAGACCTCTACGATGCCTTCTGAGCACAGCGCTTACAACTCAGCAGCGCTGTTCGCACCTGATAGGTCCCTCCTCCACATTTTTCGCAAGCACTTCCTCTTCGAGTCAGATGAAGTGTGGGCGGATCAAGGCAGCGGGTTTGAGGTGCTTCACACGCCATCGCTTGGCAACATCTGCGTAGCAATCTGTATGGATCTCAATCCTTTCCGATTCCGCACTCCTTTCGAAAAGTACGAGCTCGCCTCGTTCTGCGCTCAGAAGGACGTAGATCTGCTCGTTATGCCCATGGCATGGCTGCTGCCGAAGGACGAAAAGGAGAAAATCATCGACAAAGACAAGGCTGAGACGGAACATAAGCCAAGCTTGGGTACGATTAATTACTGGGCAATGCGATGCATGCCGCTTTTCAACCCACAGGGTACACCGTCTCACGCCGCAACTACAATAAGCTCGAATCATCCTTCCCACGGGGGAGCGCCCAAGACGACGTATTTTATAGCCACCAATAGGGCAGGAACCGAGAGGAGTTCCACCTTCGCAGGTTCGTCATGCGTGCTGCAAATGAAAATGGCAGAGCGTCCCGTTTTGCTCGGCTCCCTTGGGTCTGCTCAGGAAGGTTGTCTTGTGGTGACTTTACCCTCTTGAGCGTCGACGCACAAGACGCATAAATAGGCTGTAAGCTTTCCTGCACCGTACCGAATGAAGCATACTCAGTCCCCATCACTTCCGTCTATAAGCTCCACTGCAAGCCTTCGACATATAGACTTCACCGTTAGCGCTCATTGCAGAGGTCCGCCAAAGGTCTCGACGTTCTCGTACAGCTTACATCAAGCATGAAGACACTTCGCTTGTTGCGCTTCAGCGTGATCGCAGCGGCTGTCGCTGTCTTTTTCACTTCATGCGGACGTGCGGCTAGTGGCGGTTCAGGCCAAGCCAGTTCTTCAAACTCGCAAGGGCGCCGTCCTTATGCGTCGGATAATGTAATCCGTCAGCGTGTTCAGAATTACATCGGATCTCTTGATGTCGGCCGCATCGCCAGGCTTAGATTAAGTCATGATGCAAGCCCGAATCGACATCCCAATCCCTACGTTCCTTTCTACAAGAGACGCACGCCTCTGTTCGAGATCGGCACTGCTGTGCCAACGATAGAGCAAGCGCTACGTGATTATGGGCAGGTCATCATTCTTGATCCGCAATCACGCACAGGATCGCAGATCACCTTTAACGCTGAGGCTGGCAGTCTCGAATGGCACAGAACCTTGGGAGATACGGGTCGAATGTTCGACCTTTATGAGCTCGATCGCAACATCCACATCTTGCACAAGCATATGTGGCTCCCATACTGGCCAGATTCGCCTCAACAAAAGCCTGCGCCTTTGCCAACACGGTCTCTGCCGCATGAAGGGAACGTGCCAATCCTTAGAGAGGGCTCTGACACGCTAGCTCACATGCTGGGCGCGCAAAGAGATGGTGTCTGGAAGTTCTGGCATAGGCGACATGGCCAACCCGATGTCTTTATCCAACTCGAGCGGGGAAATAATGCACTGGTCGCCAGGAAGGCTCGACAAGAGGAAACGGACGCGATAGACAGAACTCTGCAAGGGTACGATACCGCAAGGACGAAGTGGGGCGAGGGAACGGCTGGAATCATTTGGGGCGGTCGAATCCATCTAAGACCAGTTGATGGTCGTGTCCAGCCGCCGACACTGGCTGAACACCCACGCTTCGACACGGATGCTGATCGACAACAATTGATTGAGGCTCTCAATTGGAGGAATAAATATCGCCTGGACGGCTCGGATGGTCAGTCGTACAAGGCGACAGTCCAGACACGTTCTCCTCTGCAAATCGAGATCGAGCAACTTACCTCAGAAGGGAGAAGGCGGGGTCCAATCAGTTCGTTTTTTCGCCGACTTCGTCTGCCACGCGCCTAGCTCTGCCTGACATCGATCAAACCTGGTCGTAAATTCACACCATGCGTGATGAGCTCTCGCTGCCGGCCATACTATGTATCTAGATGTCTATATGCAACTCGTGCGATAGGGCGAGAGCGTCTGGGCAAGCAGAGCTCACCACGTCACCCAGTTCATCATGCTTTATCTATGCTAGTCTCTCTATGTCATTCTCTCTTAATACCATCATCTCTATTTCTCGCTATGCCTTGCTCAGCGAGCTCATTTGTCCTTTTGCCTACCCTGTATTCCCGCCCTTTTTTGTTCTTGTCGCTTGAACTGCGCTCAACCAGCCCGTCTACGGCGGACCGAGAGCCTCATCAAGCTTCAGACCTCACTGTTCTAGCCGCAATCACATTTGTTTCACCATTCTCACGTGAGCGATGCCCAGCCGGCACTTGCATGGCTGCGTTTTGTGCTCAAATTTGTTCCAACTGCCAGACGATGATTATATGTAATATGATGTTTTGTCTGGTGCAAGGTATACGCAATCGCTTCGAGACCCCTAGAACAGATGCGCCACTTGACAGTACCCTGAAAAATTGCATCAAGCCGAATGTGTACGTCTGGCTGATTTCTTCTGAGCAATGAGCAGATGAGCTTCATACGATGGGCAGGCTGAACCAGTTCTTATTTTCTTTGCCAATTTTTTTTCGTAGATTGCACCGTACCACTTTCGCAACTTTATATCTCGATGTCTCGAATCCAGCAGATCACTTTCGCAATTTTTTTTCCGAGCCAATATACGCATGTTTGCAAGCTCATCAAGGAGCTGAATTACCAGATCTTTGTCTCCTTTGTGCATGTTGCAGAAAATGGTGCTCTCGTCCAAGGATCTGGCCAATTAATGGACCTGTCAAATTCCTAATATTGACTTGCCTAATCCACAATGTTACCATGCCTGACCGGACTGTATTGGCGGTTATCCTAATACACCATGTTGGCAAGGCGGTCAATGTTCTTGTGCTCCTCCTTTGTGAGTCGAGGCTTAACATAAGCAAGGACACACTCAGCTTCGTACACGAGGGTCTATCCCTCAGTCGCGAGGGCCTTAAAATGGTTTTAGAGACAAAGGACAACAGATGTTATGGAATACGAAAGTGATCTGGTGGGTTCGAGACACCGAGACATGAAGTGCAAAGGTGGTTCGGTGCAATTTAATCAACTGTACCTCTGCTGTAACCGGCGTGGGAGGCCTTCATATCCTCTTTGTCGATAATTGCTTTTGAACAGAAGAGTTTCGTGGAAAGAGGCTTGGCCCCTTCCGGAATCAGAGTCATCTGAACTCGAGAAAGCATTTAAGCGTATCAAGAATCCCTGCGGGTTGCAGACCAGCCATCACCTATCACTGCCCTTGAAAACACCAGTGCTACTCTCTTGGCAGCCTAAGATGAAGCATCTTCACATACTTTCCTTCAGCCTTGTTACCATCATCCTAGGTATTCTCCTGTCGTCGCAATACTGTGCAGCGTTAGGCCCCGAAATCTCGTCTAGTTCTGTGACACCGAGTACGGGCGCACCTCGCCCGCCTGGACCATCCTCCGAGCAAAGAATCAGTTTTAATGCCTATATACGCCTTCTCCACCCTGAAAGAATTAAAGGACTAGAGCGACATGACCCTGATGACTTCAATGAGATGTATCGAGACGTACCCTTTTATGACTACGCACCGCTCTTTAGGACCTCGACCCAACTGTCGGTCGTGGAGCAAGCCCTTCGCGACTATCGAAAGGTTACCGTCGTCGGTGATCGGGATGCTCAAACGCTCGTATACGACGAACGTAATGGACAAATTAGACATTATCCCAAGGACATTCGTGCTGTGCGTCTTCGATTTGAAGTCGACCCGAAAATCCACACCTTGTACAAGACGGTGCATAACTTTCCCTTGGAAGTCGTTCCAGGAAGGAAAAGCATCCAGGATGTACCCTATGCAGATGACTTGCCCATTCTCACTTCTGGTAGGGACGATTTGGCACATATGATGGAAGCGATTGACACGAGAGGAGCATTTTACCATGTAAGACCTGACACTAACGACATCCAACACGATATTCACTTGATCGAGCTTCCGGAACAAGGTGAATTGCAAATCAAGAAAGCAGGCCAACGAAGAGTGACACAAATACAAGATACGCTCACCCACTTCAACACGGCAACGCGGAACTTGGGCCGAAATGTAGCTGCGGTTCTCTATGGAAAACCTATCATTCCCAATGCTTCACTCAGACAAAGCAGGCTGGAGCGGATACAACTTTCACAATATCCAAGGTTCACAGAGCACACAACATATCGGAACATTGTTAACGCTCTACAAAATCACGGAAAGTTCCGACTTTATGTGACAGGCGAAGATGGGAGGATGAAGAAGTACAAGATCAAAGTGGATAATTTGGATGAGAATGCAGCATTCAAGATCAAAGCCGAGCGATTCGGCATAAGAGATAAGTTAGAAGAGGGTGTGCTTTCTGCACTGGGAAAGATCAGATTGCCTGGGTAGCTTCAGGAGTTGGCTGACGAAATGTAATGCTGTGATGTGAACTCATGATGCTTTTTTAAGACTGCTTACCCGATTCTTGTATCCTTCAAGAAGCTTCTGATTCTCTCCAAAAGCTATGTAAAACCATCATAGTATCTTGTCAATTCAATCTCTTTATAACCTTTTTCACCTGCTTTAGTATGACCTCAAAACATGGAGCGTGAAGCTTTTGTATGTTCAAGATGACCGGTAGAAGGTTGCCGTTGCGAATTTTGTTCTGAAGGCACCCACGTACCGTTGCTCCGATCAGTCTCTCGTCATCCATGCGTATTATGCATTGTGCACATGCGAGTCAGATGTTCAGTATATCAAAATTACCTTGTTTGAGCGGCAGTTGACCTGATCGACTTCCAACATCGATGGCACGAAAAGCTTGTTTACGGCGGGGCTCCTTAGGATACTGTACATGTACAGGTGATCCTCTGTCTCGTCCTGGACACACTCGCCATAAGAAACCTGGTCTGTCTTGCACGTAATGGCTGCGAGACAGCGTCTGTTGAGCAAGTGGGGGTAGCAGCAAATTCTTTACTTGTCCCTCCCTCCTTCTTCTCTCCTCACTGCGCTGTCTCTTTGCTGCGTTTTCTCCAAGCTTGCACATTGCTCTACCCACCCTGTAACCCTCCCTTGCTTCTTTCTGTCCTGCTGCACTCAATCGCCCCCCCCCTACGGGGTAAGGGGGGGGGGGGAGTCCGGTAAGCCTTGGGATCTAAGAGTACACTCTCACCTCGCCAAAAATCTATGCTTCTATTATGGTTATTTCTTGTAGTCGATTGTTTACACCCAGCTTGTGACTGAACATGACTCGAAGCCGCCAGAATGATTGGTAACGAAACCGCAAACATAGGTTGATGCAAATGCGAACTCAACTGTGAAGAAAAGTAACTCTACCTCATAAACTGCTGGTCTCACCAAGCCTGTGAATGGTGTCATACAGTATGCGCGTTAGTCGGTCTATCTCGATCCGAGAACCACACCGGATGCTGACACTAAGTTCGTCACGATCTCATAATCTGTGATGTGGAGTGGGAGATTCAGCGAGCTCTTGCTCATCTGATACACGATAAAATACAGTAGATTTACTGTACTGTAGACAGTGGTATGAGTCGACTGCCCTTAACTGAGTAGTGAGGCTTCAGCTCAAACACAATTTTGCGCTGCATTAAGACCGGAGATGTGATCAACGCTTGTGCATTGTAGAAGGGGCTGTCGCCTTCATTGATGGCTGGAGCTCGTGATGTGAGACCAGAACCTTACTATCGATTTCCGCGTCTGTGGTAGTTCATTGGTCTCTGTGGTCACCGAATCTACTCACTTTAGCTCATTGTACCAATATGATCCCACTACATTTATAGCAAAAGGAACCGGGCCATCCCGAACGATGCTGAGCTGTGCTCAGCCGAGCTATGGAGACCATTCAGAAACCATAAAACAAGTTCATTAAAGTTGGCAGCGCGCACTGTCTTGCCGCTTTAACCATGCGCTTTGAAATGGACATCACTCTCCGCGAGTTGCTCTGTTGGGCACGAATGAAACTATCGACCGCGATGCGATGCGAGGTCTTTCATCTGTTATGCAACTTAGTGAAAAACCGAGTCTACCCAACTCTTTCTTGTGACATGCGTTAGGAGTACTGATAAAAACGTTCAGCAACGTAATGCTAGTGCATATCATACGCAGTGGTATGTGACCTTTGGCCTGTACAAGCCCACAATCCTTCATCAACTTCGCACATTGTGCTCTGAGTACTTTGTTCAAAACATGGCGAACGTGTTGCCCACTCTCTCAAAAGTAAATAAGTCATGGCCAATCAGTGTCACCATATATTTCATCGTTTTGCACATTAGCGACATCCTTTGAATCCACAAATGTAAAAATTTGATTGGAAGACCATGACGTGACAACGAGGTGTGAGCAGCATGACCCTGCCCACCAAGCCGGAATGTCCATTGAATCTCATATCACCTTGACAAGTCACACTTTTGAGAGGGTGGGCACTACGTTTGCTAGGTTTTTTAACAAAGTACTTAGAGCACATTGTGCAAAGTTGATGAAGGAAGGTGGGCTTGTACAGGCCAAAAGTCACACACCACTGTCGTTCGTGGGCACAATAGCAAGGCCATGTCTTACACTTTGCTACCAGATCAGACTCTCTCACGCTCTGTTGTATAGATTCGAATTGCATTCATGTCCTCCAAGAATCTTTGAACTACTAGCTTGGACCGCATTCATGATACTTACAGACAATTTGCGCTCTCCCTTCCCCCCTCACAGCCCATTTCCCCAACTTCCGCGCCAAAAGGAGCAAAAATACTTGACCTAGTAATCGAGCATGATGTTCTTCCTGGTATGCTTCAGGCTATGTGTACTGACTTTAGCCGTCATCACCCCGAGTCTTGCAGTCGTCCCTACCAGATATGGTGTTAAAATAACGCATCCCCAGCTCGTCATATTCCGACCAGACGACACCTTGAGACCTGTGCACCAGCACTCGATTGGATCAACCTATCCCGACTTGATATTTCATGGAGACGAACCCGTGTTCTACCCTCGTGAAGGAAGCTCGAGCAGTGTTAGAGCTTCAAGGAATGGCGTATCCCCTAGCGAATATTACCTCTCCGAGCTGCAGCGTGGAATCGCCGACTTTGGCAAAATACACGTCGTTGGAAACCCTGACAAAGGCGAACATCCACTAACTATCATCAAGGGCGGCGACGGGAGTGTTGTAATTAGAGATGCTGAACGAGCAGTTCAACAACGCGCCACACAGATTCACTCTATTCATCAAACTTTTGGAAGGACAGCAGCGATCGTTGCTTTTGGGAGCAAGCTCGACAAAGCGGGGAAAAAGGGGATCTTGGGCCGGAGGAAATCTGCTCCGATTTGGAAAACCGTTCAGTCGACGGATGCCGTGTCAGGAGAACTTGGGTATAATGCGGTAAATGCATTACTCAACGAGCAGCGTCATGTCAGATTTCGCAGATCAGATGGCAGAGAGCTCTGGATCCGCTTGAGGCCTGACGGCTCGAGGGAGGCTAAGATGTTTGAAAGTAGTCTGGAGCCAGCGTTCCGTGTCCACCCTTGATATGAATCGGCACGAGCACTTACACCATGATAATTTGGGCTAACTCGATTTGATCGTGTTTCCTTGCTCTTGATCTCGCACAAGTCTTTCCAATTGCCCCAAACATACAAGCACGCTTTCAAGAATTTGTTTCTTCTCAGCGATAGCTTGACTCAGCTCTAGCTTTACTTGACTTATTCCTTCTCCCGCAAACTTGAATCATATTCATTCAGCCTACTTGGACTTCTTGTGACTATGCAGACACCACATTGAGAGTGTGCGTGCGATCTGACGACCCTTTTTTCTCAGGCTTGACCAGCTCAGTTCAACTGATCAACGTAGTGGGGGTCTTGTCGGCTGTTGACGCCGTCTTGATATAAGGAGGTGATCCTAGTGGAGTCGTTCGACCTGATCTCAATCCTGACATGTAGCACGCTCTCTTTTTTCCCACTGGGAACCTCACAGATCTCACAGACCAAGGCAGAGCGTGGATCAAATCGATGGCTGACAGCGAGAAACTTGAAGCTGTTGTCTCGGTGACTGATTTCATCACTCTGATTGCCCACTTGTCTTGGCCACAAAGTGTTGCTTTTGCTGATATGACTTTGTTTGGACTTGGTTTCTGACCGAGCTGAAAATGAGATCAATGCTTTTGCTGCGGATAAGAGTGTTGCGACCTTGCCTTGATCGGGCTCAGATTGAGTCGGAATGTCCAAGTCACTACCAACAGCTATGGGGCTATGAACGAAGTTCAAGTTATTCGTGTGAAATTGATGATGACCACCTGCTAGTGTGTCACAGGAGACGCTTCAGTGGGACGGATTTCACCCACTCTTTCTCTAATATCTGAAGTCCGCGCTGGATCACAACCTTAAAATGTTCTGTCGTCAACGTGGAAACGATTCATTCCTGCTGATATTCTTCACTCGAATCAAGCTCAAGTTTCAGATCCCGTCTGCATGGCCACTTGCACGCTTGTCAGAGTCAGACGTAGCTTCCCGGCTATCGCAAGCCAGGTGATCCTTTAAAACCGCTGATCTGTGACACACGAGCTTGGCAAGGCATTATGTTGCGTTGCAATACTTTAATGTGGCACATGTAAGCCTTTGAGGTAATAAGCTCGATAATGTTTTTCTTGGAGTTGGCTTTGGCTCGTGACCATATCACAAGCCCGAAGTCTAGAACATGAGACCGTGCCATTAAACAATAACACGAACCGTCTCGAAGTCTTCATCAATATACATTGCCACGGCGCCTAGCACATACGCCTCCCTCTTTCAAGGCGCATGCTTCGTTGTATACTGTAGGTAAGTCGAGCACCAACGGCTTGAACGTCCCACCGAGGTACGCATGCGTGAGCACAAGAGGCGTGACCTTTTGTCTGTTGCTCTGCCGTAGCTTCCAAGAAAGGACAATTCAAATAAAACGGGACGTCGACC
Organism: Melanopsichium pennsylvanicum; assembly: GCA_900208305.1. Classification (NCBI taxonomy): domain Eukaryota; kingdom Fungi; phylum Basidiomycota; class Ustilaginomycetes; order Ustilaginales; genus Melanopsichium; species Melanopsichium pennsylvanicum. The sequence goes on from OAPG01000009.1 coordinate 365,973, forward strand.
GATTCGATGTCGAATCGAGCAAGTAAATCAATCTACTGTATGTGAGAGAGAGAGCGGAGACAATGTCTGCATCAAGAAATCTACTGTATACTCAAGCCAACGATCATACTGTCTATCGAAACCCAGACCTATGCTCAAAATGAACTCCGCACGCCTGGCGATGCCGCTTGCATTGCAATGTACTTTACTTTACTAGCCGTATCTGCGCTGAAATGCCTCTTCCAATATACGTACACCTCGAGCTTAATTTTGTAGCCAACCATCGCAGCACAGCAGCTGGTCCCCACCCCTGAATCCCCGTTCGAGGCCTGCACCTACATAACAGATTTACGTTCTTTCTCGCTCTTCCTCTCTCTTCACAAATTTCAGAACTTGAAACTCGTTCGCAAGTCTTCGGAGGTTCTTCCAACATGAAGTCGATCGGCCTGCAGATTGCGATGCTCATAGCCCTGACCTCTCTGATCTTTGCTCATCCGCTGCCGTCGGACGATAGGACCGCTACTCCTGCTAATGCCGCAGCTGGGCAAACATCGGTGCCTCCGAACACGGATAAAGATTCAGCTGCTCCGCCAAGACGGAGGGTCACATTTTATTTGCCAGAAGAGTCTCAAACCAGTGCTGTTTCTGTCAGAACGGCTGCTGAGCCACCCATACCACTTCCGAAGATCAGAATTGCGACAGGAGAGCCAGACAGACCCTGGCTGCCGACGAGAGAGCCAAAGGACGTCGAGCCTAAAACATGGTCCTCTTGGTTTAAATCGAAACTGTTGACCTTCCGGCATAGGCCACCTTCGTCGGATCGCGAGATGGCGAGGTTAATTCAACGGCGCCCTCCAATTATTCGACATACGAGGCAGGCTCTTGCGATGACTCGGGATCTGCCCATTGCCGGGGACAAGGAGATCCTTACACTCATCGGAGGAAGCAATGACGCACGCGCATTGGCTCTTATGACACACAGTCGCAAAGCCTTCTTTGTCAAGGGCGGGAATGGAAAGTTGTGGCATTTTAGCCCTAAGAACAGGAACTCTTACACATGGACAGAAGTCACCAATCAAGTAGATTTGAACGCAGTCAGTAGAGCTACTCGTGACAGCACCTCTATGAAGTCAGGAATCACCAGGGAGGCTACAGTGACTGCTGGAACGGCTGCAACTTCGGATCGTTTGTGGTGGAAAAAGATGGCACGAGGCGCCCGGGGCTTATTTACATCTGCCTCTGCTTCTTCATCGACTTCCTTGCGCAACCTATAGACAATGTCTTCGCTTGTATTGTGGCGTAATGTGTACGGTAGAGCTGAACTCCTTGCAGCACTGTGACCAATGAAAGGTGACATTCATTTCATCTGTTTTCAGACCCTCCTTCTGTACGGCATCTGGCCGCATATGCTACAATACTGTAAGTTTTACTGTACTGTATGATGACATTTGTGCCCAGGTTATGAAAAAGTTTATCAGCAACAGTGAATTTGCTCGAAAGTTGGCTAGATCAAGGCGGAACGCCACAGTAGGCTCAAAACCCACCTGCGGGTACCCACGAGCTGATATCAAGTTTCACTACTGTGATCAGCAACACGAAACGACCTTGGGATGTGGCTCACGCAAAATGCATTGAGGAACATGGTCCGAACAGCTTCACCCCGTCGGACGAGAGTTCGGGATTGTCTTCCGCTCTTAGTATGGTCGACCTCTCGTGTGCTGGCAGCTAGGGCTTGGAGTGACGTACGAGTTCGTGCAATGCAATAGATAGATGAAGCCTTAACCACCCGCGACTCCTCATACTTGGCTTTTGAACCCTTTTTGACTGCCCTCACACTCCTTTTACAGTGACCTCGCCTTATCGTTCTCATTACTGCACAATTCTGATCCCCGCAAGCCTTTGACATCTGATCGAGGACATTGCGAAACATTGCCATCCCGCGTCAAGACGGTAGAAATCGCTTTGCAAGACTTTGCTGTGGGCAGGTGCTCTCGACACCCAGCTACCTAGCTTTCGACACATCAGACGAGAAAGAGGAAATGCTGGTAACGAAACGAAGAGTTTGGCTGTGGACACAAACGGCCGTGTTCATAGTACTCTTATCTGCCTTGCTCTCCTTTGCAACAAGGCCATTATCATTGCCAACGATCCCTGAGGAGGCTGAAGAGTTTGTCGGGCCCGCAGCCGCGGTGACTACAAATTCGGGCGCTGCGACAGGGCAAGGCACTAAGACTGGTCCGGTGGATCGGGGCCTGTACCCACCCAAATCGCAGAGCACAGCTTATAGGTACAGTACCATCCAATTTCGAAAGATGCGCCGGATTCCTGCCACTGGACTTGTCCGAGGCCAAAACGGGAAGCTCATCCCGTACCGACTCAGACCTCTTTTCTATCCCTTGCCGGAGGCGACAGGCGACGCGAATCAGGGATCCATTCTGACTCGGTTGATGAAAGCAAAGTTCACAAGACCGACAGCTATCCCTTCCACGAAGAGGGGGATGGCTCGACTACTGGATCGTATTCACCAAGATGCTTCCTTTGTCGGAAAGATGGAGTCAGACCCATCGGCCACAGGAAAAAGGTATCAAGCAGTACACATTCAGGATAGAAGTGATGCTGCTAAAAGTTTGGAGGAAATGATGAAGGCGAAACAGCCATTCTACGTGCATGGAGCTAATGGCAAGGTCTGGTATTTCGATACCAAGGATGGCAACAGGTACAGCTACACCGACAAGCTCGATCCATCAGACCAGGAGCTTGTAAAGAACTTTTTTACAACGGCAGCGACAACACGAGAAAATCCTGGTTCAAGTTCGTATGGTACTACGGAACAGTCGGGTTCAAGGTTTTTTGCATCGCCAGCTCCAGCAAGACATGTGATCGGGATTGAGTCGAGTCACGCTCCCTCGTGGTTGCGGAAGCTCGCGGAAACGGCAAAATCGCTTTTCCGACGGCCTTCTGATACCACTAGATCCATGCACATCGTCTAGACAAACAGTTTCAAGGTGCACAGCCTTGTTCGGCTGAATACACAAGCCCACATCTGTGCTTATCTCGTGTAATTTCATTCCGGCTGGGCATCGCTCACGTGAGAATGGTGAAACAACTGTGATTGCGGCTAGAACAGTGAGGTCTGAAGCTTGATGAGGCTCCCGGTCCGCCGTAGACGGGCTGGTTGAGCGCAGTTCGAGCGACAAGAACAAAAAAGGGCGGAAATACAGGGTGGGCAAAAGGACAAATGAGCTCGCTGAGCAAGGCCTAGCGAGAAATAGAGATGATGGTATTAAGAGAGAATGACGTAGAGAGACTAGCATAGATAAAGCATGCTGAAGTGGGTGACGTGGTGAGCTCTGCTTGCCCAGACGCTCTCGCCCTATCCCACCGAGTTGCACTGCAATCGTCAATTCGCACAGGTCTGTCATCCTCGAGGCTGATCTCATGGACACTGTGTAATCATCTGAGCTGGTCATCCGGCAAACCTTCAGGCATATGCTCTTCGTATGTGGCGATGTTGGTGGGCGAAGGCGTGGGTTGCACTTTTCAATGTTGACCCACCAACCAACACCTACAATTTCACCTCCGATAAGATGACCCACTAAATGGTGGGATCGTATGGCAGACTTTTTGTTTATTATACTCGTCTAGGAAGTATAGAGAAATAGGTGTGATGCAGAAGTAACAGTCCCATTCTTCAGATCCTACTTCACTGAGCTGTGATCAGACATGTGTCATGTTGTAAAAAACAGTATGCTGTGCAAGGAGCGCTCAGCCCTATATTAAAACCCGCATTGCAGACCATGTCTTTTGCCTCCCTTTTCACACCATACTCTTCAACCTTTATCCCCTGTAGATCAACTCTTCGATCACTAGACTCGACTCTCATTTGAGCTCGCCATACGTAGCTGGCTCTACATTTGTAAAACACTTGCTCTCCTTTACGTCTTGAATTTTTTTTTTCGCTGCCTCATTCTCTTGGCTCCGTTCCGCCTCTCGTTTATCCCGCTCTGGTCTTCCGAAATAGCTTTTCATTCCTTCTTCAAAGCCATTCAAGATGCTCATCAAGACTACAAAGATCACTGTACTCATGCAGCTGGCTGTGCTGGTGTCATTGATTTCACTTGTCGTTGCTTCCCCTCTATTGACGATCGATGAAAATGAACAACTGGGTCACCATCCGTTTAAAGACTTCAGCCCAAACGCAAAGCGAGTATCTCCCCTTAGGGATGACAAGACCCAGCTTTTTCTCGACAGTCTACAATCTTCCCATTCAGCACAGCCTCCTACACCTGCTCCTGCTCCTGCTCCTGCACCAGCCCGGACCGCAGCTGGTGCGACCACCGACAGAGCCTCTTTCTTCTCCAAATGGAAGATGCCTCAGTCTCGGAATGCAGTTCTAGCGACGATTGAGGAAATGCAAAAGGCGCTCAAAAATCGACCAGCAGAATTGTCGTCGGATTACCCATTGACATTGTGGCCAGTCAAGGTTCGCGATTTTTCGGAAAAGAACTTCATCCCGGCGATCAAGCTGCCTGAGAACGGTTGGGCTGCTCAGGCATTTGAACAGATGAAGCATCAGACATATGGACGTCCCTTCTATGCCGTATTCGGGAAAGGAAATGTTTATCATGTCAGTAATTATGGGACCACCAAGATTGATGGCGCACTTAGCGACAACATCAAAAACGAAATTTCAGTTTCCAAGCCAACCGTAACAGTGCCCAACTACGCCAGATATAAATCCGGGCTTTCATGGATGGAAAGATTCAAATTACCTTCAGACTTCAGGGCGCGTTACTCGCCAGCCGTGGTAGCGAACGGCTTCGGCCAACGAATTGCTGGAATTGGTGCTCGAGCCAAATCCGGGCTTTCTCAATTGGGAAGTCTAGGTGGCTCTAGTCGACAATGGTTAGGCAAAGCTACTGAAAATTTCAGGTTCTTCCCTAGGCCTTTGTGATGCACCATTCTTGCGGCTCCCTCTCATTTCTGTGTAGTGCCAGTTGTTCCATTGTTCCAAATCAAATTATTGTGTTTGAACAAAAGAAGTCAGAGTGATATCAGGAACATCAGTATTATAGAAAAAGAGAGAAGTCGGCCAACAAAATTGTGCCATACGACGGGTGCGATCCCAACGGGTTTTACCCCGGTAGAAGATCGGTCTGGGCAAGATCATACCACCTTGAACCCATCAGATTGCCCTAGAAACCGGCGTAGCACGTAGCTTTAACGAACCCCTGCATCTTCTAAACCCAAGTGCGCATCTTTAACATTGGTCCACTTCGGGAGACCTAGGAAAAGGATTATTTGTACCGAGCTTATCCCTTTTACGGAAACCCGCGCTTCACCGCTACCTAAGCAACGGAAGAACGGGCATATGTATCAGAAGAGTGTGAGCAGATGGCTATGCAAAAGATGAAGGAGTTTGAAAGCAGAATGATTGAATTTTCATCATCTTACGAGGTGGTCTGCCAAGACGAGGCATCCCAAAGTTGGATGACATGAAGCAAGGTTTCCAAGGTTTCAGCTGCAGAGAGCTAAGCGAATAGTTGAATGGTCCACCGAGCGGCTTCAATTTCATTAGGAACAGCAGTTGGCAGGTTAGGAGGCACATTAAATCCCCTCCTACACCAGGTTTATGCCATCGCGTATCAATACCGGCCTTACACCCAAATATGACCATTTTCAGGGTCCCACCGAACTTTGCGATAGCCAAAGCAGCTGCACGAGGCTAAGCGCGAGCACGATCAAATTTCGGGCATGTCGGAGGGAAATCCCAAGTTACTGCAGAGGAGGAGAAAGGTGTAACTAGTGCATCAGGTTCTCCGCCGCGGTTAGAATTGCTTCCCCCCTCTCCCCCTCTCCTACAACATAGACTCTCCCTTTTGTCTTGACGTCACTTTCTTCACACTATACTCCTTTGTTGCAAATCTCGAGCCGTCGCTCTATCACTTTTGAGCTGCAGTGCTGCAGAGATTCATTCCATTGCTCTTATTGATCTGGCTGGGTATCTATAGGTCTTTATCAGCTTTTGAGTACATTCATGAACTCTTGGCGGGTGCATCTTGTGGTGGAGGATAGAAAACCATGTTGGCCGACCTAACCAAGTCGACATCGTTACTGGCGCCTGAAATAGGATTCATCCATTGTGCATAAGTCAACCATCTGCCCTTCTTGTCCGTCTCTTCTACGTCTTGTTCTCGCTCTCCTTCCGACAATCCCCGACTCTGCCTACCTTTGATCTTCTTCTTACCCCTACCTACCCCTTTACCTCCTTCTGCACCGTTCGCCGCTTGCTTCTCGCGCTTCAACATTTCCCTAACACTTATGTCACATGCTAATCCAACACCTGCCTTGATCGGAATCATACTAGCATCCTCCAAACGCTGCTCCTCATCTTGAGGCCAAATCCTCAACTCGACATCCGCCGGCGCCAAAGGCCGTAGTTCGTTTCTTAACCTCCTTCGCATGCCTACCGCGTTCCCAAGCCCTCCAGTGAGAATGATGTTCCCCCACATCATATCCGCCGCGCTCTGCGAGTAAGTCGCACCGACCGAGGCGATACTGTCTTGAATCAACTCCGGCAGTGCTTTTTGGTCGAGACCAAGCGAGAGTGGGTTGAAGAGATGTTCCAAGATCGAAAACCGTTCCGAGCCGAGATGAAGGTGTTGTTCGTCTTGTTTCTCTTCTTCCTCTTCTTCCGAGTCGGTTTGAGAAGATGACCTCGATTGTTGTGTGGATGTGCTGGATGAGGATGCGATGAAAGATGAATCCCAGTCCAGGATCGAGTCGTGAATTCTTTGACGTTTACGAGAGCCTTGTGACTCTGCACTGGCAAAAGTGGATTGATACGGTGGAGGATTGGGACCAGAAGCGATATAGCCATATCTCGCTCGGTCTCTCGCCTCCGGTCCCCCCTTGGTGGTTGCACCACCTCCGTAGTCCGGCAGACTCCACGTCACTGTGACACTCTTATCTTCTTTAGCCTCACCGACCCCGCTCCTGCTCTTTCTCTTCTTTCCATACTTTTCCAAGAGCAGCAAATCTTCGTACGTCCACTCTGCAGCCTCCTTACCCATAATCATCTCCGCCTCTGCCGTCATCCTCTCGTCACTCCCATACACCCTCCTTCCAACTTCTGCAGCAACGAAAGATGTTTTCGCAAAAATATGAGTCATGAGCCAGCTTTCATCCATCATGTCGAGCTGTTGAAACGACAGCCTTTCTTTGAGAAGGTTGATGAGCATCTTTCCGCCCAACTCAAGCCGGCGGATGGAAGGATAGTGAAGATTTCCGTGGATGAGGGGGATAGCGTGGCATGCGGAGTAGCTCAAATCCAGGATCAGCATGCATTGTGGCCGAGGAATGGTAATGAGGCGAGGGACGTTGGAAATCGCCGAATCGATGCTGTTGGTATTGGTCGTGGGCTGTCGAGGTGTGCGGACACGTCTTGCGCGAATTGTGTCCTTGTCTTCGGACCTAGTATCATGCGCTGCTGCTGTTGCTGTTTGATCTCTCTCTTCGTCTACGTCGATGGGGTCTGATTGTGAGTTTGCGGCGATTGCTGATGATGCTGAAAATTCTGAACGATGAATATCTGTTCCCAATCCGACTAATTGGGCAGGGGTGGTCCTCCATATAGCCGACGCACCGTATTGTTCATAAAGCAGCAGATCGATAGCCTGTTGAGCCGGTTCGAGATTGCAATATGATTCGGTGATAATTACTGCTTTCCCAGAAAGTAATTTGCGCCCTTTCGCCTTGTCTCGCCCGACCACCTTGGCTAGATGATTGGTCAGCACGTGATCCCATATCGTCTTTTGGGCAGCCCAATCAACAACGATGCCACTTTGGTGAGGAAGCCGTAGATGAAGCGCTGCATAATCGTCCAAGAGGGTATGAATATGACTCGAAACGAACACCGAGGATTTAGTGCCCGCTGAAGGTGCTGTGAAGGATGCTTCCGAGGCAGAGAGGGATGGAACGATGTGTGGTGAACGTGTGCGAGCTATGGCGTTTGGGAAGGTGTCTATTTGCACTGCGTTTGCCAAGATGGAGGGATCGATAAGCGGTGATGAAGCGAATGGGGAAGAAGAGAGGTTATAGAAATTGGATGAGAGATAGGGATATGGTACGGAAGCAATTCGTATATTGTGTGCGCCATTGTCGATGACTACGATGTGGTCGACATTGGAGAATGGATCGGTGGACGCTCCGGGTGTGACTGCCTCCATGCTAGAAGCTGTTGGGGTCGGCATGGTGAAGGTAGCATCCGTCCACCCGCTTCCAGTTTAAATGTGACAAGCCAATCGCTTCGTATCTTTCACCTTGCGTAACGTAAAGAAAGAATGATCGAGAGTGGACAAGAAAGAAGAGAGAACAAGAACGAAATTGGTCTCAGTCTGTGTCCCCGACATCCTGGTTGGACCCTGAAGCCCAAATTCTCCACTTTCTGTTGTTGGCTGTGGGCATTTTTTCCTCTAATACATGTTAACACCTTTGATCGAACAGTTTCGGATAAAAAGGGATCGACCGCTGAGCTGATCTTGAAGCCGAATTCCGTGAAAGCCCTCCGCCTCCTCCACCTCTTCCAAAATCACTGACGTCGACATTGCTTTCTTTTTGACACATCTTGTAGCTTTGCAAAGCACACTAACATTCACTACTTGTGTCATTATCATCGTCATTACTCATCCTTGAACAAGAGATTTCTTTCGTCACGAGACCCTTCTTTTCACCATTCGATACTGCACATTTTAACCTTACCAAAGCAACCAAAGCCGCATTCCGACCTTCATACATTAATTCGAACGTCTCGATCAATCCTTTTCCCGTTTCTTGACATTGATTCTCCAACACCATCCTAAGCAAACAAGCAAAGAGAACAATATGTCGTTTGGTCGACCTCCAACTTTCTCCGACTTCAAAGTTTCGCCTCCGGAAAGGGGTTCATTTCCTCTTGATCATGAAGGTGGGTTTATTTATCTCTTGCGCTCCCAACTTTTCGCGCATTGGTCTGTTAACAAAACTCATACTCGTTACACTAACTCTTGGTTCTTTTCCAAACCGCATGATAATGCATCAGGAGAATGCAAATCGGTGATGCAGGAATACATGAACTGTATCAAATACAACAAGAATGACAATGGCAAATGTCGACATCTTTCCAAAGCGTATTTACAATGTCGAATGGACAAGTAAGTAGCAACACATACACATACATATATTCATCTTTCACCATCTGTTTTGGTTTCTGCAATTCTCTGTTTCATTTGGAGAAACAACACTTTTACTCACCCATTGCTTTTTTGATTTGATGCTGCAAAAATAAAATAAAAAAAAATAAAAATTAGAGGGTTGATGGATCAGGATGATATGGACAATCTTGGATTTAAGAACGTTGGAACCTCTTCTGTGGAACCGAATCCTAATCCATCTTGTACCACCAATGCTGCAGCCGATCGAGTCATTTCTCAAGGTGGTAGAGCACATAGTGGATCTACGCCTAGTTATGCTGGTGATACACATGGAGCAGAGGGAAATGTAACAAGCGCCAAAGCAGGATCGGGATCACCTGCCGATGAAACCAATCGAGGTTCAGGTGCAGGTCGAGGCAATTCTAAAGGTTATGTCAGTAGACAAGCAGGTAGTTATGCAGGTGATAGTCATGGTAGAAGTGGTAATGGTCGTCTTGTATAAATTCTTGAACAGATTCAATAACAGATAGAAGTGGAAGCATTCAATTTAAGGTGTAGTTGAGGAATGTAGAGTGGAATGATAATTGTGTGTTGTCAATTGAGAGTGGGGTGAATTTGATTGATTGGTTGAAAATTGAACGCTACTATACTTGAATTAATAAAGAAATAAATCAAATATTCACATCTACAACCACCCATCTATCTCATTACAGCATATACCACTGGATCTTCTCTTGGCACTCTAACAACGACCATTCATGAACGCTCACACATATACACACATTTGGATTCTATTCACATCAAATCACACGCAGAACAAGAAAAAAAAAGGTCTATAATCTATGATCGAAATTTTCGCCCAACCCCTAACCTCCCCCCCAAAATAAAAACAAAAACAAAAAACACGAAAAGCCATCGTCGGTTACGAATACTTTTGCAAAAACTCAGTATGGAATTTTCCATACCTCTGAATGAACTCATCTGTCTCCTTCGCCAACACTGTAGTCCTAAAGAAGCAAGCACCCGTATCCTTTTCCGGCATCTTTCCAAACCCACTTCCAGGTACAACACAAATTCCTGTGTGATCCAACATTTCGAGACAGTAAAACTCGTCAACCTTCTTTCCTTTTTGCTTTGCCGCTTCATGCGCCTTTTTGGGCAAGGTAACACGAGGGAACAAGTAAAGCGCACCCTGAGCAGGTTCCACCTCTACACCTGGAAGTTGTGCGAATTTTGTCGCCATGTTCTCCGAACGTTGAAGCAAAGTTGCATGGATGGCTTCAGTCTCGTGCTTATACAGCTCGTACGAAGGCGAACCAGGAGTTGGCGGCTTGACGAGCATATCAACTCCAATCTGACCTTGGAGAGACGGACACAGAGAGATGGAGGCAAGTTTGTAAATCTCAGCCTCAACCTCGGGATCCATGTTGGTAAGTTCAAAGTATCCACCCCTTCGACCACATTCTCCAGAAACGCCCTTGCTGATCGAATGGAAACTGACCAACTCTACACTGTTGGCAATCCGCCTCTCCTCGACATTGTTGGCATTGGAAAAGTCCATGAGCACCTTCTTGAAAGAGTGGAAGGGACGTGTTTCCGGCTGATAGATGTTGGCTTGGTACACTTCGTCTGCGAGCAAAACGACGCGTTTGCTGTATGCCATTCGCATGAGATCCTGAATGTTTTGGTAGGAAAGACATTGGCCGGTGGGATTGCCAGGGTTAATCACTGCACACGCACGAACGTCGACGCCGTTAGCACGTGCTTCATCGATGGATTTGGACATGGCGTTGACGTCGAGCGACCAATCGTCAAACGGGTTGAGGTCGTACTTGACGGGCTGAGCGTTGTAGAGGGCGAGTGCGGCCGAGTAAAGCGGGTACTGAGGGATGGGGATCATGACTCCGGTTTGTGGACCCGCGATGATGACTTGGAGCAAAAGTTGAACTCCGCCTGATGCACCTGTGGTTAGGTAAATCAGTTCGGGATCGGAAGGATAGCCATCGCGAGATTGGATGAATTCGGCAACGTGCTTTCGAACGATGGTTGCGCCTTTCGAGTGAGAGTAGGCACCAACACTGCCGACATCCTCCAAGAGCAACTTTGCTCTTTCCAGCGTATCCTTGGGGAAGGTTTTTTCGATACCAGGCTGGTTCATGAGTTCAGGGTACTCTGTGAGTGCAGCGACTTGACGCCAGAAAGTGAGCGGCTTTTGGGCAAGATAAGGCTGTTGTTGCGGGTTACCAATGTTGGCGGTGACGACAGAAGAGAAGGGAAGCGACTGGTCACCATCAGCGATCTGTGCAGCGTACTTGTTGGCGCGATTCGAAATCTCTCCGCGAACGGCATATTCGGCTTCAAGAACGTGAGGATTGATGGTGTTTGTGGTCAACACGGGTTTGTAGGCCGAGTGAGATTTGGACGAGGAAGCGAAACCACGAGAAGACGAGGCTTGGGTGGTGTAAGAGGAACCATAGGCCGAGTCGGCGGGGTTAAGAGTAGAGGACGAACGAGACGAGACCGAGGATTGGGAAAGGGAACGATCCCTGACTTGAGAGGTGGAGGGGGTCATACTTGAGAGTGAGGACAATGCTCGACGGGACGACAACGAAGAGATGGGAGTGGTGGTGTAGAGGCAAGCCGGGATGAACGATGACGAGGGTGAGACTACACGGGAAAGGGCGAAGCGAAGGAGGATCATAATGGACGTGTTTTCGCTAGGTCTAGTGTACTACGGAACAGATGCGGGGAGGAAAGGGGATGACGAGCGGGCGTGAGGAGAACAGAGTGGGATCGCAGTGACTCTAACGGGCTGGGATGAACGGGTGAAAGCCGGAGTCAGAGCTCGAAAGCTGTGCGAGATGTGAGGTGGCTGAGCTGAGGGAGAAGGGAGAAGGGAGAAGGATCGGGGAGAGAATTAGCTCTAATGTCAAGACACCGGAAGCTGGGAGAGGCCGATTTTTTGACAGTCTGAAAGCCAAAGTGTATCAAAGTGTACCAAAGTGTACCGAGATAGGAGCAATAGAGAAGAGGATAACAAGATCATGAACCCAAAACTGGTGGACGGGCAGGATCGGAGAAAAGCCCGAGTCACTGAAAAGGAAATAGGTGACGACACACTTGGGAAAAGCAATCAACCGCATTCAAGTCGGCCACAAATATACTGTACCTTCTCTACATTATTCTGCTTGCTATTTAAAACACACTCAAAATCAAGTCGAAATTTTTACAATATCACCCAAAACAGTGTCGGACCGACCGTTAATTATGGTATCTTTGCTTCACTTCTTTGCTTGTAACGAGTCACCAAAATTACACATACAATATGAACATGTGACGCGCCTCTGTAGTGGATGCGCTAGTCGATGCGGAACAGACGGCTTCAAATTCAACTCAACATGTTCCAAATTCCGCTCTTCTTTTTCTGCCACAAGGCATAAATCTAATTGCTTGTTTTTTTTGATCAAAATGTCCATTAGACAGATCTCACAACGATAGACGATTTCTACACTGAAAACTAATCCTCTCTACATGACAACTTTTCAAACAGTAATTTATAATACATTTAGATGGTAACGACATCTTGTAATCTCAGCACCGTGTTCACACCTACAAAGGGAGCATGTAAGAAATCGAGATCGATCATTATTGCCAAGTAATGCACGTTTCAAGGTATGATCAAGTAGCGTAAACAGACAACCTTGTTGAAATTTTCAGAACGAATCTCGAGAAACAGCAGGTAATCGTACTGCACACTAAATTCACACTATCATCATGATGACCTTGTAAACACGACTACACTCTCTCTCTTGCAGTAAGCTTAATCTACACAAATCCTAAGACGGCATGATGCGCGGTAGACTAGTAAGCATACGAAGCGCGCCAACGCTTCCTTGAGCCACCCATCCCATCCAACTCGTCAGCATGACCTCGCTCCAACTCGTCACACAACCTTTTGCGCTGACTCTGTGATTTCACCACACGGTAACTCTCCAATCCGCACTTTTCCTCATAAGCTAGACCCTCGCTCCCTTGAAGTCCACAAAGACGGCCGCGGCTGTTATCATGCTCATCGTTTTGTTCGTTTTCTTCTTTTTCTTCTTCTTCTTCTTCTTCTTCGTCGTCGCTCCAGTTGGTCTGGTTCAACCGAGCCAGCAATGCATTCCTTGCTGCTTGTCGATCCTCTGCCCATGCGAGCCTTTCATCGCTTCCCACCCCTTGTGTGGTTTTGCCCGAGTGGTATGTTACGCTTTGCAATCTTGCTGAGCTAGATGGTGCTGTAACCTCTCGTCGGTTTGCGTGACGGTCTTGAGTTGCGACAGCCTCCTCTTCATACACATGCCCTTCATCTTGGTACCTTTCTGCATCAACCTCATTTGTACCAGGGTGAAAAGAAGCAGCCACCCTGGGTGCTGTCATCTCTTGCTTTCGCTGAGCCGCCAGTTGGGCCGCAAATAGACCACCACCGGCACGCGGGGCATAGCTCTCCTCCTCATAGCTGCTGCTACTCGTCGGGCCTCGGAAAGCGTCATCATTCATGTCGGCCCGCGGCAGGTATGCTTTACTGGCATTGCTGCGTCCACTCGTGCTGGCTTCAAAACTCGACCGCATCGGAGCATTGTAGCCAGTCGATTGGTTGGTTTTGCTCAAAGATGCGGCAGAAGAGCTCGAGGCGGTCGGAGGGAAGAGCAGCTTGGGCTCAAATCTAGGAGGTCGGTTAGCATTGCGATCAGGGTTCAACTCGTTGGTTCTTGCGCGATGGTCGTCCTCCGAGTCGTCATCCTCCGAATCATGCTCTGGATCAGCGTACGTCACGCGCTGACCGCGAAACACGTATGCGATCTTGCCACGCTCTTTACCGGGCATCTGCTTGGCTCGGCGATACGCCAAGTGTCCATTAGGTCCCTGAAAACCATTGTCAGCCGGTCCGCCTGCAAGGAATGGGTTCTTGGGTGTATCACGGATGGGCATGACCGACGTGACGGCTTCATTCTCGACTCTGACTCGTGTGGAGAAAGGTCGAGCCGATCGATAGGTGACAGCGCGTGGGCGAGGGGGCGGTGTAGTTGCGTCCGGGTAATGAGAAAAGTCGTGGCTATCGTCGTCTTCGTGTACAGAGCCCTCCGCATCTTGGTCGCTATCCAATTCATCATAGTATGGACGAGAATGGTGGGAGTTAGCTGTAGGAGCGGCAGAGGCTTTGGACGAGGAGGACGCAGCTGCGGGATTCTTGCGGTCTAGGAAAGGGTTGTGCTCGTCATCCGACTCGAATCCGACACTTTGGTTGAGCGTGTTGAAACGAATGCTAGTGCGCTCAGCGAAGCCTTGTCCAGATTCAGAATTGGATGAGATGGATGTGGATGGATGCGATACATGCACGTCGACCGGTGCGGCTACGACGACTGTGGTAGATGACGAGGTTGTTGCATCAAAGTGATCGGATTCGGAGCTGTTTTTGTGATGGCCGTCGTGGTCATCATCGTGACGCACGTCTTTGCTCATAGGAGGAGTGAGAGGCCGAGCAGCATGGTGCGCATCCGAGTGGTTGGTGTCATGCTTCTTGGCAGGACTTTGGATGGTGTGGTGTCGATGCTCAAAGTGAGGCTGTTCAGCTTCGAGAGTGTTGAGATCAGGCTGACCAAAGACGTCGGCGGCGTTGACAGCTTTGCGTATGTTTTGCATACGTGGTTGATCCGACTTGTAGGTCCTGCCGGACAAAGGAGGTGAGATAAGGCCCTGGTGAATTGGCATGATGAGCAAGGTGGTTTTGAGCAAGTAAAGAATGAAGAGAGGCTATAGAGAAGCGTTGACGGATAAGAGGCGTGAAACAAATGTTTAGCTGAAGCCGCAGCGCCAGTAACTTGGCTTGCTGTATGATCGATCAGATGGTCATGAAGTGAGCGACGGAAAACTGCGGGTAGAAAAAGAGAGGAGAGAGAGAGAGGAGAGAGAGAGAGGAGAGAGAGAGAGGAGAGAGAGAGAGGAGAGAGAGAGAGAGAAGACAAGGACAGGTATCAAAAGATGTATGTTTTTGAGAGGACGTGTGTTGAAAAGACGAGACGAGATCGATGATGGCTGTAACGTGTTCGAAAGTTGGATGCGAGCCTGAATGCAAAGTTTGGTATGGCTGATGGAGATGCTGAGTGGTTGAGACTGTATTGACGGATTTTAGTGCGATTTTTGCGAGCGATATTGAGATGGAGCAAAAGAGCTGGAGCAAAAGAGCTGGAGTGGGGTATGATATAGAGAAAGCAAATGGAAGAAGAAGGACGAGATGATCGAGCGGATTGATCAAGGTGCGACGATGCCCAAGGATGTAAATGGAAGAGAGGCGATGGAATGCGACAAAAAGTAAAGTCAAGGATGACGGACAAAGCTCGCCAATTACTAGGTTAAAAGATCAGAGAGTATGGATGAGGTGTGTGGCAGCAGGCTATGCATCCAGGATCCTAAGACAAAAAGTTCAAGATGCGAAAAGGGATTTTCTTCACGTCCTCGAGTAATCGTGAATGTATGTATTATTTACCGTAAAGTACAGAATTTAGAGCATTGCTTCCACACCGAAATGCTGAGCTCAATTAACTTACGCCGTCTTTGCTCCTTGTCGGGTAGAGAGGCTCAAGTAGGATCGAGCGATGCTTACTTGCACTCAACGCGACGTGCATAGCCAAACTTGAAATTTCAAAAACAAAACAAAACAAAAAGAGAAACAAGTAAGTTACTTGTGATGGGGATTACTTGTAATGGACATTACTTGTAATGGAGATTACTTGTAATGGAGATTACTTGTAATGGATGTGATGACTATGAGGCGTGTGCGAGACCGGATGAGATGCGAAATTGTGTGACACAGACAGTCACAGAGTGGGGTGGGTGGAATCTCATCAAACGCGCCTCTCACTCGTTTAAAGCGCCGTCTCTTCTCTATCGTCACACTCATATTCTGGTCTGCTTTTCGCGTAAATGACCGTGTCGACGCGTTAGACTTTGTATGGAATACGCGTCGCGTAGATGACTACAGTAATCGAGATTCGATTCAACATGACTCGCTCCCGATTGATTACAATCGGGATGGCTTCCCCAACCGAACTCAGCTGAAGCAAACTACACGAGGACTGTACCACACCAACGGAAATGTGGGTGGAATTGTCGGAAATCGCTCATCAGTTTCACAATTCTGACATGGAATGAGCACCTTTGCATGCACACACGCTTCATGCGCCTCCAGAAGCAATCAAATTAGAAAACAACCTTGGACCACATTTACTGTATATTATTTACTGGTATCGTAAGTTAGGCCGCACTCAGAGGCCGCACTCAGATCCTCATCTCATGCAAGCTTCCTTCGCATCTGTGTACAGTAAACGAACCCTTTTTCTCGGCCATCTCCTTGTTGGCTCGCCAATTCCCGTGTTCGCTTCTTATCAGTCCTGATACCGCAAACACACACACACACATTTTTGCACCACCATATCCCTCTTCAACCTTTACTCCGCCACCGCCATGGCTTCCGCATCCTCCTTTGCAGCGCTCAAAGCGTACAGGGATGCTCGACGCAATCCTTTCGCTGCACCAACTGCCGCAGGCTCTGATGACTTACTAGCCCCTTCAACCTCGACCAGTGCTGGCGATATGGGCCCTCCCCCACCACCGACTGCTCAAGCACAACCCCGTGCTCTTCCGATCCCTTTGAGCCGATCGACAACCTCGAATCTATCCACAATGGCCTCCCCTAAAATTCCTAGTGGTATTGGTCAACAAAGACCATCGGTCGACTACCAACCCCAAGCCTCCAACCACAGGCCTCAAGCTGGCGCTGCTGGCAGTCGCGTGAGATTGCCAGACATTCAAGATCTCGAGCTCCGCTTCGACGCCTACTCCAACGAGCGGGCCCTCTTCTACGCACCTCTTCCCAAAAACGGCCCCAAACCAGCCGACTTTTCCACGTCCACCTCCTCTTCCTCCGCATTCTCACCCACAGGTGCACCCGCAGGTGCTCAAGCCTCACGCTCCCTCTCCGGATCCATGTCGTACTCCTACTCCCAGCTCTTGTCCAGCTCCTACTCGGCTCCAGGCGGATGGGCAGCCGCTGGCATCTCAGCCTGCCGACCAGGTGACGTCCTCCTTCGTGTTCGTCCCGAGGTAGCCGTACTCTCCACTGCTCTGCTCGAACAGCGTTGCTCGGCATGCTACTCTCCACCAGCCACACAGCCTGTTGGCACCAAGTTGCAAAGGTGCTCTGCCTGCAAGGTCGTGCGCTACTGCTCTGCCGGCTGTCAAAAGCGCGACTGGCCAGCACACCGCGACGAATGCAAGGCGCTCAAAGCCATGCAAAAGCTGAACACATACACGTCAGCGCTCCGAGATCAACGACGACTCGATCAACGTCTTGCCGGCCGTTTCGCTCAACGCCAACGCGGAGGCAGCAGCGCTCCATTCAGTATCGGCTCGTTCCAAGACAATGACGAGGTGGTAGCTGCCGCTGCTGTGGCCGGTCAGCTTGAACAAGAGGGCAGTGACGAGGAGGACGCCGGTGAAAATGAACATGTGCATGGTAACAATCATGTCAAGAAAGACACAACCACCAAACAGAATCGCATTCGCTTGCCGAGCTCGATGATGCGTGCGCTCGCGCGATGGATCTGGGCCCGCAGCCGAGTTGCCGGTGGCAGCAAGGACAAAGCTAGAGGCCAAGGCGGTGACCTTCTCGAATTTTGCTCACATCGAGAACGATTTGCTCCAGAACAGCTACAACAACAAGCACAGCTTGCGCTCCATCTTGCCCAATATCTTACCGCAGCGGCACGCGCAACTGCCACATTCGGACCTGTGTCAAGCGGCGAGGACAACCTGGACGAAATGCTGCAGCCAGAATCCACCTTCTCGCAGGGCGATGCATTGCGAGCGCTAGGCATCGACTCGGCGACGGAACTGCTCGATCTGGTTTGCCAATTCTCTTGCAACTGTTTCACACTGACCGATAGCGATCTCAATCCGCTAGGTGTGTGCATGCACCCGAGCATGGCCATGATCAACCACGCGTGCACGCCCAACGTGGCCGTCGTCTTCCCCTTTGGTGGCGCTGCCAAACACGGTCAGCAAAAGTGGAACGACGGTGAAGACAAGATCATGCAGCTGGTGGCGTTGCGTGCGATCGAGCCGGGCGAAGAGCTTCTGATAACGTACGTCGACGTTGCTGAAACGTACCAAGAGCGAAGGAGCTACCTGAAGAAGCGATATTGCTTTGACTGCAGATGCGATCTTTGTCGCAAGAGCTACGCCAAGCTCGCACCTGCCACCGCACCGTCGTTGGCGTCGTCGGCTTCTTCGTCGTCCCAGGGATTCGGAATACGTTCACCGCAGACCAGCAGCTGGATCGACCCACGATGTGCTGTGTGGTGTCCGCTTCGCTGTGGTGGTTGGATCGATGGGTCCGCCTTGGAGTCGCAAGGCGATGCTGGAGCAGACTCGTCTGATGCATCACAGCCCGGCGTTGCCAAGTGCAACAAGTGCCAATCGGTGTCTAGAGTGAGCTCTTCGGACGTTGCGGAGGATACGCAGCAGGCTAAAGATGCTCTCAAACAAGCTTCTCGGCTCCTGGAGCAGGGCGATGCGGAGGCAGCTTGGACTCGATGCGCCTCGGTGTTGCCTGTGTTGGTGGAGCGGTACCCGCCTTCGTGGCAGACACTGTTCCAGTTGCTACGCTTGGCGACGACATGCTTGATCGAGGTGGGCTCGTTTCTCTTGTCTCTGGAACCAAGCGAGGCATCCAACGACGAGGTAGCGGTGTACTGCTTTGACGAAGCAGTGAGAATGCAGATGATGGTAGTTGCAGGTACACAAGCCTCGAGTGCACCTATCTATCCCAAGGGGCATCCCGCCAGAGCCATCGCCATTGCAACTCTGGCCAAGCTCACTCTTGCACAATTTGACCACGCACAACGTCTCGGCGAGCGTGCAAGTGCGGGCACATGGCAGGAAAGAACGATGCAGTGTAGCGCTGAGACGAGCGCGCCGGTTTTACGTGCTGCGGTGGAGCAAATGGCAGCGCAAGGAGGCAAAACACTGTCGATCCTCAAGGACGCGCCAAGCGTGCCCGAAGAGATGCGAATTGAGCTGATCAAACAGTTGCTCACGCAATCGATTGAGGAGTTGGACATTGGATTTGGCAGATCGAATCAGGGTGGCCGTACAGGTCGTGAGATGCGCACGGCTCTGAATGAGATAGAACAAGAGATTGCGCTGTTGGCCCAACAGACACGATCTCTGTCAGTGTCTGAGTGATTTCGCTGGATGGAGGGCATCTTGAGCTAGATGGTTTTTTTTTTTTTTGCTAATTTAACAACTGTACTGAACTTTTATTAATAGTGTATTTGTATGTGTGTTAGTAAAGTGTCATGGTGGACGCGTCTGTGCTTAACGCGTCTGTTTGGTGAGTGCATGACATGAGCAGGCTGAATGAGCGAGTAAGTTTAGTGAGACTTTGAGTGTGGGTGAGGCAACGCGTTTGAGCAAAATCAACACTTTTTCACACGCAGCTGAGCTTTTCTTGGTCTTAATTTTCTCAATCGAGCCTGTCTGCCTGTCTGCCTGTCTGCCTGTCTGCCTGTCTGCCTGTCTGCCTGTCTGCCAGTCTTGTCTGTCTGTCTAACTTAGACTGTAACTCTTAGGCACTCTATCTGCACCTCCATCAACCACCGACGCGCTTCAGCGCAGTCACTCGACTTGGGCTTTATTCGCTACTCCACCCTCCTCATCTACACCCTCCTCATCTACATCCTCATCACCTAGTCAGCCTGCTTACTAGTGTAACGATACCGTCTTCTAGAAGGATCCTCACGCTCCAGACAGAACCATCATACCACCCTTTTGCACACGACTAGGGGTATTTTTTCCACCGAATCGGACAACTTTTCTATAATCCAACCTGAACGCGTTGGTGATTCTTAACCCTTCGCAGAGGTAGTCTGGCAGCACTTCGTCTCGAGCTGCTTTGACGTAGCTCTCAGCAACTATCAATCTACGTCTGAAAACGCCATGACGACCACAGTCAGCTCAACAGCGGGCTCCTCTTCCCGCGCATTGACAACGCGTAGAGCAACTCTCGCTCGACTCTCGCTCAAAGGCAAGCTTTACCAAAAGGGTTCTTCAACAGATGCACTTCTCAAGCGTGTGCGACAAGTTCGCACAGAGCTCAGCGAGATGGATCAGGACGCGGTCGATGTCAACTCACTCAAAGACATCTGTAAGGAGCTTGTCACTCCGGCCCTCATGCTTCACAAAGACAAAGCTGTCAAAGCCAATGTCGCCTGCTGTCTAGCCGACATGCTCCGACTCTTCGCTCCTAATGCGCCCTTCACACCAGCAGAACTGCGCGATATCTTTCAATTCTTCCTTCACCAACTCACCATGCCCCAAGCAGGACTCTCCAAGCCAAATGGACCACAACACGCAGAATACTTTTACTTGCTCGAAAGCTTAAGTAACGTCAAATCGGTCGTGCTCGTTTGCGATCTGGCCAATGTCGATGACATGATGACGGATTACTTCAAGGGATTCCTGGATCTTGTACGTCCGGACATGTCCAAGAATGTCGAAATCTGCATGGCCGACGTACTCGTTCAGCTTATAGACGAATGCGTCACGCTTCCCTCCGACGTGCTCGACTTGCTCCTTGCCAACTTCACCGCCAAAGGCATCAAGCACAACCCTTCAGCACACCGACTTGCCGTAGAGGTCTGCTCCAACACCAAGGATCGCCTCCAGAAGAACGTCGCACAGTACTTCAACGAGGTCATCCTCTCAGCAACTTCGGAGGACGATCCGGACGAGCGTCTCGAAAGCTTGCAAAATGCGCATTCGCTCATCGTTCAGATCAACCGCGTCGTGCCATCACTCTTGCTCAACGTCATTCCTCAGCTGGAAGAAGAGCTTAGGGCGGAGGATGTGCAGCTCCGCATGCTTGCCACCAAAGTATTGGGTCAGATGTTTGCGGAGAAGCCTTCATCCACGGCTGCCGAGAGCAGCAATCTCGCGCGCAGATACATTGGCACCTGGCGAGCCTGGCTCGGGAGAGCCAATGACAAGTCTTCCAGCCTTCGTGTCGTCTGGGCTGAATGCATCAAGCCCATCCTCGTCCACCACCCTGAACTGCGAAACGATCTGACGCCCGTTCTGCAGAGCAAGCTCATGGAGCCAGATGAGCGTGTACGAGCTGCCACCGCCAAGATGCTCGGCTCGCTCGACTACGAAACCGCGCTCCACCACGTGGACAAGTCGGTGCTGCTCACGCTCGCAGACCGATGCAAGGACAAAAAGACGCTCGTGCGCAAGGAATCGCTCGAGGCGGTGGGAAAACTCTTCGACATGGCTTATTCGGAGATCGACAACAACGATCCCGCAGCTATTCAACAGTTTGCATGGATCCCACAGGAAATTTTCAAGTGTCTTTACGCCGGACAGATTGATTTGCAGGTGTTGGTCGCTGCCACCGTGGAGAAGTACATTCTCCCCATTGCTTCCAACCTCGATGAAGATGAAGCAGCATGGACCCATCGCCTTTTGCTGGTGATCAAGTACCTCGAGCCTGAAGCAACAAAAGCAATGCTTCGTCTAAGCAACCTCATCTTTGTGCGTCCGGCCCTGCCAGACCACTTTCTGGACTGCTGCGAACAGTACAACGGCGGCGACGTCGCTGCCGGCAAGGACCCGAATGTAGTCAAGACGGCAATGGCTGATCGCATCCGACGCTGCGCAGCCATGTTCCCAGAGCGTGAACGCGCCAAAACAGATCTTCATGCCTTTGCCAAGCTCAACGATACACGCATCTACAAACTCATGCGAACCTGCTTTGACCCCCAGACGGACCTCAAAACCGCGGTGAAGAGCAGAAACGATGCTCTGCGTCGAGTCGAAAATGCCCAGGCGAGCATTCTCGATACGATGACTGTGTTTGTCCGAAGCGCTTCGTACTTCATTCTCAACAGATCATCGGTGCCAACGCTCATTCGAAAGCTTTCTCACCAGCCCTCACGAGGCAAGGCAAGCTCTTCGTCTCAAGCTCAATCCCAAGATGGAAGCGACGCGAGTGACGTCGAGACCCACCGAGCATCAGCAAACGAATTGCTCGAGTTCATCGCCAAACGATGCCCTGCCATGCTCGCTATGCACGTACCTGAGCTGTGCAGAGCCTTGTTCGACGAGTCAAACCCCATCCTCACTCAGACTTGTCTTCAGGCCCTTGCCGCAGTCGCACAATGGAAAACATCCAAAGTGCAGCTCGACAAGAAAGCTGTTGAACGTCTCGCAAAGCTCGTTCTGAAAGGTACACCACTGCAAGCCAAGTTCGCCTCGAAACTTCTCGCAATTGTCGCCACTGGCGGTGCTAGGGGCGGACGCAAAGCTGTTGGCCAAAAGCCCGGTACTCCCGGCACCTCCGTCTCCAGCAGCGTAGCCTTTGGCGTGCTGGAAGAAGTGCTAGACTCTCTTGCTAAACATCTCGCCGCAGCCAAGCCCGAGCGCCAGGTAGCAATCCTCTATAGCTTGGCCCAATTCTTCAAACACTCGCCGGACGCGTCCGAGAACGTATCCAGCACTGTAGTCCGCACCATCCTCTCCGACATTCTGTTGAAACCCTTGCCCGCTTCCAAAGCGAAGGCATACTCCAACGGCGGGGAGGACTGGATCGAAGATGCATCCATTGATCACGAACTCAAGTCTAAGCTTCTGTCCCTCGTTGTGCTCACTCGGCGTTGCGAGGCGTTCGGCGAAACGGATTCTGCTGGGGATATGGCCAAGCCAATCTTCCGACTCTTATGGGCGGTGGTGTCTGCCGGAGAAGCCAAATCGCTATCCACACCTGTTGCGGCTAAATCGAGGATGCGTTTGCAGGCGGCCGTGTGCGTGTTGAAGCTTGCAAGACATCCGAGCTACGATGCATGCATTGGCAGGGAGTATCTGGATCTGGCATTCACTGTTCAAGATGAAAGCTTCAGTGTTCGCTCGAGGATCCTCCACAAACTCTTGACATACCTTCAAGCACGCAGAATCGACTCGAGGTTTTTGGCCATGTCTTTCCTCGCAGCCTACGACCCGGAAGAGGAGAATCGAAACATGGTCCTTCGCTACTGCCAACTCAACAGCCGCTCTCTCCAGCCCGATCAAAGGCTCAAACACTTGGACATCTCGTTGCCGCGTTTGCTCCACCTCTTGGCTCACCATCCCGACTTTTCACGCGAAACCAAAGAAGATCTGGTGCAGTTTGTGAGGTACCTCGAGTTCTTCCTCGACTCGCTCTGCACGCCTTCGAACGCGTCGTTGTTTTACTACCTGGCAACGCGCGTCAAGGGAGTAAGGGACGCAGAAAGCCAAGGTGCCAGCGAAAACCTTTACGCACTGAGCGAATTGGCGCAACTGGTGATCAAGAAGAGGGCGGCGCAACAGGGTTGGACCGTCGAAAGCTATCCAGGCAAAGTGACGCTACCCGGAGACATTTTTAAACCTCTGCCCTCTCGAGAAGTTCAGAGAGAGATTTACGATCGACAGTATCTTCCACAGGATCTGGTGAAACAGTTGTCCGAATTTAAGGTCAAATCCGGTGGTGGTGGTACAAAAAGTAGTGCTGGTTCGGGATCGAAATGGAATGTTAGCATCAGAGGCACTGGTAAGGGTGGAGGTGGTACCAAGAAGAGAAAGGCAGGTGGTGCTGTTGGTAAAAAGGCCACATCGAAGGCTAAGAAGAAACGAAAGCAAGATTCAGATGATGGGGATGATGATGATGACGAGGATGAAATGGATGAGGATGAGGGAGATGAAAGCAGTGATCTCAGCGAAGAAGAACAAAGTGTTCATCAACAACAGCAGCATCAAGTCAAAGATGATGGAAATGAGAGCTCGAATCTCAGCGAAGAAGAGTAGCGTAGCTCTCTCCGAACCTGCACAGCAATTCAGATAATCTGTGGTTGGTAACTAGCGGTGAGGGTCGTGAGTGGAAGTCTCCAAATTGAACAGTGCAGTAAATTTACAGTGCAGTGCAGTACATTAATTGTCTCGGATTGATCCATCGATGAGTATGTTAGTGGTTAGGGTTTTATTTGAAAATTGCATTTATTCCCTTTTTTTCCGTATTCAAGTTTGTGAGGTACGCAATTGATTTAAAAAATGTAGATGGAGCGCATTGCTTAGTGTTACAGGATTGGAGAAGCATTGATGTTGAAGTTTTCTGTCAAAGCTTGGCAAGCTTCCCTTGAGTGTTTGATCGCAATTGAGTTCGAATTGCAGGTTGGGGGAGCAAAGAAGACAGTGCATGATTTTTTATTTATTTTGGTGACATTGATTTTTCGCGGAC
This sequence comes from Melanopsichium pennsylvanicum, assembly GCA_900208305.1. Taxonomy (NCBI): domain Eukaryota; kingdom Fungi; phylum Basidiomycota; class Ustilaginomycetes; order Ustilaginales; genus Melanopsichium; species Melanopsichium pennsylvanicum. Next base: position 390,489 of record OAPG01000009.1, read on the forward strand.
AGTTTAAGCGCGCACTGTAACCACTCAAACAGCTCAACTCGTTCCTCTTATACTGTACAAACACTCTCTGTAGATGACACTTTGATTAGTTCTAAGAAAAACCTCCCTTAAAACACTGAGCATAACAGTCAAATCAACCCCGTACCTATCCATCCTGCATCCAACCAACCGAAAACAAAAAATTCAAGAAGGGTGCAGTCCAAAATCCAAAAAGAGGCGTACAGTATGTACGAATACAGAATAGCTTATTAATTATAATTTGAGCTTTAGCGCATTCCCCAACCGCCTCCTCGACCACCACCACCTCTACCTTGACCTCCTCCCCCACCTCTCAACCTTCCACCTCTTCCCCCACCTCCACCCCAACCATTCCTAAACCCACCACTACCTCTACTCGAACCCTGTTGAGAATGATGATGCATCATCATGCCTCCTGCACCTTGCGATTGCATTTCATCATACTCCCCTACACTTCTTGTATCCCCTCCTCCTCTATACTCTCCACCCGCTCCACTTGCATCTCTACCGTTGTTTGCCGCCTCCGCCGCCGCCGCCGCGGCCGCTGTACCTGCAATCGTCGTGTTTGTCAATCCCAAACTTCTACCTCGGACGATGATGCCTCTGGAATTGTACGCCGCCGATTCCGACGCACACCCTCCCCTGTTATTGCTGTTGTTGTTTTTCTCGTACAGTGATGGGGATGATGATGACGATGGTGTTACCACTGCAGATGCCGGTGACGGTGTAGGATCATCGTACTCCAATCCTCCCGCTGATGTCATTGCTGAGCCTCGACGGTGATGGTGATATGAATAGCCACCAACACCACCTCCACCACTGTGGGAATTATGAGAATCCATCCTACTAGCCAACCCAACCGCACCCCCCAAAGGCGAAGATTCACTTCCAACCATACTGCTGCTCACATTCGAACCGCCACCGGCAGCAGAAGCATTTACTGAAGCATCCCGATGATCATCTCTTCCCCCCCCACCACCACCACCACCAAAGAACCTTGCTCCTACTCCTCCTCCTCTTCCAGACGACCCATACCCACCACCACCGTCGCCCCTCATCGAATATTGGGAATCTCGATGATAATGATGAGAATGCTGATGATGGTGATGATGCAATATCGAAGAAGCTGGAGGATCCCTCCTAACATCTCTGACCCATCCACCGCCACCTCCACCTCCACCTCTCACTGCATCCCTTTCTGCCGATGATTGTTGTGGTGGTTCACCGCGGGAACGCTCAGCCCAACCCGTATCTCTCCCGACAGCAGCATGATTGCCACTACTACTGCCATCTCTTCCATACCCTTCACTGTGCCTGCTGTACGAGGATGGTGGCAGTGATGGTTCAGCATATTCTCGCGAAGTTGATGATGATGAAGAAGACGAAATACGACATTCTCTCGCCTCCCTAGCTTCCGCCCAAGCCTCGGCTCGTGGGTCGACGACATTGTTCCCACCACCGCCACCACCAACATCTCTCTGCTGCATGCTTGCTGGCCCTTTGGGTACACCGGCAAAATTCCTCCCGCCTCCATGACCAGGCAAAGGCGTCGTGCTGGGCGTAGGCGAATTCAGCCCCGCACCACCAACCCCAACTCCTACTGCTGCTGCTGCTGGTGGTGGATAACGCGATGAAGCGGCTGAACTTGTATTGGAAGGTGTATTTCCGACCCCAACGACACCAACCCTAGCCGGAGTGGGAGTGGGAGCCGTGGCGAGAGGCGCAATACTCGTACTGGTTAACACAGATGCTGCCGAGCTCGGACTGCTCGGTACGGTTGTATTCGGTGGAGGTATCGTGGTCGATGGAGGACTCATGAAGGCACGAGGTGCTTTCGGAGGGTTGAAAGCGCCTCCAGTGGATGACATAATTGAGCTCGAGGGTGAGGAAGGAAGACGCGTGATACGCGTGGGTCCGAGCGAAGGCGAGCGAAGCGGAGTCGACGCAGAAGGAGCTGCCGTGTCGGTTGCGGTCGCAGTTGCGGATGCGGATGTGGATGCTGGTGCGCCCCAGGTGGATTGACCCTGGCTACTTGCCGTGTTGAGAGGCTTGACAAAACCCTCGATACTTGCTGAGACGCAGCCAGGTGTGACAACCGGGTCGCCGACACCTGGCTGAAGAGAGACAGACGGTGCGTGTGCTCGACGAGTCTCTAATCGCTGCAACAGGGCTGGGGTGTCAGCATTTGCAACTGGAATTGCGGCAGCGATGGCACTGCCTGACACAGAAGCAGCACTGACTGTGGACAAGCCAATCAGACCGGCTTCCGGAGACAAAACTGAATCAGCAGTAGCGCCTGTGAGCGCGTCGTCTCCCGTCGCCTTCACGGCGTCTGGAGCAGCAGCACTGCTCTGGTGCTGGACAGACAAAGATGCAGGCTCTGGCGAGGGCGACTTTGGGATCTCCACCGAACGAATGGCAGTCGGTGCCGAGATCGATGTGAAGAGCACTCCTCTTGGCATCGCTGTCGAAGCCTTTGCGATCTCTGCTGCATCGATACCTGGGGACTTCGGCGGTGCCGACGCAGTCGGAGTAGGAGGGACACGCGACGGGATTGCGGACAAAATGGGCTCTGATGGCCGAGCAGAGATAGATGGCAGCGAGTCGTTCCTTCCGGGAGCTGGCGATGGCGGTGGTGCGACCTCGGAAACGGGTGTAGCGATGCTCGGTGCCAAAGGAGCTGCTGATGTCGAGCTGTTGTTCGTGCTCTGCTGTTCTGAAACACGACGTTCGGCCAGTCGACGCTTGTACTCGGCCAGAGAGAGCTTTACTCTTGGCTCTTCCTTCTTGACTTGGGACGTGGACGCGGATGCAGTGGTCGGAGCGGGAGTCGAGACAACTGCTGCACCTTCAGTGCCTGCTTTCTTGTCCTCGCTCTTTGGAGCCTCTGCCGCGGCTTCCTTCGACTCCGCGGTGGTTCCCACAAGATTGATATCCGGGCTGCCAGATGTGTCAGCCTCGCTCGGAGCTAAAGTTGGAGGAGGTTCCTCCGTCTTTGAATCCTCAGACTTGGACGCTGAAGGAATAATTCCTTCTTCATCGCCGCTCGGCTCGGAATCTGAAAAGATGCGTCGAATCTTCTTGGCCTTTGTTGGGGTATCCCTCTTGGCCGGAGTGTGTCCCTCGATCGGTGCAGGCGTGGAAGTCGTGGCCTTGCTCGTCTTGGTGTCCTGATCCTCCCTTTGGGAGGCCGTTCCTTCCGGATCATGCGTGGACACAGCCTTCTTTGGGGCACGGGGCGTGGATGCACGACTGCTAGCATCAGCAATGGTGGTATCACCATCCTCGTCACGGCGCTGTTTGCTGCTTTCGTCAGCGTCATCTTCGGAGAGATCCTCCTCGCTGGACTCGGTGTCGCGAAGATCAAGAATGGCGTTGCGGTGGATGCGTGCCTCTTCGCGCTTGCGACGCTTCGAATCCGACTCCTTGGGTCGCGAATCGGTAGTCCTGGCATTGCGGTCGCGATTACGCTTAGCAAGACGCTTCTTCTTGGACAGCTCAACATCGGATGTACGCCTGTCGTTCTCAAGGCGATGGTTGGTCGAAAGACGCGGCACTGGAGGTGGTGGACTGAGACTGCAACCAGCCGACTCTGGCGATGGGACAGAGGACAGCGGCGAGCTTGGGTCTGCTATGCCAGATTTCCTGCGCTTCTTGATGGATGTTGTCGCTGAATAGTCGTCGTGGTCATTGTCTTCGTCCGAAGAGAAGTCGGAGGCAGCTCGGCCAGCGTCTTTGCCTTTGCGCTTTGAACCGGTCTTTGCTCTCCTTACTGACTCGATGGAGCGACGGCTCTTGAAAGCTTTGACTTGGTCTTGCTCGTCGATGTTGTCGGCCTCGTTGGTCTCACCGTCGTCTGAGGGCGCCACGGTAGCCTTGATGCGTGTTCGCATCGATCGCTTCTTGGGAGGCAGGAGGAAGAGACCCGAGAGCTCTGTGTCAACCATGGCGGCCTCAGCACCTTTACTGGGTCGACGACGGAATTGAGCACCATCAGCTGCACGTAGAGCATCCATGAGATCCTCATCCTCGTCCTCGCTTAGCGTTTCGTTGTCGCTGAGGCCAGAGAGAGGGTCTGTGAGGGAAGATGCGATCGATCGTGTGTCATGAACATCTTCAACCGAGTCGGCGCCGGAGTGAGCATCTCCATGTTCGCTTTCGACGTCCATGCAGTCCTCTTCCACGGTGTCTGCCTTGTCACGCCTTGAAACTGTTTCGTTACCACCACAGCCGATTTCGCCTTCGATGTCCACATCAATCATCATTTGCATCGACTCGTCAGCCGCGGCAGCTTCGAGGAGCGCAGCGTCGGCAGCCAAGTCTTCGTCTTTGACCGATGTCTCTGGTGTAGGAGGCAGACTGTACGGCCTCCAGTGTCTTCGGATTCCGACGAGTGGTGAAAAATCGGGAAGCTTGGCCCTGCGATTCGTCTTGCCCGGCATGGTGACGTTGAGAAGCGACATTCCGTTGCCAACGCGCAGCATCTGTGCTACTGCACAGTCCTGCTTACGACCATTGTTTGCGCTCGCGCCTCCCCCGCCTCCAGGAGGAGCTGCCGAACCGATGCAGGCGCAAAGCACGCTGCCGAGAAGAGCAGCAGCCACTGTGCTCATCTTGACCGAGAACTCTGTATCGGCGTACGGGAATTCGCCTTTCTCGGCCAGAGCAACCATGTTGGCAGTGTGCTTGTCTGCGTCCGTATCGCCGTCACGAGACTCAAGATAAGGGTTCTGCACGAGTTCGGGCAAGAAATGAACAATGTGCGCGTCGTCCCATTCCCAACCCAAAGTAATCTCGTGGGTGCGAGGAATGTCGGTCAAGGCAAAGATACCGAAGAGAAGCTGTGGCTCCTCGGACCGGCCCTCGACGGGAGGAGTGTCGGCGTACCTCTGGTTGCGCGCGGACGAGGAAGCTATTCCAAGCGCTGCTGAAGCTGTGGCGGGTGATTGGGCTCTTGAGCTGGTGCGAGAACGAGCGGATGGCTGGCCGTTGGAACGAAAGAGAATGGGTCGAAGCACAGCATTGGGATGGCAGCTGAAGCGAGCGAAGCGGGCTTCGTTTCCATACCTTCGAGCGTCGATAGCCAGGTTTAGCGGTGGTGGAAGCAGATGAACATGCGGCTTGGTGGCGCCAAGAGCGGCATACTGATTGATGGGATCGTTGCGGTACGAAGTAGCACAGTAAAGTTCGCCCCTTAACTCCGAGATGAAGGTGCCTGCAGCGATGGAACCATCGGCAAAGAGACCGTGCATGACGGGCCGAGAGAATGCGCGGGAAGCGCACCATCCACGCTGGGGCTCATCTGCCGAGCTATCGACATACAGGAGATTGCTGAAAACGCCTTGGGAGGCCGATTCAGAGATTAGCTTGACGTAAGTTCGACAAGCCAGATCTGTCAGCGAAGGCCCTGTGAGCTCGACGGGAACGCACTCAGCGCCGACGGCCGAGAGTGCCATAGGCTCGTCGTCAAATGCATTTGGTGATGCGGACGCATTTGGCGAGGACGAAGACGGAGAAGAAGCTGAGGATGAAGCTGCTGTTGCTTGGTTATGTTTCATACCGTTGAGATGTCGACCCGTGCTGGAGGTTGTGGGGACAATGGCTCGACCCGATGGACCGGGATGAGCTTTCAAGGGGCTTCCGTCTTCCCAGTCGAGCATAGCGGATGCGAGGTTGTTGATGATGGACGGATGTGCGACCGTGTTATTTGGGATGGGCGTGTATTCGAAATGCCAAGCTTCGAGCTGCTCTGCCGTGTCGAAGGGGTCGTCGATGCGTTCGTGAGAGCTGCCGGGAGTAAAGACGCCTCTGACGGGTGTGGATACCGATGTGGGTGTATCGTGTCCCCTTCTGGAACCTTTGTGACCTTTGCGTTGCTTTGCGCCTCGGTGAGAAGCACCAGCACTGGCGGGAACTTGTGGAACGACGAATTGGGTGTTGGTGAGGTCGAGGGACTGACTGGGCTTGCGAGAACGAGCTGCGGATGATGGTACGAGATTGGCAGACGGGAGCGGTGCTAGAGACGGATCTTGAGCAGGTATGGAAATCGAAGGGTGCGCACTCGCAGTTGGGGACGAAATTGAATGTGAATCCAGATAGTTGTCGTTGTAGTTGTAGTTGTTGTTGTTGTTGTTGTTGTTGTTGTTGTTGTTATTGACGGCGATCGCGTGTGCGTGTCTCTTGAGGTTGCGATCCATGAGCGCCTTTCTTGCCTCGTTATTCTTGCGCTTGTGTTGGTGCGCTTGTGCAAAGGCGACGTCGACGGGACGAGGCTCGCACTGTTCGCAAAGATACTCGTCGGGCACGGAAGCCTGGGACATGCCGAAGCAGGCGCAGTGTTGCCATACGAGACATCTGTCGCACTGAATAGTGAAACCATCGTCATCATCGCAACCACAGATGCAACGAATGATGCCTGCTTCTTCGTCGACGGTGCCTTGATCGTCATCGTCCTGAGTTGCGTCCTCATCCTGGTTGGTGGGGACTGAGGGGGATTCGTCGGCTGCAACTGTCAGAGGGCCTGATGGTGAAAGTGTGGAGGAAGTTTGAAGTGATTTTGTTGCAAGATCGGATGGTAATGGTGGTGGTGGTGGTGGGGGTGGTGGATCGCGGGCAAAGACGCCCATGGCTGGTGGTTTGATCATATCGAAATACGGTTGTTAAAGTTTCGATGACAGCGCCGCTACGATGTGATAGAGCGATGAGATTAACGCATCAAAGAATGGTGTCACACTGTGATGCGGGTATCATGCTGCCAATTGAGATGTGAGCGTGGGACTGCAACAGATGTGGACGAGTGGTTTGTGCGAACGAAGCGACCAGAGTTGGTTTGTGTTAAGCGCTAATGGTACCGAGTTGTGGTGAACGAATGTGGAAAGTTTTCAAAGCGAGATCGAATATCAAGTGTTGATCGTGATGAAATGAAAGCTGGTGGTAGACAAAAGGAGAGAGCGAGCGAGATGGAAGGCTTGTTAACCGACGAGATGGTGGTGAGAGGAGATACAGTAAGCACAGTATATTCATTCTTTACAGTACTGAAAACGTAGAAACACTGAAAGGCAAGCTTTAATGTTAGATCTGTATCCAAAAGAACAAACCGAACAGCGTCAGAATAATACGGCTCTGCTAGCCAAACATGGTCGGTCGCGTCTTGATAAGAATCAATTTGCAAATTGAATCCAAAAGAAAATTTTCAACTTTTTGGTGTCGAAGACGACTCAGCTTTTTCTCACCCAATTTGCAAGTCAAGTGGTAACAGAAACAAGTCAGCACAGCGCGGTGACAAGTTTTTTTCTCTCATTTTGAATGTTAAGACGCAAAAAGCTAAGCCTCCTTGCGTCAATTTTATTTACAATTACATTGCTCTGCGTACACATATGCTATGCTATACCAAGAAGATCGTAAATAATGATAATATATTAATAAAAGTTGCCAAAGCTATCCCATCCATAGTCTAACTCGGTCGTCACCTCTTTGACATCATCTCATCCACCATCCACCATCTCACTCTCACTTTTACCTATTCTTCCCCATTCAAAATCAAATCATTGCCAAGTCAGAGTCCAGTGATACATCTTACAGCGTATTCGTGCTCACCCACACCAATTTGGCACCGCAGCTCATCATATCACCATTTTCTAACACCAATTTGCACCTCAACTTTTCTTGCCATCTTCGGCCGTCTTTTCAACCGTAATTTCGGATCTGTACACCTTCTTCCAACCACTCGTACCATTCTCTTTCACTTATGACCTCCATCTGAGCTGACTCGGCCCTCATTTTTCTCGCCACGTCCACCACCTTGGTGTAAATTACTGTACGACAATCTTTTGCAGTCCGAGGTAGAGAACAACAATACCTTCCACCTCAGCATAGCAGCCACCATGCCACCAAAAAAGCCAGACTACTCTGGCTACCAGTACTCGGCCCTCTCATCGCTCGTCATCAATGCAGACCGGCCCCATCGTCGGCCCGATGAACCCTCAGGTGAAGCAGAATCGTTAGCAGGTCGCATCAATGTTCGCGATATGGGAGCAGCTGTCAAGTCGGAGCAGCTCAAGGATCTCGACAAGAAGCGTAAAAAGGCGCAAGCCCACGACGAAATTAACCAACAACGACAATCAAAGCGACAAGCTGCTTCTGCCTCTTTCAACCAAAACTCGTACACCCACATCCTTCAGGCCACAGCCGAACTAGAAGGTCTGCGCTACCATCCAAGAACTGCAGAGACAAGACAAATCTACGAGCTCATCCTCAGCATCGTCAATACCGCGCTTGGCGATCAGGCACAAGATGTCGTGCGTTCAGCTGCCGATACCACACTCGAGATTCTCAAGGATGACAACCTCAAGGATCTGGACAAGAAAAACGAAATCCAAGACATTCTGGGCTCGCTCAGCACAGAGACTTTTGGTCAGCTCACCAACCTCACCAAGAAGATCACTGACTATGACGAGCCAGATCAAAAGGATGGCAACCTCAACCTCGATGCCAACATGGGCGAGCTCGAACAGCAGACAGGCGTTGCTGTTCTCTTTGACGATGAAGACGAACAAAGCGATCACGACGGTGTCAACTATGTTGTCCGCGATGGTAGCGACGATTCGGATGCATCCGACGACGAAGAAGGCCCCCGACAGAGCAAGCCAGATGCCGGCGATTCCGAAGCAGCAGGAGAAGATGCCGACGGTGACGAGGATGATGCGCTCATGATCGGCACCAGCAACTCTGCCGCCAACCGCGATGACAAGCAGCGCGATCAAAGCCACGTCAATCCTCGTGACGTTGACGCATTTTGGATCCAACGCCAAATCTCGGCTCAGTATCCCGACGCACACGAAGCAAGCGAAAAGGCAGATGCCGCTTTCGATATCCTCTCTGCCGAATCCGACACGCGCGACTGCGAGAACAGCCTCATGGAACTCTTCGACTACGACAAATTCGAGCTTGTTCAGATCCTCACAAACAACAGGGAGGCTGTGGTCTGGTGCACTCGCTTGGCTCGCGCCGACGATGACGACAAGGTCAATGTGCAGGTAGCTATGCGTGAAAAGGGCGTTGCTTGGATCCTCAAGGCTTTGCAGGGTGATGCAGCGAATGCAACCTTGATCAATGGCAAGGCGTCCAATGGTATGGTCCCCATCGATCTCGAGGATGCTCAACGGAAAGCGAAGCGTCTCACTTCCCGCGCCACCATTGCACCGGGCTCCACAGCACAGCCGCGCAAAGGTGTCGATCTCGAAGCCATGGCTTTCACCCAAGGCGGTCACCTCAACACTAACGCCAAGGTGCGTCTTCCCGAAGGTAGCTTCAAACGCACCAAAAAAGGGTACGAGGAGATCCACATCCCGGCTCCCACCAAGCGCACCGTCGGTGAAGGTGAGCTTGTGCCCATTGTTAATCTGCCAGAATGGGCTCAAGCCGCTTTTCCTGGCGCAACAATGCTCAATCCGGTCCAGTCCAAGTGCTACCCTACGGCCTTTGGATCCGATGAACCCATGCTGCTCTGTGCGCCTACCGGTGCAGGCAAAACCAACGTCGCCATGCTCACCATCCTCAACGAAATCGCCAAGTGGCGCGACGACGAGACCGGGCACATCGATTTGAATGCGTTCAAGATTGTCTATGTGGCTCCTATGAAGGCGCTCGTCTCGGAACAGGCTGGCAACTTTCGCGACCGTCTACAGTCCTATGGGATCACTGTTAACGAGCTCACCGGTGACAGTCAGTTGACCAAGGCGCAGATCGCTGAGACGCAGATCATCGTCACTACTCCCGAAAAGTGGGACGTCATCAGCCGCAAGAGCACCGACACTTCTTACACCAACCTGGTGCGTCTCCTCATCGTCGACGAAATCCATCTGTTGCACGACGACCGTGGACCTGTGTTGGAGGCCATCATCTCGCGAACGATCCGACGCATGGAACAGATGAAAGATGCAGTTCGACTCGTTGGTCTTTCCGCAACCCTTCCCAACTATCAAGATGTGGCCACCTTCCTCCGCGTCAATCCCAGAACCGGCTTGTTCTACTTTGAGAGCAACTACCGACCGTGCCCTCTCAAGCAAGAGTACGTCGGAATCACCGAGAAGAAGGCCATCAAGCGCTTGCTTGTCATGAACGAGGTCACTTACGAGAAGACGCTCGACCAAGCAGGTCAAAATCAAGTCCTCATCTTTGTCCATTCTCGCAAGGAGACCGCAAAAACCGCAAAGTTCATCCGGGATCGAGCCATGGAACAAGACACGCTCAACCGCTTCCTTCCGCCTTCGCCTGCGAGTCAAGAAGTGCTGCGGTCCGAGCTGGAGAATGTTTCCGATGGTGATCTGAAGGATGTGATGCCGTATGGATTTGGTGTTCACCATGCAGGAATGTCGCGTCTGGATCGAGAGCTGGTGGAAGCGCTTTTCGCAGATGGTCATCTTCAGGTTCTCGTCTCCACCGCTACCCTTGCCTGGGGTGTTAATCTTCCTGCGCACACCGTCATCATCAAAGGCACCCAGATCTACAATCCTGAAAAGGGACGATGGTGCGAGATCACGCCGCAAGACATGCTTCAGATGCTGGGCCGTGCAGGTCGACCTCAGTTCGATACATTTGGTGAAGGCATCATCATCACCAACCACTCCGAGTTGCAGTACTATCTGAGTCTACTCAACCAGCAATTGCCGATCGAGTCGCAGTTGGTCAGCAGGTTGGCGGACAATCTGAACGCCGAGATCGTGCTTGGGACCATTCGGAATAGGGATGAGGCGGTGGCCTGGTTGGGGTATACGTATTTGTACGTGCGCATGCTGAGGAGTCCGAGTCTGTACAGTGTCACAGCGGATTATGCTCAAGACGATCCGTTCTTGGAGCAGAAACGCGCGGATATGGTTCACTCTGCAGCCGCACTGCTCGAAAAGTGTGGTCTGCTGCGGTACGAACGTAAGACTGGCAACTTTACCTCGAACGAACTCGGCCGCATCGCTTCGCACTACTACATCACCCACGACAGCATGGCCACCTATCACCAGCAGATCAAACCTTCGCTGGGCCTCATCGAGCTCTTGCGCATCTTTGCGCTCTCCAACGAGTTCCGTTACCAGGTGGTTAGGCAAGACGAAAAGTTGGAAGTGGCCAAGCTTCTCGAACGTGTTCCGGTGCCAGTGAAAGAGGCGGCCGACGATCCGATTGCCAAAGTCAACGTGCTTTTGCAGAGTTGGATCTCGCAGCTCAAGCTGGATGGATACGTGCTTGCCGCGGACATGGTGTACGTCACCCAATCTGCAGGGAGGATCCTCAGGGCCATTTTTGAAATCTGCCTCAAGAGAGGGTACGCGAGGTTGAGCAGGATGGCTTTGGATCTATGCAAGATGGTGGAAACCAGGCAGTGGGGGTCCATGACACCGTTGAGGCAGTTCAAAGGTGTACCTGCCGATCTGATTCGAAGGTTGGAGAGAAAGGAGTATCCCTGGAACCGACTTCGCGACTTGGAGCCCAACGAGATCGGAGAGCTCATCGGTATTCCGAAAGCAGGACGACTGGTTCATCGACTCGTACACCAATTCCCCAAATTGGAGCTGCAGGCGTTTTTCCAACCTTTGACGCGCTCGTTGCTGCACGTGCACTTGACCATCACGCCAGACTTTCAGTGGGACGACAAAGTGCATGGTGGTGCGCAGAGCTTTTGGATCCTGGTCGAAGACGTGGATGCCGAGGTTTTGCACTATCACGATCAGTTCCTCTTGTTGAGAAAGTACTGCGAAGAGGAGCATACGGTGACGTTTACGATTGCGATGACGGAGCCGGTGCCGCCCAACTACTACATCAGTGTGATCAGCGATCGTTGGTTGCACAGCGAGGTACGACTTCCGATCTCGTTCAAGAATCTGATTCTGCCCGAAAAGTTCCCTCCGCATACGCCACTGTTGGAGCTGCAGCCGCAACCCGTTTCGGCACTCAACGATGGCGCTGCAGAGGAGATGTACCGAAGGCAGTTTAGGCATTTCAACAAGGTGCAGACGCAGACGTTCCACGCGTTGTATGGCTCGGACGATAGCGTTTTCATCGGCGCTCCTACTGGGTCTGGCAAGACTGTCTGCGCTGAACTCGCACTGCTTCGACTGTGGAAGGAGCAAGATCCGGATCGAGCAGTGTGTATCGTACCGTACGAATGCATGGTGGCACCTCGCGTGGCTGACTGGAGGACCAAATTCTCGTCTTACCAGGGAGGAAAACAAGTCGTGTCTCTGACTGGCGACACTTCGGCCGATCTGCGATTGCTCGAGTTGGCGGACGTGATCATTTGCACACCTGTCCATTGGGATGTTCTATCGCGTCGTTGGCGACAACGTAAAAATGTCCAATCCATCTCGCTTTACATTTTCGACGAACTACACCTTCTCTCCGACCCCTCGCTCGGCGCTACGTACGAAATCGTTGCGTCGAGAGCGAGATTCATAGCGGCGCAGACGCAGAGCCAGACGCGCATCGTAGGTTTGTCGGTACCTTTGGCGAATGCAAGGGATGTTGGCGATTGGTTGGGTGCTCCTAGTTCGAGTGTGTTCAACTTTGCACCGAGTGCAAGAGCTACGCCGATGGAGGTGCACGTTCAGGGTTTCAACGGAGGTCATTTCCCGAGTATGATGATCGCCATGGCGAAACCTGCTTATCTTGCCATTAGTGAATGGGCGCAAGACGAAAGGGCGATTGTTTTCGTGCCCAGTAGGAAACAGAGCAAACTCACTGCTGACGATCTTTTGGCTTACGTCACCGCAGATAGCAACAATAACATTGACGACGACAACGACGACGAGCAAGAAGCAGAATCCAAGTGGTTGAACATCGAGATGCAAGATTTGGAACCTCACCTTGACCGAGTTGAGGATGGAGAATTGCGGGATTTGCTCAAGAGTGGAATTGCCTATTATCATGAAGGTATGAGTAGGAATGATTGCCGGATTGTGGAAAGGTTGTTTGGGGCTGATGCGATTCGGGTTGTGGTTGCTTCGAAACAAGTTGCATGGTCCATGTCGTTGAATGCGCATTTAGTGTTGCTCATGTCGTTGCAAACGTACGATGGTCGAGAACATCGATATGTGGATTATCCACTTTCGGATGTTCTTGAAATGGTTGGTCGATGCACCATCCCATCTTCAATTGTGGCTTCTTCCGATGGTCCATCTTGTTCTCGATTGGTACTTTTGTGTCAGAATACTCGAAAAGAGTATTTCAAAAAGTTCCTCGCTGAAGCACTTCCCATCGAATCGCGTTTACCGTTCTTTACACAAGATTTCTTCAACGCTGAAATTGTCGCCAGAACTATTGATGACAAACAAGCTGCGGTTGACATTCTCACTTGGACGCTAATGTATCGTCGACTTCAACACAATCCTCAGGCGTACAATTGTCAAGGTAAAAGTATGGAGCATATTGGTGACTTTTTGTCCGAATTGGTCGAAACCACTTTGTCGGATTTGGAGGCTTCAAAGTGTATAGCCATCGAGGATGAGATGGAGGTTTCAGCTTTGAATTTGGGTATGATTTCGAGTTACTACAACGTTTCTTATGTCACGGTGGATGTTTTCAACATGTCGTTGAAGCAGAGGACAAAGATGAGGGGATTGTTGGAGATTGTTAGTTCAGCAGCAGAATTTGAACAAATACCGATACGACAGCATGAAGATGTGATTCTTGGACGTATTTACGATCGATTGCCGATTCAACTCGACCGATTTGACAATTCAAGTCCATATCATAAGGCGTTTGTATTGTTGCAAGCTTGGTTTGGAAGGATGGTTTTGCCGGTGGATTTGGAGTTGGATCAAAAGTTGGTGGTGGATAAAGTTTTGAATTTGTTAAGTGCATGTGTGGATGTTATGAGTAGTAATGCGTTTTTGAATGCTATTGTAGCGATGGAGGTATCGCAAATGGTGGTTCAAGCTGTGGATGGTGGTAAGGATAGTGTATTACGACAAGTTCCATTTTTCACAAACAAGGTGGTGGAGAGAGTTAAGGCGAAAGGGGTTGAAGATGTGTTTGGATTATCTGACTTGTTGGCTGATTTAAGTGAAGGGGAGAGGGATGAATTATTGGGAGGAATGGATAAGAAACAATTGGCACAAGTGGCTAAGTTTGTTAATGATTTCCCTTACATTGAACTTAGTGTAAGCGTGATTACGCCAAAGGAGGAGAGGAATTCGAGTGAACCAGTGGTGATAAAGGTTCATTTAGAAAAGGACGATGATGATCAAGATGATGATGAGGAAGAAGCGGGATTAGTGGTTCAAAGTAGCTTTTATCCAAAAAAGAAATTGGTTCAATGGTGGATAGTCGTAGGTGATCCAGCAACTAAAAACCTATTAGCCATCAAAAAGGTTACCATCAAACAAACGTTGGATCTAAATCTCCAAGTCACTTTACCGGAAGGAAGACACGATAAGTTGAAATGTTGGTTGGTATGCGATTCCTACATCGGTGCAGATAGAGAGGTTGAATTGGATCCAATCGACGTCGTTAAAGCCTCTAAATCCAATTCCGATTCCGATTCCGATTCCGATTCTCATTCTGATTCTGATTCCGATGACCAAGACGAGGATGATGACGACGATCAAGAACGAGGTCAGCACAGCAACGATCATGCTTGAACATCCCAATCCTACCATCGCACCCTGTTTAGTTTTAAACCTTTCCTTGCATCTCCTCACAATTCATCCATTTTCATGACATCCATTCTTCACTCCACTCGCATCCACCATTTAGTCATGTCTCTCTCTCTCTCTCTCACTCGAATTTTGAAACAAACAATCAAAAAGTTGTTCGGGCATACGCAACAAATTCGATTGCCAGATACGAAGAGAATGAACCAACAAAAAAAAGGACCGCGAGAAAAAAGTGAAAGAATAAGGGAGAGAGGTATCTTCAGCCTCGTACAAAAGCAAGATGGGTGGTACACGGAAACACAAGTCAAAAGATGACCAAAGAGCGCAGAACTAAACGAACCACAAGAAGCCTATTTCGAGGAGCACAGGTGGTGGGTGTGGGTATGTGGAAGGAGTCATTTTACATGTACACCTTCTTGATGTCGCCCTCGTACTTCTTGATGATGTCCTTCCTGGACAGCTTCTGTGCCGCAGTCATGGCCAACTCCTCGGGCACCAACAGCACCGTCTGCAACATTTCCAGGTTCTTGAATCCAGCCTTCTTGCCCACTTGGTTGACATCCTCCATGACAAGCTTGGCCACGTCCCTGTTCTTGCACAGCTCCTCCAGATCCCCACTGGCTCCGACCTTCTGGGCGGCCGAAGTAAGATTGTCTTCACGAGGGAAGATGACAGCCATGGGTTGCTTGGCATCGCTATTGGCGTGCACGCAGATGTTGCTCACAAGGTTCGAAGACTTGTAAACGGATTCCAGCCTTTCAATGGCAATGTATTCACCGCCCGAGAGCTTGACGAGGTTCTTCTTGCGGTCAATGATGGACAGAGTACCGTTCGGGTTCCACTGACCCACATCGCCGGTGAGGAACCAGCCATCCTCGAAGGATTCTTTGTTGACGTCATCGCGTTTGAAGTAACCCTTGGTGATGGCAGGGCCACGGATGAGAACCTCACCCTGAGGAGGGTTGTTTGTGGCAAAGTATCCGGCATCAGGCACGTCACGAAGCTTGATTTCGATGGCAGGAACGCAGCCACCAGAGGGACCGTACGAGTAAAATTCGGGGGTAAGGATGGCGGTCATACCGCACGACTCGGTCAGACCGTAACCTTGGAGGAGAAGGACAAGGGCGTTGTTGAGGAATTCCTGAGTCTCCTTTGAGAGGGCGGCACCACCGGAAAGAGCAATGCGCAGACGGCCACCGGTTTGCTCCTTGACGGTTTTGAAGACCACCGAATCCACCACGGAGGTGAGCAGGGGCAGCTTGTTCTTCTTGATGGTAAGCGCGCCATTAAATACCTTCTGCTTGAGCGAGCCACCAGCGTTGACCTTGGACAAGATACCCTTTCGGATCAACTCCCACACAGCGGGGACACCAATCATGATGCTGGGCTTGAAAGCCTTGATATCACCGTCGCACTTGCGCACCGAAGCCTGGGTGAGGGTCTTGACCTTGCCGTATCCCATCGCGACACCGACGTAGATCATGGTGCACTCGACAATGAACTCGAGAATGTGGGCAAGGGGGAGGTAGGCGAGGAAAGTGTCATCGGGTCGGAGGAGATCGCCAACGTGGAGTTCGACGGCAGCGATCGAGGCGACGAGGTTTCCGTGGGTGAGAATGACACCCTTGGGAGCGCCGGTGGAACCAGAGGTGTACATGATGCAGGCTACGTCGTCGCTGGTAGGAAGGTGGGGCTCGGCGGGGTTGGCCTTACCCTCTGCCCAAAGTTCCTCGATGGTAAGTACCTTACCCTGGCGGGATTGGATGGCGTCTCGAATCTTGTCGAGGTGCTTGTCTTCGGGCTTGCCGTCGTAGATGACGTACTTGACGGTGTCTGCCTTATCGATGACGTTGGCGAGGGTGGGTAGAAGCTCGGCGTTGGTGAAAACACCGACGACCTCGGGCTCAGCGAGCGAGTGCTGGAGACCTTCCTCGCCAAGAGTCTCGTAGGCGGTACAGAAGGGGATGGACTGTCGGAAACAGGCGTGTGCCATGTTCTGCCAGTTGATGCTGTGAAAAGTCGAGGAAAGAAGCAAAAAAAAAAAAAAAAAAAAAAAAAAAAAAAAAAAAAATCCGTCAATTATGGCTGCTGTGGGTTGAATGCACGCATGCAGGGCCCATCGCAAAGTGTTGGTAGACTGCCACGCCCCGGGCGAGGGGCATGGTGTCAACGTGGAGAAAAAGGATACTTACGCTGTGGTGGCGTAAATGTTGAAGCGGGTTTGCCTGGACAAGCCGAGGTTGACAAGACCGCTGGAGGCGTACTGGATGCGCTCTTCGAATTCGTTGTAGGTGAGATACTTGTAGTCGGAGAGCTCGTAATACTGCCAAGTCTTCATTTCCTTGACTTCTTTGCCCTCGACCTTTTTTGTGACCTCCTTTTGTTCGTCGTGCAAGCGAACCACGTCTCGCCAGCCCATGATGGGTCGGTTGGGGAAGCCTGCAATTCGCGCAAGACAAGTGGAGTTTAGCAGAGCAGTACATGCCGAGACAAAAGGCGAAAGAAAAGGAAAAGGAAAAAAAGAACCCCCAAGAAAGTCAGTATTGGGCTATGGTTGCTTGAGCTGGAATCATTGTTTGTATCCATGTATGCGTGCGTTGAGACTTACGTTCCTTTGCGTTGAGGAAGACATCGGCCATGGTGTTGATGCCATCAGCAGGTCGTTCGAGAAGACGATCTGGAGCTCTGTAAGAACGCCTGATCTTGGTCTCGCCCTTGTTGGCGGGTGTGTCGATTTCGACACTGGCAAGGTGGGGCATGGTTGTTGTTGAATGCTAGCGTGTGGTAGTGTGTGGTATATTGTGACGGTTCCAGGTTTGCGTTATGCAGATTGATTCAATGGCAGCGGTATGATCGAAGTATGCGTAGCTACCAAAGATAAGGTGATGTTGAGGAGAGGAGGAAAAGGAGAGGTGGGGAGGGGGATGGTGGAGCAATTTGTGACGATTCATTTGGGTAGCGACACGGACCGACGCTCAAATCGATTTCTCCAAAGGTGCGCGGGCTGCTACTCAATGACTCTGGGCTTGGTGGGTTTCACGGCAAGAGAGATCTTTTGCAAAAGCAGGCTCAAGCCAAGAAGCGTCACTTGACTGGATTGGCTGAGTTGAGAGGGACTAAAATATCATTATTATTATTATTATTGTTATTATTGTTATTATTACTATTATTTATTTCGGATGCACATGCGCAACCAAGACCAAGAAAAGCGGGAATTTGAAAAACTCCTTTAGCCTCTGCGTGAAGAGTAAGGTGACATTGTGAAGGATGAAAATTGATTTGCATCACGCATATGTCCACACTCGCTTTCTTGCCTCTCTAGACTGTCGGTGACGTTTAAACGATGATGCAACTCTTCTCCCAACCCTATCTCTTTTTCCTCTTCGACTTCGACTCGACCGGATGCACTCAACTTTCTGAGGATGTGGTTTGAATTTGAATATTCATAATTATCTCCACATGCACCTTTACACACAGCACGCATTAAACCATTTCGATACACTCTCTCTCTATGCTGCCGTTGACCGTTGAAAGCCACCCACCTCCGCCTCCGCTTCCGCTCTCTTCCCCCAGTGTCTACACCTTCTTTCTCTGACAGCCCCAGGGAGAGGTGAGTCTGCGTCTCAATTACACTGTATCTCGTTCTTTTCTCTCCCCATAGAATCAATATACTGATTTTGGTTCTAACCACGAGACACACACGCTCTCATCGTCACCCCCCCACACTTCCGTCACTGTTTTCCTGCCAAGCAGAAGGCCAAGAAATACAATAAATTTCACTTTGGCACTCCAATCAAACAATGTGCATACACAGCACTCGATCATGTTAGGAGCCAATTCCAAAAAAAAATAAAAAATGCATCCACATATTAAAATTCTTTGTGCTTGTTGATGGTAACACGGTGACGGACTGATGCGATATCGATCTCTGTTGAGCACGTCCGACATTGAGCGTTGTCGTAAAAGTTTCAAGCTTTCACCCGAAACACAAACTCTCTCTCCCTCTCTCTTTGGCTTTAAACAAGGGAGAATGTCGAATATGTTCCCCTTCTGGTCCTGAACGGATAAGTTAGCCTCTATTCCACTGTATGCCAAAAACCTGTTTCATCACTGTTGAGCCTGTCATGAGCCTGCGCCACATGCAAGCCCACCACGAGTCGGGACGTCTTTCATCTTCAATGCCAAAAAATTCACAAAGGGCGCATGCAACATGGAACGCATATCCATGTTTTAAGATTCTTCGTAGCCGTGTTCGTACAACATTCGATTTTAGAGCTCGCTTTGTTGCTCATTATTTGTCTTTCCTTTCACACATGAAAATCCTATCAATTCTCAAATTTGACGCACCCCCCCTTTTCAACGCTAAAATTAAAGTCTAACATTCTAAATTGGGAATTGTCGGGTTACTTTTTTTTACTTTTATTCTAATCGTGCGATACAATGTTGGATATCTTCACGGCGCGCCAAAAAGTTTGGTATGACAAGGCTTGTGTCGTCGCGAAGCACATGCCACGGAAGTCGCGCGCGGCTGTTATGTGTGTGTGTGTGAGAAAGAGAGTATGGGTTTGACTTTTTCCAAGTGCTTCTTCTTGTTGACCACGCAGGGTCCAAGAGTCAAACCGACATTCGATCTGTTTTGACACCATCTCGCGTTTTTCCTACACAATCGACATTTTTGTCAACACATATTTCTCACAAACTCAAATCGCCCCGAGCTTCGTCTGCTCCAAATCACTTATACACACACACACACACATTCTCAATATTTAGTCCCTTACCTTCTTTTTCAATCCATCCATCGAGCAAAATCACATTCTACATCATCTCATTGAAACACCCCCCCCCCCCCCCCCCCAAACGACCCTCTCCCTTCAGGGAACCTACACTTGTGCGATTACAAAGTCATCAAAATCAAACCGAAACTCGCACCTTTTGTCCACATCGGATTTTTAACCTCATCACATCCAACCAGAAGTTGACATTCTGTTTGTGAGTCAAGATGCTTTACACAGAAGCAGAAAAAGTGTTGTGTTTTCATGGACCTTTGATCTATTCTGCTAAGATCCTCAAAGCCGAAAAATGGACAGGAGAAGATAATGTGACGAGACAAATTGGGCCTCATTACCTTGTTCATTATGATGGTTGGAAAAAAACTTGGGATGAATGGGTTCCAGAAACACGTCTACTCAAGTATAACAATGAAAACCTTTCTCGCAAATCTACTCTGGAAGAAGCAGCTAAAAGTGGATCTCTCACTTCCGGTTCTGGTGGTTCAGCTTCGGGTGGTAGTAACGACAAATCAAATGGTGGTAGTGGTAGTGGTAGTGGTAGTGGTAGTGGTAGTGGTGGTGGTGGTGGTGGTGGTGGTTCGGGAGGAGGTAGAAAAGGAAGAGGAGGCGGTGGGGATGGAGAAGGCGACAGGAAATACGGTGGTGCAAGTGCAAGAGGTACAAAGAGAGCAAGAGATACAGTGGAGAGCGAGCAAGACTTTTTAAAACGTCCAGAGGTAAAGATAAGTTTACCGGATGAATTAAAATTGCAACTCGTAGACGATTGGGAAAACATCACTAAAAAGGGTGAATTGGTCCCTCTTCCGCGAAAACCTTGTGTCAAAGACATTCTTCAAGATTACCAGAAACACCATCTCGTCACACATTCAAAAAACTCGTCCGCATCTTCCTCCAACAACAAGCATTCCTCCAGGAGCTCTCCACAGGTTCTAGACGAAGTCTTGAAAGGCTTAAAGTTGTATTTCGATCGAAGTCTAGGCCAAAACTTGCTATACCGTTTCGAAAGGGCGCAGTACGTCGACTATAGGAAAAGGAACGGGCCAAAGATGGGCGATGGTGATATAGGCTCCGTTGGCCTAACAAATGGCGGTGTCAGGAGTGCGAGTGGTAGTATGGGTGGCGATATGGAGCCTTCTGACGTGTACGGTGCTGAGCATCTATTGAGGCTGTTCGTAAATCTGCCCATGATTATCGTCCACACGAGCATGGACGCCGAGAGCATTGCGCTTCTAAAGGAGCACCTGGCCGAGTTCTTGGCATACATTGCCAGAGAAAAGCATCGACTCTTTGTTCGCGAGTACGAGGCGGCTTCTCCCGCATACCACCGCATCAGCTCGACGTGATAACATCAACCTATTCCCAATAAGCCGAGCTCCTTCACTGTGCTCTGTCACACTCTGTCACACTAGCTTTCCCACACTCGCAATTCAAAAGCATTCATAGCTGCACTCAAAACAATCTCCTAGCAGAACCGATACAGTCGACAACGACAGAGTCAAAGGCTGCACGGGCAGTGGATGCGAGAGTGACGTGTGTGAGCTCCGCCTTGCTTCACTGAGTGCTTGCGCGCCTCGTAAGGTAGCGCGCATCGACAAGATTTCTCGGCATGAGAATGGGAAGGAGGCACGTCATACCACGAGTCAGACATTCGAGGTTCCAGCTCGACGTGTACTTCCGATCCCAGGTCGACGTCTTTTGTCTTGTGCGCCGACTGTTTGGACCGACAACGTAGCCACGACTAGGGAAAGAACCAAGACAATGTCAGCGTTAGATAGTAGTCAGCTCTTCCGAAATTTAAAGAGACTAACCCAGTCGCAGACAAAGAGGATGTGCAGGATGCTCTTACAGAGCCTTGCGATCAGCATCAAAGCTGGCACGAGCAGCCAGCAAATGCAGCGCCACGCCAATTCTGAGCTCGGGTTGAAGTTGTCAGCGGCTGCGTACCCAGGCCTGGGGGGAGAGAGGGTTGACGACACCAGGCTTACCGCGATGCTGATCTCCGTACACAGCCAAAGCCAACGCTGCCAAACGTTGGAACGGAAAGACGAACCCCCTCAACACCGACCAGCTGTTCCGATGCGACTCCAGTAGTAAGCCGAGACTGGCATGCGTAACATTCAGATTGGTGTTGAGCGTTTTGAAATCAGAGTGGATTTGTCGTAGGGCATCGAGCTCGCTGTGCGTCTGGTCGTTGAACAGCTGATGCCGAGCGATTGTCGCTTCCCATGCCGAGACCAAAGCGGTGACAACATTCTGCTGATCTCTTACTGTCATTTCAAGAGCGCCTGTGCGTGTTTCCAGCTGCACAGAAAGGTGGCGAAGGGCTTCCAGGGGCGCATGCAGCCCTTTTTGCACCATCTTTGACGCCTTGCTAAGACAACGTTGGACATCCTGCTGGATGTGATCGCTGTGTCGATCAAGAACTTGCTGTAGCTACGCAGTGGATATAACACGAAAGTGCATGAACGACACCAGTTTTGTACGGCGGTCAGTCCGACTCACTTTTTTGTACGCACACGTCAATGCGAAAATGTTCTGACGTGCTTACCTTAAGAGACATCTACGCGAGGTCATCTTGGTAGTTCTGTTCTGATCAATACCCACAATTGACAATCAAGGGAACTGGAATCAGTCTCTGTTAGAGGTCAAAAGTTAGGCAAGACAATCAAAATACTGACCTGAAAGTCGTATTGCATGTGCTCCCTCAGCAACGATAAGTTATGCATCCACTGTTGCCGCTCGATGCGCTCCAGTCCATTTGCCTCAGCTGCTTGGTGAGTACTGCGACGCCAAAATTGGATCATAGCAATCTTTTCGCTGGTTGCGGCTTCGTACATGTCTCTTGCACGATCTGTCGTACCAAAGAAATCTTGGGTGCGTTAGTACTGCTGGTCTTAGGAATGCATAATCTAAGGTTTGCCGCCGTATCAGTCTTACCCGTGTCCCTCCAACGCTTCACGGCAAAGCACATCTGCGGAATCTCTCGAAGATACCCAGCGTAGCTCGACCAATACCGGGTGCTCCTCGACAATGCCCTGAGAAAGACGACAAAATGTTGATAAGATCATGACACGCTTGTTGACATTGATCAGCAGCGGGAACGTACTGTCGTGTACTCACTCGACACATGTGGCGAAATTCACCCATTCTTCATTGAATACAGAGTCAACTTCATGCGTGCTCCGGCACTCCCAAGGCACGCTTTGGTTGGACGCGCGCAGATCGCAGATAGTTAACAAAACCGAGGCTGAGATCATCATAGGTGGTTAATCTAGTTGTCTCTTGCCCAAATCCGGATTTAGCCAAGTACTCACCAAGCATCCGTTCGTTAGGGTCCATATCGGAGCCTTGAGCACATCCTTTCTCAACCTTGTCGTAGACCAAGGCGTAGCATTTCTGGCCTACGTTTGTCCCTGAAAGCACCTCTTTGGAACAGATAGCAGGTATCAGTCAGCACTTTGATTGTCACCAAATTCCAAAGCCCATGACAGGGACTTACCTGATTTGCGAAACAAATTGTGACGCTCTGACGCGGTAAGACCCAAGCTGTCGAGAACGCCGTCTTTAAATGCTGTGGCTACCGGACTTGACATGTCCTGCCGGACGGAGCTGGGTACTGTTGATACCTCTGCTATGATGGAAGCGATGCAGCACACCAGAAGGGGCAAGCAGAAAGCGCTGAAGTTCATACGGACAAAATTTGCTGATCGGAGCAACCGAAAGGCGGTGAGAAACGGCGGCGGAGAAGAGATGGATGTCAGAAGGAAAGGAAGGCATGTCGGTGTACTCAAGTGCTTCTACTAGGACTTTTTTGCACAAGCAACGCTGGACCGTACTCAACCTATCACCAAGAGCGTTCGGAAACAGACCGAGTTAGCCGCATCGAACGCTTACGTTGGCCGGGCCAACCATAGCCAGGCGTGTCACCCAAATCCGGCATGTCTGGGCTCGATGCTTTATCATTAAGGTCGGGCCATCCGACAGCTTGGTTGTTTGAGAGCCGATCGCCTCTTGGATCACCGCGTCGTCCCTCTTTGCGTGACTACCAAGCCATGAGACAGCTCAGATACATGTAGGTTCAGTCGGAGCCCGAGTGTCTCGGGAACAAGGGTCCCGACGCCGGATACTGCCCATCTAGGATCTAACTAGTTGAGCTCGCACTCGACATTCAACAAAATCTGGGGAACAATCTTCGCTCATATTGCAATAATAGCAGGGGAATAACAATCGCGATGGACTTGAGAGTGAAAGCGAGAAAGCCACACTGCCCGGGCTCGCTCTACGATGAAGCGGGTGCCAGGGCAACTTCAACGTCCAACTTAACCCGCGAAGCTATTGGTTCTAGTTTCGCAGAGAGAAGCCCTTCTTCTTGGTTGCTTGCGAGACCTTCTCGGGCGTAAGCGGACGGCCACTTTCGAGTCTGCGGCGCTTGTCTTCGAGCTCTTGCCTCTGCTTCTCCAACGCATCGCGCATCTCTCGGTGACGTGCGTAGAGCTCCTCCTCGCTCTGCTTGAGCTTGGCCTCCTTCTCTGCAACCTTTTGTTGGAAGACGAGCTTCATCTCATTCTCCATCTTCCTCAATCTTGCCTCGTGAATCGCACGCTCCTCGGCCATCTTGGCGGCCGGGTTCACCTCCTTGAACACAGAGTGGTCCTGTGTGACGCCCATTGCAACCAGCTTCTCGCTTCGGTACTTTTCGTAGAGAACGTTGTTGGTGTGTTCCTTGAGCTCCTCCATGTGTGTGTGAATGAGCATCTGTCGCAGCTTGACAAAGTCACAGTGCTCCTCGTTGTCCACCTCAATCACACCCCAGGGGTAAGCTCGGCCACGCACACGTCTTCCATCGGGGGCGTCGATCTCGGTGTTGGAACCGACCACAGCAAAGGGAACCTTGCTCGAGATCTCCTGGATCTCAAGAAGGGTCTCTTCATCCTCGTTCTCGTAGATGGGTGCATGGAAGATCTCGATCTGGTGGTGTGCAATGTCGTTCAGGATCCTCTGCTTGAATGCAACAATCTCCTCGTCGGTGAGCGTATCCGACTTGGCAATGACGGGGATGAGGTTGACTTTTTGGTGCAATCGTCGCATGAACTCAATATCGATGGGTCGCAGGCTGTGTCCGGTGGGCTGGACAAAGTAGATGCACGCGTGAACGCGGTTGTCCACAAGCTTGTTGCGATTGACGCGATTCTCCTGCTCGAGGTAGTTGTCGAAACGCGACTCGATATTTTCAACGATGGGCTTCCAGCTTTTGTTGAAAGGTGATGAGCGTGAAAAAGAAGATGGGCGGAGATGTCAGTCTGATGGCTAAAGCAAAATCGAGAATGTTGTGCGAGCGCCGATGCTGGCGACGGCAGCCGTGTGCATGATCACGTACCTCTCATCGTTATTGATGTAGTCTCCGAAACCAGGGGTGTCGACGACGTTGAGCCTCAAACGAACGCCGTTCTCGTCGATGTCTGTGTGCGTAAATGATGGGAATTGAGTAAGGGTATCACAAGGTCAGGTTCGCAACTCCATTTACTTTGCGTCTCGTTGCAATATCACGTACCAGAACTGATGGACTCGATTGCGACCGTTTTTGGTCGCTCTTGGTGTGGAGGAGGCACCTGCTTGCGAGGGTACAAAGTTGTGTTGAAAAGAGTGTTGATCAATGTCGACTTGCCAAGGCCCGACTCTCCGACGACCATGGCAGTGAAATTGAAGCCTTTGCGAACACTCTTTCGGTGAACCTGGTTGGGCAGGTTGGCGAAACCGACGTATCCTGTAAGCTTCTTTCGTCCTGCGACAATGGCTGAAGCAGCACCGCCGGTGTGCGCTGGTGCCGAAGCGTCCACATCGTGAGTGGGAGAACCGCCATTCATGATGATTGTGTTCTAGATGCAGAGACGGTGTCTAAGAATCCTCGAAAGAGACGATGATAGGGCTGGACCAAGTTGAGTTTCAAGACCGAAGCAGGCTGCGACAATGAAGGATGACTATAAAATTGGTGCCGTTGACTAGATTGGCACGATGTCCCTCTTGTTTAGCCGAGATAACAAAGCGTCTGCGCGATTCGTAGATGGGATGCACGGTAGGTATAGAAGAGAAGAAGAGGACGGGTCGGTGTGTGCAACGATGACGCGCTCCCGGCTTGGTAGACTAGAGGTGTGCGAGGTCGAATAATGGATGTAGATGCAAGTGAAAACAGAGCTGGAGATCAAGCGGAGGACGGCGTGAAATTGTTGGAAGGTCCAAGCGTGTGCGTGTACGTGTGTGTGTATCAGTGTGTGTGTGTGTGTGTGTGGGAAGAGAAGAGTCCGTGTGCGGTGCAAATGCGCAGCGCAGCGCTAGCCGGACTATACTCTGGCTAGTTTGCTGGTAGATAGGTGCTGGCTGGTACTGTAAAGAGGCGCGGAGAGGACGACACGCATGCTCAGGCTGCCACAGGCTGCCAAATCATAATTTCAATCCTGAGAATATAGGCTGGCTGGCTTCCTGGCTGTTACACTGAGCGAATCTATTGATTCCTACAGATACTTCCCTGCCTTGAGTTGTAAGCGAGCCGAACGATGCGTGTGCGACCCAACGTTTGACTTGACTTTGCGTGGAAAAAGGCAAGAGGTGTGGGCCAACATGATCTACTGCGTGTGCGCTGTGCTTCGAAAGTGTGTGTTACATTTTTCTTCTTCTTTGTATTCAGAGCTGGCGAAGGGGCTAAGTACTGTAAGGCTTAGGAATACATTTCGAGCTGATTTTAAATGAAGGTTTTCAAGGGCTGAGCGAGCTGGACTTTAACTTTCAAGATTAGGAAGCTTCTCTTCTTTTGAAATTGAGACTGAGTGAGATCATCTGGTACTGTCTCCACGACTCGCGCCCGCACAAGCATGAAGGAGCAACAACGAGCTGTAGACCTGGCATGCCACACCGCTGAATCGCGTCTCATTTGAGCCAGGCTGGCAACGTTGTGAAGGTGTTCTCGGGGAATGATCGCAATAGAATTGGGGCATGCTCGAATGACTGCCCAGACGAGCCTCTCAAAGCGTGTTCAGCGCTGGCCGTGTGATCGTCGACATGAGAGACCCATTCCTCACCGCTGAGAGTGTGGCATTTTGATAAAGAGAGAGATCCAAGCTCAAGTTGCCAGATGTCCTTCAAGGTGGCGCGTGCGCTGAGCAGCATCTTTGATTTTGCTTGAGATGGGGTCTGTTAGACCGAGACAGATCTCTAAACTTATTGCAGTTGCGAAGGAAACGACGACCGGATCACGGCCGACAACGAATTCGAAGATGATCTTTGTGCTGTACAGTGATTTCACATTTACAATACAGTAAAATTAATGTATGAACTTTACAGATCTTCGAATTCTGGCCCAAGCGCTGGCGCGAAGGAGCCTTCTTCTGGAAAAAGTGGTGTGGAACGTGTGCAGGTCTCACGCCGCGCAAACCTTTCCCAAGGGAGCGTGCTCTAGTGGAAAATCCTCAGCTCAAGTGGCTGTTGTTCGAATAAAAAAATTGTATTCAGTTGAGGGTGAAAATGTATGTGTAAGAAGAATTTCTCGCTTGCAACAGGGTTTTGACAGATTTTGTGTTGGGACCCTGGGATGCTTGGGATTTTGCAAGCTGCTTTTTCCGTTAGGCCCTGTGGCGGCAGACCGGGCGGACCACTCTGAAAACCTTTGGATTGCAGCGTCGCAGCAGGGGCACAGGCAGAGCGACGACAGCCAACGTGTTCCAGTTGGTCTGTTCGAGCAGAGGGGTGAGAGCTTGCCGTTGGAAGGGCGGGCTCGAGATCGGCGTCAGTCAATTTTTCACTTGTAACACCTGATTCCTGTCAAGGCCAAGCACCTGTGGCCTACCCCGTCTGAGGAAGCGCTGGATGGCGGTGTGGCTGCGTCTTTCAACATAAGGATACAAAGAAGTTGAACCATTCGTGAAACCGCTTTCTTCTCGACCACATCCACCTTTCTCAACTCCTACCCCTTTTCATATTTCACTTTACTCACAATGCCCAACTACAAGGTACGTCTTGTCAACATCACCGCGCTCGCTGGGAAATTATGTGAAACTCATCGCTAAAACGTTGCTTACTTTGAACGCTTTGTACAATGACAGGTTGCCGATATCTCGCTCGCCGCTTTCGGCCGCAAGGAGATTGAGATCGCCGAGGGAGAAATGCCCGGTCTCATGGCCCTCCGAACCAAGTACGGTGCTGAGCAGCCTCTCAAGGGTGCTCGCATCGCCGGTTCGCTCCACATGACCATCCAGACTGCCGTCCTTATCGAGACCCTCGTTGCTCTCGGTGCTCAGGTCACCTGGGCTTCGTGCAACATCTTCTCCACTCAGGATCATGCCGCTGCCGCCATTGCTGCCACCGGTGTTCCCGTCTTTGCCTGGAAGGGTGAGACCGAGGAGGAGTACGACTGGTGCCTCGAGCAGACCCTCACCGCTCACCCCGAGGGTCCTAACATGATCCTCGACGACGGTGGTGACCTCACCTGGTTGGTTCACGACAAATTCCCCAAGCTGCTTGACCAGATCAAGGGTGTCTCCGAGGAGACCACCACTGGTGTCCACATCCTGTACTCTGCCATGAAGAAGGGTACCCTTAAGCTTCCCGCCATCAACGTCAACGACTCGGTCACCAAGTCCAAGTTCGACAACTACTACGGTTGCCGTGAGTCGCTCGTTGACGGTATCAAGCGTGCCACCGATGTCATGCTCGGCGGTAAGGTCGCCATCGTCGCCGGTTTCGGTGACGTCGGAAAGGGTTGCGCCGAGTCGCTCCGTGGTTATGGTTGCCGCGTCATTGTCACCGAGATTGACCCCATCAACGCCCTCCAGGCCTCCATGGCTGGTTACCAGGTTGACATCATGGACGATGTTGCCCCACAGGCCGATATCTTTGTCACCACGACTGGCTGCCGTGACATCATCACCGGCAAGCACTTTGAGGCCATGAAGGACGACGCCATCGTCTGCAACATTGGTCACTTCGACATTGAGATCGACGTTGCCTGGCTCAAGGCCAACGCTGCTTCCGTCAGCAACATTAAGCCCCAGGTGGACCGATACACCCTCAAGAACGGCAAGCGCATCATCCTCCTCGCCGAGGGCCGTCTCGTCAACCTTGGCTGTGCCACCGGCCACCCCTCCTTCATCATGTCTGCTTCGTTCTGCAACCAGACCCTTGCCCAGATTGCTCTCTGGAACGACAAAGCTGGCCAGTACAAGCGCGGTGAGGTCTACATGCTGCCCAAGGAGCTCGACGAGGAGGTCGCTGTTGCCCACCTTGGCCGTCTCAACGTCAAGCTCACCAAGCTCACCAAGGTTCAGGCCGACTACCTCGACCTCCCCGTCGAGGGTCCCTTCAAGCGTGACACCTACCGATACTAAGCGTTTCGCTTGCGTAGGGATGTTGGTCACTTTCGTTTGATCTTCTTTTTCTTCTTTTCTCACATGTTCTTGTTCTGCTTTCGAGGTTTTCCGTGCAATTCTCTCTCCCATGCAAGAGTCAACGACTCACTGTAACAGTACTCAACGGGCTACATCTACCCCCACCCCCACACACTCTCGCACATTCTTCTCTCCACATTCAGACCCCAATATTTCTCCCGACACTGTCAAAAAGGACCTACATCCCTATAATCAGTCTGCATCCGTAGTCGTGTCGTGCACCCATCCAAAACATACATCTTTTTCACTCTCAGTCGTGTCAGCAATGCATCATATTCCCCCGACCTTCTCAACAAGGTCACATCACAAAACTCTTCGGACTGTTCACGCCGAGTGTGTCTCGTGCCTCAAGACCGCGCAATCGGGATGATGACCTACTAATAGTCAGCTCAGAAGGTCGCTGAGAATGCGGAGGTCTAGCCGATCATCCGACTCACTCTTGCGTTCATGCCCTCAGCTGAAAATCGTATTCGGCAGCTTTTGAAGCGCAATCTGCGCGAGGTAAGACCGGCTCTGTTGTTTGTATCGTTCTCATTGGAGTGTCTACATGCGATTTGGGATCGGAAGACTTCGTCCCGACATCATCTTTCGGTCAGTCCGAAAAATCAGAAAAAAAGAACAGCGTGTGATCTGAGCGAAACAGCTTTTTATTTTTTTTTGTTGCATAATTCAGCGTGCGCAAATTACCGGTCAATGTGCCGATTGAAAGGGCAAGGAAGCGGTTGGAAAGCGGCAGACAGAGTGCCCTTGTCGGTCGGTCATGCGGGTGCGAGATTAGAGGCTGCCTGCACATTGATCGGCCAGAACCTTTGGGCAGCTCTTTGCAGCTTTGCTTTTAGCCTCCTCATCCTTCTCCTACAACAAAATAGTACAAACTCTGAGCTTCTCTTTCGACGCTGGGACAGTAGATGATAGCCAGATTCAAACCTCTTTCTATCTCTTCTTTACCCACGACATCATCCCTACTCAAATCATCGCTAGCACAAAGCGTTCATCGAGTGGGTTACCTACACACATTGTCCAACCTGTCGCACTCTTTCTCCTCGAGCCTTTCCTCGCGGGGTTCCCTCCTGCAATCCTCCAGCAACGGCGTCGCTCTGCGCTTCTCTGGACCTCAATCACAATCTTTTGGCCTTCAACATCTTTCTCGCCCTTCCTCCACTTGTAACTCCAACAACATGGGTGCGATCGCAACCGGAAGGGTGGACACAACCCAACGAGTTCAAGCTCTTCGAGAGCTGATGACCAAATACGGTATTGACGCCTACGTCATTCCATCGGGTGACGAGCACGCTTCCGAATACCCCGCCGAATCCGATCTTCGCCGAGGCTTCATTACCGGTTTCACCGGTTCCGCTGGTTCTGCTATTGTCACCACCAGCAAAGCGCTCCTCTTTACCGATGGTCGATACTTCCTCCAAGCAGGTCAGCAGCTGGAACCATCCGTGTGGACTCTCATGAAGCAAGGCGAGCCCAACGTTCCCACGTGGCAAGAGTTCTTGAGCAAGAAGCTGCCCAAGGGTACCAAGATCGGTATGGATACCTCGCTCATCTCTGCTGACGATGCCAAGGATATCACCGCCGAGCTCAACAAGAGTGGGTCCAGTCTGATTGCGATCAAGGATAATCTCGTAGATCAGGTCTGGAGCGATCGTCCCAACAGGCCTAGCAAGGAGATTTTCGTACTCGACGATGCAATTGCCGGTCGCAGTTCGAGCAACAAGATCAAGGAGTTGAGGGACGATCTCAAGAAGAAGAATGCTCAGGGCTTCGTGGCCAACATGTTGGATGAGACGGCTTGGCTATTCAATCTGAGAGGTAGCGATGTGCCTTACAACCCCGTGTTTTTCAGCTTTGCTCTCGTTACTCTGGACGAGGTCCTTCTCTATATCAACGACAGTCAGCTCACGGATAAGGTGAAGAAGGCGCTCGGAAGTGAGGTCACGCTCAGGCCCTATAGCGAGTTCTACAACGACCTCCACCAGGTTGGCGCCAGGCTGAAGGAGGGTGAGAAGATCCTCATCGGCAAAACGGCAAGCTTGGCTGTCCAGGATGCATTGGGTGGGGAAGGCAAGGTCGAGATCGTTCGATCCATCGTCGGGGATCAAAAGTCGATCAAGAACGAGGTAGAGCTGGATGGATTCCGGCAGAGTCACATTCGAGATGGTGTGGCTCTATGCCAGTACTTTGCCTGGCTCGAGGAGCAACTCAAGGCTGGAAACAAGGTGACGGAATCTGAAGGGGCTGATAAGCTCTCTTCGTACCGTCAGAGCCTGGATCATTTCAGAGGAGAGTCGTTCACCACCATCTCGTCCACTGGACCCAATGGAGCCATTATTCACTATTCGCCCGACCCTCAGAACTGCCCGGCGATCGACATCAACGAAATCTACCTCTGCGATTCCGGCGCTCAGTTTACGGATGGCACGACCGATGTGACCAGGACATGGCATTTCGGATCTCCTGCAAAAGAGCACATCCGCGCTTTTACCAGGGTTCTTCAGGGTCACATCGCTATCGATCGAGCTGTATTCCCCAAGGGCACGACGGGGTACCTCCTCGACGTGCTGGCTAGGCGAGCGCTTTGGGAAGACGGTTTGGATTATAGGCACGGAACCGGACACGGTGTAGGTCACTTTTTGAACGTCCACGAAGGTCCACAGGGTATCGGGACCAGGGCTGTGTTTAACGAGACCAGTCTCAAGGAGAACATGGTCGTTAGCAACGAACCCGGTTACTATGAGGATGGTAAATGGGGTATCAGGATCGAAAACTTGGTCATCGTCCGTCCCGCAAAGACCCCCAACAACTTTGGTGCAAAGGGTTACTTGACTTTCGAACACTTGACCATGTGTCCCATACAGGTCAGCCTTGTCGATGCAGAGCTGTTGACAAACGAGGATAAACAGTGGCTCAATGATTACCACGACGAGGTTCTGAACAAGGTTGGACCATTGTTGCAAAAGGATCAGCGTGCTTTCGAGTGGTTGAAGAGGCAGTGTAGTGCTCGTGTCTAAGGAGAGAGACCGCTCGTTGAATCGCTTAGGTGGTCACTGTACAGCAAATTACTGTAAAATACGACTCTCACCGTTCAGTATTTAAATTTTTGACATTTGCGATTCTCGGCCCTCTCTTTGTGCTTATCTTGCATCCACAAGCAAATCGTTTTGCTCTGATCTACAAACATAAAAAGCTTTCTCTGGCTCCTTGGCTACAAGTGGGGTCTTTTCGATTCCTGTTTGACACTCAATGGCTTTGGAACCATAAGGCATGCTATCTACAAGCTCTGGGCAGATCTTACGAGTTGTCAAAAATGGAGTGACGCTCGTATTTTGTGCTTGCTCTACATAAGCATAATATTGCAACGATGCACTTCATGCTTGTTTTCGATCAAATATGGTGTCTCAGAAGTGATCAAGGATGGAATCGAGCTGACGGGTGTGTATGCAAGAAGAAAATGGGGTCTGCGAAGGTAAAAAGGAGAACCCAATTTTCGTTTATATCTTAGGCCACGAAGGCCTATGAATTGCAAAGTCCCGAAACAAAATATGCGACACTTGCTCGTGCCGCCACCTCGAAACCCTTCTCGCTACTGTTCAGCCTATTTGGTGACCAATGTCTTCCGAAAAAGTGAAGAGCATCCCCTCGTTGTCCTGCGTTCATCTAGGTAGGGTGATACCAACCCATATTTCGATCATTTTGCAACCCGTACTGTAGGGTACCGTACGGTAAATTTAGAGAATGTTCTGAAGTCAGTTATAGAACGGTCGCCTCTATTGCCTCGGACCTTGAGCAATTATCGTACAGTCGCATCGCGAACAATGTACTTTGGCAAAGGTCATCAAAGCTCATCTGTGCTGTGTCCCAGGCCTAGGCTCTCCCTTACGCATCAGGGCAGGCGCTTGTTTTAGGGTCACGAGAACCTAATATGTGTGTATATATTGTACTATTGTTCGTCTTTTAAAACAAAGGGTCTTTAGCTCAGCAGTAGAGCGGCAGACTTCGGCTTCATATCGAAGGTCCTAACCACAGGCATTCTGCAGGTCGCGGGTTCAATCCCCGTAGGACTCTATTCTTTTTGCGCTTCTTTTTCTTCCGCATGAAACATGCAACTATCTCCTTTACGTGTGCACGGCTCTAAGGACCGCCCAACTTGACAGGATAATGTGCGTCGAGGAAATGTCATTTTGACGGTGATATGGTGGTAAAATTACAGCACGGAGTGCAGCGAAATGTTGAAAGATGTACTGTAAATTTACATTACATCACAGTAAATTTTCTGGCCTGCTCAGGTGGATGCACTTGATTGAGGCCAAGTTTGATCCCATATTTTTCACTTGTTTACCGCGTTCCCTTGCCATTTTGGAAACACCACGTCCGCATCAACAAAAAAATCATCTCCTAAATCTGCCTAGAGTTAGGGTTGTGGCTGGGGTTGGGGTGAGAGCTGGATTTCGTGTTTCTGGCTCCTCAATTATCATCACGAAAGGGGTTTTGATGGTATGAAAATGTGAATTGCAATTCGAGAAACATTAATTAAAATTTTGGATTTTAGCGGCCTGTACAAAAAGGCAAAGAGGCTGCAGACGGCGATATTGGAAAAAGCAAGGAAATAAGCGAGCGCTACTTGGCTCAGTTGGGTAAGGTTAAATATTATATGACGTCGAAGATTTATCATTAAAAGCCTATGTTACTCCAGACGGTGCCTTAAAAAAAATACGATTTGTATTGTGCAGGGGAACTTGCGTGTAGAATGGTTCCGATGGATTGCACTAGTTCGTACTGAAGGATGGAAGAGACGCCGTCTGATGAAATTTATTTGGGTGGCTCGTACGGTCTGGTTTTGAGCTTCCCACGCAGAGCTTTTTAACAACATTTGATGCAATGGAATGAGACGGTGCTACATGATAGGAGCACGCAAACTTGCGATCGAGCTTGCATCGAACGTCGCTATGCATTGCATATGAGGAGGGAGAAAATTGGCATGAAAGTTTGACCGTAAACGTCCTCAAAGGAGCCCTCTCTCTCATGAAATTGCTGGTTGGGATTCCTCAAAAGCTGCTATGTACTAAGCTTCACATTCGGGTGAGGTCATTCACCACTATTTCGTCTCACAAACGCATCATGTTGAACAGAAATTACCATTGCCTTAACTCCTGGGATGCCGTCTCTCCATGATCTGCGCCCAAGCCTGCACGAAGCTCATTATGACTACTTTGAGTTGCTCCACCCGGAGTACATTCCCTGAGTATCTCTTCTTGCTCGTTGAAAAATGTTCGTGGTCGAGGCACATCAAATAGAGGTGGTGGTGGAGATGGCGGAGGTGGACGAACAGGTCTCTGCGCTGTTGTCAAAGAGGACGCTTCCACATTTGTATCGGTCCATATGCTGTTCAGCGTTGAAGTAGAAGAGCTGTTCTGTGCACGTGAAAGAGCTGACGAAGGATCAGAGGATTCGTTGAGCATGCTGTTGAACCTGAAAGATGGCGTATTTGAAGTTGAATCATGTTCGTTCATGGAGTGCGCAAGAGCAAGAGGAAGAGAGGAACCTGTGGTCCAAGGTCTATTCCCGGGTTGAATCTGGAATTGCATGTGCTGCAGAGGTGGTCCATAGGCAAAGCTACTGGTGAAAGAAGCCTCAGTAGCTGTGGAATCGCGCCTTTCCTCTCCCATTCCAACGACAAAACTGCTGATACTATTTAAGTGGCTGCTACTATATCGCAACGGCGTAGGTCGGATCACCTGTGGCAAATGCATCCCACCTTGCTGCTGCTGTCCGCCATAAAACGTTCCAACTCCACGCTGTTCTCGAGAAGTTGTATGAAAAGGGGCCATGATATTCGACCCGAAAGGTGGAGGAACAACATTTGTCGTCGACGAAGTCGTCGATGATGTTGACGCAACCTCTCTGGACGTGTAACCGACCATCGGTGTGCAGGGTGCAGTGTTCCTTCTTAGCCCATAGGGTACGGTCATGTTTGCATACCGTAAATTACGGTGCTTGTCCGCCCGTTTCGGTCCAATGTTCATACCCGACATCGAGGAAAATTCACCGTGAGTCGGATGTCGCAAGGAAGAAGAAGAAGAAGGAAAAGATGATGATGATGGCTGCGATACAATATCAACAAGCGTGTTCATCGGTCCGAGCATCTTGCCTTTCCTCTCGTGTCTGGAGTACACGCAAAGTATAGATTGCTTTGCGCATCGTTGACATGGTTGTGTTCCGGAACACTGTATGTAATCCGAGCCAACCAAAGAGAAATCCCCCGACTCTTGAAGTTTGATTAGCAACCATATCTTTCCACTTGAGGTGCAACAAAAGAAATGCAAAGAAGAAAAGAAAAACATGACATGGAGGGAGGAAAGGCCAGGGGGTTCTACTTACTTTTGCTTTACGCTGTCGACAATGTTCACAAGCATGTGAGACACGGAAACCTTTACTGTCGAGCATTTCCTCAACATGTCGCTCAGTCGCTCGTTGAGAGTCTTCCAAATCTCTGCGGGTTTGCATCTCGAGCATTTCCGCTTGGGCTTGGATCATGCCCATATTCAGGATGGCTTGTGGTTGAGGTTGAGACAAAGCTGACGGATTACGAGCGGATGAAGACGAGGAAGAAGAATTACTGCGTCGCCAAAATTCGTCGCTGGTTGATGGTGGTGGTGGTATTGGCTGCTGATATCGATATGGAACGATTGAGTCGAATGAGTGGGCCCTTGGTGAGATTGCTGGAGACCAGTTTGCGATTGTTGAGGCCATGACGTTTAAAGAAGGGCCATCGACATGGTTGGAACTCCCATCCTTTGCCGAATCGGCATCACGGCGGAGCATCGTCCTGGTGCAAGGGAACAACACTTGGTCTTGCGGTGAGTGGAAGTGACTGGATGCGCTAAGTGCAGGTGAAGAGAGAGTGGAAGCGGAAGAATGTGTTTCTTCTATCCACCTTAGATACGAATGCTCTGAGAAGTGCAAATGACATTCGCGAGAGGGTGCGGAAGGTCAACATATGTTCAATGTACTGTTACATCCAAGGAGTCTTTTATAAAACTCTATGATGTATATCCGTACTCGAAGAAAAGGTGAGAAGTTCTTCTCTGCAGCACTTCCATCCCACATTACCTTTCGTGCTTTTCACATTTCTTCAATGCCGATGAAAGTCTGACTTGACCCACCTTACGCGCACAAATATCGAAATGACCTGTTCTCGGGAACCTGGATCCGATTCTGTCCACTCTGAAGGAGTCCCTCATTATTCCATCTCATGAGTCCCGAGTCTGCTCTGTTCACATTCTTGAAGGCTGTCGTGCACTTGAACAAAATGGAAGGGAATGGGGAGAAGGAGAAGGAGAAGCCTCGCGAATGGTCGCACACGACGGCTGTTTGCGATCCTTGTGCAGGACCATGGCCAGGTTGTCAGTGCGAGTAGAGATTTGACCGAAGAAATTCGACCTGCTTCAGGTTGCCGCGAGTGGTTTCATTTGCGCATAGCTTCATCAGGGAGCATGCTTTCTGACTATAGGCGGTCGGCCATATGAAGCGATGCTATCGCATCAATGGTGAAAGGGGTCAAAAGAGCGAGCATTCCAAAGTGCTGCAATATTACTGCGCGCTGCGTTCCCGTTTCCGCTTTGTACGTTTTCTACCGTACACAGATGCGAGCACATCGCCCACCACCGCCTTTTTTCTTGGATAGCCTTCATTTTTGGAAGCTTTGTATTTCTTCCCAAGAGCTTTTCATCCCAAAGAACTATCATGGATGAGTTCAGAAGGAAAGAACAAAAGGGAAATCCGATCCCGAAGGCTCACAAAGATGCTCTGTCGTCTGAGCGCAGGGTTACAAGGCAGCAGCATCGAGAGTGTGGGAATCAGTCAGTTGATCATGGCTCTTCTCAAATGAATTCATTTGTACGCACATGAACCACGTCACAATGAATTTCAAGGTGGCCAGTCAAGAGGACGAACGAATTGTCAACCTTTTCCGCGGTTGCCAACCGGACAGCTGGACGGCAATTCGACCTATACCAAAGCAATGTGATTTTGCAATGCAGTATAGTAACATTCCCAGGGTAACTAGCAAAAAAAGGAGAGCAGACCACCTCTACACATGGGTCACGACTACATCGAACACGTCAAGGTGAGATTGGAGCTGTGCTGCACTGTGTGGAAGTCGGTGGGCGAAGGTGGGCCTGGGGTACGCACAAGCTGCAGCGATGTGTGGCGACGTTATTGTTCAATGTGATGCTCGTTCTGGCTGCTTTCGCGCGTGGCAGCCATGCGCGGAAACGAAAGCAACAGCTAGAGACGGAAGTTAGACCAGCCGAATGAAAAGGTCCTAAGGTTTCGAAACATTGCCGGCAGCACAAAGTTCATGTCAGTACACGAAACAATGAAGGCGCGAACGAGCGAATTCTCGGTTAGGGTTAGCAGGCTAGGTTTGGACACATTCGCGTGTCCAAATGTGCGGTCCGAACTTACCGACTCCTTCGTGCCAGGTCGTTCGAGATGAGCTAAATATTTTCGGAAAGCTTGAATGAACACAGATAGTCCATCGCCATCAGAATGCAAAGTTTCATCCTCGCCTTGAGAGATCCGGATGAGCGAACGCCAAGGATGACAGCTGGGGAGTCAGGGCCCTTCAGCGGATGGGTTTCAGCACGACAGCGTTACACAAAAAAAAGAATCGACAGCATCAATGAGCACCGCTACCACGCCTTCAGCCCTAATTTGAGATGCATGGACTTCCATTGTTGTCACGCACGCACCCGTAATGCTGCCAAAAAAAAGCCTTTTCACCCACATGCCAAAAATATGGTTTCCCTTGTGTCGCATCCGTGTTCTTGGCACCTATTTGCAAGGACAGTGATACTGAGAGTTGAGGCGAAAGACAAGGTGACGGGCTGATGCTCCGCCGTTGCATAAGCTGGCTCGTTCCGGGCAATAGGAAAAGGTTCTCGTATCATGATAAATGCAGGATGGCAGACGAGGTATAACGCCCCGCCGCAGGCAACTTCCGCACGGGGAAAAAGCATTGTCACCTAGCTCAAGGATAGATGCTCTTCTTTGTCCCGCAGTCGCGGCGAATGTGTGGCGTCGGTATCGAATACAATGATAGATCATTGTGTATCTAATGTGCAGGCTGCTTCAAGGCAAGAAAACGGGTCCAGATCGGCGAAAGCACCGACCAGTACATGCGCAGCTCGTCGATGGTCAAGGCTTGGCGTTGAAGGTTGTTCTCGAATTGGTGGCGTGGGACAGTTCTTCGAGCTGCTCGACGAAGCGTTGGTCATGCTTGAAAGCAGTAGTGCCTCGGTACATGAGACTGTCAAGCTCATTCTGCCACTTGGAGGGTTTGTCCAAAGCTGCCAGCAGCATCAAGCGCTGCTTCTCCACGTGCAGATTGAAGCCGCTTTGTTTCATGAAGACCTCATAAACACCGAGTCCGGACTTGAGATCCTCGCATCGGCGACAGGCATCGATAAGAGCAGAAACGACAGCTGAATGTACGTTGACCTGAGCGGGCTTTTCTTTACTCGAGATCGGTACTTTGCCGATCGAATCGCGCTGAGCGGGCTGAAGAGGTCCATCTCTTCTGAATGTCTGCTCCGAAGCGTGCCTGAAAAGGTCAAGGGTCTTTTGCAACCGATCCTGTCGCTCTGGAGATGTGAGTACAACGAGACATGCATACATCTTTGATGCCAAACGCAATGTCCAAGAGTCGCTGTCCGGATCGACTCCTAAATCCACGAGCTCCTTGAAGAGCTCCTCGATGTGCGCACAACCCGAGGCTACAGCATCTGCACTCAGGCCCGACCCCCTCCCTCCCAGCGGTCCATCGTCGTCAATTGCGTCCATGACCATCGATAATTGCGTCCTCATGACCGCATTATAGGCTTTGCGGACATGTTTGCTGGTAATGTTGTATTGCGTCTGCGCCCGCGACACGCTAGTGTCTTCCTTGCTTTTCGACGTGCCAAAGAGGTGATGGCTAAGACCCAGCCTAAACTCATCAAAGAGACGAAGAACTTTGCAACGCAGACTGTCAGCTTGCACGGAGAAGCTCCTGCTCGACCGATCCAGCGCAACGCTCACCAACTGGAGAGTCGAACTGAGCAGCCATGGATCGAGGTCGGACAGGCTAGTGTCAGCCCTGGACATATACGTCTGAAACGAAGTTGCTGCAACTGTGATCCGGGACACATTGGAGGCCATCTCTACGGCAAGGTCCGGAAAACCAGCCTCTGCGAAGGAAGCGACAAGACTGCGCGCGAGTGAAGCGGGCAGCAAGATACGCTCCTCCTGCAGCTCCTGCAAAACACGCTGGAGCACGCTGATGTGGCCGGCACGAAGCAGATTTTTGACGAAGAGGGCCGTCAGTGACGACGGGAGCGTATTGCCACTTGCAAGCCAGTCCAAATAGAGACGAACAACGAAATGAGGCTCGGGAGTGGAGCGAGTGCTTTCAGCGAACAGCCACATGAATGTGGCGTGGTCAGGCGCAGCCAGAGGGTGCAGAGCTGAGCATTGGAGCGATCCGGCCTTGAAATCTGTCGACCAAAGCTCTCGGTTTGGCTCGCGGAGACGAATCAGCTGGTAGAGGCGCTTAGAGTACGTGTAGTCGCGCGTACGCATGTGTAAACCCAGAAGCGTAGCTTGTGCTGCGAAGCTCAAACTGCCTTTGCTCAAGTCCGGATCTCTGGCAAGAATCATGACAGTAAAACGGCGAAGGTAGACTTGCAAAGCCTGACGACTGCCATGTTTTTCGTTGCGCTGAGCGATATGAGCCTTGACCTTGGTGAAGCGGGTCCTGGACGGACCAAGGTTGATCACGGATGTGGGCAAGCACCAAGCGAAAGCCTTGAGGACGGCCTCGTAAAGGCGAGAGTCTAGATCGACGCCAATGTTGTGCGCGATTGTGTACACCTTGAAGGCAAGGTGAAGGTCAGAAGACAAGCCCCTATGCGAATCTAAAGATTTGCGTGCATCATGATCGTTGTTCGAAGCCATGCGGTCGGCAAATTGTTCTAGGACAACGGTGAAAAGATCGTGGTCTGGCACGGCCTTCCATGACTTTGAGTCATGGGTGTTGCGTGAGGATTGAAAGCCATCAAAGAGGTGCAGAGCGGGTTGCAGGATGCCACGTTGCGCGAGCACAAGCGCGACACGCTCTGAAAAAGAGTCGAGGAAGTCTTGTGGAATCTCCAGACCGTCTGCGGAGATCTGCCACTGGTGCCACTTTGCTTTGAGAGCGAAGCGGTCATCGGGGAGCTGCAGAGGGTCAGCATTCTTACCATCAAGCTCAAAGGACAGTAGCCACCAGAGGGTGGCCGAGTCCAAGGTCTGGAGACACTCGTGGATATTGGCTTTTGAGACCTGCACTTGGGATAGCAACGTGAGTCGGAGTGCTTGAAGGATCGGATCGCTCTCATCAATTGTGGAGGAGACCAGGTCGATTGGCGAGGGCAAGTACTCGGTGCATTTTGGATTTGCGGATCGTTTCTTTGCCAAAGCGGACAGCAGCTGTTCAAAGGGACGAGGATCAAGGAAAGGTTGATCTTCGGATTGAGAAGCTTGGCTGACGAGCGTTTGCAATTGCCCAAAAGCGGCTCCGGTGGATCCAAGACGAGACAATGTGGCTGCGAGGCGTCCTCGCAGTGAGATATGAACTTGATGTGCTGCGCAGTCATCGTGCGCGTCTAGATTTTGGGATAGAGTCTCGAGGATGCTGGACAATTGTTTGCGCCTGGTGAAGGTTCGAGACGACCTTGATGCAGCAATCTGCTCTTCCTCGACGATCAGGAGGTAAAGCAATCGGAGGGACAGGGAGGGGGAGAGTGTCGAGAGTCCGGAATTGTCGGCTGCTGCTGATGATGCGCTGCTAGATGTCCCAATCTGACAGCGTGCTCGGTCGTGGCAGAGTCGGAGGGCCCTGTCGCAAACTTGGCGGACTGCGGCGTGACTGTCAATGATGTTGTCTGGAGTGCTTCTCACTGTTTTGCGACATTGCAAAGTTAGCACGAGGTCGATGGCGGATTTGGGAATTTGCAGGCGGGCTTTGCCGAGTTGGTTGTAGAGATGCCAAGAGAGGTCGGCATTGAGATTCTGAATTGCATCGTACAGAGCGAGCTGAGCATTATTTTGTGGCACGAGATCTAAGTCGAGCAATGGCGGCAGATAGCGCTCCGATGGCAGGTCTTTCGGTTGGCTTGTGCTTGTAGCACTGTCAGATGGCTCTGTGTCTGGCGCAAAGTCGGATTGAGAAGGGCTGAAGTACGAATTCGAGTGAAAGCTGTGGCGCAGAAGGTGTGATGCAAAGGCAGTCGTTACTGAGCACGGCAATGATCGTCGGTCTTTCCGAGGGTGTGCAAAAGTGGGAATGAGGTTCCTATAAGAGTTGGATCCTACGATGGCAGAAGAGTGAATGGGCTCGGACGCGAGTCGTGTCGATGTGGCGACGCCTTTGTGCAGACGGCCGACGCTCGATCGCAGCATCGGACAAAGGCCGTGGGTTGCTGCGAGGCGTGTGAGTGTGACGCAGTAAACAGGACGCCTCGATCCACGCCTGTAGGCAATCGCAGGCGAGATTCTTGTTAGATAAGAGCTGATTGATGGTTATTGGTACGCATTGCAAGAGTTTTGGACCTTTCGAGGCCTGAGCGAGCGAAAGTCGGCTCAGCTAGTGTCGACGAGTGATGATAATATGGTAGATGCTGTGCCGTCTGAGCTGTGCTGTGACAGCCAAATCGCAAAATAGGTTGTCTGGAGCAAGAGCAGTGCGATGATGCTGAGATGCGAGCCGTGATTAATGTGATATGATCGTGGTTGATCCTTGTTCACATGACTAACACCACCAACGCATTGCAAAAGCTTCCAGACTGCACTCTCATTCTAGATTTTTTTTTTGGCAGATGCTGGCTCGGTGAAATACGAGGACAACCATGCAGCTTTTCAGGTCCATTCAGGGTTCAGTTCTTCCACTCGCACGAAAAAAAGAGGGAAAAATTTCAATTTAATAAAATAAACGAGAAAAAATACTTGAAATGGGGGCCCAAAATCTCACTCAAAACCTTTTGCCGAAATCCGATCAAGTCGGGCCAGCTGCAATTTTCAATTTTGTCGGCTTTGTCGCATTAACCTAAACAAACGCTTTGAACAATTCAACAAAGAAACCCTAAAATTTGAACCCTTTTGCATATGATCCTTCCGATTCTTATCTTAGCATTCGTGTCCAACCATCTCCACGCTCATCTCTTTCGCCATACAATT
This sequence comes from Melanopsichium pennsylvanicum, assembly GCA_900208305.1. Taxonomy (NCBI): domain Eukaryota; kingdom Fungi; phylum Basidiomycota; class Ustilaginomycetes; order Ustilaginales; genus Melanopsichium; species Melanopsichium pennsylvanicum. Next base: position 432,633 of record OAPG01000009.1, read on the forward strand.
CTTGAGCTTGTCACTCTTGCATCACATCTGGATACTTGATCGCAAATATGACAAGCACAGCTTGAACGCCTTCTCTGCGTTCGCTCGCAGTCGCCTCAATTACAGCTGTCTTCTGAAAGACATACGAGGACAGCAAGATTCGATGATTCGTCTTCTCGTTGCACAGTCTACCACATCTAACGATATCTATTACCACTCTTCTTCACCTTTGATCCACTAAAAATCCTTCTTGCAGAGCCATTTTCGAATCGAGCAACCGGAAACCATCCACTTTCTACACATCAAACATGTCTCTTCAGCTCCCCCGTATCCTGGTCGTGGATCACTTTGATTCGTATACCCTCAACCTCCTCTCCCTCTTGCACCCCACCGACACGCCTCAGTGCGAGCACCCGTACAAGTTTCATGACGAGCTCACCCGAAGAATTGCGGAGCGCGTCATCGTTCTTCCGCACACCCACCCGCTCCTCGCTCATGCCGCCTTCCACGAGCTCGTTCGGCCTCACATCGACGCCATCATCCTATCACCCGGTCCTGGCAGCCCCGACAAGGCTGCTGACTTTGCGGCAGCAGAGACCTTGCTCAAAGATGAAAAGCTCAATCTCCCTGTCTTTGGTGTCTGCCTCGGCCATCAAGGTCTCGCAGTAGCATTCGGCGGCCAAATCACGCGTGCCATCAGCGTTCGGCATGGCCTTCAGAGCAAGCTCAAGATCTTGCCGCCTTATTGCGAACCAGATGCGTCGCCAAGAGTCTCTACCATCCTCCAAGGCGTTTCTCAAGATGCACTAGTGGTCCGTTACAATAGTTTGGTCGTAGATCCAGATACCCTGCCAGATTGTCTCCAAGTCACCGCATGGAGCTATGACCAAGTCTCGACGGCTCCACCTCCCAGACCTGGCAAAACCAAGCAGCAGTCTTCATCCGTTCCCATCAGAGTATCAAATGGGCTGTCTCCGCCGTCCAAGCATCGCGATCTTACCTCTTTCAGTCGCTCACCCTCCACTGTGCCTATCTCGTCCCGCAACAGCTCCGAGCTCGGCGACATAGTCTTGTCCGAGGCGACCAGCGTTGGAGACGTTACAGAGACCGAAGGTGTCCTTGCATCTGACTCGACCTCATCACCCGCCATCATGGCCCTGCAACACAAGATCCTACCTTTCCACGGCGTGCAATTTCACCCCGAAAGCATCGAGTCTACTTGGGGACACACCATCATGGCCAACTTTCTCCACATTGTGCGACAGTACTGGGAGCAGGCCACATTCGACCAAAATTCTGAGGTGGCGTCTGATGCTCGGGCCAGAGTCGAGGCTTGGGATGCTGCTGATCTTACACTCCCGCCTCATCTCACGCTCGCTGGCGAGCGATGCCTGGCAAGTGACGTCAGACTGAGCGCCCAACCTGCGCCACCTAGCAACTTCACCGCCGACCAACCTGCATTTACTCTCCTCACCCGCCGTTCCGTCAGTCTCGCCTCAGACTCTATCCCGGACATGGTCCGCATCTTTGACCAGCTCTTTCGCAGCGCCAGTCCCGCCGGAGCTGTCTGGTTTGACAGCGCAAGGTACAAAGATCCGCACAGCCGCTACTCATTCATGGCCGTACCGTCCTTTGTCTTGTCGTACAAGGATGGAAGTGACAGCGTCATTGTTTCGGGAGACGAGTCCAACACTTCGGAGATCTCGTTGCTCAGTTCGGAGAGGACTACACTGTGGACCTTTATGAACCAGTTGCAGTCACAATTGCAGTCTTCTACCGATCTCTCGTGTGGAAATTGCACACTTGATGAAGATCAGCAAACCAGCATCTTCCGAACTGGCTTCACAGGTTACTGGGGCTACGAGATGAAAAACGAAAGCTTGCAGCTCGAGACTCCTGCCCCTGTTGGGAACGGCACCAATGCTTTCGATGCAGAGTTCCTTTACTGCCCTCTCGTGCTTGCCTTCGACCACCATCAATGTCAGTGGATCACTTTCGCCCTTGCAGACAACCCGTCGACCGTCTCGTCGTTGTCTGGTCGCTTGGGTGAGGTGAATGACGCTCTGCAGGATCTGCAAGGAAAGGGCAAGTCATGGTCGCGCTGGTCTCTCAGCAAGGCAAATGCTGAAGCATGGATGGAGAAAATTCTTCGCGATGTCGTCGCGCACTCCAACAAAGGTGCGAGCACAGGCACTGCCGATGCAGCGGCCTTCCGAACTGCGATGCCTACGCTTCGACCTCGTATGCTGGCGGAAGACTACATGGATCAGATCGAGTCGGCTAGGGAGCTCATCGCTGCTGGCGAGAGTTATGAACTTTGCATGACTACTCAGTTCCAAGGTCGCCTTCCACCGCTTTCATCTCTCCCCGAAGCCGTCGATACTGACCACTTTGACCTCTACTGCAAACTTCGCGCTCGTAACCCAGCTCCTTACTCTGCGTATATCAAGCTTCCTTCTTTTGCCACTAGCTTTGACGATATAGACGCTCGTAAGCGCGGACGTGCGATCCTCAGCACGAGCCCGGAACGTTTCATGCGCATCACGTCGGATGGTCAAGTAGAGATGAAGCCCATCAAAGGTACGCTTGCTCGTGCTGGCTTTGGTCCTGGTGAGCAAAGCATGCGAGCCGATGGTGGTGGCTGTACACCGGATGAGGAGCTGGTCAAGCGAAACTGGCGAGAAACAGAGGATGAGGCGCGTCGAGCCAAGCTTTCTGCTGACATCAAGGAACGTGCCGAAAACTTGATGATCGTTGACCTCATCCGAGCCGATCTGTTTTCGTTCTGCACTTCCGATAGTGTCGCTGTGCCCAAGCTCATGCAGGTGGAAACGTACGAAACTGTGCATCAGTTGGTCACTACCGTGACTGGTCAACTCAAAGCTTCGGTTGGAACGACCGAGGCTATTCGTAGGTGTTTCCCACCAGGAAGTATGACAGGAGCTCCAAAGCGAAGAAGTGTTCAGTTGCTTGAACGATTGGAGTTGAACCTTGCTGATGCTGAGAGGGATGACGGATTGAGGGCAAGGAGAGGGATTTATTCGGGTGCGCTTGGTTGGTTGGGCTGTGATGGCGCCGCCGACTTTTCCGTTGTGATCAGAACGTTGATTGCTGATGGTGATGATGTTTCCATTGGTGCGGGTGGCGCAATTACCTACCTTTCCGACGCTGAAAAGGAATGGCAGGAAGTGCTGGATAAGGTCTCTGCATTAGCTAGTATTGACGTCTAATGCCACCAATTTCATCCCCCTCACTTCGCTTGGTCATTCTCATAAAAATAAAAATAAAAACAGTGGTTCTGAACAGATCTCGGATCATCCCTTAACATTCCACTAATCAAAATTTTCTATTTACATATACCATACATTCAACGTCAAAAGTATTCTCGATTATTTATTAGTATTAGTCGCTTCAACATCGTCGTTCTTCGCCTTATCGCATCACTATCACCACAAAGCACATTACTAATTTCTGCATATCATGTCACCTTGATCTCTCTATCACTATCTGTAAAAGTTTCACTCCCTGAGCTACCTCAGCGTGACTCAGTTATTCTCAGCTAATTTCCAAGACTTTCTCACTCATCCTTTCGAGACAGCGTTCGTTTTCTGAGACACGACTTGTCAAGTAACAACATGGTCGATTTCGGCAATGGGTTCGAGAACGGGAAAAGTGGTGGCTGGTTGAATAACCGTATCGAAGAGCGCAAAACAGTACACGATCAAGAGAAGGGGGATGGCGATGTTGAACCGTCATAGCAAAAGAGTTCGAAGGGGCTTGTTTGGAGATGGATGGGGGAGACTCTTTCTTGTTCTTTCTTTCTTTTTTCTTTCTTTTTTCTTGTTATTTTTTGTCGTTTTCTTTTAAAAAGTCGTCAAAGAAGTTGGAAAGGAAGGGAAGGGCGGAGAGTTGTCGTGAGTATTGAGCAAGGTGCTGGTTATATTTACTTTGACCTGCTTGGCTGCTCTTTGTATCGAAAGATTCGTTTAGCCAACGCCATCGCAACCAACCGCACCTCTCTTCATACTCTTGGCTTCACCTAACATGCCTCTACCCTTTTCCACATCTCCACCCAAACTCTGAATTCTCTTGTCCTTTTCGGCCAACAAATCTGCCACTTCTCTCTCCAACATCCTCCTCTGGGCACCAGCCCTCTTACCCGCTGCTGTAACATTCTCCAACAACTCTACGTTTGAAATCCTGTGATTGGCCGATTTCGCCTCCATCATACTTCCCAAAGCCTGTTTATCGGAGTGTGTGATTTCGTTGAACGACTCTTCCAGCACTTTTAGCACTACACTGAGATTATTGGGGAGGTACTGAAGAATGGGTGAACCACCAGTAGCAATGTCGTAAGTGGTACGTTGGATGATGTACGACTTGGTAAACATCCAATGACGATTTCTGAACTCTCGAATTTGATCCACCAACAACACGTAAAGTGCTTTAGCCCTAGCGCTGCTCGACATGGCAAAGCCCCTAACTTCAGCCAATGTAGCCCTAGCTTCGAGCTGTTGAAGGAACTCTCTCTGATTCTTGGGACGGTATGAGCGGAAATCTCGAAGAGTCTTTGTGAGCTCATTGTTAGGCATGTGAGCCGTGATTTCCAAAAGGTTATCTCCTGTTGGAACGATAGAGTCATTGGCTCCCGATTCACCGCGGTAAAATTGTGGTTGATCCGACACCCCTTCGTACACAACTCCATCGGGGAACATGGCATTCATCTTTTTAGGTCCGGTACCAAAGATGAAAGAACGATACTTGAGATAATCGGCCGGAAGCGATCGGTTCCACATGGTCTCCATGGATTCATTGATCTTTCGATACGTTACGAGCAATCGTTCGAAAGCATCCTCAAACGCTTCAATGTTCTTGTTGTTGCATGCACGCAAAGCATCTTCGGTAGCGGAAACGAGTTTGCCCGTGTAACTCACCATTTCCACGTGAACCAGAATGAAACCTCGTTCGCTACCCGAAGCATCTTCGAACGAACGGATGAGCTCCATGTTGTCAAAGCTGTACTTTCCTGCATTGCCCTGGTAATTTTGGTCCTTACAAAGGTAATTGACGAGCGCGTACGAAGAGGCGTATTCCATATAAGGAAAGTGGCCGAGTTTGTCAGCCAGTTTCTTGAGAGGTACGGCGAGTTGGGCGGGCAGAGTGTTTCGACCTTGTGTGTAAAATCCGGTCTCCTTGAACGCACGATCGACAGGTTCGAGAAGGTAGGCCGAGGTGGCGAAGCAGTAATCTCGGAAAAGAGCGGCGAGGAGGTGAGAGTTACCAGACTCGATGGCTGCATCAATAGCCTTTGCCTCTGGGCCATCAACTTTGAGTTCGTCCAGCACTGCATCACCAAAGTGACCTTTGCCGAGAAGACCAGTAGCACGATGTCCGTGTGCATCGGCGGGTTGATGAATTGTCATTCGATCCAGAAGTGAGGAGAGACCAGAAAATGCGTCAGGCATTTTGACCATGGGATCTTGACGGGGAAGGAATCCGCGTTGGCGAGAAATGACAAACGGCGGCAACTTGGAAATGGCCTCATTATCTTTGTTAACCACGCAAGGGAGCTCTTCGAGAAGATAAGGCTCGACATCGGGAGAGGCCGAGTTGGCAGCGACCGAAGCTGCCTCCGAGACTTGGGCCAAGCCTCGACGTCCACCCATGGCGGCCGCTGAGGACAGCTTGGTTGCCGACCGCAGAGTACGGCTTCGAATGGTGGGAAGCATGTTGAGCGTGGTAGTGAAGTTTTGATGGGAGTAGTTGCGGAAGTGACGTTTTGGTATCGGAGGCACAGCCAGTGGAGCCTAAGTATGGAAGATGATTTGGAGAGGTTGAAACAAAGACACAGCAAGGGAGACGTGTATGCTTATAAATCTTGGGAAAGGGAGGGGGCAAGGGCTGGCAGGCAGGCATCAAGCCAACCAGAGGCGTCCAACAGTGTCGCGCCTTATCTCTGGGCCATTCACCGGGCAATTTCAACTCGAACGCATTTCTTGGTTGTTTGTGGTCGCTCATGGATAAGGAAATGCTGTACAATCTTCTTCAATCTCACTCAAACACACTGCAGTGTGCGTGCGTGTTCATAGAGGTAACAAGAAGAACAGGTCGTTGGGAAAGTGACGGATTTGTCACGCGATCCAGCATCATGCTTGTCGGGCTGAAGGCGGTCAGAACGATGGATTGCAACCGTCCTATCTTGACTGTCTCACATTTCTCCATGCTAGCCTTACACCACTAAAGGCTCTCTGACAATTAGGGGTGCGATCGCTTGTTTTGGGGGGGGGGGGGGGGGGGGAGGCTTCAAGTCAAAAGGCCCAGGAAAAGTCCCGGTATAAAAGCAAGAAAACGGCGAAAGGCCCAGCCTATCATATGATACAAAGCCATCTCATACACCCTGTATCATAATGCAAGGAAACCGGTGGCTTCTCCACACTATGGATGTGATTGTGTACTGCACTGTATTGCAATGTAAAGTTATTGTACCACACACATTGCTCGCTTTGTGTGACAGCTCGCTTCGACAACCCAGCAGCAAGAAGAGGGGGAAATTATTATAAAGGCCCGGTCTTTGGCCCGTTTGTGTTTGAAAAAAAAAAAAGACAATTCCGGTCAGTTTGCCGCGTGATTTGCCGCAAGTATCCCTCAATGCCTTTCAAAGTTAATGTACGTAATTTTACCTGCCTCGTTCGACTCCACAACTTCTATGCTTATATTTGTATCGCATGTAGCTATCGCAATTGAGCTTATGGACGACCTTGCCAGTTATCAAGACATGCTTCTAAAGAGTCCCATTTGACCTAGATACTGTATCGTAGGTTGGAGGAAAGATCCGAGATATTCACAAGAAACTCTCAAGTCTTACGTTATCAATCTAGATCGCTGGAACCCATTTCTGGTCCACACTCTCCTATCTAGTCACAAATAATATTGCACCCAACTGCACCCATTTCCAAGTCTGACAACCTGTACTTATCATTGCTGAATATGGCTTTGGATATCGTTCGTCAACCAAACACCTCGCGATTATCAGGACGAGGGGTGGAAGGACTAGAATCTCTTCGTGATCCCGACGTATCTGTCTGCGGATGATTGTGTGCAGTCCTATCTTCTTCGTCCCCATTCACAACCTCTTGTTCGTCCTGGTTTGGCCTCGGCAAAGCTGCAATGGGAACCAGCAATGGCGGCCCTTCACCACCAATACTCGTACGCGCACTTTCAGCGCCACTCACATTCCGCGTCGCCTTGTTCTCCCCGCCCGATGGTGGCAAATTAACTTTTCCACTCATCCCTCTGCTTTCGGCTAGGAAAGGACTTTCGCTTCGGTGCTGTGCAATGGGCGGACTATCGATCCGACCCGGAACACCAGGCTGAGGCGTCGTGGAACGGAACAAGCTCATGGCCACTGCATCCTGCATCCTGAGCTTGTCCGCCGAAGACGAACCCACACCTGGACTTGGCGTCCGTCTCGCTGACCCAAGATTCGGACTAAGCTGTCTGCGCATCTCCGCATCCGAGTCGGACGCCGAAGGGAACAAACTTTTACGAACCGCTTGCCACTGAGCAAGCGGCTCATCTGGCGATCTTAGCAACGTAGTTGGTGGTGGTGACTGTGCCACATGCCGTGGTCGCGGTGGTGATATGGCCGTCTCGCGCGATGCATTCCGAGGTTGAGAAGCGGAAACAAAGCCAGTAACTGCACGCGGGGAATGCGTGAGCACCTCGCTGTACAGATCCACACTCGGTCGGCCAGGCGTGAAAAAATTGGCAGGACTGGCGACTCGTTGTACGGGTGGCGAACTGAACGCACCGCGATTACCAGGAAACAGATCTTGACCGGGCTGAGCAAAAGTCTTTTCGGGGTCCCAGTCGTCGATGAGCTCGGTGGTTGGGTCTGTGTTTGCTTCGGCAAATGTTGTACGTATAGGTGTAGTATTGTGACTCCTCGACGCGCCATTTGAACCGTTGCGACTGAGGAACGATGGGAAAGGTCGAGACCGCGATTTCTCGTATGTGCTTGATTCGTCGAATTGCGTACAAGCAGCACCAGTTGAGACGGAAGGACGTACGGCTGCAGGCATGACTGTAGCTACGGGGGCGCGACGGAATTTTTTGCGAGACTCATAGCGGACTCGACCCATGGTCTCGAGTGCTTCCTTGACGCTGTTCGAATAGGCATAGTCTGATGGCGTGGATCCTTCCAGATTTTTGACCGCTAGAGAACAGCCTCGTTCGATGAGCAACTGGACGAGAGATGTGTGACCCCATGCTGAAGCAAAGTGCAGGGCCGTGTTTCCAGCTCGATCCTGCAAGTCGACATCGGCACCGAGGTCGAGCAGCTGGCGTGCGACGTCGTCGTAACCGCGAATGCAGGCCAAATGCAAAGGGGTGCGTCGATCGTGCAGCGTCTCTGCATCGATCAAGTCGGAGAGAGTGGCTGCGACATGACTGTTGGTGTATGTCGAATACGCATAAATGATATCGGAGCGATCATAAAGCGTGGCGAGGTGGAGGACGGTACTGCCACCAGCGTCGACGCTAGGTCCTTTCTGTTCGTGTCCCATCTCGATTAACCAGCGGACGAGTTCGACATCGGCATTGCTTTTGATGGCGATGACGAGGCTTGGATCGGTGGAGCTGGTGGGGCTATAGGTATCTGTGAGCGACTCGTCATGGATAGCGAGGGTGTATTTGCGGTGATGATGATGTTTGGTGAGACCCACGCGCTCGGGCACCGATTCGACGTTGCGCATGTCGAAAGGATGAGCCGAAGAGGGACGCTGAGCGTCTGCTGCTCGGAGTGATGCTTTGAGCGGACCCGCGTTCGGCTGGTTAAGGTATTCGATACCATGGTGCGCGGCTGGACAAGGAAGAGATTGCAGCTCGAAGGCCCGGGCGGCGATACGCTGAGCTGAGGCAAGATCACCTTGCTGGATTGCTCGTCGGAAGCGTTGGCTCAACGTTGTTCGCGACAACGCGGATAGGCCTGGTATTGCCGGCATGTTGGGGTACTCTCGATGAGATAAATTTGAGATCCAAGCAGGACCGGCCAAGTATGATTGTTTGGCGCTTCGCGAAAGCGGGTTGGAAGTGGCAGATTGGAGTACAGGTGGCATCATGCTGAATGTGGCTAGCTGACTCTGGTTGCGCTTGGAGGCTTCCTCAAATCGGGCACACTCAGCACCAAGAGAGGGCCTTTCTTTTTGACCCTCTTGCCTAGGAGTGTATCACGGTAGAAACGGAAGAGTCGACGGGCATCGCTTGTGCGACCGCTGCGTAGATGAGCAGATTGATGTTTTTCGATGCGTCGTATTTCGGGCCATCGTACCCACGACTTGATGGTGAAAGGCCAGGGGAAGATCCCGTAGCTTGATCCTAACACTCTTGATGCTTCACTAGCTTCGCTAGCTCCGCTAGCCTAAGAGGAAGAATGCCTATGATGCGATAGTGAGCAGATGCAACGATGAAAAAAGACTTGATGAACAGATGAAAGCGAATGAAGGCCCGGTTCAATCACATGCACTGAAAGGCTGCCTCACTTCAGGGTCCAACTCTATCGATTCCATCCTTAATCCCGATTTGTAAATTATCCGATCTCAGACGGGGCTTGGATCGCTTATCGGGTCGAAGAAACTTTTGTCGCAGATGTGGACACGATTCTAGGGTCTCCCGTGCGTGATCGGATCGGAAACCAGAATCTCGGTTTGCTGCCCAATGACATGACGCTAACAACTGCACAACTCCAAGATGGCTCGTGCGTAAAGTTTTGCATCGTGAGCTATGCTATGATTAGAACAATGGGGCGAGGCGGGGCACGAGCGACTGTGTAGTGAACATTTCAGCGCACACGCATGGCATGGTAGCTAGCTGCGCAAGCCATCTTTAGGCCTGAAAGCTTGTATGTTGGGTGGCGAAAAGGCGAGGATGAACGTGTCAGGCATCTACGCTTGCCAAACGCACCGAGAGTCTCAGGAACTCGCTCGCCATTGCGATTGGGCAGGTTGTCCAGCAGTATTGTAAATTACAAGTATATTTGTTGAGCGCTGGCCAGGGCAAATTCTAATGAGAATCAAAGCGAGTTACATTCGTGGCGATTGTTTTTCATTACAAAGTTGAATTCGGTTCGGCCGTGCTGGTCTCTCTAGAGCTGAATTGAAGGAACACAGCATTCCAAATCCATTTCCAAGTCTCAAGAGAAAGGGGGTTGACTATCCTCTCTGTAGGACAGAGCCACAACCAACGCTGTTGCTGTGCTTTGTGCTTGAGCCACCCTATTTTTCGATTTTAAACTTTTCACTTGTGCAGATTCGCTGTGTCATTTTCTAAGCGTTCTTCTTCAGCCTTCGGTATGCTCCGATTTTCGCTCACACAGAGAGTCTGAATTTCTTCCGTCTGTGTACTTTTTGGCCGTCGTTGATCGTCCAGCCGCATGGACCAGCCCAACAAACATTATATAAACAAAGCATTGTGAACAATTACAGACCGCTTCCTGTATCATCTGCATACACCACAGCTTTAACGTATCGTAAGTGTCCTCGCAACATGTCTTCTTCCCCAGATTCTGAATCAGTGTTGCACCGTACGGCTGCTGCATTGATGCCGGGACATGACGTCTATGCGGATAGAGCTGTCTCAGAGTGCATTTCTTTTGCGTCTCTCTGATGACACAACCAATGCTTTGTCGCTCACGGTTGTCAATCTTGTGCGCTTCTTCGCTGTCTCGCACCTTGTTTCTAATCCATTGCCATACCCGCTCACTCACACACAGTCTTATCTTTGTCTTGCTACCGCTACAACCATGCACGCCACCTTCGCACGACAATTCGCTTCGACCGGTAGAATCATGTCCAACGTTTTCTTTGACATCCACAAGAACAATGCCCCTTTGGGCCGTGTCACCTTCAAGCTCTACGATGACGTTGTTCCCAAGACCGCAAAGAACTTCCGTGAGCTCTGCACTGGTGCTCACGGTTTCGGCTACAAGGGTTCCTCGTTCCACCGTGTCATCCCCCAGTTCATGCTTCAGGGTGGTGACTTCACATCCGGCAACGGTACCGGTGGCAAGTCAATCTACGGCCACAAGTTCAACGACGAGAACTTCAAGCTCACCCACAACAAGCCCGGTCTTCTCTCCATGGCCAACGCCGGTCCCAACACTAACGGCTCGCAGTTCTTTATCACCACCGTCGTCACTTCGTGGTTGGACGGCAAGCACGTCGTCTTTGGTGAGGTCGTCGACGGCATGGACGTTGTCAGGGCTGTCGAGGCCGAGGGCTCCGGTTCCGGCAAGACCCGTTCCACTATCACCATCGCTGACTGTGGTGAGTGCTAAATGGTTAGCAATCCCTCAAACGGAATTATGACGCACATGCATACTTTCTGTCTCGGAAAGTCGGTATTATGTTGATAGCTCGTACAAATGGAATGACAGGATATCGTGTGTCGCCAAGGTGTTTGAGTGTTTGTGCGATGCGAGCTGATTGTATCCTCTTGGCTAGATAATGAGGGGTGTTATTGCCTTTCGAATCCCAAGGGTTGGGTGGTGTAAGGAGCGTGTTTCTCGAGCATACAGTATATGCACTGCATTGAGAAGCGAAAATGAGAAGTTCGAGTTGCAAGCAATTGGTGTTAGTGACAACTACCATGCAAGTTGCAAAGAGGTCAAAAGTGTGGGCTCGACAGACAAACACACACAAACACATACACCTACAGGTAATCGAATCCGTGACGCAGCCACGACTCGTATTGCACTGCGCGTTGGTAAGGTAGTATCGTACTGAGCAGATACCAAAAGCAAAGTCAAAAAAAAATCTGTGGCATTTCAACCTGTCCATACATGTGAATGCGTTTCCAACCCAGCCGCCGCGGCCGCATTCATACCATCGACCGTGACCGGCGGCGAAATCGTGGTAACTTTATCATTACCAGCACTGGTGACCTCTTGGTCGACACCAATCCAAGATGAACTCAGGTTGGAACTCGACATATCGTCGTGTTTACCATTATTGATTTGACCACTTGGTTCAGTTTGTAATCGATCGCCACCGTTCGAGGACGAGGTAAGCGAATCGCTCGATAGACTCACCACACTTGCGCTATACGAGATATCTACGTTTCGAGTCTGAGGCAATGTTGGAGTGCTGTTCTTGTTATCCTCCGATGCGTTCTCGGCCGTATGTTGAGCGGATGTAAATTTGTCCGGACTAACAGGGGTGAAGTTGAGTCCACCCGAGAGACCTCTTCTACGACTAGCACCACCTGCTGCTCCTGCTGATTTGAGCTGAGAGAAGCGGTGTACGGGACTATCTCTACCACTTTCATTGCCACTCTCATCAAGGTCCGTGTCGGTCAAACCAAGCGCACCATCCACGCCTACACGCGGTGCTCGACCAAAGTAATCGCGAGATGAAGCATCTGCATCACTTTGAGAACCACCATCAGTGTCTGGCGAAGTCAAGGATAGATCCCCACCGCCATCATTGGTGAGAGAACTCAATCGAGCATTTTGTCCACCACTCGCCACCCACGCGGCTTCTTCTTGCGCCGAGGCACTGCTCAAGCTTCGTGCACGTTGTCGGAGCAATATCTCGGCATCGTACGTTCCTGGTGATAGGAGAGGTGCCTTGACGATGCTAGGAATGTTGCTACGATCGGTAGGTCTGTGACGGTCATTATGATATACGCGTGGTTTGCGACGCGAGCCAGATCGACCGATTGGAAGTTTGACATCTTGCTTTGTCTGTCGCTGAATGCGCACTCTACGTCGATGCAGACCTGTCAATTTTATAAAAAGGGGCAAAGCCAAAGAGCGAAACTGTCGTCTGGGTCAGCCTAGGTATATTGAAAGGAAGCGTATGCGAACGAGGTAACGAATGATTCGTGAGACATACCTAGTGTACGGAAGACCGCATAACCGGCAAAGTCAAGTACGCCCACCAAGAAGACGGGCAAGAGGATAAGGAACGAAATGAGGCGACACGATTGCGAAAACAGAGTGACCCAATAAGGCATGGGTGGATTTATTATAATTCTCCATGTCGACACAGGTTGAGGCTCGGGGTTACGAAAGAGTGCAGCTTCGAGGAGAGCCTTGACGATTTCCAGTGGTCCATTCTGCGTCCACGATCGGGCTGTGTCTACAAACGCGCTCATGTTGTTGATATGGAATTTTTCAAACCAAAAGTGGTTTGCAGTGCAATTGATAAAGTTGGAAGTAGTATATGCTTCTGTAGCCGTTGCGTTGTCTAGCGAAATGAAGAGGAATCAGCTTTCAAATAGCGCCGCCGGCGAATTGGTGTATGAGAAAGAAGAATGTTGACCTGAATGAAGGCTTTTGTCCGAAAAGACGAATGCAAGGCAGTGACGTGTTGGTGTATGATTGTCAAGGTTATCAAACGTTGGAGAGCAGAGCGTGTTGACTCTTTCAACACTGGAGTAACCTAAAGAGAGCGCTTAAGTTGAGGAGTAACATAGGGGCGGGGTGGTAGGATTTAAAAGTTGGCTTGAGCATACAGTAAATACCAATTACAGTACAGCACAATGCAATGTTGGCAGCTTTCAGGCGCTTAAATTTCGACTATTTTGGCGCATTGACATGCATGAGAAAGACATTCGCACAATTTATAGTTGCAGAGCAGAGTCAGAATTCACCCGCGCTCAAACCAATGTTATACAGTTCAGCTGATTATATTAGGTTGTGGCTAGTGTAGCTAAACTCTCGTACGAGTAGCATTTGTGGAGAATTCTAACACGAAAAAAAAAAGGGTCCCAAGAAGAAACAGAACCAAAAAATCTGCAACATCAGAAAAATGGGAAAGAAAAAAGCAAGTCGGAAATTCCAAAATTGACAAGAAACCTTGTTCGCCTTGACGTCCCACCTTTTCTAGACCGTACTATCATCATCCCTTTGCTTTGTGTTCCTATCATCACTGTACGAGGGAAGAGCGCATCACATAAACACCCAACAACATGTCCGCAGAACAAGCCAAACACCAAACCAAGCACGAGGAGCTTGGCGCCCCTTCCGCCACGGCGCTCGAGCAGACCTCTGCCACCACCTCCACCGGCATGACCGTCGATGAAGCAAAGGCAGAGGCGCTTCGTCAGGTTGAGTTCTATTTCCATGACTCCAACCTTCCCTTTGACAAGTTTCTTTTCACTTTGACCCGAAAAGATCCAGAAGGATGGGTCTCCATCGCCACCATCGCCTCTTTTAAGCGTATGCGCCAGATTAAGGACATCCTCGGCCTCCAAGGCATCGCAGAGGCGCTCAGCGGTTCCAAAGACCTTCTCGATGTCAGCGAGGATGGCGTTTCGGTTCGCAGGAGAAAGGAGCTTGTTCCTGTCAAGGACGCATTTGACCGTTCCGTCTACGCTAAAGGTTTCGGTGAAGAGACCGAAACGCTTCAAAAGGAGCTTGAGGCCTTTTTCAACACTTTCGGCAAGGTCAACTCGGTTCGCATGCGCCGCGACATGGAAGCTGCTGACAAGCCCAAGCCTTTCAAAGGTTCGGTTTTTGTCGAATTTGCTGAAATGCAGGATCGAAACAACTTTCTTGCCAAAGCCGCCGAAAATGAACCGGAACAAGACGGTGGAAAGGGCGTCACTTTTCAAGAGAGCCAGCTTGTGGTCATGTCCAAGGATGCTTACGTCAAGATGAAGATGGACGAGAAGGGCATCGATCCCAGTGCCAATAAGATTAACCGTGGTTCCGACTCGGCTCATAAAAAGTTCAACGCGTTCAAGGAGATGAACAAGGCTTCCCGAAATGGTGGTGAGCGTGGTAGTGAAAAGAAGGATGATAAGCCAAAGCGATCCGATCCTCTCGAATTCGAATACAATGGAAAGCAGCTTACTACCCGACCTGATGGAAGTGTGGATCCAGATGCAGTCGAATTCCCAGCCAACTCGGTGCTCAAGTTTACCGGCGCTGGCGAAGGTGGAAATTGGAAGGATCTTAAGGATACCCTTGTCATTGTTCATCCTACGTCGTTTGTCGAATTTCCCACAGGAGCTGTGGAGGGCGCGGTTGGATTCAAGGAGTCTCTTTCGGATGGAAAGCTCGATGAGATCAAGAGCAAAAACATCACGGTGGGTGGTAAGGTGGTCGAGTTCTCACGTGTTGATGAGGAGACAGCAAAGAAGTTTTACATTGAGCGCGCCAACTTCCGTGCTTCGTTTATGCTCGATAGGCGAGAGCAGGATGCTCAGCGAGGAGGCAACCGCGGTAACGGTAGTTACAGCCGAGGTGGTCGCGGTGGTCGCGGTGGTCGTGGTGGCAAGTTTAGCCGTGGTGGTGGCCGTGGTGGTTTCGGTCGCGGCGGTGGAGACAAGCGAAAGCGTGATAACCAAGGTGATCACAATCGCGATGATGGCGCACCACCCGCCATTGGCAAAAAGGTTAAGACCCAAGAGTAAATCCCCTAACTCTCTTGTAAATATACTACTGTAAACCGTGCTCACACGCGAGAGCACTCATTCATGATTCTATTTGCATTCTTTCATCCTCACTTGTACTGTTCACTTTCACACATGGCGACCCGATTTTGGTATCATAGTCTGACGCAATCGAGTCAAGTAGAAAACACTGTTTGAATCTAGTCTATTCTAGCTTTGACGAGCTGGATTACCAAGGTATGGATTACCAAGGTAGTTTTGAGATGGATACAAGTTGAAGTGGGAATAGCAATTACGACTTGGTCTATTTTAAGAAGGTTTTGGCATGTTGCTTTCGATGATTCTTGATGGCTTTATCCGCGACAAATGTACGCCAGATCGGAATGGCGATCCATGAGATCAATGTAAGACCACGGTCGATCAAACCTCGATTGGTTGGTGCCGAACCAAGTGCAGCTACACGAAAGAGTTCCGAGTTGAAATCAGTCGTAATGAAAAAATGTCCTTTCTCCACCCCTGGCGTGCGTCAAAACCATCAAAATAGCAAAACCGAAAAACCAGGTCAAGAGTCAGTCGCCTCAGGTTTCTCGATTTTCGACCATGTGCGGAATCCTTCCCCCTTGGACGAGATCAAGTAGCATGAGCTTCACCCAAGTGAAAATCAAGATTTCAAACATGCTTTCATGGGAGAAGTGAGTGGAATTTACCTTTGATAAGACCTTCGGCACATGCTGCGGGTGTCAACCCTTCATCAGCACCTTCAATTTCGAGTGTGATTTTAGGCTTGGTTTTGTTCTCTTCTTCGAATCCAGGCGAGAGGATTGTGGCTGGAAAGTAAGCATGCACCGAAATACCATAGAGGATCAACTCGGAGCGAAGCGATTCGGCCAGTCCTGCAGATTGCCCATGCATCATCCACAAAAGTTGTGATTTCAATGTGAGTGGAATTGTCATACTTTGCTGTATCTCTTTTTCTTTTTTTTTTGGGCGACGAAGCTTACCTCTGATGGCGTGTTTCATGGGCGCATATTGGGAATAACCGACCAATCCCATGAATCCAAGCAGCGAGCTGACCAGAACGATCTTGCCTTCCACCACACCATTGCGCGCCATAGCATTCGCCGCCGCCTATGTCCGCAGAACCCCAATTTTTTTTAGCATTAATGAAACAAGAACAAGGTCAAGTCGTCAGAGAAAGATCAGAGATCAAATGGTCAGCGAAAGATTGGAGCAGATTCGGGATGCGATGGGAACAAGACTTACATGAGCAGTAGCTAGACATGTCCAATAATCGGTCTTGATTCCCTTTTCAAAGTCGCTTTCGGTTTGTTCCAAAAAAAAGCCAGGTTTCGCACCTCCTGCACAGCAGAACACTGTATCAGGAACCATGCTGCATCCATCGATGGCGACTTTTGCGCCATCGAACGTTGAAACATCTGCAGCAATGTATTCGATCCTTTGCTGTGGAGATTTTGCCGCTTTCTGAGGGGTGAAAGGGGGTAATTTAGATACAGAAAGAAGCACAAAGGAATAGAAGAAACCGGGGTCAGCATTCATTTGCATTTGAATTGCTGTCGGGTTGTAGTAGGCTGAATCCAGGGTAAGATACTTACTATGACCTGTTGTACCGCTTCGCGAAGCTTGGACTCGGTGCGACTGCAAATCGTCACATTTGCTCCCTTGGTAGCGAGAAGTTTGGCAACTGCAAGACCTAGACCCTGAGATCCACCTGTGATAAGCACATGCTTCCCCTCCGGTCTCCACCTCTTTCGGAGCAAGTTACCCATGATGGACGAGGTTACGATCGAAATGAGGACAGTGACGAGTACCGTTCGGGTTGCTGTAGCTGTAAGCAGCTCAAGACCTACCATCACAAGATCTGGAACAGGATACCTATTTGCACTGAAGGGATGAGACGGGTAGCTAGAGATGATCACAGATGGTAAGGTTAGGACCTAGCGTCGTTTGCGTTGAGTCAAGCAGAGTCAAACCGAAAGTGTTGGTCTTGTTAAGGAGAAGCCAAGGAGTGTAACCCTCTTGACGCTTTCAAACTTGCCAGGGTCCGCTACTCTCTCGCACAAATGCTCACTTCCACACTTGAGAGCAAGCTAGGTTTAACATTCAGAAGTCTTGAAACATCGAAAAACCCCTTCCACATGTGCGCTAACTCGTTCCAGCAAACACCAACACTTGAACATTTGCGACACCGTTGTTGAAATCTTCTAGCATCTAGACTATCCATAACGTCAGCGCCCCTCACGGTCGAGTCAGACACAGACGAGCTCAAACATCCCACCATTAGGCTCGTGATCAGGCTCGCATCATGGCCGATGCAACATCTTCGACCTCACACCATGCCTCTTCCAGCATCGCTAACGTGGACCTGTACCAACATGAAGGGGAAGCATCCACATTTCCTTCGCTCACGCCACTCTCGCACGATCTTACCTTCCTATCGCCCATATCTGCACCAAAATTCTCCGTAGACGACTTCCTACTATCCCGCACTAAGGCTGCAGACCTCAACTACATCCTCTCCGACCTTCGCACGTATAGCGAAAAGCTCAAGAACGAGCTCTACTCCATCATCAATGAGGACTACAGAGACTTTGTTTCGCTCGGAAGCAGTCTCAAAGCTGAAGCTCATCGCATTGCACGACTTGGCTGGACCGCTCATTCAAACTTGGATGATGCGAGTGTGGACGCGGATGCGGATGACGCTTTACCTCAGCCAGGTTTGATGGCTCCAGTCAGAGATACCTTGTTGGCATCGAGGAGTATGCTCAAGAGCGTACAGGATGATATCGAGGATTGTTTCAAACGCAGGGAGGATGCGACTAGCCATAAGGCAAGCTTGGAATTGATGCTGCAATTTCATGATTCGATCGTACGCTTGGAAGGTTTGTTGTCGATACAGCATGAGAAGCGAGGCAAGGATCGACGGCGGTCATCTGCAAGGAGACCTTCAGTGCTCAGCATCGGGTCTCTAGCTGAGCGGAGACCAAGTTTAGTGTCCATTCCTCCAGGTTCGGATCAAGAAATGTCGGATTACGCCATGTCCTCCGAATACGAAGACGAGTCCGAGTCCGAAGATCAAGGCTCATCTGACGAGCTTCACAAAGGTGCCGGTGACGATTCACCCAAACGCTCTCGTCGAAAGCTTCTCCGCCGGCTTTCCTCAGGCGCGCATCACACCCACCATCCCAGATCAGACTCCATGCTTTTCTCTCCGACCCGAACAAGAGCCTCGACAGCGATTGTCGCTGCTACGACTACGACGACTTCTGGCTCGGACTCTCTCCTTGGTCTGCCACAGAGAATGGCAAGGACATCGGCCGAATACTCTCGACTGCGCTTCCTGCACCGACGACTCGAACAAGAGAACCCCGCTTCTTACGCAGATGCACTCTCGGAACGTATTGACACCATCCGTTCCATTCTGCGCCAAGATCTTCGTACAGTCCTTGCAGCATTAATCGGCCCGAGCTCGTTGCTGGTACACGGACAGACTAGTCAAAAAGTGCCGAGCTCTCCAGAATTGAGAAAGTATTCGGCAAGGCCAGGTGTGGTGGACAAGTCGGCCAGGCGGATGAGTTTCACCCAGAGTCTGTCGAGTAAGCCACAAGCTGGAACGACACCTGAGGGAGGAACGAACGAACTGGATAATTGGTCACAGGTAGCAGAACCTATGGAGGAAGGAGGTTCTCCCGAGACAGCATACTGGGAAGCGCGATTTGAGGAGCAGAGAGGATGGCTAGAGATGGTGCTTTCCACATTGAACGGCCTCACGATTGTCAGGGATAAGAGTCTGGGTGAAGTGGGTGGTACGAGGAGGAATGAGGCAGAAGAGGCAGTTCGAGATCTGCTCGTGAGTGATTGGGCTGAGAAGCAAATTGTCGATCAACCCAAACCCTCGATCCATTCGGAGGCTCTCAAAAATCTACCAGAAGCAGCTCAATCGCAGTTTGGTGAGCACCACGCACAATTGCAAACCCTGCTACTCGAACAAGGTTCGAGTCCAACGAACCCCCTTACCGATCTTTACAATAGCATTTTATGCTTTGTCAGCACGACCTGCTACCAACTCATCGAAGCGTCTCGCGAACTCACATCCACAACCCGCATCGCCTATTCTAGCGGCAACGCACCAGAAACGCAGTGTGACATCTTCACGCACGTCATCTGGGACACCATCTCGAACCAACTCCTCACCACCATGGGTTCCAAAATCTTTTTCGTCGGTCAAACCGATACTTTTTATTCGAATTTCATCCTCACAAACACGTTTCTGCAACACCTCCTTTCCCTAGCCCCCACAGAAGAGTCTAGGCAATCCATGTTGAAAAGTGATACCTGGATAACGTTCAAACGTCGTTGGCAACTACCTGTCTACTTCCAGATGCGTTTCAGAGAGGTGGTGACGCAACTTGAAACAAAACTCGTCAACGGTCTCGATTTACATAGTGGTGGCGACAACGACGACGACAATGGTGATAATCATCATGAAGAGAGAAGGTGTAGAGCGGCTACGGCTGCAACGATCGAGGCGATAGAGAGGGTTTGGAGTGATGGTGTTCACATCCATGAATTGAGCGCAAGAGAGTGGAGAGTAACACTCCAATTGTTGAGTCGATTCAAAACTTGGGTGGAACAAAGTTGTCCTCCTGAACTCGGTACCAGCGGCGTCGGTAGTAGTAATGGCGGTAGTATTGTTCATCGTCAGATTGACTCGGTCCGCAACAATACAACAACGTCGGCAGTAGGGGGAGCATCCTCGGATGGAACAAGAACGAGTTTCGATGGACGTAACACGGGTTCGATCGAGATCTCACGCGTTAGTACACCTCAACCAGCTTCAGATCAAACTTTGCAACAACACGAGGATGAATCGCTTCGACTCGCTACGGACATTTTGGCGGATTGTTTGTATCTTCGTCGACACGTTGAAGAAGTGCTTATTGATAAGACGATTCTGACACGCATCAGTGGTTGTGGTGATGTGTTGATGGAGGAGGAAGCTGGTGGATCTAAGGAGGATTTGGATGGGTTGAGGACGGATTTGTTGGGTGTGCTTGATAATGAATCGTTTGGTTTCATTCCTGGGTTGACCGCTTCGGTTGGAAGATGGGCGTATACAATCATTAGTCCAAGATCAGCTGCACCTTTGCGATTGCTTCGATCGTTCTCAACTCCAGCTTACCGACATGCCTCGATAGGATCCGGCAGTAGTAGCAACAACAACAGCAACACCAACAATGGGGTTTCGGCTGCGGTGCAAGTTATACATCAGTTGTTCAACCCTTTGGAGAGCTTTTTATCCTCCAATGCTGTTGCCGAAGGTATTCCTCAACATATCAAGAGAGGTTGGGCAGAAAAAATCTTGTCAGACGCCTTCAGACGTTACTGCAATACGATCGAAACCATCAACAAGAATCAACAATCTTTGATCAGACTTAAAAAATCTCAAGGTCCATCATCATCATCATCATCATCATCAGGAGGAGGCGGTTTGCTTAGCATGTTCCGATCTACAGTCAGCAGTGCCAATTCCGCAGGAAACACAAACGAAAGTCGAACAGCATCAGCACCAACAGTAGAGGATAGTACAAAGAGTAGTATCATAGACACAAACAAACAAGCGCTTTCTGTGTTTCAAACCAAAATCATTCAGCTCAATCTAGCCATTGACCTCGACAATTGGCAACCTTGGTTGACTC
Organism: Melanopsichium pennsylvanicum; assembly: GCA_900208305.1. Classification (NCBI taxonomy): domain Eukaryota; kingdom Fungi; phylum Basidiomycota; class Ustilaginomycetes; order Ustilaginales; genus Melanopsichium; species Melanopsichium pennsylvanicum. The sequence continues at coordinate 453,725 of OAPG01000009.1, forward strand.
TAAAACACTTTCTCGAATCAGATCCAGATCTACTGTAATCATATACGCAAACACATCCACACCCTGCAAATTGGCTTGCCAAAGTGTTTGGATTTTCTCTCACTCGTCGTCACAACAACACCATGGATGTTCACTTACAGACCCACACAGAGAGGTCTCGAAACATTCAATACACTGGCTCGACACAAAAGAATGCACTTGGACCAGCATCATGGAAGAGAGGACAAAGTGATGCAATTAAAGCGGGAGCAAAATCGAAGAGAAAGGATGAGTGCAATGTGAAAAAGAGTTTGAGGGGCGATTGAAAGGAATTGGGCGAAATCGAGGACTTGATTCGTCAGAGTGGCAAATAAGCTGGTATGTTTGAATGAGAGACAGATACCGCGACTTGCGTGTATGAGTCGAAAGGCGGTGTCTGCTCGCATCACGTGTGAAAGTTGAATGTTGAGATGGTTTGAATTTGGGGTTTGAAGGAGAGAGAGAGAGAGAGAGAGAGAGAGATGAGGATAGGGGTTAGAAAGTAGAGGACAGGGCACCAGCGCCAATCAGGAATCCCACTGGTCTTCCTCGGGCTCCCTGTCGCCCTCAACCTCGGCCATCGTATGGAACAACTCAACAGCAAAGGCGTTCATAATGCCGGGTGTCACCATTTCAGCCTCCTGCAAGCAAGCTCTGAGGTTTGCCAATGTTCTCACAGCATCCCTACGCGATGCCACAGCCATGTTGAGCTGTTCAATGACAGGCAAGAAGACCGTGTCTAACGCCGTGAGACGTGCTGCTTGCTGCTGTTGGTGTTGCTGCTGGTGGTGGTTCTGTTGTTGGTGCTGGTTTGATCGATCTACATCACCACCACGGTGAGCGCTGTTCTGTTGGTGAAGGGACATCTCTTCCATTCGTCTGCGTTCTTCCTCTACACGGTCGTAGCCGCGACCTTTGTGACTGTCTGCGTAGTAAGGATCGGAGTGAGCTGCATGGCCATTGGTTGCTGGATGCGAGGAGGTACCGCCAGAGATGGCTTTGTCGTATGCTTCAGCTGCAGAGAAGCTGGGTTGACGGGAGATGGCGTCGCTGCCGGTTGGAATGCCTGGTCGGGCCTGGGTTTGGGCGAGGCGGACTGTACCACCCCCAGAGCCGACAGAGCCAGAGGAACCGGATGTGCCAAATCTGCGGTCCGGCTGCTGCTGGTATCTCTGCTGCTGCTGCTGTTGCAGTTGTTGTTGCGCATGCTGTTGCGCGTGTTGTTGCTGTTGCTGTTGCTGTTGCTGTTGCTGTTGCTGTTGCTGTTGCTGTTGCTGTTGCTGTTGCTGTTGCTGCTGCTGCTGCTGCTGCTGCTGCTGCTGCGGTGGAATTGCTTGCCTTGGTGGTTGTGCTTGAGCGGGAGAATGGACCTGTTGATAGGTCGGGGAGCGGGGCTGTGGTTGCGGGGATCGTGGTGGCTGCTGTTGAGGTACTTGCGGAAGGTCCTTGGCTTGATACCTCCCACTGGACTGCTCTTGGCCTCCGTTGACAGCAGCTGCAGCAGCGGTCATGGCACTTGCTGGCATGCGCATTGCCACTGTACCTCTTCCGCCTCGACGCATCGTGTTGCGGACTGTGCCGAAATCCCACATGTCCTCCTCTCCTTCCTGGAAGTCTTCATCTGCCTCCTCGCTCTCTTCGGACTCGTGACGGTCGCCACCTTCTGCGCGCCATCGCTCGAGTCTCTCGATGAGTTCGGTGAGGTAAGTGGTCTTTTTAGCCTTGCGAATGAAGGGGTGTTTGAGCAGCTCCTTGGCCGAGGGACGGTTGGCGGGGTCACGCTGCAGGCAGAGGTTGATAAATTCCTTGAACGGTCTTGAGAAAGGTCCTTCGAGCTGAGGAGGAGGGTTTTTGGGGATGAGAAAGAGCACCTTCATTGGGTGGAGATCGGCGTAAGGAGGTTCGCCCATTGCCAGCTCGATTGCTGTGATACCCAAAGACCAGATATCGGCTTTGAAGTCGTAGCCGCTCTGCTTGATGACCTCTGGACTCATCCAGTAAGGCGTTCCGACGAACGTGTTCTTCTTGGTCATGGTGGCTGTCAATTGGCCGGAGACACCAAAGTCGGCGAGCTTGACGTCACCAGTAGCCGAAAGGAGGATGTTGGCTGCCTTAATGTCTCGATGAAGCTTTCCTTCGCCGTGCAGATATTCCAAACCCTTAAGAAGCTCCCGCACAACGATGGCAATGTAATCTTCGCGGAATCGTCCAGGTTTCATCTGTTGGGACGTATGAAAGGGAAAGAAGGGGATTGAATCAGTTGAGGCTCTTTCATGGATGCGAGACGTTCGATGCACGAAAGCACTGTATGTCGCGCCGAAACAGAAAAACTTACGAGATCAGAGCAACTGCCTCCGGAGCAGTATTCCATGACGATCCACAAATTTGTGCCCTTGAGCCAGGATCCGTGGTATCTGCGATCAGAGAAGCACATCAATCAAAGAGCGTATCAGTAAAGGCAAGGCTCTGCATTCTGTCCATCGGGTCATTGTGGCTGCGGCTGGGTGCATAGGTCAGGGTAACTTACTTGGTGACATGGGCGCTATCGAGCTGGCTGAGGATAGCGATCTCCTGCTGGATGTCGTCGATCTCGTCTTCAGCATTTTCGAGATCGATGATTTTGATGGCAACGGGCTGTCGAGATCGCTTATCGAAGCCTTTGTACACTTCACCAAATGATCCTTTTCCAACGCGATCTTGCTTGACGTAATAGTCTTCGGGATCAGCGCCCTGCGGCGGTTCGATCATCTTTGCAGGAGTTTATGGACGAGATGTCACAGTGAATGGGGGCACGATCTATGACGTATTTGCAGCTATTACGCTGAAGTGGAGCTGAGCTCGTATCTCGTATCAGCACTGCGATTGGAGCAATGCAGAATCGGAACTGATCCGGGTATTTTGATAGCTCGTAGCCAAATGCTGAGTTCGAGCTTCGGGACTGCCGATAAAAGGCGGAATCCAGACGAAGAACGTAAGTGTTTATACTGAAGCAGATGCGCGTCTCTTTTCAGTCTTGGAATCGGAGGCAAAGCGGTGCAAAGCCGAGATTGTTGGGTTACTGGCCGTGGGAATATGAGGATGGTATGTCTGTGAATGCCGGGGTATCGAGATCAGTGGCTGCGGTTGAAAGCTAAACAAGACGAAATGCGAGGCACGAATAATTTGATGGGCTCAGCCGGATGTGAGAATCTGAGAGATGAGCGGTGCAGGCTATGATGGGTTGCGGTGAGGGTCCAACACCAGGAAAGGGCGAGGTGGGGAAGCGTGGAAGACGAGAATCTCGACGTCGATGGAGAGCCTGGGAACGGTGGATACGATAGAAATGGGGGCTGGGCGCACAATCTAGCAGTGGCGATGATTGAGGTGAACGCAGTCAACTCGCACTCTTCTGCTGCAGCTGCTAGTACTGCTACTGCTAATGCAACTGCTGCTGCTGCTGCTATGACTTGAACGGATACAGTGAAATGTAGGTGCAAAGAGGTGAGCTGTGAGTGGTTGTGTGCTCTGTGGAGGGAAGATTATGGGCGTGGCGGACACAGCGAAACCGAAAGCGAAAGCGAGACCCACCTGAATATTGGCCAGGCGAGAGACACTGAGTTGAAGCGCGAAAAAGGGGCGCAAGAGGCGCAGGGGCTCGGTGCGAGCAATAGCGGGAAATGCAATCAACAGTCACAAAAGGTGGCTGGCTGGCTGGCTGGCTGGCGGTTGATCAGTGCTGTTGACTTCTACGGCACAAAAAGATCGAAGTAGCAGCAGCGACAGCCGCCAAGTGCTCCGTACAGCGCCGTGTTGGGTTGTTCTCTGTTGTTTGTCCTGCCAGACACACACACACACATACACACACACACGCTCGACAGCCCGCGAGACCATAAAGGCAGATACTCTACTCTGTAGGGAGTCGCGCGTCTCCCGGTCTCAGATTCCAGCCTTTCCTAGCTTTTAAGAGCCTTTAGCGCGCGCGCCTGCTCCCTCAGCTCTGCTCCAATGCACAGATGAGAGAGAAGATGCGTGTGTGCCTAGCTATCCGCCAGGCTGTAAAGAGCCCAACACGGGTGTAGAAATGTGTCTCAAAGACACACGGAAGATCCATGTGTTTCTGCGCTTCGACACGAGAAGCTCGAGTTGTAGCTAACTTAGTCTAGGACAACCGCACTGCCGCTCGCTCTCAATTGCGCGCACCTTACCATGGCTCTCTGCCTTGCAAATTTACCCTCTTCCTGACTTACTCCGTGCTCGAACTATGCTGTCAGTTTCATCTCACCTGATGCCTACTATTATTTCTGACCCCGACTAATTCTGCATGCCTTGCCAGTTTGGCTGCCATAATCTGACGGATAGCGTCAAGCTTCAGGGGGTTTGGTCTCATCGCTGTTCGAATTCAGTAGTAGATGCCTCGGAACCGGATTCATGCAAAAGCTGCACCACCCACGCTCTTGTTGCGTGTCCAAGGGAAATTGACCCCTGAAGGTACTCGATCGGAAGCGCGTCCTTCATGCTGAGCAGCGCGATGTCGTCAGGGTCCATGTGATGCCGGTCAAATTTAGCCTTCTGGCGAGCTACTTGCACATCATTGCAGTGCTACAGTTGTTGCTCTTTGAGTCAATGTTGCTAGGGTAGCGAGCAGACTTTCATCACAGACAGGATTCCAGATCCTGATTGGAGGGGCTTGCTTGCACGCCGACCAAAAACGTGCTTCTCGCCACTCTACGATTCAAGATTGTGAGAGTCACACCACAAGTATGCCGGCGTAATACCAGATGGTTTCCCGCCTCGCGCCTTGCCGAAGTTTCGTTCTTGCCTTGCTCGTTCCTTCTATTTACGCCGATCGTTTGTGCAGTGACTAGATTCAGATATATGGACGAGACGAGTAAACCATGCGCGCCCCTCTGTCTGTGCGTAGAAAGCTGTTAAGTACATAGAAAGTGATCTGGAACGACAAACAACCCAAAGATAGCGCCTTGATGCACCCACGACACTTGATCGAGGCGCTCTGCAATGAGCTCACCTCTCCAATATGCAAAGCGTAAATTCCGGCTGTTCGGTAACAACGGAAAGAGAAAAACGATGCAACCCAAGCACGGCATAAGTACTAACCAACCGGCCTCGAACCTTCGGACATGAGTGAAGCGTGAAGATCGGTTAGCAAAAAGGAGCTTGCAGTTTTCAAATCTTTTATTTCGGGTCGCTTATCCTATATTCTTCTTCGGCTTTCTTACGTCCTTCTCTCAGGACAAGACGCGGCCTAACAATTGGGGATTTAGCTCATTTCGGTCCATATTCAATTTCGGCTTTCGGATTTGTGTCACACTCTGAAGAAAGATGGAATTCCAGCCACATGAAACACACATCACAGCTGTGGGGCTCAACTGCCGCTTCCTCTGAATTCTTCTTGCCCACAAACTCGAATCTGGTCTAAACGGCTTCGACGAACTCGGCCAACTTCTTGGCGGGACTCTCATCACGTTTCTCTCCAGCATCTCCCTCACACCCACACTAAACGAGACCCGTGCCCAATCGATTTCATATTTACCGGGATACTCGGCACAATCTCGCGGCCAAAAACTCAAAGCGAGATCCGTTACGAATCGACAAAACTCACGCCACGGTAGACTAAGCGGACCACCCTAATCTTAGATCAACTCATCCACATACTCCACCACCATGGCTTCTTCGAATTCAGCTGCCGGCACGGCGGCCGCAACCGTCAAGCTGTCCACAGCAGAAGGCTTTATCGCAGGCGCACTGGCAGCCATGACGGCTGTGACCATCACCAACCCGATGGAAGTGTGCAAAACTCGTATGCAGCTTCAAGGAGAACTCATGTCAGCAGCTCCGCGCGTGCTCAGCGGCCAAGCAGGATCAGCAGCACCTCAGGCCGGCGCACAGGCTGCGGTGGGTGCACGACTCTACAGGTCTTCGCTCGATTGTTTCGCAAAGACGCTCAAATCCGAAGGCATCAAGGGTGTTCAACGAGGTATTGGAGCAGCGTACGTGTATCAAGTATTGCTCAACGGCAGTCGTCTTGGCTTCTACGAGCCTTTCCGTAAGGCGATCAACCGTGCAGCAGGTAAGCGACCTGAAGAGCAATGGGCGGCAGGTGCATTTGCTGCGGGCGCTTCGAGTGGTTGTGTTGGTGCGATCCTTGGTAATCCTCTTTTCCTCATCAAGGCGCGTATCCAGGCGTACAGCCCCGATTTCGTTATTGGCAAAGCATCGCACAACTACACTAGCACAGTAGACGGTCTTGTCAAGATCGTCAAAAGCGAAGGCGCTCGAGGTCTTGTACGTGGGATGGACGCCGCCGTGCTCCGAACAGCGATGGGAAGCACTGTACAGCTTCCAGCTTACACTTGGTTCAAGAGCTACCTCACCAATATGGACGTCGAAGCCAACGCGTATAACCCGCTCAAGTTTTTGGCCAACAAGCCCAACTCGTTCTTCACCTACTTTGCGTCCTCTATCTTTAGCGGTCTTTGCGTTTGCGCAGTGATGCAGCCGGCTGATACAGCGTTGACGCGTATGTACAACCAACCGGTGCGGGTCGACGAGCGCGGAAGAAGTGTGGGTACGCTATATCGCAATCCTTTCCACTGTCTTTACCTGACAGCCAAGGCGGAGGGAGTCATGGGCTGGTACAAGGGTACCACTGCTCACTTGTTCCGTATTGCACCACACACGGTGCTGACGTTGGTGGTCAACGAGGCGTACTTGCGATGGTACTCCAACTTTAAGGCAGGCCGCTCGTTGCTAGATGAACCTGTTGTCCAGAAGCAGTAAAAAAAGGCCCCTCGCTTAGATTCATGTAGTACACATCTAGAAAGGTGGAGATTTAGTCAATATAATATATAAATCTGCGGGGAGACATGCCGTGTCCGATAGTATCCGGGTCGGTCGATCATCTTGCGTTACTTGCGGTTGGTTGAGAGTGAGTGACCGGGAGGTCAAGTGGCGAGGTAATTGTTAACGTTCGGTTTAACCATTGTTAGATCGTTGTGAGATCACGACTTGGTGAGTGGAAAAAGGATGAGCTTGTGCCCGCTTGGTAAGCCCGTGACCTTGGATGGTTTGGTTGTTCGACGAAGCCCTCGAGGAATGCAAAGAGCATTTGCCAAAATCGCCAAATTCTTAACTGCAAGGATTTGCGATTGGGTAACCTCTGAGAAGTGTGGTCGGCTGCATCTTGTTTTGACAGATTACTGTGGCTTTGGTTCCATGATGACCATTCGCCGAAGAATAGCGCAAGAGCTTCGTAGGTGAATCAGGGCCGGTGGTTTTTGATGCATCTGCCAGCGCTCTCAATAATGTCGTCGTTGTTTGCAATCTGACTCGATTGAAGCGTTTCTCCAATCTTGTGGTGTTTGTCGGCCAATCCAACGTTACCCGAAGCACGAGATTCAAGTACGCTCTCAGATGACCTCGTCGACAGAGCCAGCTCGCTGCTGACATGTTTTAATTTAGAAAGGAACACAGAGTCTGCAATGGATGGAAAAGGACTGGTCAGCATGCGTCCCGACTTGAGGGGATCCCGTCGATCCCGTCGCAGAATTTAAGAGTTTTGTGCAGTTTGATATCGAATAAAACAATAAAAGTTAATAATCTCTTGCTCTTTGCCTTACATCTCAGCGCCAGATTTTTAAAGTGTCGGCTAGAATAGAGGAAGCAGACCAGTTGTAAACTAGTCGAATGAACAGCAGCAGCTAAGAAAAACAGAAAACCAAACATGGACGAGGCATTTTCAATGGTCTTCCTTGCGTCAAGCACGCCGCTTAGACCAGACAAACAGAGCAAGCAGATTTGACGCAACTAATTACAGTGGTAAGCCTCCACGTCCCACCTCGAGATGCCCCAAACAGGTAGCAGCAGATAAAGTCATTGGCTGAAGAGTAAAAAGAGACAGAGCCGTGCTATAGTAGAGTGATCGAGACCGCCTGCTATTGGACTGTATTTGATAGATCATATACGAAAAGAATCATGTGACGAGTGGGAATGAGCCGATCAAGGAGCGAAATGGAGTGATAATAGTGAAATTTGTGTATGTTTACGCTGAAAATGAAGAAAGAGAGCGAGCACTGACCATCTCATAAGTGGAAGTGGGCGTTGTTGACAGGTGATGGGCGGGGGAGGCGATGGAGCCACGTCCACACGAGAAATGAAATGAACAAGTTGCAGCACCAGAATGCAGAAATCATGAGCAGAGTCGCAGAGTGAGCTGGATTCATTTTCAAAAAAAATCAAAAAATCAAAAAATCACGGATGCCCTGCAGTGTTTGTGCTCTAACTGAACCTGACAGTCTCAGCTCGCGGTCTCATTTCATGCCCGCCCTTTTCGTGCCGCACCTCCTGCTCGGATCTTCTTCCGATTCAACCTCTCGTCCTTTGCCTCCTCCTTCCACTTGTCACCATCACTTAAACAAAAAACACAAAGAAGCCTCACAAAACATCTGCAACTCGCATACGCAAGCACTTTGCCAACTCAATCGCAGAATCGAGGTGGTACATTGTTCTTCCCGCGGTCTTGCCCATCTGTTCCCATCTGTCACTATCGAATCCAACCTAGCCAGTGTCCGGTCCAAACAATCACACCAACCACAACAACAGATCAACCGCCTTCATTCAGCTGCTCCTCACCTCCCGTCTTTCTACCATCTCGTTGTTCCGGCGTTCGCTTTCTCTTTCTTTTTCGATCTTTGGCCATCCTCGCCTAAACCTCGTTGTCCATAGCCTGGCTCTTCTATCCAGCCATTTCTACTATAAAGGTATGTGTTTTGCTGTTTCGTCTCTTATTCCTCTTTCCTCTTTCTGTCCCTTTTCAAACGCCAGCTCCTTCCTCGCCGTAGCTCTACTCCTAGCACACTCGCAAAATCTGTCAAGTATCGACAGGTAGCCTACTTTTGCTTGTGACATAAGCATTTGCATCATCACTCTGTTCGACGATCGCAACCGCACGCATCGTTTACCCGCACTTCTAGAAGGCTTTCATCAACTGCTTCGTTGAAGCTTGCCTTCGCTCGCACACAGCTTTCGAGCGTTCATCGCTGACATTCTTCCTATCTCAATCATAATCATGGCGGCTCGTCTGGCATTCAACACGTTCGACTCATCCTCATCCACTTCGGCGGCATCCTCCTCTTTCGCACGCTCCAGCCCGCACGCAGCAAATCCATTTTCCTCCACTATGGCTTCGTACGGCTCGTCTCCTTACGCTTCCACGAGTTCTGGCTCGCAAGCCGAATCGCCGCTCGACAAGGTGCGCGAATACACCTCGAAGGTCGAGGATCTGATCGACCAATACACGCAACCTATCAAGCCGCATCTGCCTGCTCTCGGTCGGTTCCTTATCGTGGTCACTTTCCTCGAAGATGCGCTTCGAATCGTGACCCAATGGTCCGATCAAAAGTACTATCTGCAGAGGCATCGTGGATTCCCTTGGGGTATTAGCCACATTTTCTTGCTCGCCAACGTTGTGGTAAGTGACTACGACGACATTTTGAATCGGCAGCAGTCCAGTTGTTGAGATCTGCACACCTTTGCGCTTATTGACGCCTCATGCTGACGACGTTTCTGTTTGCCTTTCTCGCGAAAACACGCAAATCCTATCCTGAAACTGAAATCTCCTGCCCTCTGATTGCTTTGCTCGCTGCTCTGCTATGGCTGCTGCCTTTTTATTGCATCTACAGGTCATGTGCGCCGCCTCTGCAGCTGTCATCATGCGAAAGTATCCCGAGATCTCGGTCGGGGCGCTTTTCGGCGTGGTGGTAGTTCAAGGATTCGGATACGGTCTCATCTTTGATCTCAACTTTTTCCTTCGCAACCTTTCGGTGATTGGTGGACTGCTAATGGTTCTTTCGGATTCGCTTTCGACCAAGAAGAACATTTTTGCTGGACTCCCGAGTCTCAGTGAGACGGATCGAAAGATTTATTTCCAGCTCGCCGGTCGCGTGCTGTTGATCTTTTTGTTTATTGGGTTTATTATTCAGGGCGAGTGGACTGCAGCACGTGTGATTGTTTCGGTGCTAGGATTGGGGGCGTGTGTTATGGTGGTGGTCGGGTTCAAGGCTAGGTGGAGTGCGAGTTTCTTGGTCATGATCCTCAGTGTTTTCAATCTTTTTGTCAACAACTTTTGGACGGTGCACTCGGCTCATCCTTCCAGGGACTTTTTGAGGTACGACTTTTTCCAGACTTTGTCCATCGTAGGTGGTTTGCTGCTGTTGGTCAACATGGGTCCAGGTGGACTTTCCGTCGACGAGCGCAAGAAGGTCACCTAAACAACAGACATGTTTGGGTGAAAACTTTCTTGTATGCCTCGGCGGTGGTGGCCCAGAGATTTGTACGGCGTAATACAAGAATTTGATCAAGATCCTTGGGTGGCGCAAGGTGTACGAATCGTCGCGAATGGGGATTGCAGTGCCATGGTCGCTAGTGAATAACATGTTTATTTACCGTCCGCATTTCTCATCGTCTCTGGTACGATATGGACACATATCCCAACACAACAACTTAACGAAAACTAACTTTCCTTCAACCTGTTCTTGCAATGCAGCGATGACGCGCGAACTGATCGATTCTGCAATCGCAAATATATGTGTAGTATAATATGATGTGTGTTCTATGATTGATTTGAGTTGGAGTGATTGGGGATGCTGGATTTGCAATTTAGAAAGTTTGTTGGGTGATGATTTGAAAATGGGATGCTGAAGATGGTCTTGTTTGTCGTCCGAATCATTTTTTTTGGAAATCAGTTTGAAGCGGCTTGCTTTTCGGTTCAAGATTTTACTGGCTTTTTTTTAAATTTGATTAAAGATTGTTGCATCGAGATGGGGATCATAATGGTGTCTGTGACGTGGAAATGCTATAAGCCACTATTTTTAACCCCCGAATTCCACCAATTTAGGCCCACAGCACGAGCTTGGTTCGAACGACGACATCAGAGCTTGAGCACTGCCATTTTTCTACGCCACCAAGCAGATCGAAGGCAACAGAGTCATAATTAGGTCATGTTGTGTAGTCATGCTAGGGTGTCTCAGGAAATCAAGCGGCTAATTGAGATTGAGTCTTATTTTTTTTTCTCACCTAGAGCAACGCAAGGTGACCCAGGAATGGTTCACCTTTGGGTTGACGGACTTCTTCCTACGCCCTGCACGATGAAGAACGAGTTTCATGGATGACTGAGATTCATTATTAAAAAATAATTTGCAGCATAACGTTAGTAAGTGTGTCTTTTTTTGAGATGATGGGTTGCAAATTGGGAGCGCTGCGACGCCTCACACGCGAACATGTGCCCCTGAGAGAGCAGCTGTACCCCAGCTTTCGTTCTTTCTTGAAATTTACGAAAAGGAAACTTCGAGAGTACTTGACGAGTCTCGAATTCGTGGGTCACAATCTCCAATTTCTGTGCAGTTCCATGCACGTCGTCTGTCTGACTACGAAAAGGTCTTCACTACTTTGCCTCTTTACAACCGGGCTCTCTATCTATTTCTTATTTTTGGCTTCTCGTCGTTGCACCGCCTCTCGCTACTTGCTCTCGCTTGTTTGAACAACATGATACAATTGCACATACAAGGTGGCCGGGAAAGTAGATGCGAGTCATAATGGCAGGCAACGTCTGGAATCTTCAGCGTGGCAGAATCGAGATCACCAAACAAAATAGTGACCAGAGCCTAAAGTGGAAAGTGGGGGAATACACAGTGACCATGAATGATGAAGGTTCCAGACGTCGAACTTTAAGGAACGATCACCAAATTCGCAACTGCGCAACTGAGCATTGGTGCAGAATGGCATAGCGCCTCGTGACAAGGAGGCGATCCGAACATTGGCACTGTGTGATTGAGTGGGTGGGCGAGCAGATGTGTATATGTGTGGCTTGCATTGCCTTACGATGTGCACGATTTGACGTGAGAAATTCTTTGACATCCGCGAAAATCGCAGCATTTGATCGCTCAAGTCCGAGGATAATGCCATGAGACAATGCTGATATTCTCTCGCGATCCTGTTGTCTCGACCAATCGCACGAACATGCACATGCACAAACAGAAGTCAGCAACGTTACACTGGCAGAACAGTGCGGCAGTGTCGCCTGGAAAGCTCTACTGTAAATTTACTGTTGCACATTCGGAAGAGGTATTCGGCTAGGGTTCCGGATGAACCGGACAGGACCATATATTTACAGCTCCCCTCTGTCCAAGTCCCTCCACCACCTCCTCTGCTCAACTTCCTCACTCAGCACCCACACAGAGTAACATCATACCAAAAACTTGACTCAGCCACCCTCACACAGGCACGCACGTCTGTGATTGGCTGTTTCGTTCAGCGCGCGGCCGGCAAGCCAGTTCTACATCCTTGCTACCGAAACCAACCAACTCTTTCTCAAGTCCATTCTCCAGCGCCAGGAAGTTGGAATCAATCAGCCACTTGCATCGCCTCGTAGCGCCGTCCGCTGCCGACGCACCGTGATCGTATCCGTACCCGTTACCGATTCATCGGATCGTGACATTCACCTCGAGGCTTGATATCATCCCGCAGCTGTACCGTAAATTCAGACCCTTGAGCTCTGACGTTTTGCCCTTCGGCCTATCCGATCCTTCTGCCCACCTCAGCCCATCTTTGCCGAGGCTCCCGTCCTAGACAGTCACGCGCTCTCATTAAGGCTCTCAAAGCAACACCGGTCCACCCGAACTGCTTGGCCCATTTAGTCATTCGGTCCTCCTGCCTTGTTGAAGCAGCTGCTTCTGCGCAATTTCTTCACTCTTCCCACGGCCGGCAGTCATAGAATACTGCCAATCTGCCCAAAACTATATTGAGTGTCTAGACTCGTCCGCTGACCGCCACGAAGGGGGAAAAGGGTTCATATCTCTGCGCCTCAGCTCCTGCAGCTTTCTTCTTCGAAAGGCCTTCTAAGTTAGCACTACTCAAAAGGGGCACACCTTCTCTCGATTCTCTCTCCGTTCCCCCTTCCAACACCATCAGCACTGTCCTATCACTGACGCGCCTCTGGAACACTTAGCACGGATATTTGGGATCAAGCAACACCAAAAACCGCCAACCATGGCACTCCCTCTTCCCGTCCCGACACACCCACAGACCATCCGGTCCACCTTGGCCGTTCGCTCACCAATATCCCCAATGGATCTTGACCCGTTTTCTTCACTTTCTTCTTCCATCACAATGCCGCCACAATACGGAAATGGTTGCGCTCTTACGATTCTCAAGGGTGACACCGAGCACCCCATCAACCAGTATGCGCCCATCCATTCCAAGGAAGATCCCCTCAAAACGTCTGCTACTGCATCGCAGTCATCTCGCTTCGCCGCTTCCTTCTCCAACCTTCGATCCGCTTCCCAGGCAGCTTCAACAGGGTTTGACTCTAGTGTCAACATCCACGCCATCTCTGACAATGGCGTCTTGCTGCCCTTCCTCGACAGACCCAGCGAAGTGAAAGAGCTACTCTTTGATACAAAGGCCAACGAATCACTCATGACCCGAATCTGCCGTCTATTCGGCGGCGATCTTGAACGTCCCACCCAGCGGGGATTGGATGAGCGATGGGATGAGATGCTCGAACTCTTGATTGAGCTCGATCGACCCCTGCTCGACGACGAGGACTGGCTCGCTCGCCTCGAGTCGCTGGTCATGGAACGCTCACCAGCACTCTGGGCTCAGCTCGCCCGCTGCCTGGGAGCCGATGGCCTAACTCTGCGACCTAGTGCTCAACCCAGCTCGTCGCGGTTCGACAGCTGGGCTTTGCCTTCAAGATATATGAACTCTGCTCATGACAATGATAGCCCCTTGTCGCAACCTTCGGATGTTTCTAGTGATGGCGAGGATGGTCACGAAGATCACACCGGACGATCGCTTTCGGTCAGCGTTGAACCACTTGAAGAGCTGCCACAATCCTACTCGGCACAACCCGCAGGCAAGATGCAACAATCAACTCTCCGCAGTACCGCCTCGACCGCAGCTCCTCCGACGCTCCTGGCGCCCGAGCCTGGAGCTAGTCATCCTTCCGATCTCAGCAGCCATGATCGTCTTTCGCCCGATGGTGAGTTGTTTGCCATGCTGGCCTCTCATGAGGACTCTGCAACGTCCAACTCGCTTGAGGACATCATGGAGGAGCCTGGCTCTTCTACGCAATTCATCCATCATGCTTCTCGCCGCCCACGATCGCACTCTGGCAGGTTTGCGGGTCTCCGAATCTCGGCTCTCAGCTCGTCGAGTCCACCTCCTTCCCGACGCACTTCGAATGCTTCCGAGCTCAGCGCTGCGGCTAGAAGGGACTCATCCAGCTCGCCTTTGCCAACCGGGACCATGTCCCCTGCCGGTCTGGCTCCAAGCAGTCCAGGTTTGTCGCCCTCGCGCGCCACTTCGACATCGTTCTCAAAGCATCGCAGACTGAGCATGATGATGACGCAGAACAACCAGTCCATCGCGCAGCACCAGCACGAGCAGAGTAAGCCCGACACGGCTGGTGCCGTATCACCCAAGGCCCCAGCTTGGCACCGGCAACGCGGCGTCAGCGAAGCGGTACTCGGTTCCCACGACCACGGCCATGGCTCGCAGCAGCAGTCTCGTCGTCGCGCACAAAGCTTCGCTCGCTCCTTCGCTGAGCTCAAGTCTCCCGCTGAGCAGCTCGAACAGCTTAGAGCAGAACATGCCAAGGCCGAATCGGATCGACTCATCGAAGGCACCCACCGCATCGGTCTCCAAGATGAACACACGACATCCGCTCCAGCTGCTCCCGCAGGCGGGCTTGGCTTGCATGGCGATGACAACAGCCCATCGTTGCTCCACGGACCTCCAGCTGCCAGGTTTCGTCGAGGCTTGACGAATCGTAGGCGCATCAACAGCGTCTCCAGCAGGAACGGAGGCAGCAGTACCGGCTCGACCTCGCCTTCCATCCCCGGCCTCCTCCCTGACGGTCGCACTCGCCATCCCTCCGGCAGTTGCGGGTCACGCGATCTCTCTGAATCGATCGCTGCATTCCGAGCAACAATGGGCCTCTCCATTTCTCCCTCCCCATCTGAGCACAACTTTAGCGAAAAGAACGGTGGAACGTCTGATGCCGATAAATCCTCCGACTCTACGACGCGAAAGAGGAAAGATTTGTTCGGAGCAGAACTCCCTAAACCCACCTCTAAGACCGCTGACACTGCTGAGGCTAAGGTCTCTCGTAAGGGATCACCTCTCACTCACACTGAAGAGCAGGCGCATTTTGATCGGCCCAAGCACATGCAAGAGCTGCAATCTCGTAATCGTTCCAGCGGTACCTCGGGCAGTGGTTTAGCCCTCGGTGGCGGCTTCTCGTTGGCCAAGTCTGGAGGTAATTTCAGGAAGCAGAGCCATGATTCGGCCCCGACTTCGCAGGATGGATGGAGAGGTAGCTTCCCGACAGGAAACGCGAACAGGGTGCGGGACTCATTCCGTTCCCCACCAGCAGTGCACAGGAGGCCTGGAGGGTTTGTTTCGCTCGCACAGGAGTATGAGAAAGCAAGACGCGGCAGACGAGCAAGCGAAACGGCTTTCAGTATTAATAGTAACGCTTTAGCAAGCTCGCCTGGTAGCAGCATTGCGAGTTTGGATGTTGTTTCTCCGAGACAGGGCAGCGGCTTTGAAAAGTCCGTCCCTCGCCTTGAACTGTCGCTTGCAACTCATGGCGGCGGAGGAAAGATGAACAAAGCGGCGAGTACACCAGACATTGTCAAAGGCGATCCCACGCCTAAGGCCGACCCGGTAGTAGGTCTCACCCCTCGCGCTTCCTTTGTCTCCTCCTCCTCCACCAACCCTCACGTTGCTATATTAGATGGACACGGGTATCCCTTTCCCAACGTCGCCTCGAAGCGAGCAGGAAATGGTCCAAATGCCACAGACCTCAAATTGGAAGCTTCGGAATCTGGCCCCGAGCTTGGCCCAGCAACCCCACTTAGCCCGCTTCAAGCGTGCCGTACGCGCTTGATCCCCTCCCTTGGCGCTTCGGGAAGCACCTCTTCCAGCGGTGATACCAGTCCAAGGAGTCCAACCATCGTGTTCCCGATCAGCCCTAATCCCTCGATTAGCCGCGCGGTAGAGTTTCAAAAAGCTCTCTCCACACGTCACACCCGGGCTGCATTCGAGCGCATTGCCTCGCTTTTGGGCACGGACACCGCCGATTCGATTAAAGAGCTGATCACGACGTCGGAGCGCAGTCAGATGCCTGACGAGCAGCTATTGGAGGAGGTGGGTCTTCGGCTCGGATTGGTAGATCATGAGAAAGCACGAGAGGTAGGAGGACGGGAAGCGGAAGAAGCAGACATGATTCTCGCAGAGGAAGGGTACGAGCAGAAGTGGCGCGCCTTTGTCGATCTGTGTAGGTCGTTGGGAGTGGGACAGTACGAATTAGGTTGCGCAAAGAGACGTTGCGGTCCCGCTATTGATCTCAGTGGTTGAGCAGACACCAGAAAGGCTTCTTTTTTCTAAACTAAACAACAACAACAACAACAACAACAACAACAACAGCAGCATCACTATCAGTTTCTTGGTCTTCGATTCTCGGCCTGTTCACACACCGCATCCTTATGTAGCTATACCCGCGCTACCAAACACGTACAACATGCACATACGCACCGCAAGCACAAGCAAAGCAAAGCAATGGATGAAGTACCGCACGGTTCGCCTTTGTCAAATGAAAGACTGTTTCCACACCTCTTGACATTCACAAGTTGATTTGACGCTGTTTTTGATGCTGAAGATCTGACGGCGAAAAAATTTGCGGACAATTAACTTGACGAGACGATGAGCAGGTGATTTGGAAGGATTTTTTTTTTCTTTTTCCGATTCTAGCTTATCCCAACCAGCTAGTAAGCTTTCATGTTTTTGATCGTACAGCGTGACTCAAACCAACATGTGAAAAGCTGCGATATCCAACAACGTGGCGGTCACGACTTTAGCGATAGCCGCCAATTGATTGACATCATAACCTTGTCTATCAGTTGTATCAGCCGAGTTGTGGTACATCGGATCTGCGATTGGACCGTTTCTCTCGAAGACCCAAGTTGCTGGGAAATTATTTTCCCAAAAGCTCTGATGATCTGAACAACAAGCTGGAGTGTAACCCTGTTCCAACTGTGGTGCGTAAATGTGTGCAATTTGCTGAACGTATCTTGTGGCTGAAACTGTGGACAATTTATCCGGAAATGCAATCTGCATTGGTTCGCCAGGTGATCTATACGCCAACATATCCATCTGAATCGCCAGATTCACACCAATTTGAGAATCAGATAGATGTTTGGCATAATATTGGGATCCAACCAAACCTTGTTCCTCTCCCGAGAACGCAACAAGTTGAATGGGCGATTTGAAACCAAGTTGAGATGAACCAATGACTCGAGCAATGCCTAGTAGCGCACTGGTTCCCGATGCATCATCGTCTCCACCAGGTGCAGTGGTTGAACCGAATGTTCCTCGAGAATCAAAGTGTGCACTGATCACCACCAACGCTTCGTCCTCTTCCTTGCTCTGTACGTTGGAACCAGTAGAAGATAATGTTGCGGTGGAGGCAATGTGGCACACCACATTGGGCGCAAAGTAAGGACTGTATTCCCAATGCTCACACCAAGAACCATTTAGGCGGGAGAGCGATTCCTCGAGTTGTTGCTTGATCCATTTGCCCGCCAATCGTGCACCGTACGTGGAGCTGTGCCTAGTATGCCATTCACCCACCGCTTTTGGCTGTTTGTCTTCTCCAGTAAGGATCCGAACATCCTTCAAGATCCTTTGTGGATCCAATGCCGACGAGGAGACAAGTTTAGCAATCACATCATTGTGACGTGGTTTTCTAAACTTTGGCTCTGGCTTCTTGTTTTGGCTCTTCTCTCCAACCCCAAATCCGATCTCAACCTCACCAGTAGGAGAAAGACTATGGTAAGATGAGGTTGGGCGGAACGCAAGACGCTGAATTCTTGTATCTGACGTTGCGAATCGATCAATCGATGCCAGAGTCTTTTCGGTGACGGTGAGCAGCATCCATCCATCTCCCTTTGACAAGATTTCAGGACTAGACCATGATTGAACAGGTGCGATCGAAAAGCTTTCCTGACCAGACTCTTGCCAACTCTTTCCCTGACCATCGTTGAAAGTAGACAGAGCACTCAACGAGCGCCAATACCAAGCTTCAATTTCATCCCCGGTTTGAAGATTGCTAGATAGTGGTTCGCGTTTGAACAAAACCACTTCGGGGTAGACATTGTCGCCGATGATGGGGGAGTCGTTGGACAAGTCGACGATACAATGCGCGGTTTTGGAAGGTGCTCGATGGACAAAGTAGGCGCTAGAGTCAGCCGGAGTGATGAGAGCTGTTTCGACGGCACAGCTCCAGGAGGAGGATTCCAAGTTGGCATAATTCGAGGTGGGGGTTGAAGCGGGGGTCATCCAGTAGGTCCAAACATTTGCCTTTGATACGGTTGGACCTGCATTGGCTGTGGTGGCCGCCAAAGCCAAAGCCAGCCCAACCGCGATCCGGCCGTGCTTTGTGAATGCCAGCATTCTTCTTTTCGAAATCTTCAGAGCTGCCTTGAAAGAAGGAGATAGCTCGAAAGCATGAATGTCCAAGAACAAAGAAGGACGGTACCGAGCTCAAGCTTTTTGTGCCAAGCGATGGATGTCGAGAGAATTGACAGCTGACAGTGGCTGCAGCAACATATGGTGTGGGTCCGAGCGCGGCATTCCCGTGTCCAAAGTCTGTTCGTTGTTAGACCGATAATTGACACAAATATGAAAAACAGGGTCGAGACGAGAGACAGCAATGCGCAGCTCTTGCTTGGGCCGTGGGTTTGATGAGCTCTTCTTGCACAGAAGCCTCACATGCCCTTTCTTTTCATTTCCTTCCATCTACAAAGATTGCGCCAACCCACAGCACAACATCATGAGTGCTTTCTCAGCGTGTATAGCATGTAAGCTGTATCAATCAAAGGTTCTCACCACATTAGCCAATGCAAGGATGTTAAGACCCCACCTGGGCACACCTGTTAAAGGGAGGAAGGGTTGCCAATTGCATCCGGTACCTCCACATCACCTGCACTGCCTGCGCAACTCATGGGACCCGCAACAAATCCTGTGGTGCCCATGTGACCCACGTGGGTAGTGCTGCAGCCCCCTACCTTCCCTTACCTCCCCCAACCTCTAGCGCCCCATCTTCCTAGAGGTTGTTGATTGTATTATATAGCTGTTACATGCGGTGCTCTTGTACCCTGGCGGTATAAGACCCTTGGTGCCTTCTAACATGCACCCAGGGTCTTGTACCGCCGGTGCATGGGAATGCTGGGCGGCTTGGCATAAGAAGGTTAGAGCTTGTATGAGAGGTATCAACACAAGGATGGCAATCAGGAATAGTCTACTTGTATTGAGCAGTGCTCCCACACAGGTGATACAGCTATATAAAACAATTGACAACCTCCAGGAAGGTGGGCATCAGAGGTTGGGGGGAGGTAGGGAGAAGGAAGGGGGCTGCGGCACTGGCCATGTGGGTGGCACAGGTGGCATGGGAGATGTGGAGGTACCTGGTGCAATTGGCAATGGCTCCTCCCCTCATTGGGTCTTCATCAGGTGCGCCAAGGTAGGGACCTAACACCATCCCTGTTAGTGCCTACCAACTGGAGTCCAAAGAGGGGGTGCTTGGCCCCCTCCCGATTGAGCGATCGTCGTGATTGGGCCCCGACCGACCCTCTCCGGACCCCTTGCAGCGGAGCGGTCGGCCTGACACGATCCTCCTACCGCCCAACCGCGGCTGGCCCCTCTGTACGTAGAATACGACCGTCGGCAACCTAACATTGTAACGCCGCGGTGGGAAGTGGCCGATAGCGCCTGTACCTTACCACCCCGCCCCCCGCCTGACATGAGGTTGCCTCCGGACCTCGTCGCATGTATTACTTAGTTAGCTCTATAGCAACGCAGTAGTGTGCTCTGACCCTCGACCGCCTGTGTCGCCCACGCCTACGACCTCTCCATACCCGTAGACTCCATCCCGGCTGTAGCCGCCCGCGGTATCTAGACCCTACAGCCTTAACAATCCCTGTGTGAGTTGTGGAGGAGCTGGGCTCAACCACTGTACTACTCATACACTTAGTCTTTATAATACAAGTTGTTTCCAACATCTCAGTATTTAAGTATATTGTCAGCTGCTGCAATAATATGGTATTGCAGCAACCTGCCAGGGATTGGGTATTGGGGACCCAACTGAAACATAGTGAGAGGCAAAACCACTACACCAGCTGTCAGGGGCCAATGTGCCTAACTTGGGGTTCCATTTAATATCCAATGAAGCCTAAGGTTCTATTGTGTTTCAAAAAGAAACCCGCTGGAAGTGCGTGTTCTATCTGGTTTTGTTCCAAGAGCCGCTGGACCCATTGTGAGTTGGCTAGCCTCTGTGAACACTCTGTTCAGCGGTAGTGCGGCTTGTCTGAATGTTTGTATGACCTGCGCTATAAACGAGTGTTCTTGATGCAAGCGCTGGTTGTTGTCTACAACGTCTCCTGAGAACTTAGGAGCTGTGGTCACTGACTGATGAGGCTACAGTGTGGGTTCCGTTGCCGCGGTTGAGGTTCCACCTACAGTGGAGGTGATGTAGTGTCAGTAGAGGTGCTGACAGTTGTTAAGTGTGTTTGGCTTCTCCAATGAGGAAGACACAAACACAGTAACGCTGCAATACCTGGTGATTGCAGTGGAGACAAGAAGTAGATACTGAGAAATTTATAACATATAAGTAAGGTAATGAATAATAGAGTGGATGAGCTCTGTGTCACGGGAGTGGGTCCCAAGGAAGAGGTCTGCGCAGACCAGAGATGTTGAATCGGCTGAGATCCGGTGGGAGAGCATGTCTCGACGGATCTCAGGGAGATCTGGTGGATATTGGTGGGCTCATGGGATTTAAGGTTAGCGCAGAACCGAGAAGTTGAATTGGACAAAATCCGGTGAGAGAGCAGGTCTTGACGGATCTCACGGAAATTCGGCAAGTGGCAGTGACTTGCCGGATATCGAAGGTATCGATGGCAAGGGGAGCATCTGCGACGGCGGCAACCAACGCCACGCCGAAACGACACGTGGGCCGACCGATGCCCAGGGGGGCAACGGAGAGAGAGCACGCGGGCGTGCTCGGAAGCACCCTGCCAAAGGACTAGGGGCAGTCTTATCGTACGGGGGTCCAAGCTTGACGCACGCAGGTTGTACAGTACCGATGGACCTTGCACACGGTACATATATATAAATACTCTGTTCCCCGCTATCGGATGAGCGGAAGCTCATCCACTCTATCTTATATCTCAGTCACACATAGTTATCAGTACGTTGTACTTATCATACTCTTCACACGTCGCACATTGCAATACCATTTATTGCGATCCATATAGTCTGTGTGTTAGTGCCTACCAACCGGAGTCCAAAGAGGGGGTGCTCGGCCCCCCTCCCGATTGAGCGATCGTCGTGATCGGGCCCCGACCGACCCTCTCCGGACCCCTCGCAGCGGAGCGGTCGGCCTGACACGATCCTCCTACCGCCCAACCGCGGCTGGCCCCTCCGTACGTAGAATACGACCGTCGGCAACCTAACATTGTAACGCCGCGGTGGGAAGTGACCAATAGCTCCTGTACCTTACCACCCCGCCCCCCGCCTGACATGAGGTTGCCCCCGGACCTCGTCGCATGTATTACTTAGTTAGCTCTATAGCAACGCAGTAGTGTGCTCTGACCCCCGACCACCTGTGTCGCCCCCGCCTACAACCTCTCCGTACCCGTAGACTCCATCCCGGCTGTAGCCGCCCGCGGTATCTAGACCCTACAGCCTTAACACTGTGTCCCCGTTGGTGAACGGAGAACAACGTATAGACGTCGTCGACACCTCAATTGACGCTGTAGCACCTCAACTACAGGCGGAACCTCAACCGCGGGCCTGGCACCACAACCAGTCCCTCATATCTCCACCGGCAACGACGGCTGAGGTCTAACCCAGCCACCAGCAGTATCCCGTCGACGTCGTGACACTCGCGTCGACCGAGTACCCCGTCCAAGCTTGCCGCGTTACCTCTGTACGGAGTGTCACCAGCGGTCAGCTGATATCCGTCGAGAGATCGCCACTCGCGGGATTCTCTTCGATATCCGTTGAGGCCAAGCTTAACTGCCGGAACTCACTGAAATCCGGCGAGTCGCGCTTTCTCACGGGAATTCGGATCTCTGGCACGCAACCGCTGACACTCTGCTCCTCCACAATTGAAACAAATGCCCTCTTATATCTATCAAGCCCTGCTTGAAGTTCTTATCAGGATCCCTCTTATCAGGGCCCCCTCTTATTGGCGGTTAGTCTCTTTAGCTGCCTTGCACCTGTGTACACCGGATTTGGCCCCCGTGCTTATCAGTGCTGGCTACCTGAGCCAGTAGCTGCTTATTGCTTGACCCCAAATCCTACTGAGCCTGTTATCTGGACCCTCTGTACCTGCCAGAGATCCTTCCAACTCTTGTAGCGGCCCTCTACAGCCTCTGGTCTCCGCCCACAGCTTCTGGCAAGTGTCCAACCAAAAACAGCTGGAAACCCACCCCTTTACCAGAACTCAATATGGTACCCAATAAAATCAAGGGTTTCATCCAGACTCATTCTGAGTCCCTGTAACAGGGAGTTGGTACATTTAAAAACAGTAGTTTTGTTTCTGGCATTATTGCGCTTTGCCAAGACTCCTTGGCTGCACTTGGACCCAACCAACAGACATTGCTATGCTGTACTGTACTGTCACATAACTGTACTGTACAACAAGAAGGTAAGTATTTCCATATTGTTGGCAAGCAACAAAGCAAGCAGCAAGAGTTTGCAGTTGGAGCATAATTGAGACCCTGCTTTGTTGAGGCTACATTCGACACAGGGGGTAAACATTGTCAATGTTGCAATGGTATAATGGTTAATCTTAGCTTGACCCCTTGATCATGATGACTACCAAAAAAAAAACATAACTCTGGCGCAAGGTGAGCTGTGCTGTTGCATGAAGAGAACACAGAGACATTGTAGTGATAATGCAGATGCCTGGCAAGACTTGCATGTTTGGTTATCACAAATACTTTATTTACCCTAAAATTGCAGGTGAAATTAGGAACATCTTGCATGGAAGGAGAGGATGTATTCACATGAGCCTGTTTCCAACATTGTGGCATTACAATTGCAGTAATTTTGCTGGGAGTATGCTTTGTGTTTGAAGAATTGTTTGCGCTTCTGAAGGGCATAAAGTACATGTCATTGAAGTGTGGCTCTGCTTCCCTTGTTTTGCTGCAACCAAAACAGAAATGAGTCAGAACATGTCTCTGATTGCAAAAGTAAGCAAAACAGAATGATCTCACTTTGTTGAAAAGAAAAGCTCAAAGACACGTAGACACGTTGATTGGAAGGGTGTACAGCCAAAAATGCATGTACCACAGGGTCTGAAGTACGGTGTCAGATCAAAAGAAGAAGAAGAAGAAGAAGAAGAAAAAACAAGTGTGCTCGTTGCGCGGAAAAAGAAAAGTCTCGAAACCCGATGCCATGAGGTGATTCTTGAATGCCTCTTCTCTGGCACAATTGCCCAAGAAAAGAGAAATTCAAACAAGAACAAGAACAAAAACACAAGAAAAGGGAGCCAAGAGTGAATCACCTGTAGGTACAAATTAATTTCAGTTGAGCGTGGGTCGGCATAAGTGCGTTGCTTGCTTGCTTTGCCTGCTTATCCTTCCCGACTCATCAAAGTTCGGATAAGAGAGTCAGCCAGCCAGTCAGTTAGGTCACAGTGGGGGGATAAGGATGGCTTGATAAAAGAACCAAAATCACAGCCGACTCTCCGGCTCTTATCTACCGGTCAACTCTGCGTGAAATCCAAGATACCATAAACTCCTATTATTATGTGACTCGCAAATCCTTTTTCTGCGCGTATCAGCCCTGACCCTCGAAAAAGTGTTGGAGCCAGAGCGCATATCGTAACACTTTCGATGAAACTTCGGTTGAGGTTTCAGCATACCATGTGTGTGTGTGTGTGTGTGTGTGTGTGTGTGTGTGTGTGTGTGTGTGTGTGTGTGTGTGCGTTTTAGACTGACGATTCGCAGGAAGACGGGGAGACTCCGATCGTGATGAGAAGTGGCTGGTTTTGAATTTTTTTGTTCATGCTTGTCGCCCTCTTTCTTCACTCGCTCGCTTCCATCTTTGCGCTATTTCGAGATAACGCGTGCAGTGAGGCGATGTGCCAGCAACCTACTCTTTACACCCTCTTTTCAATCGACAACTCTGAAATTAAAAGAGAAAATCAATCAAAGCGATGGCTTTCCGACGACATGTCCCTGATACAGCAATTCTTACTAGGATGGCACCATCCTACTCTGCAAATCTCACTCGATGATGTACAAACGAGGTTGCGTGTTGACTTTCCGGGCTGGCGTGATGCTGCCCCTCGTCCTCCTGTGCGTCGCACAACAGTGTTTTGGGAACTGTACAAATTCATTGCCTTTTCTGACTTTTTAATTTCAATTTTAACGTTACTCTTGCTCACCTCGCAAATTCCTCGATGAAGGTTTAGATAGAGAAAGAACCACCTCTTTTTTTTCTTTTTTTTTTTCTTTGTTTCTTTTCCTCTTTTGGTGTCGAGCTTGTCTGCCCTCTTATGCAACCGCTTTGACTGCAGTTCAACAGAGGCCATCCATTTCCTCAGTTGATCCCGTGGTCTGGTGCACGTTAGCTCCCTGCGGCTATAGTCTCATTTCTCAGCCCAATTTCCCCATGTATCGTCTCTTCCCCTGTCCCACGCTATCATGCGACTCTATCTCTGCCTAAAATCTTTTACCTCAGATGTAATGCTCTTTGCTTGTCGGTGCTCGTTGTGTCTCGTTCAGTGTACCTGAGCGAGCTACCTACTGTCTCTCTCGCTGTACCTTTTTTCCCCTCTTCACCTTGTCCTCCGCCGGTCTGACTTGAGTAGCTTCTTTTCTCTATCTCTCTGTTGCAATTTCGCCCAATCTGACTCGTCTTGTTCATGTACTACTGTAAATGAACGCAGCTCGGCAGTGTCCTGTCAGCTTCCCCTCCGCGTTAATTTTTCTCTTTCTTACTTTTCTTGCCACTTTCTCTCTGCTATGGACTACTTCGTATCTGCGCCACTTGCTCCCTCGTGTGAATGTGCTTGTCTTTGTATCTATCTCCCTATCTCTCTGTCCAACTTCTCAAGTTATAGCGCGTCCCCAGCGCGGTTGCAGCCCGTTTGCTTAACCAGCAGCCTATACCATGTCGCGCCCCTCTCACCTGCTCATGAGAAGCCTCTCCCGCCGTCGCCGCTGTGTTCAGTGAGACCCTCCTTTCCTCAGTCCCTCGCTGTCATCACTTCTTCCCTATCACTAGCCCTCCATCCTATTCCTTCCTTGATCTTTTCTCCATCCATTTCGCACCTCTACATCAACCATTCTTCTTCGTCATATCGACATCTGGCTGCCTTCTTGTCACCAGCACAGCCTCTCGACAACTTCAAAGTGGCGCGTAAACCACCACCTCAGCTTGTCACATCGTATCATTGAGCTCTGACTTTGCTTTTGTAAACAACGTACTACGATATTCAGCCCTGCTCCATCATTCATACTCTCATCAACTTGGCACTCGATCCTGCAGAGCTAGTAGATCATCCAGTCACATAGTCTGTACGCTTATCATTCAAGGCGACTCATCTTCGTTCTGCACAAATCGCGCTCCATCTGTCATTACATCCATGGCGCATCTCTAGATTGTAGAAACGCTTCTGAGCATCTACACCCACCTCCCTCATTCACACAACTTCAACTCCTTGTTGCGTCTATACCATCTCTCCTCGGCAACACAATCTTGCCTCCTAGACTTCTTCACCCTCCTTCACTGCTCCATCTCACATTGCCCTCACAATGGGCTTTATCAAAGCGGAAAATCAGACAGGCTTCGGCACAGGCCCTGTTCACATTAGCCCCAACGAGGCGCAGCCAGGCCAGTTCGCCTTTCTCCCTTATTCAAACACTGGCTTCGACAACATCCATCCCAGCGAGCTCGCCAAATCGGGCACCAGCGATGGCCGTTCCAAAGTCGCACGCGCTTGTACAGAGTGCAAGTCACGCAAAATGCGATGCGATGGTGGTCTCCCGTTCTGTGGTCGATGCATCACTCACAGCCGCACAAAGTCCTGCGCCTATGTCGACCCGCCTAAGCGTTCGCCAATCACTCGCCAGTACGTCAGCTCTTTGGAGGCTCAGCTCGAGGAAGCCAAGCAAAAGATCGCCGAGCTCCAGACTTCTGTCAAACCCACCACCGCCAAAACCGGCAAGCCCGCTGGCAAGCCAGCTCTACCCAGCGCACCTTCTCGTCGACACACCCAGCCAGTCATGCAGAACCGCTCATTGACGGGCGAAGACATGTCCCATGCTTGTGGTTTTGCCCATGTCGAGTCAGCTTCGTCGTCAAACAAACGTCCCCGCTCCTCCACCAACGGCTTTGACTATGATGTCGCAGAGAACGCTGATGAGGAGTTTGCAGCCAAGGCCGCTGCCGATGCCAGATCGTCCAGGGAGGAAGACGCTCTAGGGGATGGCAACTTTGTCAGCCTGACCAGCTGCAATGCCGCTCTTCAGATCGCCTCAAAATTGAGTCTGAATATGAAGGCTGGCGCAAAGGTCGACTTCTCCGCCGCTCAGGCATTCGCCAACCATGACGCCTCCAGCTCGAGTTGTGCCAAGTTTGGTGGCATCGATGTCTCCTGTGAAGCTCTTGCGGACGCCTCGGCCTCATCGTCGGTATCGCTTCAGTTGCAGCACTCGTCGGCGCTTCCCGACAATGTCGACTTTGCCACCTGGGACTCTGGGAGCCAGCGCTTCGCTGCTGACCTCCTTGAATCCTTCTTCGAGTTCCACCTGCCGTCCTACCCCATCCTTCACCCTGCCACGTTCCGTGCTCAGCTTCAGGGCACAGTCTGTCCTCCTCAGTCTGCTGCCTGGCCTATGCTTGTCAACATGGTCTTCGCTCTCGGTGCTTATGAGCGCAGAGTGTCGGCCGACGAGATGGACTTCGACACGCTCTTTTACGAGCGCGCAAAGCAGCTCTGCAACGCTGTGCTCTTTGACAAGGCCGAGATTATCTCGGTGCAGGCTCTGACTTTGATGGCCAACTACTGTCAAAAGAAAAATCATTTCTCGAGCGCATGGATGGTGCTCGGCAGCGCATTGCGCATGGCTATCTCGATGGGTCTCCACTCCGAGTCTGCGTTGCAGGCTCGTGACATGCCCGCCTTTGACCGCGAGTTTGGTCGCCGACTGTGGTTCACCCTCTTCACCATGGAGGCCGACACGTGTGTCAGCATGGCTCGCCCCAACGCACTGCTCAGCATCAACGCTGATGTAGCGCCACCCCAGAACGTCGACGAGAACGCCATGTCGCCCACATCTGACGAGATGCCCGCCGAGGTGTCGGAAGCCACTATTAGCTCGACGCTGGCTGTCCACGCCAGGTTTGCCTCCGAGATCAGTATGCCCGTACAGGCAAGACTCATGAAGGGTCCGAATCCTTCCATTGAGGAAGTGCGCGCGTTCGATCTCAAAACCGAGGAATTCATCGACAACCTTCCTGACTACATGGATGACAGCTTCACTGGCCCACGGCCGATGTCGCTCTCGGTGGCTTCGGCACGATTTCGGTGGAGGTGTAACAACTTTCGCATGGTCATGTTCCGACCCTTCCTGCTGTCAACTGCAGTCGCGGCTGCATCCGCACGCTCTCGTGGCTCACCCCGACCAGCACTGCGCCCGGCCGTCAAGCAGGTCATCGCATTGTGCCGAAGGATGGCGAGCAACAACATTCGCTCCATCTCTACCTTCTGGGATTCGCACCCGCACAACCAGGCCATGGCCTGGCACGCCATCTACTTTCTCACTCAGAGCGCTCTCGTGCCTTTGGTTTCGCTGTTGGACGAGCCCAACACCGAAGAAGCACGCGAATGGGTGAGCCTGCTGCAGACCTGCATTCGACTTTTGGTCGACATGGGTCACATCACGCCCATCGGCACCAAGTGCAAGGACGCCATCGAGAACCTCGCCGGCGATCTGCTTCGCGATATGGATGACGATAGCGAGTCGATGCTCTTGTCCAAGTGGATGTCTGAAGCTCACGCCTCGGGTGCTGGTCCGACGGCAGAAGTTGATCCGCTTATGTGGTCTTCGCACCTCATCGGCATCGGTAGCAACGCTTCGGACGAGACCGGATTTGGTGGTGTGGTGGGTCACCCAACCGATCCCTCGCTCACCATGTCCCTCGACAGCGCTTCGTCGGACGGCATGTCGGTCCCGTTCGACTTTGGTCGTGGCATGGACAACTCGCCAGCCGATCACCGCTCTTCGTTTGCTGATTCGATTGACGCGTGGGCCACTGCCGCTGCGCGGCCTACCACTGCATCTCAGTGGTCTGAGAATGGCTCGTCGAGCTTGGGGGACCGTGGCGATTTCTTGCACCGCGAGAGGATCGATCAGTGGTTCGGTCTGCAGGGATCGCAACCCGAATCGAGCCGGTCCATCTTAGGCACTTCGGAGCCAGGCTCGAGTCACGCCGCACCAATGTCGGCTCCAGGCTCAACACAGCAGCACCAGCCACATGCGGCACCTGGACTGGGATGGCAAGCGGCAGACCCTTCCAACTGGTGGAACGTGCAGTACCGCCATCAAGATGCTTCCGCATCAAACGGGTTCATGTTTAATCCACCTCATGATCATCAGCATGGTAATGGCTTCGCGCAGCATCCACACTTGCACCCCCATGGTGCCCACGCTCACCTACCATCAGGGCACTCGCAGCAGCACTTCTTCTGAAGATGAATTTTCGCCATCACCTCTCTTTCTAGGCCACATATACCCGGATCTTCTTGCTTCGTCTTAAAAAAAAACCTTCATTTCAGCGGTCGTTGTTCTCGGTTTCGTGTTCTTGTTCAGAGCCGGGCCAGGTTAGCTGGCTCTTGAACCTTTGTGAGATTCTGCCTTGTATTATAGAACTTGTTGGGTTTAGTGCTTTCAGGATCAATTGACGTGATTACATATCATATACTGTACAGTAAATAAGGTCTGCTTTGCCTGTGCTCTCAGTTCTGTCCTCTGTGGTTGCGCGGGTCTCAATTTGATCGTGATTTTAGAGAGATAAATTACAGTACTGCTTGAGCTACAGTAGCTGAGCAGAGGAAGAGAAGCAGAGCAGAAAACGGGTGAGCCGAAAGGTGCTAAAAAGAGGCTTGCTGCACGAATGATTTCCCGAGCCGAAAGACAAGAAAAGAGGTCGGAAATTCGAGTTTATTTTATTTTATCTATTTATTTGAATTTGACATGGGCCGCACAAAAAAGGGGGGTTTGAAAGCGACACTCTTGCAGTTGAGTCCTCTCACGGCTCCTCCGGACTTGCAACTGTGCCACCAAGCCCCGCTCACTCACTTTTCTCTACTTTAAATTTACATGATTAGATGACGCCCTTTACTCGCATTTCCGCTTTCAACCCGCGTGCATGTGTATGTATTTCTTCTGTAACTTCACTTTCGAGCTCTAACTTGCAGACATCTTTCCCACTTCTTCTGATTTGCAGGTAATGTAATGTAAATTTACTGTAATTATCAACTTAGTCAAGAAAGCAAACCCACACCCGATTGAGTCTCGTCTGATGCAATCCAATAGAACGCCACACCAGATCTCCGCAAGAGAAAGGGGTTGCTTGCATTAGTTATTATTGGATGGTACCTGCAAGCCAAGACATTCAAGGTCGCGCCTAACGTTAATTCTGTTCCACTTCGACGTTCCTTGACGGAATCGCATCACGGCGTCCTGCTGGCTCATGTTCGCCCATACCCAACTTTCATCCCTTGCTTTTCTCCATCTGACAATTCTCGTCCCCCTCCGGTCTTCCAAACACCACTTCCTCGTCGACTTCATGGGCTTGCAAGAAAGTCTCCTTGCAAATGGACAAGAACAGGCCAACTTGTCACCCGACGTCCAACCTTCCTCCAACTCCACACCACCCCGCCAAGCCTCCCCTGCTCCATTGCAGTCTGTGTCTCGCCATCCGTTCGCAGAGGATTCATCATCAAGACATCAGCTTCCACTGATCGCCCAAACCGACCACGTTGACACCTCCGCCGTGGCGCATCGGCCGTTAGCGAACGGTCCAGCTACACAAGCAAAGCAGTCGTTCAATCCCCAATCCACTACACAACTACCGCCGACTGCTGCTGACGACACGGTATCAACAGCGTCTTTGGACCAACGCATACACTCGAAGAGCATCAGCGAGATATCGCCGACATCGACATCATCACCCGACACTTTCCTGCATACATCTGCGTCCTCAAATGCTAGCGGTCAAGATATCTTAGCCCCGACCTCGACGCTTCGTTTGCGCAAAGCCGCAACTTCCAACAGCACGTGCGAGATAGACCAGAAGATTGCACATATACATCACCTCGACCACAACCAGAAATCAAAGCAGAGCAACATGTTCGGAACCACACCAACCGCATCCTACCTGCCACTCAACGCAAGGCAGGTAGGACCACCCACCTCGTCCTTTCTGGTATCATGGATCGCAAAGCACAAGGTGTTTGCCATCTTTGTGCTAGTAGCTATGATTGTATCCGTACAGGTACTCCTCGTAGGTCCCATTGTGATGGACATGGAGCCGGTCAAAAAATTCAAATCAGAAGGCTGGCCCGCCCTCAAACCCCCGAATTGGTTTGGACCATCTTCCGAGTCGCCCGATTCTTGGTATCCCTCCTCCACCGGCGCTGATCCAGATCCAATTGCTTCAGGCAAGCCAGGAGAGCTTGGTTCCAACTCTTTCCCGCCGAGATTGAGCGAGGTGAGCCATGTCGGTACACCGCCGTCTCAAGCATCGCTCTACAAGGACACGAATCCGCATCGAGGCGAGTTGCCCACCTACCTTGATGCAGTATTGAAGCGTGATCCAATTCATCAGCCACCTCCATGGCCGCACAAGGCCCCTTCCATCACTCCAGAGATCTGGATGACCCGCTCATGGTCTGCACGTTCTAGAACGGAAGCGAGCGATGCGGATCAACCAGATAAGCAACCTCAGGAAGCGGACTGGCGAAAGGCTCCTTGGCATGGATGGAAGCCACCTGTCGAAGAGCTCTCACAGCCCACAAAGGCTCTTCCCAAAGTGCAGTACGCCTTTCAAGATCCTACTCGTCACTCAGGACACCGCAATGACCCAGCGCGTGACGAGCTTGTCGCACTGCGACAGAAGATGGTCCGCAACGCATTCATCCACGCTTGGGAAGGTTACAAAAAGTACGCATGGGGCCATGACGAGCTCAAGCCGGTCTCAAAATCCGCACAAGATCCATTTAATGGGTGGGGCGCTAGTATCGTCGATGCTCTCGACACTTTGCTAGTCATGGATCTGCCTAAGGAATATGACCTGGCAAGGCAACACGTTCGCGATATTGATTTCCGTCTGATCGGTGGTGGCCGCAGCGTGTACGGTAGCGCGGATGGACGCATTCCCGTCTTCGAGACTGCCATCCGTTACCTCGGCGGGTTTATTTCCGCCTACGATCTCAGTGGTGATGTGCTGATGCGGGACCGTGCTGAAGAACTGGCACAGCTCATTCTTCCCGCATTCGATACTGTCACTGGCGTGCCCGTCGGGCGAATCAAGCTGTTGACGTCGCCCGATCAATCACAAGCGCCTCCGGTCAGCTCTGGAAGCGTCATTCTCGCCGAAGCAGGTAGTTTGCTTCTCGAATTCACGCGCTTGTGGCAAATCACCGGAAATCGAACCTACTTCGACCGTGTTCAGCGTACGACCGACTGGCTCGATCATAACATGACCGCGGCGGGCCGTATCGAAACGCTCTTTCCTGCCATGGTCTTTCCCGAACGCAACATCTCGTACGGCACCATCTCGTTTGGCGGCATGGCTGACTCATACTACGAGTACCTCATCAAAGAGCATCAGCTGCTCGGCGGCCGTCTGTCGCAGTACAGCCGCATGTATTCGGCCGCTATCGAAGGAGCCAAGAAGTTGCTCATCTCGCGCATCGATACAGTGCCAGGCGTCAGCTTGATGACCATCGGAGAGCTGGCGAACGCTCGGTACATTGCCAAATTGGAGCACCTGACTTGCTTTAGCGGCGGTATGATGGGCCTTGGCTCCAAGATGATGGCCGAGCGAGCCGACGATATCGAGCTGGCAAAGGGCATCACGGGGACTTGCTGGTGGGCGTACAACAGCTCCACGACGGGTATTGGTCCCGAAAACCTCATCTTCTACACCAACGATGACGTTGACCGCTTCGACACGATCAGCCTTCCCGACGGCACGTCACGACGAGGCAAGCCGCGCGGCAGTCCTATCGTCGGTGTCCGTAGCGTTCACACCAGCTACTTGAATCGGCCCGAGACGATCGAATCTGTATTCTACATGTGGAGGATCACAGGCGATTCTGAATGGCAAGAACGCGGATGGCAGATGTTCGCCTCCTGGGTCACTCACTGCATGACAGACGCAGGCTTCAGTGCCATCTATGATGTCAATCGATCGCCAGCAGACTGGTCGGACAACATGGAGAGCTTCACATTTGCCGAAACTTTCAAATACTACTACCTGCTATTCTCTCCTCCGGAACTCATCTCGCTCGACGAGTATGTCCTCTCAACGGAAGCACATCCTTTTTTGGCCCCACAGAAAGGCACCTGGGCACGTGCAGGCAATGGAAGCAAGAAGTTCTGGGACGCAAATGCGACCGAAGATTCGCATCTCCCCTCACCTACCTCGGGCAGCTACCCGGGCGGAGAAAGGGGTCAAGTCGGAGGATTGACCAACAACCAAAAGCAGATGCTGTGGACACAATGGCAGGCCAAGAACTCGGTGCACAAGATCCGTGATCTCATCAGTGGTCTCGGTGGAGATGCGCTGAAGAACAAGCTGCGTAGCCTCGTCGAAAGGGCAGAGAAAGCTACCTCGTCAGCTTCCGCGACCACCGAAGAGGAGAACAAAGCAGCGCTCGAAGAAGCCGAAGATGCGCTGAGGTATGTCACCTCGCACACAGGTGGGCATAGAGATGACTTTTTGCTCGCTTCTGTCGCTGGCACGTCAGTGTACGAAACCACGGATGGAACGCTCGAGGTGGAATTTGCGGAAAACACCGATCAAGCGACACAAGAGGAGGTAATGAAGCAGCTCGAGGAGCAGTACTACACGATCGATGCCAACTCGGCTGCGTCGTTGTTGAGGTCGTTCGAGGCGGATGAGCAGGTAGACCCGAAAAAACAAGAGCAGGTAGACCCGAAAACGCAAGAGCAGGTAGATCCGAAAGCGCAAGAGCAGGTAGATCCGAAAGCGCAAGAGCAGGCGGTGCATCTGGCCAGGCTCAGGTCCAAGGGTATTCGCTAAGAGCCAGTGTGGGTCGCATATGCACACCAAAAGAGGATTCCTATCTTCAATCATATGATGGGGTCTATCGTTCCCACCGATCAACTGTCTTGTGTGACTTGTTTGTGTGTTGCATCGAGACTTTATCGACGAGCTTGAGAGCATGGAACTGCGTGTGACGTGCTGTTTTGGCGTCGTGCATGTTACGAGTGCACGGTTCACAGCGGCGTGAAAATTCAGAGTGTAGACCGAACGTCCGCTACACACGCACTGTAAAGAGTTGAGAGTGTTACACAGACCCTAACTTGCTTTCCTGTCCTTGTCTTGTCGAGCTTCCATCATCATCATCATCCCACTTATACCCCAGACTTAGGCTGCAGTGTTTCTTCGAATCTCCCAACACAGCGCTGTCACTGAAACCGTACGAGTGATCACCAATCAATCATTGCTGCTGGTGCCATGTTGTGGTAGAGACAAAAGTTGCCCCCCCCCCCGCCTTCCTTCCTTCAGCTCGGTGCTCAATTATCACTCGGGGCAGTCATTCAGCTGGTCTGCGATGAGCGACCTGCGCATCCATGCGGCGCTCTCGCCACGGGTAGCTGTTCTCAGTAGTCCTGATGTCGATCGCGTCGTGCAGCTCAATGGTATTCCTGATCTCTCGACCCTCTTGAGACCGTTCGAGTCTTCAGTCGAGCGTCTTTCGGTCCGCACTTCCCTGCTGGAAACACGATTCTGCGACCGTTTTCCCCTTCGCTTCGACTCCTACTCGTTGTTTAACCCCGATGCTGTGCATGCTATCAGCTTATCTAGCTCCCAGCATCTACCTAGACCGTCGACAATAGGTCATTTCAACGAAGAGCTGCTAGACCGAGTCAACCATCTGATCGCGACAAATATCAAAAAGTGGGATGCTCAGGTCGCAAGGCCAGTAGCTTTTGCAGAGAGCATTCATCCGCCAAAGGATACGAGGGACGAGGACGAAGATGGTGATACGAAGAGCAGCGATGTCTTGGACGAGACACTAGCACAGTTACAACGAGGCTCACTCGAAGAGACTGCGCCATGGTTTGTCGCGGTTCAGCAACTCGTATTTGGACAGAGAGGCATCGCCAAGCACGAATCTTTCGGCCATCCAGTAGCCATCCTTCTTGCAGTCTCTTCAGCGTCTGCCGACCCGATGAATGATTTTGCCAAGCTGTACGAGGCCACAACGCAGTCGTCACCCTTCCCAGCTCATCCTTACATCAACCCCGATACGCTGAGATACTACGTGCTCATTCACGACGTACGCACATCCGGTTCGGATCTTGCAAGCTCGAAAGAGATTCTCGAGCAAGTCAAAAAGACGTACGGTCTCCATTGCTGCTTGTTGGCTATTAACAGTGCCTCTGACGACCGCTCCGCGCCAGCCGCAGAGTTGGCCGCCCTATGGAAGCCTCACCTGCCATCTCTGCCGACTTCGCCTGCTTTGACGAGTCCGACACCTGATGCCGCTCCATCCGACGTGGCTACATTGCTGGACGCCGAGGATGTGAAGCGCATCAAGGGCTTCATTCGCGAGCTCACGGCTCAGTCGATCGTGCCGTTCATGGAGCGATACGTGCAGCACATGGGCGAACATCTTGCCAATTCCCGAAAAGGATTGACCAACAGGCTTTTCGGTGCCTCACGCAAGCTCTTTGGCGGTGTAGCAAGCGTCAGCGGATCAGGTGACAAGAGCGGCTCCTCAACCCCAGGTGGCCTGGCCACAACGGGAGGGTATGATCCGCAGAACGACTTTTACCCGTTCTCGTCCATTGAAGCGCAGACACGACGATTGGCAGATTTTGCCTTCACTATACGAGACTACAAGTTGGCGGCATCCATGTACGATTTGGGTCGCAAAGACTTTGTTGGCGATAAAGCCTATCGACACGCAGCGGGCGCCACGGAGATGTTTGGCCTGTCACACCTGATGATCATGTACACCTCTCGAAGTGCGCCCATTGATGTCGACAGCTACTTGGCACAGGCCTGCCATGATTATGCGCTGCGCTCGCCTGCTCGAAGCAATGCTCCTATGGCGGACGAGAATTATGCTCTCCGGGCAACTCTACTTTACTACGAAGCGTACAGAATGTTGGGCTACTTGCGACCTGCACCGGCTGGATTGCTACGCATGTCTGTGAAATCGGACGAGGTCTTGGCTCCTCTGCTACTGGAGCAAGCAGCGCTCGCGTGTCTTCAGTTGAAGCCGAGACCAGCCTTACGAAAATACGCACTACACCTTGTCACGGCAGCACACAAGTTCCAGGCATGCGGTCAGAAGATCCTTTCGCTGCGGTGCTACGCTCAAGCCGCCGTCGTGTATCGCCAGAAAGGCTGGGCACTTATCGAAAATCACATCGAGCACGAGCTCGGGATGCAGGCTTACAATGAAGGCGATTCGGATGCTGCTCTGGTCCATCTGATCAAACTTGTTCGGCCAAGCGCCAACTCAACAATTGAGCACGAAGGGTTTTTGAGAGATGTACAGACTGCGTACAAGTACTCGTCGTCACCTGATGCGGAAACCAAGACCCTATCTCTGCCCTTTCCCCTCTTCGACACAGCAAGTGCGAGTCTGCTCTTCGTTCCGGAGTCAAGTGCGTCGGCGACGTCTACCATCAACGAAGAGGTGTGGGAGAAGCTCGGACAGGATCTGGTGGATCATGGTTTGGGAGACAGAACCATGGCCGATGGGTCAAAGAAGCGACGCAAAAGACCGACAAGTCATACATCTACGCAAGCTAGGCAAGTGCCCATCAATCAGACCTTCTGGCTAGATGTCGAGGTGCGCAATCCACTCGGTGTCGAGCTTACTATCGTCGATATTCGTCCGATCTTAAAGATCGACACCCTTGATACCGCTGAAGAGCTCGACAGAGACGACGTTGAAACAGGGGAGGTTCAAAAACTCACTCTCGGTCCCTTGCAACGTCGTCGAGTCAGGATACCTGTTCGCGTCAAAAAGCAAGCCAAAAGCCTGCGCGTGGCCAGCGTGTACTTTCGCCTTGCCGAAACAGTCCACTTGATTCAACACATGGAGAAGAAGGGCAAGCGACTCAACAGCACCAAACAACAGCGAACCTCGATCACATACGGCGCAGATCTAAGCCTGGTTATTTCGGTACACGGTGCTCGACCGACGCTCACAGCCAAGATTGTCGATCCGCCACAGCACATGTTGTTGGGCGAGCAATTAAACTTGAAAGTGATGCTCAAGAATCAAGGCAATTCGACGATCCAAGATGTGAGGGCGCTTTGCGATCGGCCTGAAATGGCCACTTTTGATAATTGCCAAGTTTTAGGCATTGACTCTGGCGATATCACCATGTCGAACGATCTTGGACCTAGTGTACCTCAAACGGTTTTGAACACCGACAACGCTAAGCTTGAACCAGGAGAGGAAGTTCAAGTCAATCTCACCATTCGGCCCGTTCGAACCGGAATTGTATCGCTTGCGTGGCTCCTTGCGTTTTGTTCGGACGATGATGACAATGAAACGTATCTCTCGCGCATGGCGTTTTCGACAAGCGTTGCATCTGCTCTTCATATCAGTGTGGAGACAAGCCCATCGCGAAACACAGATTGTACGCACGATGTGGTGATCGAAGCGAAGAATCAGCTCGTTCATCAAGAGGTGCGGTTGGATTCGTTGTCGGTGCTCAGTCCGGTTTGGAAGATCGATGATGATGATTCTGCCCCTACAAATGCTGGTCGTGATATTCAGGGGAATGGGACCGGGATGGTGCTGATTGCGCCTTTGCAGACTTGGAGAGGTAGATTCCGGATCAAATCAGTTGCAAAGCAAATAGAGATGACGAAAGTGATGGAAGAGTGGACTGCAACCAAGTTACAAGATCTTCTTTTAAGTCGCGATATCAAGCGTCCACCCGCACCTGATTCTGAGTTGCACACGTCGATGCAACGTTGTACATCATCTAATACCAAGGCTGCTACGTCAGGGATGACGTTGGCATTGCATCGAGAAGGGCGCAAGCAATGGCGACAGAGAAGCGTAGCGTTGATGTTGCCTGCAATGACAGCGCGTGATCGAACCTCGGCGTTCACGTTGTGGGAGTCTCGGGATCTAGATGTGATGGTACAGTTTAGCGTTGAATCAGATCATAATCATCATGCTCAGCACAAGGGTGGTTCTCAAGAAAGGAGGACAGGTTGGGTCCAAGTATTCGGGTTGCAACCAGGACCACTCTGCAGTCAGATCCGAGCTCTAACGCATCCACAACTCAACGGCTTGGACAAGGCTGCTGATGGTGGTCAGGTTCGTAGCTTGTATGCCGAGACGATCAAGGAGAAAGCGAGTGTTTTGCAAAACATTGTATCGTCTCGATTGGGAATGGATCAAAATCCAACCTTGGTATTTGTCCAACAGGTTGTGACTGCCAGTGGTGGTGGTGGTGGAGGTTGGAAGGATAAGGATGGGATGATTGAAAAGAAGTTCAGATGGGTAGTGAGGAATTTTTCAGATCGATACACGGTCAAAGTCGAGATCCAATTATTGCCGGACATAGATCAAGGCGGTGGTGGTGAATGGCTTGGGAGAAACACGCTGAGATGTAAGCTCCAAGCTGGAGAGATCAAAGAATTGATTGCGATGAGACGTGGCGATGAGGAAGAGAATGGCGAAAGCGCTGTATTATCACCACGATTCGATGTTGTGACTGAATCATATCTTCCCATCACCACCACCAACCTTCTTGATGCTGGTGGTGATGGTGAGGAGGAGGAGGCGAGCATGGAGATGGAGATGGTCGCACGATATGTTGAGCACTACTGAGTGTAATAAATAAATAAAAATTGCATCCAATTTGATGTGCAGCAATCCAACCTGGGGGTTTTATCGGAAGCAAAACTTATACAACAGAGATCTGTTTACGTCCATGCTGAAAGGCACAGTAATTATGATGTGGGACTGTATCATAAAGAAAAGTACTGAGATGTATGTCTGTATGGAGCTGCGTCCTAAGTATGTAGTCAACATGCGGAGCGAACACCAAAACAGGAGGAGAGTAGTGTAACAAGGAGAGAGGCCATGGTGGAAGGAAATTTCTCCGTGTTCTCGATGTCACTGTCTGAAGTTTTTCTCTTGTTCAACACGCCACCAATTGAAATAATTGACGTTAGCGATGCGAACCGATGATGTTTCATATCAGATCTGTGCCAAGGCATATTTCATGGATCTGTTGAGAGAGGCAACCAACAACGGTGGTGGGTTACCCGGTTGAGTGAGTGAGGATGCGCAGTAGAGGGGAACCAAGGCAACCGGTGGGGATTGGCTATTTCAGTGTCCATCGTGGGAACAAATGATTATGACAGTGCAACCCATATCCCTTTTAGGGTAAAACTCAATTGGGTTGTCGGAAGGCTGGGTGGGTTGGTGTGATTGTTGCCTTAGGCTTCGGTAACAGACTCAGGAAGGATAACAGGGAGAGTGCTGCCAGAGCCACGATCAAAGAGCTGGCAAAGCCTGTAAGTGGGATAATATCGAAAGCCCTCCGGCCACAGTCAATATATAAGCGCCGCTAAACAAGCTTTTTCGTCTATCGGTGTCGCAAAATTATCACCTCATATCGCCCTCCTTCAGTGTCACAGAGTAGTCACTTCGTACCTCCCTTCCCTGGAACTTTGTACAGAAATGACCGGGACCTATCGTCTTGTTCTTATTCTGATGGTGCTGGCATTCTCGAGAGTCTGCTATGCAATGGACGACATCTGGGAGCAGCTCGGAGATCTACCCAAAGTCACTAACGAGTTTTGGAGGGATGGATTTGAAGAGGCACAGCACTCCACCGGCGATACTTCAGCTCACTTCTATGGTCAGCATCCAGGGACTAGTTCTCTCGCTTCTGTGCCTTATGGTACAAGTCGTCACCCTTCATCAAGCCTTGCAGATCAACTTGCGCCGATTGCTGGAAGCCCTTGGCAGCCCTTCCCAGCGGGTGACCCCTTCATTGGCTTGGATACCGCTACGGGCCTACCAAAACCACCTGAACCCCTGACCGAAGAGGAGCGTACCTATATACTTGGTGCAATTGCACATGCAAGCGATGAGCATCACGGCATCGGGGCTGTTGCAATGTATTCAACGCCTCATCCCTTCCGGAAGCAAATGACGCAACAGCTTGCCACTGAAGTATTGGGATCGACCGCCGCGTTTCTGTCTCGTCATTCGCCTGGCATTTATCTTGCTAAGAGTAGAAAGCGTCAACAATATCTGCTAAGCCATGGAGGTTTTGATCTGAAAGAGGATCACGAATATCGCTTACACGTTTGGAAGCGTTTTGCTGTACAGAACACGCCCAGCTCCTTCTTTCAGTATGTTGGAATGATCGAGACTGCTAACCGTGCCGCAGATGTCCGTCGTGGATTGCGCAGATTCAGTATGCCACGAAGCATCGCGGTTACTGGCAAAGATTCGGTCTATAGCCCTTATTCTCTATTCGCGTTTGGATGATGTTTCCACCATGCAAATGCAGTAATGAGAGCGACGGCCATGTCGATGTGAGCCTACAGCTTAGCAGGCATGGACAGAGTGTGAGATCTGGCCTTCTTGGCTTCTTACAGTAAATGATGCCAGTCCGCTCTCTTGTCCGGCACATCTAAGCAGTGCGTTGCTTGCAGCGGAGAACCAAAAGAGACCAGGCGGACAAACGGTCAGACAGTTGGACAGACGGTCGAACTCTTCGCTTCGCCCAAATTCCACCCCACGCGATGTGATTTTTAATTTTTGATTTTTTTTTTTTTTGCTCTTGCGAGTTGCCTGCATTGAAAAGCACAGACTGAGGACCTGCGTATAGGCTGGCTGTGATCAGGCACTCTTTCGCTAAGCTGTTCTCTGCAGTCAAGCTGCGGAAATGCATCACGCCCACTTTACCCTTTACAGTCGTTTTTGCGGTTTTGTGCCTGTGATTTCCGCAAAATACCAAAACTGCACCTCTTTCCCGCTGTACCTGTACCTGCACGTTTTTGTGTCTCAGGGTCGACCTGGTACTGTATCTCTTCGGCTTGGACCGACTGACTGACTCGGTGCATCCTCTGAATGGTCTTGCTCAATTTCCGCGCCTCGCCTCGGCTTTTTTTGGTTTCGCATTCCCTGTCGAGTTTTTGACCGCTCCCAAAGCCAGCTCAACCCCACGGCGACCAGACGCGCTCCAGATTTTTTTTTTCTTCTCTTTCTTTTTCTTTCTCTTTTCCGTTTTCTCTCTGTCTTTCTGGTCTGCACGCCGTTTCGGGACAGCTTCTCATTTGGTTTGCGAGCTCACCTGCATACAAAACAGTTCACTGCAACCCTCTCTGTACTCGTGACCAGGCGGGAGCATCACCAAGTGCCACTACCACCATCTATTCTCTTCTCATCTTTCCTTACCCACCAACAAGTGGCCCTGGCTGCATAAAATCACACCATACTGAGCCAGCAGCTCCAATCACTCTGTTGTTGCTGTTTCTGTTGTGAGTGGTGTGGGAGGAAGTCCACGCCGTTGACGCTACACAGGCAAAGCTGCAACACTCACACTGTGACCAGCGCGCGGCAGTTCCGCGACTCTAGCTTGGACAACGGCGGTGCCGTTGCAGTAGACGACAAACGCAGACTGGAGCTTCGAAAAGAGTTGCCGTGTTCCCCACGGCCCTCCTTCTCAGCAGCATTAACCTAAACTCAAACTCTAACTC
Organism: Melanopsichium pennsylvanicum; assembly: GCA_900208305.1. Classification (NCBI taxonomy): domain Eukaryota; kingdom Fungi; phylum Basidiomycota; class Ustilaginomycetes; order Ustilaginales; genus Melanopsichium; species Melanopsichium pennsylvanicum. The sequence continues at coordinate 494,837 of OAPG01000009.1, forward strand.
ATTAGCTTACAACACACTGTCTCGGCCCATCCGTTGCGTTTCATCGTGGCGACATCGCAGCCTCAGGCAAGTGCGTCCATCACTTGTCACGCCTTGAGCTCAGTCTCTGAAATCACGCTCGAGTAGATTGTCTAGACACGAACCATCTCGGCATTTTCAAACAGTTGGCACTAGCCTTCAGTACACCGACCGTACAAAGTCAGCTACATTTTCTCGAGATCCAGTCACACAAAGGCGCTCTACTAGGCCACGAGCTCGATCAGCTTCCGACACAGCCCGCAGACCATCCCCCTACATCTCACAAGACAGCCTCATCTCAGGTGATCTCCGCGAGCCAATCGGTCACATCCGTTCCACTTGTTCATCCAGCACTCCTGCACCCTCGACATAGTACCATCCATCACACTGTGACTGCTGTCGCAGACAAGTCGGGTCTGACGGCGTCTAGGTAAACGCGCAATCATGGCTCCACTCTTACTCAAAGTCAAAGGCAACAAATCCTTCAGCCCTTTCTCCAACCTCAACGATGAAGACTCCTTGTTGCGAACATGGCGTGTATGCACAAAGGTTGCAGCCCATCTCGAGCAAGGTCAGCGACTTGAGAATCTCAGTTGGAGGTTATGGTACCTTCACGATCTCATGGTCGAGAATGACGACGTCAAGAGCAGGCGCGATTTCAAGAGGCTCTCCAAGAGCACCGGTGAGAAGCTCGACCGCGACAAAGGTCGCGCAATCGGTGAACTCACTGCTCCCGACTTTCGCAAGACCGACTCCGGTGAGGCGCTCCGCAAAAAGGCTGCCGAGCGTCAAAAGCTGCGTGCTCTCGCTGTTGCCAAGCTCCAAGGCAAGTTCCGTAGCGGGCCAAGCAAACAGAGCCTCAAAGACATGCAGTATACGTTTGCCCTTGATCCCACCGTCAACTTCAAGCAGACCACTGTAGGTAGTAAGGATGCATCCAAGGAGTACGCGCAGAACCAGCGCCAAAATGGTCCTGTCGGCACCACAAACAAGTTCCCCCTCAACCTTTCACCACAAGCCATGTCCAGCAACGACTCGACACGAGGCGGCGATACGATGGAGTTGAGCGCCAACTCGCACATTGATGCCAACATGACTGACACAAGCTCAACTTTTGATCAGATCATGGCCAGTGCTGGCTTGGGCGACATGGATAGCGCTTCCGGTGGCTACAGGATCGAGGACATCGAAGCAGCCGAGAGAGATCTGCTGCTCAACCATCATCTTGATCTCGACGCTCCACTCGACAGCCTACTCGCAGGACTGGGCAACATGGACGATGTTCAGATGGACTTGGCAGAGCTCGGCTTCCCCGTGGACGACTTGCCTAGCTTCAACGCTCCTTTCGACCAAGCTTTGGCCGACCTCACAGCGCCTGCGTCTGCTTTCAGCTCCACCGGTCCCATTCGTCAGCAAGTCGGACCGGCAAAACGCAAACAGATCCAGAGGAAGAAGACCGATCCACAAACGGCAAAGCTCGCATCCGAGTTGGCGCGCAAGAAGGCAGAAGAGTTGAGGAACATCCGCAAGTTGACAGAGCAGACGAAGCGCACTCACATCCAGAACAATTCTCGACCCGAGTCCAAGGAGCCGTCTCCGGATGGTAGCGTAGGAAGCAACTGGAGCGCCAATCTCACCAACCAGAATGGAGATGCTCAGTCTGACTGGGTCAGTTCGGCTACTTCGCTAATTGGCACCAACCAGAAGTTGACACAAAGTTTGCCAGAGGGTGCTCACCTACCTTTGAGCGGCTACGGCAGTCAAGCAAGTGCTCAGAACTCCAAGAGCAATCTGCATATAGACACTTCGCTCTCGACGATCCATGGTGGTGCTATGCAACCTCCGCCATTTGGCGCGCGCGGCACGTCGGTATCTGTACCCACCACACCATTGCTCGCACCCGAGGCTGGGCCTTTCCAGGGCGCCGACCGTCCAGTCGACTCGCTTTCCGCACCCTCTTCCCCGACGTTGAGACCTGCGCTGGGCAACATTGGCCGCTCTGGCTCAAGTCCCGGTCCATACACAGCGGCTGGCGCCTCCAAAGCTGCGATCAAGAGACACTCTACTGACGGCGCGTTGACCGGCACCGATGGCACGTCCAAACCCAAAGCTCGCGGCCGCCGAAGCATCGCCGGCTCGATTGCTTTCACAGCCATCAATCCCGATCTCAACAAAAAGATTGAAAGCCTTCCCGCAGGCAGCTCCACTCCAAGCGCCTCCTTCGCATCTGGTCCGGGCCCTTCTCAAGCCCAATGCACCAATTGTGGCGCAACCTCCACCCCGCTCTGGCGACGTGACCCCAACGATCTGCTACTCTGCAACGCCTGTGGGCTTTATCTCAAGCTGCACAAGACTCCTCGTCCCAAGAGCCTCAAAAATCACCACAGTCACTCGCATTCAGGGCACATTACCCCGTCCGCCACTCCTGGAGGTGCATCAGCCCCCGGCTCTCGCGCTGGCTCCCCTTCGCGCAGCGGATCTCCGGGTGCCGAGGACATGATGTCTTGCTTTAACTGTGGTACGTATACCACACCGTTGTGGAGGAAGGACGATTCAGGGCACACGGTCTGTAATGCGTGTGGTTTGTATTTGAAGCTTCACAACGAGCACAGACCGGTGACTATGAGGGCTGATGTGATCAAGAAGAGAAGCAGGTACGATGAGAAAAGGGGCAGGGCAAGCGCAGCTGGTTCCAGAAGGACTTCGCCTCAGCCTCAAAGTACGCCAATCTCTGCGGGGTCAGAAGGAGAGGCGATGGCGGTAGACAGACCACAGGGGCAAAGGACTAAGAGCAATAGTGTCACGTTCCAGTTGCAGCCAAATACCGCAGGCGGAGAGGCGGTCTCGAAGAGCGCTCCTGGATCAGTTGGACTTGCAGGTTCAAGTTGGCCAAGTATAGGTATGGAGGGAGAGGATACCAACATTGACCATCATGCGAATGATTCGTTTGCTACCTCTGCGAATAGATTCTCTGTGTGCGTGCCGATGACAGGGCAGCAGGCTAGCGCTAGTCCCGCGTCGGCAGCTGGATCGGGATCTACGGTTGAATCCACCACCGGACCTAGCTCTACAGGCTCCTCTTCAGCACCGGCAGGACAATTTGGATGGGCAACCCAATGGTCTCAGCAGTCCTCCACCACGCCCTCATCGCTATCCAACAACTCCAACAGCACCTCGGCATCGTCCTCGGCTGCCTCACCCACAATTCCAGCTCCGGCGGGCATAGGAGGGCAGCAAGCGACAGACATAGAGACCCTGAGCGCAGCCTTCTCGGCCCATCCCGCAATAGCGTATGCGGTTCACCAAGCAGCCGAAAAATTCCCAGCCTTCTTCGCCCAGAATCCGCTGGGAGCCACGGCAAGTGTCGCGGCGGCCGCTGGAATCCATGTTCCCTTTGGATCGTTTGCTGCGCCGGGCCTGACCGGCGGCAACAACAATGGCGGAAATGGCGTCAGCGGCGTAAACTCTGCTGCGATTGGAAACAGTGCTAGTGGAGGGGACGATAGCGGAAATTCTGGCACTACCATTGGGGACAGCACAGGTAGTGCAATCGGAAGCAATGATGGTGATGCCATTCACGCGATTGACATTCCTTTGGGGGTAGGTACACCCTCCAACCTAGGTGCAGGTCACGGCGATAGTATCATGATGGACCTCCCTACGCCCAACTCTGGCAGCGGTGCCGACATTGTGGGTGCAAGGCCGAGTAGTGGTCATGGAAGTTCTTTAAATGCAAATGGTGTTGGTGGACTGCCTGGTGGTGATGGTAGTGCTATCGAGATGGGTACATTGGGTGAAGGCGGCACTCCCCAAGGTGGAAGCTGGTGGTAAAGTTCCGAGGCAATATTGTCTTGGAATTGGGAAGTACAGATCCAAAAGACTACACTCCATGGTTGTATAAAAGTTATTGGCAAAAGATTGTGATGTACTTGTATCAAATATGGATGGGTTTTGGCATGCTTTGCCCTTCCCTTTTGCAATTCATGAAAAGACATGTCTTGTTCTGATTTTATGCGGAATCAAGCCAACTATGAGAGGGCATCCACAAAAATGCAACAACAGAAGGAATGTGATATTAGTCAGATGGCCACAAGGGTGATGGAAATGGGCAGATTGTGCCAAAAGAAGACTTTACTCCTTGTTTTTCCACACCTTGGGAACAGAGTATTGTACAGGACAGTTGGCCAATTTGAGCATGTGGGCTTCTGGCTGAGAAGTTTGGGACACCTTTCTTGAAAACAACAGTGCAGTTGATGACATGACAGTCATTGATGGTGTGGTTGTTCCATGTATGGCCTTGCACTTGTTTTTTTGTATGTCAGGGATACAGGTCAAGTTTGAACACACAAACAAGCAGAAAGGATAGGACAAAGAGGAAAGAATGTGCAAAGAAAGGATGATGGTAGTAAGCTGTTGGAAAATGGGCTTAGAAGTATAGGAAGAAAGGATGATCTCTGCAAAGACAAGGTTAGAAACAGATGGATTTGATGAGATAATAAGAAGCAGACTGGGCTCAGTGAAGCAAGCTGTATATTTGTGAGGAACCTAGGCACCTCTTTGGTATGTGCTAAAAGTTCTGCTGTAGCAAAGGCACATGAACAGAGTCTAGATTGGTGTGTTTAGCAGGCTTTGTTGTGAAGGCCTGAAGGGCTGTCCAGAAGGGCCAGTATTGGCAACAGTGCAATGGTCTCTGGGCCCCATGATAGCCCCATGGGTTCTGTATTAGTGTCTCATTTGTTGTAGCTGTGCAGGGCCTAATGCATTGATGTAATAGGCAATGGCACCAGGGCAGAAAATGCTAACCTGATGCTGGGACAACATTCTGATAATCTACAGTGTTCCAATTCTTGTGTTGTGGTTTGAGAAGCTTTCTATTACAGGATGCAGAACACCCAACCAGACAAAATTCTGAGTTATATCAGGTTTCAGTTAGACTTCCAATAAAAAAGGGAGTTCTAGCCAATTCTGGTTGTGAGTTTGCCAAAAGCCACAGATAAGGGACAGAGGCTATCAAAAGCCTCAGTATAGGATGTTGAGCCTCCAGCTGGTATTGGAGGCCTAGATAGACAGTGCAGCATGTACAGATGCATCCCAAGGATACATTGCCAGCTGTCCTTGGACATAGCTGAGAGCAGACTCAATGATGATTTGACCAAACTGTGAAATTGTCGCTGGATCAGATGCCATTAACCTCTTCATCTTTTCCTACTGTCAACAGATGATCTGTCATGGTTTGCTTGTAGCTGCGCCCTTGCTCCTTTTCAGGATTGAGCTTGCTGAGCATTTTCTGATTGGGAAGAATTTTCTGTGCTCCAGAGGGTTTATAGCCATGGCATTGTTTGACTGGAGCCTCAAAACTGGATGATGAAGGTGATTGAGCCCTCTTGGTCTTCCCAGTAGAGGATTTGCAAGGTGCTGCAGAAAAAGGGATACCACAACACCTTGTAGCAATCTGGCTGGGTTGGGAGCTTTTGCTTGAAGAGCAGTTGAGGAGGAGGCAGCTGCATGTTCTTGTTCTTGATCAACCTGTGCCTTGTGAGGATGCTCCCCTGCTTGAGTAAAATGAGACTCAATATGGAACACATCCATATTAATAGTTGCTGCTAGGGGTACATCTTCTTTGGCATCCACCAAAGAAAGCTGCAAGTTTAGCAACAATGGCTTCAAAGTGTTGATTTTATGGCCATTAGAGGCAGCAACATGGAATGTTGCAGTACCATGGCAGATGAGGCCATGAAGGCTAACAGCCAGCCTGGAAATAGGGATTGTCTTGTTGAGTTCAGCAACAAAGGATGAATCTGACTGATATCAAATATCTTCAACAAGGTGTGTCAAAGACTTAGGTTGCATGCTTGTCTGTCTCAAATGCAAACCTGAAATGCATCATGCCCCTGACTGTCAATTTGAGCCATCTCAGCTGACATTGCCTTGTTCTCTGGACACACTTACAAATAGAATTTGCCCCTCAAAAAGATGTACAAGGCTGCAGAGGCTAATCAATTCTGATGGACAACAAATCTTGTGTTGTTAGAGTGAACAGGACAATGAGAAAAGGATTAGAACTAAGAGGGGCCTCCAGATCTGTTTGCAAGATGAACAGGCCATATGGAGCTCTTTTCTATATATAGGCTCACACAGTCAAATGTGCTCCACTCAGCTTTGCCACACAATCTGTGTAACCTAAAATACATTGCCCAAATTTGTATTCCTGCAGGACCTTTTGGCAAGGAACTGGAGCTGGCATGGCTGTGGTTGATGCTCTTGAGCAGATTCTAAATAAACCAGGCACTATGCTTGTCCTTAGAACATGGTATCCTAGCACAAGACTCAAATTGCAATTTGGATTGCTTTCAACTCCCTGTGCAGCAGTTGTAGGCTGTTGATGGTCACAGCCTTGTGTAGTAGAAGGCAGTGGAAGGTGTGATAGTGCATGCTCTTCAATTTGGGTCCACTCATCTTTTCTACTGGTTGCAAGTCTGAAAGTACGTACATGGATTACAATTCTGCAATGCAGGAGACATTTGACACAGACTGACAAAATCTCTCAAGTAAGCTCTTTGTCACAAAAACCTTGCAGTAGATCAAGCAGAGGTGGCATGGCTTTGCAGAAGCTCTTGCATTGCCACCTCCACTTCATCTGCTAGAATATACCTTTTCACAATGCAGATCAGCCATCAGATGACAAAACTCAACCACTTGTCCAATACCATTATCAGCCAATCCAGTGAAGCTCAATACACCTAGTTGACCATACTGCTCAGTACTGTTCTGCCAAGCCACCTCTTTTAATTGATCATCATTTAAACATTTGTTAAGGTTGTAGAGTCTGGGTTACCACACTGCAGCTACAGCCAGTTGTGGCAGCCAGGTATGGAGGGATTGTAAGATTGAAGAACTGATATTGGTCAAGGGGTCAGGCACAATCTACTGAATTGCTAACCATGCAACAAAGGTCCTGAGGCAACCTTTACCTGGCAGTTGAAATCCTACTGGGTTGGTCAGATGGGTGCCACAGTTGGTTGTGGTGGGCCCTGAGTGCAGATTGCCCAATCTAGGGCCCAACCCATCAGATCTGGGTTGCAACCAGCTGTCCAGAATTGCGCCTCTCCTGGTTGGCCCCATGGCTCTGACAGTGTGCCCAAGTGCTACCCTTTTGCCAAATGCTGCATTGCTGATTCTGAAGCCTCTCTGCCAAGATTGACACAATAAAGATTCAACTTTACACAACGAAGACCTAACAGGGCCAACCGCTACTGACCCGACTGATGCGTAGTTCTTAAACCAACCAATGAGATTCGATAGCTCGGAGCTGAGACTCCTGGCTAGTTCAGGACTCCCGGCTAGCCCAGTCACTAGACTAAACAAAGCCGATACTCATGTACATAGCACACTACGAACAATACAATAGTTAATTGCAATTCCTACAACTGTGCTTTCATAGAAAGCAAGTCTTAATTTGGTCATCCATTGTTATTGTGGGGTATCTTAAATATTTATGACAAAGTTATTCTAGAGGCCACTAGCGATCATCTGAGATGCTGGTCTTCCATAACTTGGACAGTTCCAACACCCTTCGACTCTTCAGATCAAAGTTGGCCACATCAGGATCGAAATTCCTTGCACCATCCCGCACTTTGTCCACTACACAAGTACGATAGCACAGTTCAATTCGAGTCTTGTTTGCTGCGGTTGCGTGCGCACATAGAGTCACTTTCTCCGCTGTTTCTAGTGGTGGTGGTGCAGTTGGACGGGCAAATCCAGTGCCCAGTCTTGCAGCGCGTTTGTGGATTGTTGCGCCATTCTGATGCAATGACATTTTATCCTTGTTGTTGTCCGAAGGTTTCAATCGAGCGAGGTTGAGGTTGGAAATGGAAATCACATCACCAGGACGCAAGGCGGTGGCGTCGATTGTAGAATTTTGTCCTCGTTCGGAAAAAGACCTAGTTTGCTGATCATCGTGGTGATGCTGGTGATGGGGGTTGAGGAGGCTGTCATCTGTACAATCTTCTCCTTGCTCGTCCAAATTTGCCCTTTTATGTGAAGGCGGCAATGCATGATGGTCCTGAGCTGAGCTCGTGTCAGACGGTTCAGTTGTCCACTCTCTTGCAAGTTTCCCCCAGAGTATCACTTGGAACAGACACTTTTCTGCAGCCTCTTCAACGACCACCAGCTTTTCACCGCTCGATCCATCACTCGCCTCTTTTAATCGTTTGATGGATGACATTCTTCCATCCATGACAATGAGCTCGACCCGTTCCGTCTTGCCATCCCCGGTCGTCTTACTCGTATCGCCTCGTCTCTGCTGCGTTTGTTGCCGCTGTTGTTGCTGTTCGTGATGCAGAGCTTCGGCAAATGCACCGGACATACGTCCACGCATCTCGGCCCTACTCGAACCGAGCCTCAATCCCGCGGCGTTTGATTGCATTTCAGCAGCATTCCGAGGGGCTGGATCAACGGCAATCTTGTTTCTCACCCTTGACATCTCGCCAATTTCCTTGACGACTACGAGAAGGTTTACTCGACAGGAAGCTGCGCCGAGGATACCGCCAAAACGAGGACGTGGTGCGGAAAGGTAGTGCATCGGATTGGCTAGGATGCGTGCAAGAGTTGTGATGGTGTTCAAGGCGAAGTGCAGTGTGGGTGGAGGAAGGATGGACTGAGCTCCGAGAGAGTCTTGAATCGCATTGGAATTGATCAGACCGAGCGAATCGTACGAGGCGTTGGAGGCGTTCATGCTGGGTAGTGTCGGTCTGATAGAGTTCGACGCTCTGATCTCGTATCGAGCGAAATCTGGTCGTATGGCACGGGCAGCAACCGCATCTGAGATGTCGAGAGCATCTGAAGCATCGATACTGTGTTCGTTGGCGACTGGTGGACTTTCGGGTGGATCAACAACCAGACTCGGAATAGTAGTAGCGTAACTCGTATCTTGTCGTGGTCGCTTAGAGAAGAATGTGAAGCGACAAGTTTGGGCAGGAACAGGAGCACGGATCTGGAGTGATGATGGGGACGCTTCATTAGCTTGAAATGAGTTTGAGCAATCCATGAGTGAAGCAGCGAAAGCTGGAAGAGGGTTCAAGAGTGGTGCTCTGACATGCAAAGGGGATGGTAAAGTCTCGTCCGCATTCATGTTCGGATTCGCTCGATCCGCAACTCGAGCGATGGCGGGTAGAGGTGCGAGGAGGGACCAGTCAAGGCTAGTAGCGGGTTTTGAACCCGTGCTTGCGCGTGAGAGATGGTCGGACAAAGTCTTGGGAAAGTTGGGTCTGGCCAGAGATGCTTGATCCAAGCTGATGTTACTTGCTCTCCTGTCGTCTCCCGTAGGCGGATTTTCTTGCGATAATTCAGGCAGAATGGCAGACACCCCTGCTAAATCAGTCCTAGCAGCCGCTGAATGCAAGCCAGCATCAGCTTTACCATCGCTCCCGTCTCCAAGGATGACTCTGCTCTGGTCGGCACCGGTCGCTTCCGCCTCATCAACTTGGGATACATTGGTGTCGTACATCGTCGAGATTGGAAGCATACTTTGATCCGCCGCTGCCAAATCATGGTTATTTTCACCCTCACTATCACTACCAACAACAAGTACCACCCTGCTTTTGTCACCCGCATCTTCGAATTCTTCCAATTCCAGGCTTCCCTTTTGGACGCCGGCAATGATATGGGTATTACGTCCAGGAGTCTCGATCACGAAGCAGGGAGTCCGAACCCTGACCCTCTTGGCAGCTCTTCCTATCACACATCTCCCGTCTGTGGCTCGGTCAGCATACGCTTCATGTTGGTGCAGCAGCTCCCAAGGCACCCCCTGAGGCGCATCGAGCAATTCAGATCTGGCCAACGATTCCTCTTCCAAACCTACCGATGGGACATGAGGGTCCACTGAATCTGGCACTGCTTCCTCGTTGTGGTGACTTTGAACGCACGTCTCCTCGGCTATGACAGAAGTTGGCGTTTCGTTGTCTTCAGCAAATAGCGGGATGACAGGGTTGACCGTGTCGTGTGCTTCTTGCACAGAGTCATGCCGGATCTGCGTGGCCCTTTGGTCTGCTGGTATCGTGGACGGAGCTTGGATCGGGTTCTGGAAGAAAGAATCGAGGTCCAACCGAAGCGTAGCACGCCGTCCAACATCCGAAGTTGAGAATTGGTGAAGGGTGGGCGGCGCTAGGAACACTCGATTTTGTGTCATATTTGCGGGCTCTACATCGGTCCATTCAGCTCTGTTCTCAGCCCTTTGTTCTACCAGGCAAAGGGGCGCACTATTAAGAGACGTGGTGTGGGACAAAGCTCAAGTGTTGGTTTTGGAGAACAACATCAAACGCCACTCGTATAATCTCGTGTCTCATCTTCTTTTCCGCTATCCGAAATTTTGTGCTTCAGTGAGTATGATAAAGTAACAAAAAATTTCTCTTTCATCACGACCATTACATCCAACACCATCGCCTCGATCCGCCTTCTGACAGTCATCAGGTCTTTAACTATCAAAATGCAAGGCTTTGGTATGGGTCGCTATAGGCCTCCAGACTCCGACCCGCGCCGTGAACCCTTCAACCAATCTCACCATTTAGCCGCACGTGCACGCAAGCTACAATCTCACGGAATCCTCGTAGTGCGTTTCGAACTTCCCTTCAACGTCATCTGCCTATCCTGCGATGCCCATCTAGCACAAGGGAGACGAATCAATGCCGAGAAGAAACAGGTTGGCGAATACCTGAATACCAAAATATGGGGCTTTGGCTGCAAATGTGTATGTGGACATCGGTTCGAAATTCGGACGGATCCGCAGAATGCTCAATACGTAGTCGAGAGCGGAGCAAGGAAACAAGTACAGGAATGGGACCCTGAAGAGAATGGTGGCCATCCGGTCTACGACACACAAGCAAAACACCGAGAAGGTGAGGGGGAGGATGGGGGACCTCAGGATGCTTTTGCGAAACTGGAAAAGGAACAGAAGCTAAAGTTCAAAGCAAAAGCTCGACAAGCACGGATAGCAGAGCTGGAACGGCATTCGGAAAAGCAGTGGAGCGATCCATACACTCTCAACTCGAACCTACGGAAAACTTTTCGAAAGGCGAAGAGGAAGCGAACAGCTCAAATAGAGGCTGATATCGATCTTAAGAGGCGGATTGGTTGGAACGATGAAAAGGCTTTGATACAGCCTTCGCCAAGTGCGAGCGAGAGAGATGGCAAACTATGGCGCGAGAAGACGGCTAGTGTAAAGCACAACAAGATGAAGGAAAAGGTGCTGACTGCTGCCCAGAGGCTCCAGGCGACTTTGATAGCAAATAGCCGCAAGAAGGCCAATCCATTTTTGCAGCAATCGAACAAGTCAACCAGTTCGACAATGCCAAACGGGGACGAGGGCCGACTCATCCAATCTAGCTCGTCGAGCTCACCGAGCGCGGAGAGGATATAGGTCGCACTTCAACTCGCGTATGATGTCTCATCTATCACACTTGTAGTCGGACCACCTCGACGAACCAAAACTCGCAACGCAGCTATCCTAGAGAATTGAATCTAATCACAGAGTTCCAGAACGCATCGTCATCACTTCTTGTACAATAGTATACCCGGCCTTCAGTGTCACTAGCAATAGCGTGTTCTACATTCCTAAAATTCAAGGTGTCCAAACGATCGTAAGGCGTCATATCCTTATCTTTCTCTACGCTCCCCTATTTCTTGCTTCCCTGGTACGGGTAAACTACAGCTTGGCTTGAGCAATTCATATCTCTCCTGCCCATTCTTGTCCTTGGCTAGCTTCAGATAAAGGTACAACTTCTCCCGTTTGAAGTTGACCTCGACAGGATGCAATGACAGCCATTGCAAAGATCGTACTTTGAACCGTTGCCAACTTGTATCTGTTGCAAACCCGTCCATCATCTGTTCCCATCTGTACGCTGTACGGACAATGACGCTATCATTCGAGTATGCTGTGCCACCACCAGTGTACTGAGATGGAGTCACGGAGGAACTTGCTGTCATTCCCCAGCAGCGTTTCTCTCTGTGACCTGAGGTACCATTGTCGGGTAGAAAAAGATGCGATTTGCTCATGCTATCGTCTACGGTGGAAAAATCTTGACGAGTGGCTTGGGTAGCATCGTGTCCCAGACCAACTTTGATCGTCGCCGCTTGACGCAGGTCCGAGTCAACAGGGTCTAGGAAAGGATCGGTCGAGTCGTGAGGGTGAGAAACCCGTCCCTTGTTGGGTTGTGCTCTACCGGCATCCGACACCCTACCATCATGGTGTCCTGCAAAAACGATTTCATTGAGGTAAAAGTAAATCCGGTTCAGCAGGCCTCTATTGAATGGTCCACCCTTAGCCCCGTTACTCTTCCACAATCCTCTCTCGGTCAAGAATTCCTCCAAAGCCTTCCTCGGTATTGGCCGATACGCAATCGATGTAGGATACTGCGGCGAGAAGCTGCGTCGATATTTTGTGAGCAGAGCGTAGTCATTACTGTTGAGACGCCAGATTTCATCGAAAAGTATCCACCAGAATCTATGCACGGGAGAACGATTGATCGCGGCTAGACGCTCATACATAAGAGTAACACACCCTTCGTAAAGAACGGGAAGGTTGCGCAGGGATCTGCCACAACCTATCTCGACAAGTGCCATCCGAAGACCGAGAGGCGAGAGACCGTCATTGTCAAACACGTCAGAGAGGAAAGAGTAAGGCAAAACTCGCTCTTTATGTCTTGCTTCGCGTTCAAAATCCCTTCGATACTTGCGTAAGAATTTTTCAATCAGTGGAACACGTTCGAGGATCAGTGTCTCGTTGTCTTGCAAAAATCGGGATAGGGTTGAGGTCATGTCAAAGTTATCAGTTAGACCAAAAGCGCGGGAGGCGCTTACTTCTACAGTCTTTTGAACCGTCGTTAGCGCTCCAGTGGTTTCTTTCATCTTCCCCTCTTTGTATACGATCGAGACTTCGAAACCACTATCAAGATTATAACCGGCCCAGTCGAGCTCGTTGCGCCTTACGATCTTGAGCGTACCTTGGACGTAGGAAATTGGTGTGGCGAGAACGTACTCTGACTGTCTACCCGCACTAGTGCGCACTCCAAAGCGGGGTAGTGCATCATGACGTTTAGATACACGACCAAAGATCTTGTCGACAACAGCCATTCCACTAGTTGCATCGCCAACTTGAATGTTTTCGACATGAGGACAAAAGACCGTCTGGCCTTCCAACGCTCGAAGCGCTTGTCGGACCATTCTCTGACTGACCACTTTGGGCTCCGAATTCTGCTGAATGTATGCCTCAAACTCCTCGATACGGGTCAAAGTGATGCTGTTCGTGGTACCTTCATCATACCGTATCACGAGAGTTGGAGGAAACGGTACGAGGAAAGCTTTGCCGAAGAACGACGTAGCTCCGGATGGGAATGGAGGTTCTTGCGGTCTCCAGTATGCGTCGGGTCCTGTCAAGTCTCTCTGGATCGTTCGGATGAGCTTTTGCCGGTAAGCCCCTTGTTGTGTACGGGAGAAATCGATTTCGCTTCGATACGCTTCGATCCCGATCTGCTTGACAATCTTGAGGTTCTCAATGTGACGTTCTGCTACGGATCCTTGGAAGCCGATCAAATATGGTGGCCACTCATCTCCATCTGATACCGAAAACGCGATGACCTGCTCGAGGGGCATGTGGTACTCGCGGCCGCACAGAATGAGGATCGAAAATGTTTCTTCCCAGACTCTACGCTTGATGTGTTTGGTGATATCGAGAACTGGGGAGAAGATGTCGATTGTGTAGTCAACGCGCTTCTGCCACCGCTTGATCTGGTGCGCAACAAAGGACATGCCGATCAACCCAAAATAGATGTTGCCGCCATACGTGAACGCTTGGACAATGTAGAGGATGGTCGTGTTGTACACGGTCGAGCCTTGAACATTTAGCGCAACGAGGAGACCGATCGTAGCGGTCAAAACGTAGCCGATGCGGGACACCAACTCGGACCGGTTGCCATTCTTGTCGACAAATGGCTGGATGGTGAGATGAACGGCAAGCAATGACGACATGACGACGATCAAGGTGCTCTGTTGCACGACGAGCATGGTTCGTGTACGAAACGAGCGGAAGAAGCAGTTGTCTTTGGCCAGAACGCCTATGATGAGCAGATTTGTGAGCTTGAAGAGTAGGATATAGAGCGGTTTGTAGTATCCCCACGAGCGGTGGTACGAATTGTAGAGAAAGTTGAAGGGTGACTTGTCGCGGTTGAGCAAGCGGTGGTAACAAATCTGCATCTCCTCTTCGCTGCGCTTTCTGCCGAGCTCATTGAAAGGGCTTACACGCGGCAGCATCTCTTTGATGGTCATCATCAGCTTGTATGGATACCACAGCGTGTAGAAGACGATCGTGAGCACTGCCATTGGGATGATGATGTATGCCCAGTTGAAAGCATCCTTCCTCATCGTTGTGGTGTAGCAAAAGTCGAGAGGGGCTCGCCAGATGTCGGGGTCGCCAAGCAAAGGACCTGGAATCGGATCATCGATGCCACCTTTGTATGGGTCTGGGACAGGCCAGAAATCGCTCGACCAGACCAGTACATCCACAGCCAGCTTGCTGAGCGGTAGATACAAGAGGCCCAGCACAAAGACCAAGCAGGTGTTCGCAAAGCGCGTGCCTCGCGACGAACTCTTGTAGATCCATCCTTGTGAGTCGAAACCCTCGACGGTTTTATTCGGATTGTGAGCCTTTGTCATTCTCCGAAAATGCCACAGCGCCAGAGCGGTAATGACAATCCAGATGACGAAGAAGATGATAGCATAGCCAAATACCGAGACCAGATCGAAGCCAAGAATAGCTGGAAGCGTCTGAAGCAAAAATTTGAACACCTCACTGGTAGTCGAAGTTGGATCGCTGCTGTCAAAGTATTGCTGGAAATGAAGTTGGAGCGTCATGAGTTGGAACAGATCTCGCAGTGTCTCGAGACGGAGAATGCCAGCCGCAAAAGTACTTCCTTCAACTCCAATGACCATGTCAAAGATGAAGCCGAGCCAACCGAAAGCCCAGATGCCTCCAGGTGGTTTGCGCGGACCGATGGCGTTCGACTTGAGCTCATCGAGATTGTTTTCTTTGAGCAGCATGAGAGGCGGGAACATCTCTTTGCGTGTGACTGGATTTGAGTGGGTTGAAAATTTACTCGACGCTCCCTCGGCTGGTGGTTCAGAGAGGTTGCTGCGAGCACCAGCTTGCTTACTATCGTTCAAACGTGCAGAGATGCGACTCGCCACCTTGTGAGCTTCGACAGCGTCACGGCGGATGAGATTGGCGTCATCATCACTGTTGAATCCGCGTTCTTCTTTGGCGTCAATAGCTGTTGCATCATCGGCAACATCGTCGTCGATACTGAGCTGCTTTTCACTGCTGTCGATAAGTCGACGTGCGAGTAAGGGATCGGCATCTTCTGAGTTCACCTTCATGACCCCTTTCGACTTTTTCGTGTGCGAACGCTTCGGAAGGTCGGCTGTCTCGTTCGACGGACCAACACCGCGACGTCGTCGGAGGCCACTCTTGTGCTTCTCCGAGTTGTGGTCGGAATTTATGCTGGAAATATAAAGGAGAGCTGGACAATTGATTTGACCACCAGCCACCTCGAGCTGGCCAAAATGGGAGCTCATCCGAAGTTTACTTATTCGAGATTTGGTGATTTGCGATCTATTGGCACTCGAGGTAGGCAGTTGCGGAGTCTGTGCAGCGTCTATCGGTGCCCCTAGCATCATATGGCCGTCAAGGTCGAAAAGCTGTTTCTCCTGCTCTGTACAGACCAAGCGAGAGTCAGTGAAGTTGGGCTCGCCAAACATGATGGAATTCTTGAGGTAATTTTCCAAAGCTGGGAGGTGTATTGGTGCAGCATCACGTCGAAAGACGTCGTCAGCGGATACTGGAAGCATGTCGCCTTCGACATTGGAGCAGACAGCATTCTGAATGATCTCATTTTTCACCATGTCTGTCCACATTATGGCTTGTGCTCCGACTAACGAGCTGCGCGCTTTCATCTCCTTAATCGGTGATGTTGGAAGGAGCGGAATGCTGCTTGGATCTTCAGCCGACCAAGCCTCTCTAGCCGAACTGATATCAGCATTGGATGAAGAAGCAAGAAGGTGAGAGCTGGAGCGCTCGGGTATAGGTGCCGCTTGTTCGGGGCGGTTGCGACGAAAAGACGAAGGAAGATATTTACCGGTGCCGAGATGAACCTTGGCATCGAGATCAAAGATGTGACCGTTGCTAGAAGACTTGCTGAGACCCTCTTTTGGCAAGGGTGGCTCGAGGTGTGGTCGTGAATCATGCCTGAATTTGTCGGTATCTGGTTCCGATCTAGGTGTGCTGGAACGAGGCGAAACCTCTGAGGAAGCGCTGCGATCTGTAGAGCTTGGTGTTGGTTCCTGAGCGGTAGCAGAAAGGAGCCAGGATGCTCTCCCGTTGTTGCTCTGGTGACTGGCCGGTTGACTCTGCAGGGTATTTAAAGGTGAAGCAAAGGCGGATTGAAGGGCTGCAGAGACAGTAGAAGAGCGTGTGGCATTTTCTAGGAGAATTCGAGTCTTTGAGGCGATAGTATCGACTGTGGACTGTGGCGTACTTTGTGTGTGCTCGGTCAGAGGAGAAAAGGTCGAAGGCGAGGGAGGAGGTAGGTCGAGCGCAAAGGAACGCACCGAGTCGTACGACGGTGACACGGGCGAAGGGATGGTCTGGGCCGGCTGTACGGATCTGAGCGGCACGAGGTGACGCTTTGTGTTGAAGCTGTAAGGTGAAGTTTGGGTCCCTGGTGATGCCTGATAACGATTGGAGAAAGGATTTGGGGCTTGTTGAGATGGCTGCAGGGCTGTATCCAAGGATTTGGTGGCCAAACGCAACGGTGATGTACGAACACGCGCCGATGGCATGCCATATTTGGGAGCCCAGTCGAGCGGACCGAGGGTGCCATTAGTGGCATCGAGGGGGTTTGGTAGAAGAGCGCAGTGTACTGGTGCTGGCTGAGAACAATTCTGCTGGGATGAAAGAGGGGAGCGTATTAATGATGCGATATGTGGCGCTGAGGCTGAAGGTGCTGGCGGTGATGGCGAGGTCTCTGGCTGAGTTTCCCATCTCGAGACTAGTTGTTGAACGCTTGGTGAGCCAGGCGTTCTAAGTGAAAGACTTGAGGGCTTCGGCTCAGGACATGTTCTGCTACTTGATGGATCGGCGTTGGTTTGGATTGGAGGTGTCATTGTGATAGCAGATAGCGTGTGCGACGACTTTCGCCTGTTGCTCGGAAAGTCAAAGGAGCTGCGCTCGTTGTCACGACATGAGACGGCGAGTGTGAGGTTGTCTGATGAGAAGTTTGAAGGGATGGAGAGGAAGGTGAGCACAGGGAGGTGGGGCAAATGGCTCAAGGTGCTGCCGAGAGAAGCTAGGTATGTATACAGCTGACGGGACGTGGACGGCTCTTAGAGGACTTGAATGAGGTAACTCAGTCCAAATTGGTGGATTGAGCTTCGTAGCGAGTTGTACAACCATTAGCAGCGTCTAAGGATCGTCACACGATTTTCAAGAAAAGGATGAAAAGGATACGAATTTGGTCTGAGACTATAATCTTCAACCAACCCCGCAAAATGGAACTGGGAGATCTAGACCCACGAGCATGACGATGGAAATGCTTCTTGAGAGATGCACACTTTGGCCAGTGTGACTGTGATACATCTGCAAGGTCGATCATCTTCTGTTTCTCTTGCATGCCACTTAGGGGTTCTGACACACCCACACCTGTCATAATTATTCATTCGTTTATTAAAGCATCTGAGCGGACGAATCACAGAACGCATTTAGCTTGACTCGGTTGTTGTGCGTCTTGATTGAGTTTCCGAATCAAAACACAAAACAAAACGAAAAAGGCAAATCACCGATGTTGCATGTTTTCATCCAACTGATTTGGCTGTTTTGGCCATGGCAAATCTCAAAGATGTGACCAAAACACGAGTCTAACATCTTTCTGGTCTGTGTTTTACAAATTTTAGGTGCAGGCTTCAAGCTGAAAAAATGACGTCTTTTGGAGCTCAAACGTACCTAAAGCGACACTCAGCCGACAAGCTTTGTTTGGACCCTGAATCCGATGCTACAATCACGAATAATTACTCTGTCTCTGTTCCCACCTCGTTCGACCCTTTGCCTTCACAGTGCAAACCAACCTCTTTCAACGTCTTGCTTTTGTACCATCATCACTTCCCTTTGTCCCAAATTACAAAATTTTATCACCCTTTCTTAAGTTTACAACACACTTCACCCAAACAATCATGTCCGACTCAAACAATCAGAACAAGGGCGAAGAACAGTCCTTCACCATTCAGTGAGTGTTTCTTTGACTTTGTTTTCACCGTCTGCACTGCATCTTGTCATGCATACATGCATCTGAAATTGACACTCTAATCTCACGTTACCATTGTTGTTCAATCAACCCGCATCGCACCTCAGGCCTCACCCCGCCACCAGTAAGTGTGCTTGCTTTCTCTCTGTCTCTCTCCCTCTGTCTCTTTCCCGACATGGGTCCGATCTTTATTTCGTACACGCAAATGCTGACAGACTGCATCCTTGTTCGGCATTGCATCTCAAACGCTCGGTCTTCTTTACTACTACTACAGCCAATGACCCCAGCAACGATCCTGCTCTCAACTCTGGCCTCAGAGAGGGCGCATTCGGTGGCAAGCCCGGCCCTGCTGTAGCCAACACCGATCAGCTCGAGCAGCCTCTCAGTAAGTTCGCAATCATTTCCTCCTTTTATTTCGAGTGATACTTGATGCTGATCCCATCGACTCATGCATATCTATTTCTGTCACCTCTGCAGGCCGAGAGGAGATTGCCCAGCGTTCCGCTGAGCTTAACAAGTAAGTCGAGTCTGGCTTGTCGTGCTCAACATCCATTACGGAAGCACCCGTGCTGTCAAGAAAACACATTTGGTCTCGTTCAACAGACGTTATATCCAAATTCATGCCGCGCGCATTCGTCCATGTAGCCTACTCTATGCTTTGTCCAAATCTGAGCTGCTTTGTCCTTTGAAAACCAAAATTGTGCGTGAAAACTTTCGACAACCAAGGCGATCAGCCGCCAATGAGCGTTGTTGAACCGCTAGTTCGCAGCGTGACGAACAAAGGGAATAAAATGAATGTTTTCGGGCCAACGGCATGACATCCACCGTGTGACATGCACAGAACAAAGGGCAGCGGAAATCGCGTCGTTTCATATCGTTCCACATTACTCCATGTCCGATGTCGCTTCCCTTTGTGTGAAGCGGAAAACACATCTTTGCTTTTTGTCGTGCCGTCCCTTTCTTCCTTTCGTTCACGTTGCCTTTGACAATGACAACTATGAATCATACTATGCTCATGCTGAATCTGATTTCGCACAGAAATCTCAAGGCGGTCAAAGACAGGTCACAAACGTATATAGAGATGATTTGCTCCTGAGACTTGTTCAACCCTTTCTCACTCATCCTTCCTCCCCTTGCTGCAAGCCGCTCTTTCGTAATCATTCCTTCGAGCCACCTATTTCCGTCACCATGTTCCACTCCAACACAAATGCAAGCTCCTTCAAGCTTCAGCCAGCTCCCCGTCCCAAAGCGAAAAAGCGGCCACAGAACCCTCCCCCTCTTCACATTACCCCGTCCGCGGAATCGTCAAGGTCCGCAACCGAGCAGTCACCAATAACACTACAGACTAGGTCTGACAATAGCTCTCTTCGATCCTGCTCCCAAGTCGACGAAGACGCACTCACACCCAAGGCCTCGCTCCTCCAGAATCCTCTGCTCATCGATCAAGAGCGCGCCGCCAAGATCGACAACACCTCATTTTCGCCTCCACGACGACCTCGTGCCTCGACAACTTCGCTTGCCTCTGCACTATCTGCAACATCAGCGAGCTCCGTCACACGCCTTCTGGCATCCATGTCTCCATCCATTTCCCCACGCCGCTCAAAGTCTGCCGTGCAGCCAGATTCGCCCTCGGCAACGCTCACAGTCGTGCTCACCAACAAGTCACCCACACCTTGCTCTCCTCTCTTCCCGCGCCGAACTCTTATGCGCAGCATCTCATCTACTTGTCTCAACAACCATCCCGCCAAGTCTCCCACATCTCCAGTCAATGCCTCTTCCAGAGCCAGATTGCGTAAGCGCATGGGCTGGCGCGGTGCCCTTTCTGCAAGCATGCACGAAGAAACAGCAATCCTCATGTCACCTGGTAGTCCCCTTACTCCAAGCCGCGCCTCCACACTCCATACACCAACTCAAGCTAGTATCGCCTCCCTCCTCGGTCATTCCAATCTTCTTTCACCTCACGACGTTGAAGAGCAGCTAGAGCCTCTCAGCGCAACTCTCAAAGCTCTGGGGGCCAAACGTCGTACCGAGACGCTTCCATCGGCATGTATCCCGGTCCAATCTTCCACATTCGGATCTTTCCATGTCGTCCACACGCATGGCGATATCAAAAGTCCTTTCAGCGAGGCTGAATTCACCGCGAACCAGGAGAGATTTCAGGTCATTACTGCCACTAGGAAGATTTTCCAACTTCCCACCTGGGTTCGATTCGAGGCGAATCATCATGCTCGTACCAAAGCTGCTGAAGAGAATAGGAAGGCAGCTGCCGAGTTTTCCAAGCTACCGATTGCGTCCAAACAGGCTTCCGTCGATAAAATTGCTGATTGTAAGCAGGACGCCCTCTCAGGCAAGGCGCTTCCTAAGACAAGCCACCTTGGAGACGTAGCCCCAGACAGCCCTAATGGCGAGCTTTTTGCAGGTTTTGATATCGGTTCTTCTGACACACTTCCCAAAAGCTCAGACGAGAGCGGATATGTTGTCAGCGTCGTCCGTCGACCCTCGGTGGCAGCATTTCGTAAAGCAGAAAGCACAAAAGGTGCGGGTGGAAAGGTGTTTGCCTCGATCCGTTCCGCCTTGCCTCCCTTTCGACCGCAGGGTCGGATAAAGGACTCGTCCCCCCAGTCGATGCCTGAAGCGCTCGGCTCCTCCTCAGCATCTACCAGAAACGTCGTTAAGCAACGAAGAGATGGGTGGGGTGGAGTTTTGACCAGGTCAAGTTGGTTTCCGAGCCATACCAAGGGTCCTTTGGTATCCCCCTCTTCTCCAGCGTCTGGGAGGGTGAAGCGAAAGGGGTTAAAGAAGATGCTCCTCCAATCTTCGATTCCTGTCAAAGCTCATGATAAAAGGGACGATGAGTGGGAGGACATTGATGAGATCCCTTGCAACTCTGGTGTTCAAGTCTCAGATCGATCATTCCTCGAGCTGGAGGACGTTCCGCGATTCTTCAATCGACCTCCAACGACTCGCGGCTGGTTCTCATTTCTGCCGTCTCGGTTTCGTGCGCAAAAGAAGCAGCATGACTTTCTGGATGAACACGAGCTAAACCATTGGCGAACGCGTTCCTTGAAACTTTCACCAGCTGAAGAACAAGTGATTTCGAGTCAACTTATAGCCAAAGGCGAAAGATCTTTAGAGAATCGTCCGGTTCACAAATCGAATAATTTGTCGCTTCGCATGCGCATCACCGTTTTCGTTATCACAACCATCCTCATTAGTGCTGTTGTGGGTAATGTCGTCATTCTCACCCGCGCAGTCAAAACATCTCAGAAAAACGGTGACGATAATACCAAGAGCAAGGTCTCTATCGTAGGAAATCTCCCTTTGTCAACCACCTCAACCTCTTTAACCCAAAGTAACACACTTAGCAATGGAGCAAGCCAAAGTAGTGTGACTAAGGCTGCTCAACTTTCGCAAGCTTAGATCCGATCTCAATTCCAATCCAGTCGTCTCAAAAATTTCAGTCTCTCGCTCCTTTTCGTATATGTATAAAAGATATCTCTGACATAATCGTGTACCGTCCTTTACAAGTCTCACACTGTCTGGTTTCCAGTCTTGTTCTCAACGTTGAAAAAGTGAACAATGAAATATAAAGGTGATGAAATATAAAGGTGACTATGTACTGTAATTTCATGTTTTGATTTAGTCAACAAGATGCATGGAAACCTTGCCACGCTTGGTTGCAGCGTCTTTGGTAACGCCGATCTCAACCGAGCACTGATCAAAGATGCCAAGCTTGACATCCTTTTTGAGTCCCGAGACGCTAGCAGGGATTGTAATTTGATAGTTGTCCTGATCAAATTCCACCTCTTCCTTGAACGTGATCAGACCCTCTAGACCGAATTGGTTCACAAAGACTGCAAGTCCGTTGCGGAAGACTCTGATCGCATATGCGGATGCGCGCATCATGGTTGGTTCTACCAACACCTCCGATTTCTTAGACTCTTTGGATATCTTGTTCTTGCTGTTCTTGTCGGCCTTTTCATCTTGCTCCTCGCTCCTACCCAACATAGCGTTTCTCTCGGCAATACTGAGTCCAACGTAGAACTCGACAGAAGCTCTACCAGCCTGTTGCGCGCTTCGATGGCGTTTGTTGACAATTTTGAGAATGTCATCCACATAGTCTTTGCTATGAAGAGAAGGGTGAAGAGGCTCATAGTTGATCGCAGCAGCAAGCTGTCGATGCGCCAACACATCAGCGTATCTCCTAATCGGAGAAGTGAAATGAGTATACATCCCCGCAGCCAATCCGTAATGACCAAACGTATCCCTCGCGACACTACCACTGCAAAAGTACTCTGCACTGAGCATGCATCGAGTCGCCATGATCCTCACCAGAGTGTTGAAAGTAGGATCCT
Organism: Melanopsichium pennsylvanicum; assembly: GCA_900208305.1. Lineage (NCBI taxonomy): Eukaryota > Fungi > Basidiomycota > Ustilaginomycetes > Ustilaginales > Melanopsichium > Melanopsichium pennsylvanicum. The sequence goes on from OAPG01000009.1 coordinate 517,551, forward strand.
TTGGATCGACACATTGGTCCAAAGAGGCAGCAAGTGCACCGGATGAGGACACATCGAGTTCCATGCTTCGACGCTTGAGCAAAATGTCTTGAAGAATTTCGAAATTGGTTCGTGGCGGTGGCAGATGGCGTCGAAGAACAGCGGTCATGGGGAACACTTCGTGAATACGCTCAGCGACCGAGACGTTGGCGAGCAGCATGAATTCTTCTACCAGAGAGTTTGTTTCCCGCATCTCCTTTTGCTCCACATCAATGGGTCCAGCGGACTCGGAGGAGTCGAGGTGAATGCGCACTTCGGGTGAAGCAAGGTTCAATGCTCCAGCATCCATACGCTTTTGCTTTAGCTTCTTGGCAAGTGAGTTGAGAAGTCGGATCGATTGCGTGGTCGGGTCATTCTTGCTCTTGTCGTCTTTGCGAATTTGCGCCTCTTCATAGGTGAAAGCAGCCTTGGAAGCAATCACGGACTTGTGGAAGCGAACATTGACAACCTCTGCGTCAGGGGTCATTTCCCATACCGCGGAAAACGCCAGACGTTCGACATAGGGTCGTAGGGAGCAGAGATTGGTTCCCAGGAGATGCGGAAGCATGTCAATCCTCTTGTCGACTAGGTACACGGTGGTTCCGCGAGAAGCTGCCTCAGAGTCCATCGGATTGTCTGGTCGAACGAAATACGACACGTCGGCAATGTGGACCCCGGCCTCAATGTTTCCATTGGGAAGCTGTTTTGCGTGAAGTGCGTCATCAATATCTTGGCAGCCGGGCGGGTCGATTGAGCAGATAATCTCGTTTCGCATGTCCACGCGGTCACGCCATGCCCGGTGGTTCATGTCCTTAGGCGGAACTACCCAGCTGTCGCCCTCAGGAGGAAGACAATCCAGGATGGCCTTGCTGAAGGGCCGGTAGGGCACATCGTGTTCCAACAAGAGCGATTCTTGCTCTGCTTCTTTCGACTCAGCCTGACCGAGCGCTCGGACAAAGTGGCCGTCAGGATAGCGCGAGGTGGGCCGCCAAGCGTCGAGAGCGACAAGAATCTTTTGACCGATAAGATCTTTGGCTTGACGAGTGCGGATGCGGATACGGGAGAGTTTGCGGTCGACTGGGGTAGCGAAGACTGTTTGAGCACCAAGACCGGAGAGGGCGGAAGTATTGACGGAGGTGACATCGACGTGGGCGACGTAGGAACGCCAATTGCGACGGATGATGCCAACGACTTTGCCTGTCGGCTGAGGTTCACCCCGGGCTGAGCGGGCATTGGCTTCTGCATCAGCGGCTTCCTTTCGTGCAAGGAGGGCTTCAATGTCATCATCTGCTCCTCCTTCGCCATCACCACCTTCGGCATCGTCGTCTTTGAGTGCGGTATTGGAATCGATGACTTCATCAGTGACCGCTTTCCATTGATCCTTGGGCAGCAATTGGACTGCTACAATGTCGCCGTCGACTGCGCGGTTCATGGACTCGCGCCCCACGAGGAGGATGGGTTTGACAAGTTGGCCAGATCGGACGGTGGCTTCAAGGTAGTTATACGGGTTGGCGTTGAAGAATCCTTGAAGGAGCTGACCAGATTTGACACCTGCTGTGAGCTGATTCTGAGGAAGATGCTCAGGATAGAGGACGGCGCGCTTCTCGCTACCGCCGGAACCAGAGACCATGGAACGGGAAGAGAGCAGATCGAGAAGCTGATCCGCATTGTCGAGACCTTCAATATAGTCGCGCACAGACATGGCGCGGATATCGTCGTTAAGCGCGCGCTGTACATTGTCCTGGTCGTCACTGATGAGCAGAACATCAAGGTTCGCCTTGGTCGACGACCCTGGTCCAGTGGAGGCCATCAGGTGGGTGCGGTACCACTTTGCAGCTGTTCGAATGGCCCTATCGTTTCGGTCGTTGGGTGACTCGTCTTGATGCTGGAGCACTGCGGTCTCGCGGCCAAAATCATTGTAGAAGACCCAGAACCTGCGGTCAGGATCAGCGATGAGGTTTTTGAGTCGATTGAAGAGCGGAAGACTCCTGTGTCGGACCTCATCGGCAACGGTCTGCAGTACGATGACATCTGTGAAGCTAGGATTCTCGATGAGATCCATCTGATGAAGGAAGGCGTTGGTGTCAAGCACAAGATAATGCTTCCGGTCAACCTTCTTGTTGTTCAAGCCGGCGGGATCGAGGAAAATCTTCTTCTGCAGGCCACTGTCTTGAGCTTGTCTTTGCAAATCAGAATGAAGATGCTGACAGCGTTCGCAAGCACGGCTGCCGCAGGCGATATCGTCGCGAAGATAACGCTCGCGAAGGATTTTGAGCACTTTGCCACGAGCGGTTTTGCGAAAGTACTTGCGCTGGGCGGATTCAAGCTCCACGCCCACAAGTGGCCGCTTTTGAATGCTGATGTCAACCATATGTACGTTTTTTCTTAAAGAAGGGTCGCCAGCTGAGTGTCGGAGGTCAACGAACAGAAGGCGATCAGACGCGGATGGTGACGAGGAGGTTGGATAGATGGTTACTGCGCCCCTAAAATTGTCTTTTGGCTGTTCCACCGGGCGAAAGTGGAGATTCCGCAAAAAATTCCAACTCTTGCCCGATCCGCACCATTCCCGATTGGAATGAGCAGCCATTCGAACTTAGTGTACAGTAAATCACTTTACAGGTGATTTACACAGTACAGCACAGCATGCACATCTATACACTCCATGGTTGCATTCATTCTTTGCACACAGTCTGAGTTGGGCCATTGAAAGCATCATCAGAACATCTGATAGATTTGTCTGTAGTCATGAAATGATTCAGTGTCTCACAAGTTGACAGAACCTGCTGTCAGGGGCCAATGTGCCTAACTTGGGATTCAATTTCATGTCCAATGAAACCTGGGGTTCTATTGTGTTTCAAAATGAAACCTGCTGGAAGTGCGTGTTCTATCCGGCTTTGTTCCAAGACCCGCTGGAACTGTTCTGAGTCAACTAGCCCCTGTGAACACTCTGTTCAGCGGTAGTGCGGCTTGTCTAGATGACTGTGTGTTAAGGCCGTAGGGTCTAGGTACCGCTGGGCAGCTACAGCCAGAATAGGGTCTACGGGTACAGAGAGGTCATAGGCGTAGGCAACACAGACGGTCGGGGTCAGAGCACACTACTGCGTTGCTATAGAGCTAACTAAGTAATACATGCAACAAGGTCCGGAGGCAACCTCATGTCAGGCGGGGGGCGGGATAGTAAGGTCCAAGAACTATTGACCACCTCCTGTGCCAACTGCGGTAACTACCTCCCACCACGGCGCAACAATGTTAGGTTGCCAACGGCCGTATTCTGCTTACAGAGGGGCCAGGCGCAGTTGGATGGTAGTGTCAGCGGTCGCGTGCCAGAGATCCGAATTCCCGTGAGAAAGCGCGACTCGCCGGATTTCAGTGAATTCCGGCGGTTAAGCTTGGCCTCAACGGATATCGAAGAGAATCCCGCAAGTGGCGATCTCTCGACGGATATCGGCTGACCGCTGGTGACACTCCGTACAGAGGTAACGCGGCAAGCTCGGACGGGCTATTTGGTCGACGCGAGTGTCACGACGTCGACGGGATACTGCTGATGGCTGGGTTAGACCTCAGCCGTCGTTGTCGGTGGAGATATGAGGGACTGGTTGTGGTGCCAGGCCCGCGGTTGAGGTTCCGCCTGTAGTGGAGGTGCTACAGCGTCGATTGTGGTGTCGACGACGTCTATACGTTGTTCTCCGTTCACCGACGGGGACACAGACTATATGGATTGCAATAAATGGTATTGCGATGTGCGACGTGTGAAGAGTATGGTAAGTACGACGTACTGATAACTATGTGTGACTGAGATATAAGATAGAGTGGATGAGCCTCCGCTCATCCGATAGCGGGGAACAGAGTATATATATATATGTACCGTGTGCGAGGTCCATCGGTACTGTACAACCTGCGTGCGTCGAGCTTGGACCCCCGCACGATAAGACTGCCCCCTAGTCCTTTGGCAGGGTGCTTCCGAGCACGCCCGCGTGCTCCCTCTCCGTTGCCCCCTGGGCGTCGATTGGCCCACGTGTCGTTCCGGCGTGGCGTTGGTCGCCGCCATCGCAGATGCTCCCCTTGCCCTCGATACCTTCGATATCCGGCGAGTCACTGCCACTCGCCGAATTTCCGTGAGATCCGTTGAGACCTGCTCTCTCACCGGATTTCGTCCGATTCAACTTCTCGGTCCTGCGCTAACCTTAAATCCCATGAGCCCACCAATATCCACCAGATCTCCCTGAGATCCGTCGAGACATGCTCTCCCACCGGATCTCAGCCGATTCAACATCTCTGGTCTGCGCAGACCTCTTCCTTGGGACCCACTCCCGTGACAGGTAGGAGGGTTGTGTTAGTGTTAAGGCTGTAGGGTCTAGATACCGCGGGCGGCTACAGCCAGGATGGAGTCTACGGGTACGGAGAGGTCGTAGGCGTGGGCGACACAGGCGGTCGGGGGTCAGAGCACACTACTGTGTTGCTATAGAGCTAACTAAGTAATACATGCGACGAGGTCCGGAGGCAACCTCATGTCAGGCGGGGGGCGGAGTGGTAAGGTACAGGAGCTATCGGCCACTTCCCACCGCGGCGTTACAATGTTAGGTTGCCGACGGTCGTATTCTACGTACGGAGGGGCCAGCCGCGGTTGGGCGGTAGGAGGATCGTGTCAGGCCGACCGCTCCGCTGCGAGGGGTCCGGAGAGGGTCGGTTGGGGCCCAATCACAACGATCGCTCAATCGGGAGGGGGGCCGAGCACCCCCTCTTTGGACTCCGGTTGGTAGGCACTAACAGTTAGGCCAACCGCTCCTCTGCGGGGGATCCGGAGAGGATGGTCGTGGCTCGATTGCAACAGTTGCTCAATTGGGAGGGGGGGCCAAGCGCTCACCCTTTGGACTACGGTTGGTGGGGCGTGATCCAGATCAGTCATGGCTCAACCGCAACAGTTGCTCCATCGGAAGGAGGGCCAAGCGCCCACTCTTTGGACTACAGTTGGTGGGGCACTAACACTGTGTGACCTGCGCTACACACAAGTGTCCTTAATGCACGCGCCAGTTGATGTCTATAACGTCTCCTGCAAACTTGGGAGCCGTTGTTGCTGTCTGATAAGGCTACAGTGTGGGTTCTGTTGCCGCAGTTGAGGTTCCACCTACAGTGGAGGTGCTGTAGTGTCAGTAGAGGCGCTGACAGTTGTCAGGTGTGTTTGGTCTCTCCAATGAGGAAGACACAAACACTGTAATGCTGCAATACCTGGCAATTACAGCAGAGACAAGAAGTAGAAACTGAGAAACTTATAACATATAACTAAGGCAATGAATAATAGAGCGGAAGAGCTCTGCTCCTCCACAATTGAAACAAATGCCCTCTTATATTTATCAAGCCCTGCTTGAAGTTCTTATCAGGATCCCTCTTATCAGGGACCCCCTTATTGGCAGTTAGCCTTTCTAACTGCCCTGTGCCTGTGTACACTGGATTTGGCCCCTGTGCATATTAGTGCTGGCTACCAGAGCCAGTAGCTGCCTATTGCTTGACCCCAAATCCTACTGAGCCTGTTATCTGGACCCTCTGTACCTGCCAGAGATCCTTCCAACTCTTGTAATGGCCCTCTACAGCCTCTGGTCTCCATCCATGGCTTCTGGCAAGTGTCCAACCAAAAGCAGCTGGAAACCCACCCCTTTACCAGAATTCAATATGATACCCGATAAAATCAAGGGTTTCATCTGGACTCATTCTGAGTCCCTGTAACAAACATCACCAATAATTGTCAGCACCTCTACTGACCCTGCTTCACCTCAACTGTAGGCAGAACCTCAATCTCAACTGCAGCAACAGGACCTCAAGTGTAGCCATTGACAACAGCAACAACAGCTCCTGGGCTCTCAGAAGAAGTCTTGCCCTGTGAGCAACACTTGCATCAAGAACATTTGTGCAATTGAAGGTTGTACATTATCCAGACAGGCCGCATTACCTCTGAATGGAGTGCTCACAGTGACTAGTCACCTTGGTACCATCATATTGGATCTCAAATGAAACTGCATAAAAGCGCATGCTCCATGTCACGGGAGTGGGTCCCAAGGAAGAGGTCTGCGCAGACCAGAGATGTTGAATCGGCTGAGATCCGGTGGGAGAGCATGTCTCGACGGATCTCAGGGAGATCTGGTGGATAATGGTGGGCTCATGGGATTTAAGGTTAGCGCAGGACCGAGAAGTTGAATCGGACGAAATCCGGTGAGAGAGCAGGTCTCAACGGATCTCACGGAAATTCGGCGAGTGGCAGTGACTCGCCGGATATCGAAGGTATCGATGGCAAGGGGAGCATCTGCGATGGCGGCGACCAACGCCACGCCGGAACGACACGTGGGCCAATCGACGCCCAGGGGGCAACGGAGAGGGAGCACGCGGGCGTGCTCGGAAGCACCCTGCCAAAGGACTAGGGGGCAGTCTTATCGTGCGGGGGTCCAAGCTCGACGCACGCAGGTTGTACAGTACCGATGGACCTCGCACACGGTACATATATATATATACTCTGTTCCCCGCTATCGGATGAGCGGAGGCTCATCCACTCTATCTTATATCTCAGTCACACATAGTTATCAGTACGTCGTACTTACCATACTCTTCACACGTCGCACATCGCAATACCATTTATTGCAATCCATATAGTCTGTGTCCCCGTCGGTGAACGGAGAACAACGTATAGACGTCGTCGACACCACAATCGACGCTGTAGCACCTCCACTACAGGCGGAACCTCAACCGCGGGCCTGGCACCACAACCAGTCCCTCATAACTCCACCGACAACGACGGCTGAGGTCTAACCCAGCCATCAGCAGTATCCCGTCGACGTCGTGACACTCGCGTCGACCGAATACCCCGTCCGAGCTTGCCGCGTTACCTCTGTACGGAGTGTCACCAGCGGTCAGCCGATATCCGTCGAGAGATCGCCACTTGCGGGATTCTCTTCGATATCCGTTGAGGCCAAGCTTAACCGCCGGAATTCACTGAAATCCGGCGAGTCGCGCTTTCTCACGGGAATTCGGATCTCTGGCACGCGACCGCTGACATTAGAGTGGATCGTACAAGCGACGCCCCAAGTTCACCAAGATGGCCGACTCTGCACTACATGACAGACTCGACCGCCTCATCGCCCTCCTTGAGCAGCAGCAGGTAGACAATGCCGCACTCAAGGCTCGGCTCGACCAACAGGAGACTCCATCCCCTGGTCGACGAGCCAGGGAGCATGATCTAAGCTCCCCGACCCGTTGAGCCTCGCAGCAGGCGGATGAGTCCTACCTCGGTGGTCTCGAGACACCCACGCCTGCGACTAGACCACACCCTCGGTCCGTCACCTTCGACATTCTCGACCGACGAGCGTACACCGACCAAGAGAAGTACGCTACGCCTACTGGACCTTGGTATGTCAAACCGGTGACCCCGGGGGCATGGACCGGCACTGGCAGTGAACAGGACACTCAGCCCCACGCTGCCCTCAAGACTCCATTCCCCAAGCTCGACACTCGCGACATCGATATCTTCATTCTCGAGGCCGACGCTTGGTTCAAGGCTAATGGTGTGTACGACCATACTTCGATGATCTTACACACGACAGCCCAGCTCGAGGGCACCGCTCAAGAGTGGTGGAAGGGTAAGCTCCGCGTCGATCGGCATCGTCAAGGGATGCTCTTCCATGATTGGAGCCACTTCACCACCCGACTCAGGGAGCTGTACAATCAGCGCAGCGACAGGGTCGATGCCTACAACAAACTCCTAGCGTTGAGGCTTATTACCAACACACCAGGAGCAGCAACGCGACATGTCGAGCAATTCCGAGACCTGGCAGCTCAGTGCCACATGGAGGACCCTGAGTTCGTCATCGACCTCTTCCGAGGGAGCCTTACTCGCTCACTTCAGGAGAAGTTCGAGCGTAACCCACCTGAAGACCAGTGGGCCTGGTACCGGGAGGTCGAGGACATTGATCGCCAGCGTATGCGGCATCAGCAGAATGCTGTCCGCTTTGCCCCAACCCCAGCAATCAGGACTGCTCATACCGAACCGGGCATTCCCCAGAGAACTGGCTCTCGACCGTTGCCCCCTCATCTGGCACAGAAGCTGCCGGTGCGGGAAGCCCCACCAAGACCTCGCGACGACCGAAGGGTCGTCCCCGGCCCGACGACATTTAACAGCGACGCTTGTAGGGTCTGCGGCAAGACCGGGCATTGGCAGCGGAACTGTCCAGACGCCAAGCCAACGGTTTACCCGGCTAGACCATCAGGACCACAGATGCGAGCGCACGTGGTGTTGGAGTCGGAGAAACCACAGGACGGCTCACCAGAGGAAGGAGACGGAGCTGAAGACCATCGCGAAGACGATGGCGGTCTTGAAGACCACTTTGACCCCAACCTCTTCGCCGACGATCACGACGCAGGCGAGCCCTACCCCGAGGATGAGGGAAACGACCTTGGAGCGATGCAATGATGGCATGCATCGCTCTAAGACCGCCTTCGCCATCACCTTGTATATGTCAAGATTGTTCATTATGTTTCTCTGCAGCTTCCGGTGCCTCAGTACTCGAGCTAGCAGGTACGGTCAACCACCATCCTGCTAGCATTCTTGCCGACACCGGCGCTGCATTGTCTATAGTTTCAGCTCCGTTTGTTCGCAAGTACTCAATAACCACAAAACCCATAAAAAACAGAACCGTACACGGAGTGACCGGACATTCCCTCACGATCACGAGCGCTGCTGACGTCGACGTAGTCATAGGAGGACAACACCTAGGGATGCTCAAGGTCGCCGTCGCTGACGCCAGCAACTACGATTTCATCCTGGGGTACGATGAACTACGACGCCTACAGCCAAGGGTCCATTGGGATACTGGACAGCTCGATTTTGGAAAACCCAACGAGATCCGGTCAGACGCGGTCGTTCAAGGGATTTCACCGAAATCCGCCGAGACCGGCCGATCTGCCGAAACTCGAGCAAACTTAGTAGTACATGGCTACAAGTTCGTCGACGCCAACGAGCTTGTTCAGGCGGCACTACGGGATGGCCCCATAGGGGTCATACTAATCAGCGCTCCTCCGACGTCGCTCCCGTCGTTTGGCTTTGTCCCCACGGGAGGCGACAAAGGCATAGAGATGGAAACGACACTAGAAGAGCCTCCCACTGCCGTCGAAATCCCAGCCCCGTACTACCCCCTCAAGGATGTATTCGACGAGGTCGAAGCGGACAAGCTTCCCCCTCACACAAAGCACGACTTGCACATTGAGCTACTACCCAGTTCGACGCCACCTCAAGGTCCGCTATATCTCAAGGGACCTAAGGAGATGGCCGAGCTGAGGAAGTACCTCGAAGAGAATCTTGAGAAGGGATTCATTCGGCCCTCAAAGAGCCCGGCGCGATCCCCCGTCCTCTTCGTGCCTAAGAAGGACGGCGGCCTGCGACTCTGCGTAGACTACCGCGGTCTCAACGAGGTCACAGTTAAGAACCGAGCACCACTGCCCTTAATCGAGGAGCAGCTGTTCCTCCTACGAAAAGCGAAGATCTATACCAAGCTGGACCTAAAGGCAGCTTACAACTTGGTTAGGATCGCCGACGGGGACGAATGGAAAACCGCGTTTGGTACTCAACTCGGACTGTATGAGTATCTGGTCATGCCATTCGGATTGGCAAATGCGCCCGCGCACTTCCAATCGCTCATCAACACCATCTACCGCGACATCATTGGCGTATACGTGGTAGTATACCTTGACGACTTCCTGATCTTCAGCGACAACGAGAAGGAACACATCGAGCACGTCAGGACGGTGCTCAGTAGGCTCAAGGTATGGCGGTTATTCGCCAAACTCTCAAAGTGCGTGTTCCATACCGATACTGTTGAGTTCCTCGGCTACATCATCAAGCCGTCAGGTATTGAGATGGACCCCGACAAGATCAGGACTATCAAGGAATGGCCGATGCCGGAGTCTATACACGACATCCAACGCTTCCTCGGGTTCGCCAACTTCTATCGCAGATTCATCTCTCACTTTGCACGTATAGCGAGACCGCTCACTTCCCTCGTTAAGCCCACAGAGCGATTCAAGAAGTTCGACCTCCCTGACGACGCTCGCGCTGCTTTCCACAAGCTGGTGGAAATGTTCACCACCGCTGGGGTTCTCAAACACTTCGACTACCATCGTCCTACCCGGTTGGAAACGGACGCAAGCAACTTCGCTCTCGCTGGAGTACTCAAACAAGAGCACGACGGACGATGGCACCCAATAGCATTCTACTCGCGCAAGATGGCATCGGCGGAGAAGAACTACGAGATCCATGACAAGGAACTCCTCGCTGTTGTCGTCTGTCTCAACCACTGGCGGCACATGCTTGCAGGACTACCTAGTCAGCTCATTATTCTCACTGATCACGAGGCGCTCAAATACTTCAAGTCTCAGCGGAAGATCACAGGTCGGCAGGCTCGATGGTCAGTGTTACTTGCTGACTTCGACTTCGTACTCCAATACAGACCGGGAGATAAAGCGGGAGAGCCAGATGCGTTGACACGACGAAGTGATATGCAGCCGACCGCAGAAGAAGACCTACACAACGTCCGACAGCTGTTACCGGCACGAGTATTTGCCGGGGATTTCGAAAACCGCCGAGTGGACCCAACTCGGCGGATTTCACCAAAATTCGCCAAGAAAGAGCTACTCGCCGAATCTCAAATAAATATGCTAAAACCAACGATGTCCGATATCGCGGAGGGAGGGCTGGTCCAACTCGTAAAGACTTTCCAGCCGCTCGATGCCGAGCTCGCAGAGCTTCATCAGAAGCAACCTTTCGAAGTTAGACATGGCCTGTGGTATCGCGACGGTCGGCTAGTGGTGCCGCGAGTCACATTACCAGGTAAGAAAGGTCAACGCAACACTCGGAGTGCCGCCAAAGCAAAGGATCGCTCGCTCTCGGTGGAGCACCTGAGATACATGGTAATGTCCCAATGCCACGACGGCGCTACCGCTGGCCATGCAGGTCGAGACGCCACCCTCGAGCTCGCAAGGCAGCATTATTGGTGGCCAAATATGGCGGCATGGGTTGCTGACTATGTAGCAAGCTGCCCAGTGTGCGCTCGATATAAAGCACCGCGACACCGACCATATGGCCTTTTGCAGCCGCTGTCGACGCCGTCAAGACCCTGGAATTCCATCTCGATGGATTTCATTGAAGGGTTACCTAAATCGGAGGGGTATGACTCGATCTTCGTAGTGGTCGACCGGTTGACCAAATATGCCATCTTAACCCCGACGTACAAGACAATAACGTCGGAGCAGACGGCAAAGATGCTCAAAGACCAAGTTATGTCCCGTTTCGGGGTACCGGAGCACATTGTCTCAGACCGCGGCCGACAATTCGTCTCGGCGGCATGGAAAGAGTTCACCGACAAGCTGGTCATCCACCACTCGCTCAGCACAGCCTACCACCCACAGACGGACGGGCAAACGGAGCGAGTCAATCAAGTTGTCGAGCAGTACCTCCGTATGTACTGCAACTACGAGCAGGACAACTGGGTAACCTGGCTGCCGATGGCCGAGTTCGTTTACAACAACACGGTCCACAGCAGCATAGGAGTCTCGCCTTTCTTTGCCTGCTACGGGTGGAATCCAAAGTCACACCCCAATCTCCCAGAACAAGTCGGTGTGCTCGACCCCAAGAGAAAAGAGTTTGCCACCCGAAGAAAAGAATTTACGGAGTATCTACAGGAGCAAATCAGGTACGCTCAAAGCCGAACCGTTGAGCAATATAACCGCAAACGTAAGGACATCGAGTTCAAAGTTGGAGACATGGTCTACGTCAACCGAAAGAACTGGAAGACAGCTCGACCCAGTCCCAAACTCGACACAAGGTTAGCAGGCCCGTTCCCCATCCTCAAACGAATCGGCAGAAGAGCATACCGGCTCCAACTCCCAGCAAGTTTGCGCGTACACGACGTTTTCCATGTCTTGATGCTCGAGCCTCAAAGGGCGAGCTCACTCCCACAGCGCTCCACACTCGAAATCACGCCGCCCCTACCGGACGACACTCTAGAATTCGAGGTAGAGGCTATCGTGGGAAAGCGAACACAAGGTAGGCAAGTGCAGTACAAAGTCCAATGGAGGGGCTACCCCGAGGAGGCAGCCTTGTGGGAACCGACAGACTGTCTCAACTGCCCAGACCTCATCCGGGAGTATGAGGAATCGGCGGGGGGACGGAGACACTAAGCCGAAGAGGAGCTTGCAAGCCGCGATGCATGCCATCACAGGAGAGTAAGATGGTGAGAAGCTCGACAAGGACGAAGCTCAACAAGGACGATGTCGAGCGGCGAAGGTAGAAGGTTGCAGGAATCGAGATCCGGACAATGACCCCGACTCAGGGAATTTCCACGAAATCCGCCAAGTACTGCAGAATTCAACGGATCTCAGAGAAAAAATTAAAAAAAGAATTGCGGGGTAACGAGAACCTAAAAGTCACGAAATTCGCCGAGGAATGCATGATCCAAAGGATCTCAGGCCTTAATGGGCGACGCGAGTTGACAAGTATATTTCTCAGAGTCGTCGCACCTGTTGCACACCGGAAGTCACACAATCAAGCTCACACTAGGTTCAATGGGTAACGAAGCACTGCCATTGCAACAAGTCGACACAGCCAGCGGGCACGGACTACTCCGCCGACTCGGGGGCTGACGAAGGCCCAGGCACCGAAGAAGGCTCGAGAGCCTCGAATGGCGAGCGCATAGACCGCCCTCGCCGCTGACGATCGAAGTACTCCTCGATCATCGTCAGCACCGGGACTCGCCGACTACGAGGCGAGGCAGACCAAATGATGCGCATTGCATGCGCCCAGTGGGGGTCCGCCACACCATCCGAGTCACGGTCGATCCCACGTACCTCCCCCAATCCTCGACCTCCCGCTCTAGTGACGTGAGCTCGCTCGACGCCACGCTCGCCTCGATGCAGATGGCGAGGGGGAGCATCGCCAGCGTATACCGTCGTTGGCAACGCCCTCACAGTACGCACGCATTTCTTGTGGCCGCCAAGGTGGCAGTGCACACAAGCGCGCAGAGTCCTGCCCTTGCCACCGGCAGAAAGTACGTCAGCGAAAGCCGACGCAAAACAACTGGGACAAAAAAGGGGAGAACCGCGGTCAGCAATGCGTATCGAACGGACACGAGTATCGAACGGAGAAGGGAGCAGTAGTACTTACAGTATACCAAGCTTCGCGCATCGGGCGCATTGCCAGCTCGGCCAAGGCATGCAGCCCTCGGTCAGTCGAAGGAGGACCAGACGATGCAGCCGACCGGCCGTCACGGAACCCTCCGATACCTCCCAAGTAGGGGGCCAGGCCCCGCACGCCACGAATACCAGCAACACCGGAGCGATAAAAGACTCCGCCCACAGCGCGATCTCGAGGTGGTTAGGCACACGAGGCCCAACGAGCAGAGCGACAGGGTCCTCCCCGGCCTCGCTAACCCTCCCCACAACTGACTCCTCCACCTCCATTGCCTCCAGCCGCTCCTCCTCCTCCCCCGTAGCATCGTTCCCCAGGAACAACGGTTCTAGTGGTCGCGGCGTCGACCGCAACGCAACGAGCTGCTCGGCAGCGACAATTTCGAGAGGCTGCTCGCCGGCAGCAGAGGACGACGTAGCTGTGGCCTCGAGGCCGACAGCCGAAGGGGTTGCCACTGCCCGAGCGGCAGGGTTTCGTTCACGAAGCCTGGCGCTACGGCGCACAGGCTCTTCTGCCCGGAGGGCAGGCATTTGTGTCGACGCTGGTTGCAATGACGCAGCGGAAGGGGTAGTGTTTGAGGTGCTCGACATTTTGAAGGTTTGGGGAACGATGTTGGTGGAAGAACAAGTTGGGGAAACACCCGCCGACCCTATTTAAGCCTCAACGGAGCTCGGCTCTCAAAGGGGGGGTAGTGTCACGGGAGTGGGTCCCAAGGAAGAGGTCTGCGCAGACCAGAGATGTTGAATCGGCTGAGATCCGGTGGGAGAGCATGTCTCGACGGATCTCAGGGAGATCTGGTGGATAATGGTGGGCTCATGGGATTTAAGGTTAGCGCAGGACCGAGAAGTTGAATCGGACGAAATCCGGTGAGAGAGCAGGTCTCAACGGATCTCACGGAAATTCGGCGAGTGGCAGTGACTCGCCGGATATCGAAGGTATCGATGGCAAGGGGAGCATCTGCGATGGCGGCGACCAACGCCACGCCGGAACGACACGTGGGCCAATCGACGCCCAGGGGGCAACGGAGAGGGAGCACGCGGGCGTGCTCGGAAGCACCCTGCCAAAGGACTAGGGGGCAGTCTTATCGTGCGGGGGTCCAAGCTCGACGCACGCAGGTCGTACAGTACCGATGGACCTTGCACACGATACATATATATATAAATACTCTGTTCCCCGCTATCGGATGAGCGGAGGCTCATCCACTCTATCTTATATCTCAGTCACACATAGTTATCAGTACGTCGTACTTACCATACTCTTCACACGTCGCACATCGCAATACCATTTATTGCGATCCATATAGTCTGTGTCCCCGTCGGTGAACGGAGAACAACGTATAGACGTCGTCGACACCACAATCGACGCTGTAGCACCTCCACTACAGGCGGAACCTCAACCGCGGGCCTGGCACCACAACCAGTCCCTCATAACTCCACCGACAACGACGGCTGAGGTCTAACCCAGCCATCAGCAGTATCCCGTCGACGTCGTGACACTCGCGTCGACCAAATACCCCGTCCGAGCTTGCCGCGTTACCTCTGTACGGAGTGTCACCAGCGGTCAGCCGATATCCGTCGAGAGATCGCCACTCGCGGGATTCTCTTCGATATCCGTTGAGGCCAAGCTTAACCGCCGGAACTCACTGAAATCCGGCGAGTCGCGCTTTCTCACGGGAATTCGGATCTCTGGCACGCGACCGCTGACACTCCATTGGTTCTCATGCCAAGTTACAATAGAACTGCCAGTTTCATTATATCTCAATCTGGTACTCAGATTTGGCACACCAGTCCCTGACGGCAGGCTACTGTGCAATGAGCACCCAGGTTGAAATCACCATGTCTGGAGGCAACACAACATGTGACACCTATTGCTTTCCGCTGATTTCTAGCTGCTAGTTGTCACGGGAGTGGGTCCCAAGGAAGAGGTCTGCGCAGACCAGAGATGTTGAATCGGCTGAGATCCGGTGGGAGAGCATGTCTCGACGGATCTCAGGGAGATCTGGTGGATATTGGTGGGCTCATGGGATTTAAGGTTAGCGCAGAACCGAGAAGTTGAATCGGACAAAAACCGGTGAGAGAGCAGGTCTCAACGGATCTCACGGAAATTTGGCAAGTGGCAGTGACTCGCCGGATATCGAAGGTATCGATGGCAAGGGGAGCATCTGCAACGGCGGCGACCAACGCCAGCCGGAACGACATGTGGGCCGACCGACGCCCAGGGGGCAATGGAGAGAGAGCACGCGGGCGTGCTTGGAAGCACCCTGCCAAAGGACTAGGGGCAGTCTTATCGTGCGGGGGTCCAAGCTCGACGCACGCAGGTCGTACAGTACCGATGGACCTTGCACACGATACATATATATATATACTCTGTTCCCCGCTATCGGATGAGCGGAAGCTCATCCACTCTATCTTATATCTCAGTCACACATAGTTATCAGTACGTCGTACTTATCATACTCTTCACACGTTGCACATCGCAATACCATTTATTGCGATCCATATAGTCTGTGTCCCCGTCGGTGAACAGAGAACAACGTATAGACGTTGTCGACACCTCAATCGACGCTGTAGCACCTCAACTACAGGCGGAACCTCAACCGCGGGCCTGGCACCACAACCAGTCCCTCATATCTCCACCGGCAACAACGGCTGAGGTCTAACCCAGCCACCAGCAGTATCCCGTTGACGTCGTGACACTCGCGTCGACCGAGTACCCCGTCCGAGCTTGCCGCGTTACCTCTGTACGGAGTGTCACCAGCGGTCAGCCGATATCCGTCAAGAGATCGCCACTTGCGGGATTCTCTTCGATATCCGTTGAGGCCAAGCTTAACCGCCAGAACTCACTGAAATCCGGCGAGTCGCGCTTTCTCACGGGAATTTGGATCTCTGGCACGCAACCGCTGACACCCTGCTTCACCTCAACTGTAGGCAGAACCTCAATCTCAACTGCAGCAACAGGACCTCAAGTGTAGCCATTGACAACAGCAACAACAGCTCCTGGGCTCTCAGAAGAAGTCTTGCCCTGTGAGCAACACTTGCATCAAGAACATTTGTGCAATTGAAGGTTGTACATTATCCAGACAGGCCGCATTACCTCTGAATGGAGTGTTCACAGTGACTAGTCACCTTGGTACCATTATATTGGATCTCAAATGAAACTGCATAAAAGCGCATGCTCCATTGGTTCTCATACCAAGTTACAATAGAACTGTCAGTTTCATCATATCTCAATCTGGTACTCAGATTTGGCACACCAGTCCCTGACAGCAGGCTACTGTGCAATGAGCACCCAGGTTGAAATCACCATGTCTGGAGGCAACACAACATGTGACACCTATTGCTTTCCACTGATTTCTAGCTGCTAGTGTTTGTTTGTTATAATATTTCAGCCATTGCAAGACTTTCCTCATACTCTTCACAGCATGTATGCTGCTCAGTAGAAAGGCCTTGAGGCTCTTTGTGGCACTCACATTTACAAGTGATGCCAAATGTAGCATCCAATGGCTCAAGACCTAATGCCTTTTGTGAGCAATGTGTTTAATCAAACAAACATACAATAACTAAAAATGGCTCTCAGAGGCCAGAACTCTAAGCTGATCAGAAACATTTGAGCTCCTGACTACATGTGCTCAATATCACCAGTCAGTACCTTCAAATAGACTAAAGCAGATCAAGACCAGCCACAGCATTCAAAGAAACAAGAATAACTCATTGTGCCACACTTCACAAAGTAAGATGGCCATATGGACCAGGCCGAATAGCAGAGAAGAGCCATCAGCAGACAGATGAGTCTGTTTGGCCTCTCCAATGGGGCAACCCATGATCACAAAATGTGGATTGTCTCTGGGGGGAAAAAAATAAAAAATGGAAAAAAAATGGATCCGAGGGACGTTTCTGGAGCAGATGCGGAATAGAAGGTTTGTTTGTGTCGAAGCTGCTCCATGTGAGAGTAGACTTCGAGCAGGTTTGCTCAGCGTCCGAGCCTAACTAACTGCTCTGTACTCTGTCATTTTCCCACACCCGAATCCCTTCCTGCCATTTGGGAGCGGAGAATCATTCGAGCGCTTTCAAAAGCCTCTGCAGAAGCGGGCCTGAATACAAAATCTTTCTAATAATTGTTCGCGTTACCTGAAACACCTGAGTCCAGAAGAGGTGCCCTCTTGCGATCGGAACCCCTCTGAAAAAGAAAAAGAAAATTCACTTTCGACTTGAGAGTCGCGGCGCCAGCACTTTCCCTGAGAGAGCTACACGAGAAGAAGAAAGGATAGTAATTTAGTTACAGTAGCTGCACAAAACACTCACGCCCATTGTCTTAGATTGAAGCTACGCTACAGTGAAATACATTACAGCACTGTAAAGCTGGAAAGTCACATACACTGCAATTTGTTGCACTCCCCCCGACTGAAATGCGTGCTGTCGGACAGTCGCTCGATCGGATCAAGCGAGTTGTGAGTTGCAATCCGCAGCAGCTTGCTTGAGCAGGCTGACTGATTGGAAGCCTATCCTACTTGCCCAAGGGGCGACAACCAAGGGGTTCAACACCTTGGCTCATTTTGCAGGACTGCGACGTTTTGTACTTTTTTTTTTGTTGGAATTTGGTGTCAGTTCACAGTCCACATTGTAGGACAGATCAGACCAACCACTATTCCACACTTTGGCTATTTATTTTATTTTTATTTTCTTTCTTTTTCTTCCTGGCAGGGTGCCACAGAGTCCAGCCATGCAACACACGCACGCACACACACACACACTCTCTCTCGGCCACCTAACAGAATCTCTTGCATCGCCAACGCGTTTGGAGCTGCATATGGGCGCTGCGTGCATCAATATTGCAGCACGTCGCTTTGACAGTGTCACAACGTTTGATTCAATTACCCTGGAGAAAACAGAGCTGCTGGGTGCCGTGCACTCTACTCTTAGGTACAGCACAGCTGTCTCTGCCAACGCCGCCTGCCATGTTAACGCTATCCAGTGAGGTGCTCTTCGTACTCTTTGAACACTTCTCTCACCTCATTCCTTTCTTGATCATCTTCTCCTACTCCTACAAGCCAAACAACCGCTAAAGCTTTCGCCGACCTACTTCTCTTTCTCCTTGCACTCGTCGCGAGGCTTTCGTACCCATTACAACTCCCGCTTTTCATACTTGTGGAATCGTACTTCATCTTTCGACTTCGTCGGCCAATTCTAACGCCCCCTGTTGGAACCGACTCACCACCAAGGACAAATTTGCCCTGTCTGAGTTCGGGTTGGTCGCATCACCAAACTTTTTATAAGGCACACCACCACGCCCTGTACAAAGGCTCTTGATATCCTCGACTTGCTGCCCACCTTCCTTTTGCTTCGTGCATCGTTGCTGGTTTCAGCTTCTACATCGGAAATCTCAACAGCAGTCCCGCGTTTGTGCCGTCAACTACAGGGTACAACACCCAGGCGATACCAGTTATTTCAGATAGGTCAACTCGTGGCAATTTGGACAAATTCTGTCCGCTACCGTGCAGCAGCCTTGTCAACCCAAGTCGTCGTCTTACTGCTAACAAAAAACATGCTGTTTGCTTAAGTACCGACATCGTCCGCCCGTATCATTGCTCTCGTGCTCCCGTTCTCTTCCCCTTCAACAAATCTGCGAGGATCACCTTCAACTTCTTTGGCAACTTCTTCGGTCCACTTCCCTCGCCGATTCGGAGCTATCCTGATCGAAGGGTTTCTTAGGTGACCTTCAAAGATCTGCACCGTGTCGTGGACAACTATCCATTAAATCGCCCACCTATTGTCCAAGTGCTTCATTCTTCTTTGCGTATTTCTGTCGTCCCGCGCAATTGGTCGCCTGTTGAACATACATAATATTGCAGGGTCGCCCACCACCGCCTACGCCAGCGCATTGTTCCCTTCATCTCCGGTCGGCGCCCGTTGCGGCGTTCCGATTCTGCCACCCACAAAGTACTGCTGCAACACTTTATCTTCATATCCAGGTCTGCCCTCCCCTGCCGCTGTGGAACTCCGACTGGATTCATATCAGCCACGCAAATATTGTGTGATCAACTGATACATCGGCGCCCATCGAGTATATCTACCTCTTGCTCTTGTCGCATCAACCAGTGCCCGTTCTTTTTTTCGCCGCTCATCCTGCTTACTTGACATATCGAGCCTGCGGCGGATTTGCCCGTGATTCACAATGGCCTCTGCTGACGCTGATCTCAGTCCACCGCCAACCCCTGGGCCCACCTCATTTGCTCCTCGACCATTGTATCCACCCAAAGCATTGAGGTCGCCTGCAAGGTCGCTTTCACTTCGAATCCCCGAGGATGGCCAAGCGTTCGGCGAATTAACGCAAACTTCGTTACCGTTGGCTCTTCCACATGCTCCTGCATCGCGTGCGACTGCTCCCCCTCTCACACTGCAGCTTCCCGACTGTCAAGCTGGTCCAAGCACTCCGGCACCGCCATCGCAAGCTAGAACGGCACGCAAGCGTCCGTCGAGGCTCAATTTGGCACCACCGTCGCTTAACGATGAGTCCGGGTCGTCATCGCGATCCATGCCAAACTCGCCCGTCACTCTTTCCAGATCCAACTCGAAAGTAGAGCATCTCGACGACGCAGCGCCACCAATTTCAGCAATATCAGAAGCAGTCAAGCATCTCTCTAGCACGCTCAGAGGCACCCCAAGACGGAGACCTAGTATGCCTTTCAAGAACACGTCGCTCCCAGATTCAGCATACCCGGAGCCTCCATGCGCTGCAAGTTCGCGCAGTCGACCACCCGAAGCTTTTCGGGATCCTTCCGAACACATTCTCAGCGGCAAAGGCAGCACGCTTCAACATGCACGCAGTGTTTATTCCCACGGTCCTGTCGAGATCCTTCCAGGCTTGTTTTTGGGTGACGAGCACAATGCACGCGACGATCGGATGCTGTCCGCCCTTGGCATCACTACGATCTTGAATGTAGCCAAGGAGACAGTCTTGGACTTCCAGTCAGAGAGCCATCCTCCTTCGTCACATACAAGCGCATCTCACTCAGCTTGGACCAACCCTCCGAATAATATCTGCAAATCAGATCACAATTCAGGTTCTGCTATGCTTACCTCTTGTTCCAAGTACGGTGCTGATTTCATGTCTCGCGCGAACAACGGACAAGCGCCTCAAACGCCCAGCACGTACTTCACCCCGCCTACTACCGCTTCACTACCAACTGGGACAGGCCATGGCGAGGCTTCCTCTCCACGTGACGCCATCAGCCCTTCGGTGCTGCGCAACACCTCTTCAACGCCAAATTTGCTCACACAGTTCATGACTGACGAGTCTTCATCCATGTCAGAAGCTGATAGCGTCCGAGCTGCTACTTCGGACTCGACATCGACTTCCGATTTGCGCACGCTCACAGCTCAGGATGTCTTGCAGTATCGCTCACTCCGACGCAACAGCGGCTCGTCATCCGATGATGCTTTTGACACGGCCTCCTCCCCATCTTCCTCCCGCGCCGCGAGCACCTGTACCTCGGCTGCAACCGAGCTCACACCACCAGCGCTCATGAGCTTGAGATCCAAGGCGGACGCCGATGCGCATGGCGGCAATGGCCCCGGCGATT
Organism: Melanopsichium pennsylvanicum; assembly: GCA_900208305.1. NCBI lineage: Eukaryota > Fungi > Basidiomycota > Ustilaginomycetes > Ustilaginales > Melanopsichium > Melanopsichium pennsylvanicum. The sequence continues at coordinate 538,367 of OAPG01000009.1, forward strand.
ACACCAGCCAACAGCCTTCTCCCAGCTACGCGTTTGATGACGGCTCGCAGCACTCACCTTCCTCCTGGATCACGAATGTCGAGCTTCCGTCGAACGCCACGGCAATCAAGATACCTTTCGGTATGGGGACTGGACGCATGCGCGAACTGCGATACATCAAGCTTCCATGGACGCACGACGAGACTGACCTGGCTTCCGGTCATGGTGGTTTTGCGCGAGGATGTGCCCTCATCGCAGAGACACTCGGCATCGATGCACGCTTCTGGTATGCAGCTAAAATTGCTGAAGACCGCGTCGGCTGCGCAGCACTAGAGAATGACGCAAGTCTGGAGCATGTTCAGACGAGCCCAACGCCAGGCAAGATCCTGGTCCACTGCCAATGCGGAGTCAGTCGTAGTGCTACGCTCGTGATCGCATTTGTAATGCAGGCAGCAGCCATGCGATATGGCTTTGAAGCCGCCCGCACGCTGCTGGGCATGCATGACTGCTACAATATGGTCAAGGAGAAATCGTCGAGCATCTCGCCAAACATTTCGCTCATCTACCAGCTCGTCGAATGGGAACGCTACCTCTCGAGCGCCGCAGGACGTCTGCGGGATGTGCTGGGCATGGGCTGCAACGGCAGTGGGGACGAAGCGGGCGCATCCGTCGACACCAATGCCAACGCTAGTTTGGCTGCTGGATGGTCAACCGAGACCATGGATGAGGCCATGTGGAGCAAGATGCGCTTGGAAGAAGAAGAGAAAGAGGCCGCAGAGGAAGAAACACGACGTGAGGAGCGTTTCAGCGAAGCGAAGAGGTTGGCAGCAGAAAGGAAAGCGGCTCAAGATCGACTCGAGGGACGCGTGCCCGATGTCGCGATCGCTGGAGACGCTACAGCAGGGTCGTCCCTCATGCAGCGCAGACGCAAGAAAGCACCTATCTTGCAGCTCCAGACTGCCACCTCTCCTGCAGCTTCTGGCTCGGCTTTGGCGTTCGCTCCCATTCCCAGCCCTGGTCTCAAGCGCCGTCGGCCCCCGGCGCTACAGCTCAGTGATTCGACGCGTGCAGGCGCGGGCGACAAGGCTCGTTTAGAGGTCGAGACTCCTTTCCAAACAGCGAGGACAGACACCTGGGCTGATTCTGGATGTGATGGTCATGGAGATGTGATGATGAATGATCTTGAACCGCCTCAGACGCCCTTGTGCTCATCTGCAGCGGATTCAGATGTAGTCAGCACGCCCACTGCCAGGACATCTATGGCTTTGGGCCCTGGTTCGGGATCGGCACTTTGCACGCCTTGCGCTTGGAACAGTTCCATTGCCGCGTCTGGCCAGCCCGCTCAAGAGCGGTGCAGCCCTTCATACACATCGCGCTTGCCGCCTCCATCGGACATGGCACCAGCAAAACGCGCCAGCACAGACGGCGTCGTACACAATACGCTTCTCTCGCCATCCTCGCCCGGATTGTCACCAGCAATGTCAACTTCGCTCTCCTTGGGCTCTCCATCTAACCGCTTCAGCCTTGGTGGCTCAGGTTTATCTGGCACTCTGACAGCTCGACTCGAAACAGATTTCGAACCGCGTTCCAGGGCCCGGCCAGACTCGATGCAAAGCACCATGTCCTCCTTTTCCTCCTCAACGGCTCTGTTTGGTGTCACTGCGCTGTCGAGAGAGGAAAGGAAGAAACAGCACAGAAGGACCTTTTCCTCAGACTGGCCAACGCTGCAGGGTAATTTGGCAAATCAGAGGAGGAGAAGCAAGGTCGACTCTATCCTTCCGTCCCTGCCTTTGGCACCAGGTGTGGATGGGACATGGGCGACAGCAACGCAGAGCTACACGCATGATCTGATGGACTTTTGAGTTGTGTCAGAGATTGCAATGCGACTTTTTCAATTACTGAGCAATGAGTGTGAAATCATGGGAGTTGGTGGTTCAGTAGTGAGGACGTAGAATTTGAGTTGTCTCGATTGTTGAAAGCAAGATAGGAGGTGAGCAAGGGACGAGGTGCGGGTGCTGCTGTTTTTGGAAAGGTGCTCATTTAAGAAAAGCTTCGGACTTTGAGTCATGGAATTGGAGCGTTTGCACCAGTGAGGGACTGCTGGTCGATGATGTCTTTGCAGCGTCCGGCCGTCTTCTTGCCGCGCTAGAAGGTTCGTTTGGATGCCCATGTGTTACTGTAATGGAGAGCCCACATTATGATTTCCCCCACTCTGTCCCACTCGATTTAGGATAGAGACCGTGCTGTAGAACATATAGTACGGATGTTGATCGTTTGATTTCAAGATCATTCCAAATCACGGCGCAATTATTGTTGCTTCATGCAGGAATTTGCTGATTCTGTATCAAGGATCGATCATGTGAGCATCTCGACTCTTTACGGTCCCTGGACAAGGCGTGGATATGTGGCTGAGTGGACCCCACAATCACCCTTTTCCGATGTGTTCCGGTCGGCTGAAGGGGTGCGCTTATTGGCGGGGAAATGCTTTCGCCAAGGTGGGTGGCTTAATGGGTCGCATCGCGTCGGAAAGTTGTGGAAACCTTACCTGCAATCGCCATCGAGGCTGCATTGATAATATATTCATGAATTCTTCCCGAAATGATCACACTGGCATCGGATGCCTTGGCTTATCAATGACGTCTGCTGATTAGCGAGAAAGGCTGTGTTCAGATTGGGAGGACCTGCTTGGTTAAGGAGAGAAAAAGGGAGGGCACGGGGTAGATGAAGTTGGTTCGACTTGGATTTTTTAGCTTTGAGCTGGGCTTGTAGCTTTCTTCTCGACAGACAAGAGCAAAAGTTCCGATGGAAGGATGGTATCAGGTACAGAACGCACTGGATATCGGATGAGAGCTGATCACGGTATGCATCCCAATGATGAAGATGAATTTCGTTGCTTTGCCCTCAGAGGAGAGGCAGTCGATATGCTACAGTGCAGTTGGATTTCAGGCACCAAACTTGGCTGCTTCACTCGGTCTCGGGGGAGACAGTGAGTGTACTGTAATTTACATTTTACTATAGATCTGCAATACGGTACAGTGAGTTAGCGAATGAGCGCGGGGTGAGGGTTCGCTATCAGACGCCACGCTAACACCAATGCAGGCCCCAGCCAAGGTCTATACGAAGGACAAGAGTTCACATGACAAGATCCAGAAAGGTCACTTTTGCCGATCTCGGAGAATGCCTGCCTGCTGGTCCGCATCTGAACTCGATTCAAGTTCGCCTGTTAAACGCGGATGGATGGTTTGCAAGGTCATTTGACAACACTTAAAGCTTTTCATCCTGACAGTGCCGGCCAATTAGATTTCAGCCACTTGCTCACAGCCGATAGGGGATGGGGACTGCCCCAGTATACAGCGTGCAAGCGAAGTGAATGCCAAGAAAAACTTTTTTATCTCTTGTTCAGCGTTTGCGTTCAACAGCAGCCTGGAACTGACCGACCGGTAATGTTGTGGATTCTATGCCTCTCTCCCTCAAGCCATGTTGGAAGCACTACTAGAGCAATTTTGCCAATTTGGACAAGCAGTCGTTAGACAACACTTTCTGTCATGCTTTTATTTTCGTTGCTTGGCTTCTTCTTAACAATATCACTTGCCGTCTTGAATTTCGTCATGTGATGCTATGATCTGGCCTGGCTGAAGCTTGTATTGCTCGGCTTCACCTCAGTCAGTGAGAGAGTTCGACAAGGAACGTGAAGATTGGTGTCCAGAGTGGGACTTTCGGGTCTGACATGGACACCAAAAAAATCCCCGGAAATGATAACAGCGATGCTGCGCACGCAATCGCCGTCCTCGTGCCACGTTCGGCTATTGCACGCAATCCACTTGTGCGACTTCATATTTTTTCATAGCGTTGATATTCCGGTCCTACCTGCTGACACTTTTAAACCAGCCATCGTTTCCTCTACAATCTTATTATCATCGTTCCACACCCCCGCCCTCTTTTTTCAACAGACTGCTCTGCCTGCTGCTCCGTCTTTTCTCGTCTGATAGACGCTTACTTCTTTTCGAATAGGCGGAATCTTCATCAAGCTCAGCTTCTCATCATGGCGCCTGATCAGATTGACACCAAAAACCCTTACTACCAAGAGAAGGCTTCGTCGTCCGGGGACGAAGTCAAAGGATACGACAATGACGTAGCAGCAAAAAACACATCTGTCGAAGATACGAAGCCGGAGGAGCGTCAGCTCCACCGTGCTCTCAAGGGTCGTCAAATTTCTATGATTGCTGTCGGTGGTGCTCTTGGTACTGGTCTTATCATCGGAACCGGTAGTGGTCTCGCCAATGGCGGTCCAGCATCCATTCTGATCTCTTACACCGTTATGGGATTCTGCTGTGCAGCTGTCATGTCCGCACTTGGCGAGATGTCAACTTACATGCCTCATCCTCGTGGTTTCGCTGGCCACGCCACCCGTTTCGTTTCTGATGAGTTCGGTGTAGCAACCGGATACAACTATCTTTTCAAATACCTTGTAAGTTCGATCATGCCCACCACTTTCATTTTGGCTGTCATTTTCCGCGAGAACTAAGACCACGCTTTTTAAATATTTATGCTCCTCCTCATACACCTTCGGAACCATAATTCCTCGTTCTCGACACCTTTCTTCGACCTACTACACCATATTCGATGCCCTTTCACATCATTTCGGCGTCTTTAGGTAGTGACCTCCAATAATCTTAACGCTGCGGCGCTCGTCATCCGATATTGGAACGCTGATCTCTCTGGCGGTATTTGGATCGCCATCGGCACGATCCTCATCGTTGCGCTCAATTTTGGTGGCCCCAAATGGTTCGGCGAGGTCGAGTTTTGGCTCTCCTTGGTCAAGATCATCACGATGACCGGTCTTATCCTTTTGCTCCTCATTATCGACCTCGGAGGCTCCCCAACCAAAGACCGCATCGGTTTTCGCTATTTCCAAGACGGTCTCGCTTTCCGCTCTTACCCCAAGACTTCAGGCAGCAAAGGAATGTTCCTTGGCTTCTGGTCGACAACCGTCACTGCTCTCTTCGCTTATACCGGTTCGTCATCTATCCCTTTTAATGGTCCTCGCCATCGATTGGCTTGATGCTTTCGACATTTGTCTAAAACGTCTATGTATCGGTCACTGACAATCCGCGCATTTTTTGTTCAATTCTGACGACAATTTTTTCACAGGTACCGAACTTGTGGGTGTCACCGTCGGCGAAGCTGCCAACCCACGTAAGAGCATGCCTTCAGCAATCAAAAAGACATTCTTCCGAATTACCTTTTTCTACATTCTCGGCGCCCTCCTCATTGGAATGGTTGTTCCTTCCAACGCACCCGAGCTTCTCGCAGCTAACAAGACGGGCACTTCCGCTGCTGCCTCGCCTTTCGTCGTTGCCATTGTCCGCGCCAAGATTCGTATTCTCCCAGACATTATCAACGCCGCTATTCTCATTTTCTGTATCTCCGCTGCCAACTCGGACCAGTACATCGCCGCACGAACTCTCTACGGTCTCGCCATTGACGGCAAGGCACCTCGCATTTTCCGTGCTGTTGATAAGCGTGGTGTGCCCTACATCGCTCTGTCGGTAACTGCACTTTTCTGCGGTCTTGCTTTCATCAACCTTGCCTCTGGCGGTCCTAAAACTTTCTCGTACTTGGTTTCCTCAGTCACCATGTTCGGTGGTCTTACTTGGATCTGCATTTTGATCTCGCACATCCAATTCATGAAGGCTATGAAGGCTCAGGGTATGGCTCGCGAGTCTTTGCCTTGGAAAGCACCCTTCGAACCGTACGCTTCGTACATCGCTGTCGTTTTCACGTCAGTCGTGGTCTTCTTTAAGGGCTGGAACTCGTTCTTGTTCACCTTCAACTGGAGGACTTTTCTCACCAACTACATCGGTCTGCCCATCTTCTTCATCATTCTCATCGGTTGGAAGCTGTGGCACAAGACTAAGTTCATCAAGTCCGATGAAGTCGATCTGCTCACCAATGTGCGCGAATTCGACGAGCAGGATGAGCTCATCTGGAAGCAGGACGAGGAGAGGGTTGCCGCTGAGATTCGAGACGCTCCCTTGTATAAGAAGGCTTGGATTTACGCCAAGAACTGGTAAACGTTCTCTTATGAACTTCACGTCACCACACTCGCTGTAGAGGTATCACTCTTCCAAAAATTTGTTGCTGAAGAATTCAGCAATTATCATGCAAATTACCCTTCGTCTCCTCTTCTTCGTATCGCCAAGTTTTTGAAAATTTTCGTGTGTTACTCATTGGCGACGTCAATATTGCCAGTCTTCTTTGTCCTCCCTCATTTATTGATGACGACCTTTTCGTCATCATCGAACACAGATTCGTCTCAACGTTGCTTTGTGGAAGCGAACCTCGTTCTCGAATCAATATGCTTTGTCGCAATCAAACCTCTCGCATTCAGCAATCAAAAGACTTGCAAGGTTCGCACAACCCCAAGCGTGCTTTTGCAGCATGACCAAGATACAGGTACAAATACTATCAATGTTTGCGCTTACCAATCTCGTAGCATGCTGCGACAAGTACCTGCAAATCAAGCAGCAGCAACACCACGTTCAGCCGTAGACCCATCATCGATGAACGTGCCTCGGGCAGCGTTCTCCTCTTCTTCCACATAATGCCTTAGCGCCTCTGCCTCCGCGCCTGCTGTTGCTGCCGCTGCGAGCTTTGGCGAAGTGGGAGGTGTAAAGATGGCATCGACGTCCTGCCCAAGCTCGTACACCAGCGCTCGTTCGAGGGCGGATGTGCACTCGCGCTTCACTCTCTTTTGTTCAGCCTCGAGTGTTTGCAGGCGCTTCCACAGGCGTGCATTCTCGGATTGAATGTAACGAAATTTCGCCTTTTCCACAAGATATCGGTTGCGTGCGGTGCGAATGGAGGTTTGAGCGGCTTCCATCGATCCGCCTGCTCCTGATGCGATTGAAATGTCCGCATCTTCGTTGGCAGCAGCGCCAAAGCGAGATGAGCGACGGCGCGAGCCGCCATTCGCTGCAGAGGAGGCGCGTGTGCTGCGTCGAGAGCGGCGAAGCTCGGAAGCGTCGGGCATGGAATCGCCAGAGTCGCTGTCGTAGTCGTTGGTTCTTGCGCGTCTGACCCCAGCGCTTGTGGAAGCGGATCCGTACTGAGGGTCATCTCCGTCAGCACCATTGCGAGGGCGAGTCGTCGATTCGCGAAGTTTGCGGCTCCGTTCGCGTTCGCGCATGTCCTTTGCCCACGTTCGCAAGGCTCGTCCAAGGACAGCCTCGCTGCGCTTGATCTCTTCCGTATCGCTATCTGCTTGAAGACGTTCTTGGATGCCGAGCTCTTCCGCTGACATGGTGTGCAAATTCGACTCCCCACCCGCACCCTTTAAGAGACCAAATTCAGAGCCTTCGCCTTCAGCAAGCTCGAGCAGCTCATCGCCGAGGGAGTCTGCCGTTGTTCCGAGACCTGCTTTAGCAAATGTGGCTTCTGCTCCTCCGGCCAAAATCGACGCATCTTCGGCACCTTCTTCCTGTGCGTTGGAAGCAGCAGCTTTGCGGGAGCCGGCGGTGATGATGTTGTGTTGGACTCGCATGTGCTTGCTAAGCGCATCAGAGCGAGTAAAGCTCTTGTCGCACTCGGGTCTAGGACATGTGAACGGCTTTTCTCCCGTGTGGCTTCGGAGATGGCTGAGCAGCGCAAAGCGCGATGTTTGTGGTTTACCTTTACGGATACATCCTGTCCATTCGCACATGTATTTGCTCTTGTGAATGCCAATATGTTCATTATGCAAGTGGTCGATGAAAGGTTGAAGGCTGTTGAACGTCTCACCGCAGTCGTTCCATTGGCACGTCACTTCAGCATCGTTGTTGGCAGCAGGTTCTCGAACAGATTCGTCAGCGAGCTCGTCGCCTTCGGGTGAAGCAGAGCGTAGACGTTGCTGAGCTGTGGATGGTCCTCCGTCTTCTCCTTCAGATCCTGATGTAGAGATCTCTGAGAGGCTGGGTGACGGTGGACGTGCTTGCATGTTGACCGTAGCGCTGATTTGCTTTGAGCGGAGGCCAGGTGGTGGTCTGTGTGGTGACGAAGGGGGATTGGAGATTCTGCTGCCACCCAAGGAAGAAGTGGGCGATGGTGATCGTTCAGGCGCTATTGACGAGCCATGTCGACGGGATGGTGTACCGGAGATGGAAGAGCTACCTGCCGCAGCAGGATCAGCCGCAATCTTTCTGCGAGGCATGACTGATCAATGCTCTGAAGGTGACCGACGTGGAAGACGTTGCCTTGGTCAAGGTGTACGACTGATCCGACCCCCTCGGGATGAAAACGCGCGTGGGAGGTGCTAGCTGTATGGCTGAGTTGTAGGTAGTCGCAAAACATGACAGACGTGCGATGTGAGCAGTCTGGCTGCCCCTTTCAGCGCTCCATCTTGCTCCAATCTGCATCCACGCGCCTCGTGCCAACTCGGAAACCAGAGAAGGAGTGACAAGTGACATTCGAGATCCGAGTTTTTGAGCACCCGCAGGCCTACATGCCTTTTTGCCTCTCTGAGGGAGAAGAAATTTAAAAATATTTCATACCCACGGTACGAGTCCTTCTTTCCCCGGACGCTGCCAATCATTCATTCATAGCGCACGAGCCGACTTGCATCGAATTCCCAACCTTCAACCCTCTCTTCTCTACCAGCTCGTATCATTGGCTTCCAAACTCTCCGTCTGCCTCTGGATCGTCCGCTTGAGCACAAAGCACATCACATCTGACCGTATTCCCAAGCATCCGGCCCTTTCAAACGTGGGTGAGCCACGGCAGATTGCAGCTTAACAAGTCACACCACCAGTGATTCAGCGTAGAGTACGGAAGATCCGAACTGCGATAGACAGTCTTCTAAGACTCGCCCAGCTCTCATAATGTCGAAGCCTTCCCCTGCATCTTCACCACCGAAATGGTCAAGTGACCGATTCTTTCAGACACAATCCCCACCGCACAGGCTCGCCGAGTTGTCGTCGGCAGCATCCGACTTCGTGCAGCGTCACATTAAAGAAGGCCGTCGAGTCGTCCTGGTCACTTCGGGTGGTACCACAGTGCCATTGGAGAAGAATGTCGTCCGATTCCTTGACAACTTCTCAGCAGGCACACGAGGAGCCACATCCGCCGAGTACTTTCTCTCAGCCGGTTATGCTGTCATCTTTATGAGTCGACAACACTCTCTCGCGCCATACACTCGCCACTATAGTCATACTACCAATCCCTTCTTAGACTTGCTCGCAGACCCAGCCACCCATGTGCACACCGACTCTCCTGCTTCTACCTCTGGTGATGACGACATCACCGTCCTCAAGCAGCATGTTGCCCACCTCCGCCCCATTCTTTCCGCCTACCACCACGCTCGAACATCCGGTCTACTCCACACCGTTCCCTTCGTCACTGTCAACGATTACCTCTGGCTACTTCGTGAAATGTCAAAGGTCATGCAACCTCTTGGCCGCAGCGGCATGTACTATCTGGCTGCAGCCGTCAGTGACTTTTTCATCCCTTCCACCAATGTCCCGGAGCACAAGATCCAGTCTGGCAAAGGATCACTGGTGATCGAAATGGACCAGGTCCCAAAGGTGCTCAAACCCATGGTCGAGCAATGGGTTCCGGAGGGATATCTGGTTAGTTTCAAGCTTGAGACAGACCCGAAGCTCTTGATTCCTAAGGCGGTCGGTGCGCTGCAAAGGTACGGCCATCAGCTTGTTATCGGCAACGATTTGAACAGGCGTAAGTTTGAAGTTGTGTTTGTGGAGAGAGCAGCAAGCAGTTTGCCTGCGGCATCACTAGAATCACGACCAATGGACGCCATGACAGTGGACGGCGAAGACTTTACGGCCACTTGGATGCGACTTGCAGAATCCACTTACAATACAGGCACAGAAGGTGGCGGAAAGGGTGGGGAGAAGGAGCTCGAAGAAGACATCATTCGAGAGCTGTGCAGGAGACATGAACAGTGGATTGCAAAGTCGACATCCAACGCTTCGAGGATGTAACTGCCGAGAATCTGCATTGAAACGTGTTCTTTAGCCATGATTCTCAATTCGGTCCGTGCATGGGAGGAGACGACTAAGCAAGAGGACTCGTGGCATCAAATTCAAAGAAGGGCTGGTGAGCTCACAAGCCGTGGCGCTCCCTTCAGTGTGATTACAGCTTCTTTCAATCTAGATCAACCACCTACCTACCCATATGTTGATCAACTTAGGGTACGTTCAGTCATATCATTATTGTTAGATCGCTTCCTTCAACAACAAGACGAAGACGACTGAGCAATAATCAGCGTTTTGTCAATCAACCACTCTGGCTCTGTTGAACAGCCACAATTGCCATTGATCAATCAACATTGCTGTTGCCCAACCACTGTTGTTGGTGACCAACCATTTGACACCAACAGCTCTTGTGTATACCTGCTCCCTCTGTAGAATTGCAGCCATACAATCCAATAAATGAGGGACAAAAGTGACTAGAACCATGATTACAACAAGAAAGACTGTGGATGCAACGATTGAGTACAGAAATAGCAACCAACCAAAATGCTTGATAGAGGCTGGAAGGAAAGGCTGGGGCCAGTATCAGTCAGCCTGGCCCCTGGCTTTTGTGATCAAGGCTCAATCCCTCACAGTCAAGCCAATGCTGTTGGAAGTAGCTGCAGCATCAGTCAATGCATTGTTGTTGCCCCTATAGCCTCCTATTGCTATCATGCTAAACAACAAGGGTTCTGTTGGGACCTTGTTGCACATATAACTTACTTTGCTGAAGAAAAACAGAGCTTTTTTCACCCAATTAGTGTTTGATCAACCTCCTCTCTGTACCTGTGGATCCTGAACAGCAACTGTAGCTGTGCCAACAGTGTCCATGCAATACCTGGTGATTGCAGCGGAGACAAGAAGTAGATACTGAGAAACTTAAAACATATAACTAAGGTAATGAATAATAGAGTGGATGAGCTCTGCTCCTCCACAATTGGAACAAATGCCCTCTTATATTTATCAAGCCCTGCTTGAAGTTCTTATCAGAATCCCTCTTATCAGGGACCCCCTTATTGGCAGTTAGCCTCCCTAATTGCCTTGTGCCTGTGTACACTGGATTTGGCCCCCATGCTTATTAGTGCTGGCTACCAGAGCCAGTAACTGCTTATCGCTTGACCCCAAATCCTACCAAGCCTGTTATCTGGACCCTCTGTACCTGCCAGAGATCCTTCCAACTCTTGCAATGGCCCTCTACAGCCTCTGGTCTCCGTCCATGGCTTCCGGCAAGTGTCCAACCAAAAGCAGCTGGAAACCCACCTCTTTACTGGAACTCAATATGAGAACCGATAAAATCAAGGGTTTCATCCAGACTCATTCTGAGTCCCTGTAACACCAAGCAGCAAGGAAAAACAAAGGTTCAAAAGCATTTGGTACCAGTCAGAAGGTGGCCAAGGCACTGAGGTTGTGTGATGAATGACAAGGGGGTGTGCCTGTGCAGCTGTGAAAGGCCAAGCAGAGGAAATGTTGCGCTCCAGCCTGGTGGCAAGCAAGAGAAAGAAGGTTGCGCTGAAGCTAGCAAGCAAAGAAAGGAACAAGAGAAGGAAACTGCAACTTGTGTAAGGCTGAGTTGTGAGGGTTGAGGGCTGATAGCAACCAGCAGTATGGTGGTGCAGCAGCTTGTTGCAATTGGGGCAGGTATGGAGAGATGGAAAAGCACAGCCTTGGCAAGGTCTGTAAGCTTGAAAGAAAAAAAGAAAATGCTGTTATTGTGTAGTCACAATCAGTAGAGGAAGTAGTGAAGGTTGAGACACAAGGAATGACTGTAGCAAATGCAGCACTAAGTTGTGCCTCCTGTGCTTTTCTTCTGCACAAGTGAAAACAGTGCAAGTATCAACGCTCACCAGTCTTTGTTGGTGGCTCCAACTCTCACTTTCAGTGTGGCAAAGTCACATCATCTGGGATGATCAAAAGGGTAGGCTCCATTTTGGTTTTGCTATTGAGACAGAAAGATTTCCCAACATACCAGGCTTTGCATGGCCAACATTCAACAATCAATCTTACATGGACATCCAAGCTGTGGCAATGATCAAGTAAATACTGATAAAGCCTTTGTTAGAATTGAACCATCACCTCAAAGTGCTTCCTTGTCTGTTGTCCTTCACAGACACAGCACATGGATCAATCTCATATTTTGAACTGCAAAAGATGGAAACAGCCTTCCGCCAAGAAGCAGCCACTTGGGCTGCTTCAGATGGCAACAATGCCAATACCATCCCTGGGCTTGGAAGGTTCGCTTTTGACAGTGCATCAAGATAGTGGGTTTGTGATGAGGTAAATTTAATACAAGAAGACTATTGTACATAAGACTGTCGACAAGAAAGACATTGACAAAGGTATATTAAGGGTCAAGTGTGGCGAGGATCAAACCTGAAACGGTTCGTCTTGGTCGGCGTGAGGTGGGCATTGCCCAGGTATCCGCTTGCTCCTGGAAACTTGCCGGTTGAAGGGGGTTGCGGACTGGGAGACACGTTCACGAAATCAGCATAGTGAAACGTAGTATCGCCTCCAGGGGCGCCAGGTGCATTGGGCGGAGTGGTGGGGAAGAAGCCGCTGTCGAACGTCGCCGAGTTGTTTCGAGATGAAAGATGTGTTGAAGGGGGAGGAGTGCGTGGCGAGCGAGGGGTTGAGCGCATCATGTATTCTTTGGCGTTGGCAGCGGGCTTTGAAGGGGTTGTGGGTTGGGACGAGGAGAGGGTGTCTGCGTCGAATCCTAGCCCAGCCATCTGAGTGGATGCCTTGGAAACCTTGCGGTTTGTCGGAGGCGGTGTCAACGGCGTCGAGGAGAGATTTGAGTATCGGGGTGCATTTCCAGCGCTGGACTGAAGATGACCGCGTCGACCGCCCGTATTGGAGAGAGGGTCAGTGGTAAATGGGTCCCATAGAGAAGTTTGTGCTGGTGTCGACAGAATACCGTTGCTACCAACAGTCTCTGCATCCCCACTGAAGCGTTTGATTGATGATGGCGATGGACTGTGGGCGAGGAACAAAAGGTAGTCCGCTGCTGCCCTGTCCTCGCCGTCTTCGTGGACTTCCTTCTTGTGCGCATCCACGACGTGCAGGTCTGCGGGAAGCTTGCCCGAACTGACGTTCCTCCTGTGTGATCGATTCGCGGCTGCCGGCTGTGCGAAGGCTCCACCGCCACGTTGAATAGTTGGGCTTGCGAAGCCGAGACCCAGAGCTGTGCGCCGGGAAGTAGGTGGTGGCGTGTGTGGACGGTCGGAGCCGGAGCTAGAATCAGAGCCGCTGCTCGCGTGCCGTGCATCGGCGAGAGCAGCTAGTGTGTTGGCCACTCGGTCTCGTTCTGCTTGATCTTGTTCAATTGTCTGTTGTTGAATGGCGAACACGTGTCTGCCCGACGCGTGGCGTGAGCGAGGTGCTCTTGGAGTTGTCAAGCCGAGGTCTTGTGCAAGCGATGACGCGGGGTGACCGTTGGGTAGAAAACCGCTGCTCTGCATCCTCGACCTCTTTGGTGTGTTGAACAAAAGATTCGAGGTGAGATTATGACTAGCCTCTCGGCGACGTTTCGACGGAGATCCGGTGGGGAGGGCGAAAGATTCTTCTGCGAGCTTTGTTTCATTTGCGACCATAGCAGAGGTGGGGTTGTTGTGCCAATCGAATCGACCGTTCTTCCTCTCCGGTGAGCCGAGTTGTGGTGACGAAGCGGCCTTGTCCAACAACGATCTTGTCGAGGTTGACAAGGTGGAAGGTCGCTTGGATGGTGTTGAAGTGGTGGCAGACGATGAAGCTCTGCTGAGGCTCTTGGAAGACGAAGGTGTAGAGCAAAAGTCTGTACCAAAAATGTCGAGGTACATGGAGCGCATAGAGCGCGCTGATGACTGTGACGATGAAGGTAGCGATTCTCCTTGCGACAGCGCTGGCGTGGTAGCTTGCGAGGGATCGGAAGCCTCTGGTTGATTGTTCTCAACGAGGCTGGGCGTAAGAGGTTGGATTGAGGGAGATGATGTGAGCTCGGACAGCGAAGTCTTGCCAACGCCATTCAACGCCTTGAAAGAGGCAAACTGAAGACGAGTGCGAAGAGCGTGTGCATACATCTCCACCTCATGACGCCTTGGTCTAGGATCGCTCGACGACGCCATTTTTCGAAAGATGGATGTCCTCTGATCGGAGTCTATGAGGTCTGCAGATAGCAAGACGGTCGTAGATGGTCGAAATTGGTCGATCCGCACGACTACTGGATGATCCCAATTGTTGTGGTGGCGGTGGTGGTGGTGACAACAACACAACGATGACGATAGTGAATGGATGAATTAGATGAGAGTAGTGAAAGAGATGCAGGGTCTTGGTGTGATATTAGGAGATGGTGGAGGTGATGATAGCGAAGTACAAAATCAAAGTACGGAACGCGGACCTTGATCCAAATTGAGCCAAGATTGATTGAATCCAGCTGGTGTAACTGTAGCTCGTTCGGATCACAATCGCGATGTACACAGATCGCTGGTACTGTGAGCTGATGCGGAATGCAGTCTGCAAGTTTGCTGCTCATCTGCCGCTCAATCAGCCGCTCGGCAAACTTGAGTGGAATGAATGATAGAAAAAGAAACTTTTGACACATAAATTACTGTACAATGATTTTACATACACTACTTTTACGCTAAATTTACAGTAAACCTGTGTAACCCGCGTCACTGGGCGAAGAGAGCGCGTGAATATTTTTATAATTTTTTCTCTCTCTTCATCTTGCCCAATCTCTCGACGACGCGTTTCGTGTAAATGAGCCCTCTGCTCAAGCGCTGGACATTGGCAGATTCGGTATCACTTTACGCGACGCGTCACGAAAACGCACGATCGCAGCGCGTCCGGGTTTGCTTTCCCTCGACTTGGAAAAAAGGATACCACAACATACGTTACAACGCTTCTCCGAAACTTACACGTGCCGATCTACAGCTCAGATTTGTCGGTAGGCGTTCTACTGACAGCCGAGCTCAAAAATTACTTGTAGCTCTCCGCCTTGTGTTGGCGATCCACGCGTCCGTACTTGTATTGTCCCCATTCTGCCACTGCTGGTATTACCCTTTGCCATTCCTGCTCTTGTCTCTCTCGGTGCTTTTGTCCGAACGTCCGTGAGTTTTTTTTTCTTGTGTAAAACAGATCGTCGATCCCTCGCACGAATCGATTACATTGGGTTATCACTCGCAGATATCGAATTGATCCTGCATCTGTGGAGTACGCTACTAAAAGTACATTCATTACATGGGATTGCGATGCTTTGCTGCCCAGCTTCGCGGACTTCTCGCTTTTATGGGTGACAAGAAACAAAATGGAAGCGGCCACTTCCGCGAATCAGCGAGATGCTGCTCGGCTAGCAAAGTAGTGTCTCGCTCGTGGTACTTGTTTACTGGCGTTGATCGCCCAATCAAGGCCACCACTCGTCCTCATTCAAGTACTGATCCTGGTCGCTATGGGCATTGTCCATCCACGAGTCATCCCCGTCTTCGTCTTCCACAGCGCCTCTTGCGGATGCTGGATCTCGATACCCTCCCCTCCATCCTGTGGAACTTCCTCCGCCCCCCGCTGCTGTGCCATTTGGACCGCAATGGCTCCTGCTACCGTTCGCGCCGCCCATGTCGACGTAAGCTGTGGGCAAAGACGTTCTTCTTGAATCAACAGGCGTCGCCCTTACAGGTGGTCTGCCATTGATCAAGCGAGGGTCGGTCGGGGTAGGAATATCGGGGCGTTGGCGCTTATCTGGACGACAAATCTGTTCGTCTTCGGCAGTGGCGTCAACACGGTCCATGGCTGCCTGGAACGGACCTGCGCGGTTCGGTGTCGTGAAGGCGTTTGAGGAATAGTTGGCGAAAGCGCTTCTGCTGGCACTGCTGCTGCCATTGCTACTACTATTGATTCGTTGGTACCCGCTACTGGTGCTGGCGCCGGGCTGCATGCGACTTTGGACGCCGTTGACGGGAGCGGCTGGTCGGGCAGAGACGACAGTTTCTTCTTCGTCGTCGCTGTCCAGCGTCAAGTCAATGACCTCGCCTGCGGCGACGATGGGCGAATTGCGCGCGCTGGTGCTCGTGCTGCTGCTGAGCAATTCGATACGTTCGTATCGCGGAGGAGCTAATGCATTTGCTGGTGCGGCGAGGGGAGCGTGAGAAGGTAGTGATGAGGTTGATCTGTTCCGCATCTGCTGTTCGGCCGCAGAAGAGGCAGAAGCTGCTACTAGGGACTGGGTTGATGTAGACTCGAGCACGGCTGTGGAAGCGGATGCAGGCGCTGGTGCCCTTGATGTAGAGTGGGGAGGAGGTGACGGGCTGTCTAGCAGGACGATCCCGTCCGGCGAGTCCCTCCTAGCACCGTCCGGCTTTGCGCCGCTGCTGCTGGTGCCTACATTGGGCTTGACTTCCTCCGATTCGCGTCCTAGAAATCGATCCTGAACTGGCGTGCCTTCGGCAGCGGGCGTGGCCTGTGCGGTCCCAATCGAACTTACTCTGCCATCCGATGTCCTCCATGATCCGTCTGGTTCGACGACGACTGAATCTTCATCCTGTGGCACCCTTTTCAAAATATCGTCGACATAGCCATCCATCAGCAGATCCTCCACCTTGATGGTCTTGTTGCAAACTGGGCAAGCCCAGGAAGGCGACTGCTCGTTGACTGAGAAGAAGCTCTCTGCGTCGAAGCACTGAACGTGCGAGCAGTGCGTAGAGCGGCAAGGGGTTGTGATGCGCATGTAGCTGAGTGGACACTTCAAGCTCATGGTCGCTGCGCCTGCCTCAATATCGTCGTCTTCTGCTTCTCTGCGCATCTTCAACAACACCTCCTCCTTTCTTCTCAGCTGCTTGGACCGCAGATGGGTGACAAGAGTTTCGACAGTGGTGATCTCGCAAATGGCGGCGACGAGCACGTGACGCTTAGGTGCATTGGCATAGGTCAATTCGATACGATTGGGTCGCCCCGGCACAATTGAGAGCATGTTGTCCTTGTTGAGATTGGGTGGTGGAACGCGCCCAATGTTCTTCTTGCTTCCCCTTAAGTTGGTGGAGAGGTTGTGTCCGTTAACTCGCGCTTGACAGGTGAGCGGGAATTCGACTGTGGCTGGATTGCGTCCAGAAAGGGAAGCAGCATGTGCCTCCATAGTAGTGCAAAAGAGACGCAGCTGGTGCTGTGGGTTAGCGAGCTGTCTTGCTTGATCCGGTTCGAAAGTGACATGGAGAAAGACGTTCTTATGATCGGTCTGCGTCGGTGCCTCGGGACACTGTATGACGGGAGAAACGAATTGTTTGATCTCGTAGAAGGGCGATGGGCGAAAGTTGATGCGAGCGGAGCCTGCAGAGCCGACTGGACGGGAAGAATTTGCTGTTGCAGAGGCCAAAGGAGAATAAGGAGAAGAAGCAATGCCTGGGACCTTGTTGGCTGGGATTCCCCCTGGACGTTGCGGATGTGCTGCGTACGCACCAGCGGCGTTAAGGCCACTACACGTACCTGCACTTGTGGTGGAACTGCGAGCGAGCAGCGGAAATACATTCGTAAACAGCGGTTCGAAGGTATCAAAGGTGCCGAGAAGGTGGCGAACAGCGGAAGAGTGGAAAGGGAGTTGCGGAAGGTCAGTCAAGCCGTGCCCGGAAGAGCTGCAGGAGCACTGAGACAGGTAAAACCCAGATCGATCTATGCAAAGAAAACTTACCCGTTTCTGTACGCTGGTGCTGCGGAAGGCGGACTCTTGTATCTGTGAATAAGGCTGCGAAATTTTTGGTACCCGCGAATGTCGCCTTGGTTCTTGCGTTCTGTGAGAGAGGTGGTTAGACGATTTATGATCTCTGGTTTGTTGCCAGAAAGAGCGAGTCGTCCGCATGAAGCTGCGGGTTCGTTGTTGATGTCCTTGATGAGCGCTTTTGCCTGTGCTAAGGTAAGAGCACGTATGGCTTCCACCAGCAGCTGTGAGGTGGACAAATGCAAGTTTTGGATGAATCATGTGGGTATCAGTACGAAATTCGGGACGGAGGGTATGCGACAGAGAAAAGCAATGCAGTACTCACAGCGCAGTCTGCAAAGCCGCTCATGGCGGTATCGGGTGGCATTGCTCAGTGACGAGCATCAACTCGGCGGTGTTATATAGAACGAGAAAGGTGGAGGTAGAGACGGCGGCAGAGAAGGTGATAAAGGTGCTGAGCTAGTTAGAAGGACCCTTGGCGGGTACAAGTCTGACTCAAGTTTTGAGAATCGACATGGGCGTAAAAGGCTTATCGATAGTAGGGAAGCTATGAGTAATCAAGCGGCAGAGTGCGAAGAAGAAGAGGTGATAATGTCGAGCAGGATGATGAAGAGGATGATGAGTACGCTGTTGAATCGGTTGTTTCGCGATTTTCTGAAATTTGGGAATCTACAAGCTCAGCAGCGGCTCAGTCCATCCATTTAGAGGATAAATGAGCGGAAGACGGAGTGAGTTCATCAACAATTTTTGACTGCCACTCACACTCACATTGTGAAAAGAAAAGAGCAGTTTTGGTGCTCACCATCTTGATGCAATGACTTCTCTAGCCAAGGTTGGGATTTGAAAAATGGTGCTTGTCTGGATGGATTGCTTTGGGTGAACGTCTTGATGAGATACGCATCTCAATGATCTTGGATTTTGGACTATGTAGATCACCATGCTGAATAGTCAATTTTCCCAATTTGATCAAATTGCCAATACTGCATGATTAGCCAATCCAGATGATGGTAGCACTTGTGCTCACAATCAGGCACACACAGTTGTTGACCCTGCCTTAATAAAGTTTGTATGTGCTTGAGTTAATTTACCACATGTTCCTGAGTCTCATTCACCGCCCCCTGCCCCCAAAGCCATACAATGTTGTTGCAAAAGCTGTAAGGCTTGAGACCAGTTGGCAGCCTCTGTTTGAGTGTGGCAGTCAAGGTGGGGATAAGGCAGATATGATGGTGGTACTCATAGCTACAATATAGCCAGAGGCAACAAGACAACCACAAACACACTGCTGTTGATGCACAATTACACTTTCACTCATCATTTGTAAGCATAAAGAACATATAAATATTACATTCCTCACAACCACACATCTTTCTCAGGCAAAGTCATCAAAATGCAGACAACATTGTGATGCAATGGTCTCATCATTGCAATGACTTTGCTTATGCATGTCTGCATAAGAAGCCATCAAGACAACTCAAAGCCATTGCAATGGAGGTTTGGTATGTGTAACGCATAGCGTACCAACACATAGCAAGGTAGCAAAGCAAGAAATAGCACCTGTGATCACAATAACAATGTCAGTAGCTGCTCACAACGCTTTATGAGCAATTCAATAGATTTGTTGGCACTGGAAGCAACTTACCTAGTGGATATTGTCCATGTAGTTTTGCAAGCAACAACAAGAGCAGTAACATGCATAGCAATGAGCTAGCACGCTTCTGATGGCTGTGCATCGGTCAAGAAGCTAACTGCAATGCTTGCAATGAGTATCCTGTAGAGGCAGAGACATCTTGAAGGTGCTGGACCATGCAGAGAGACTGTCTAGAGAGATTGTGCAGAGCGCCAAAGGAGAGAGATTGTGCAGAGAGATAATGAGGAGAGCAAATTGAGAGAGATCATGCAGAGAGCAAGTTGAGGGTTATTGTTGATAGAGATTGTAAGGAGAGATTGCAAGGAGAACAAATTGAGAGAGACCAGATTGTGAAGAGACAAGAAAGATGCTGGTGCTGATGTTGATGTGTGCTTTGATTTTGAGTACATGAGCACTGATGATTGAAAAGCTGCTGTGGCAAGAAATCAAATTCAGATGGCAAGCTTTGCAAGCACCAATGTGTCATGTACTCAGCTGCAACTCTGTGCTCCATGAGTCTGCAATTTCTACAAAAGATCTGCAAGCAGAATCAGAGGCAAGCAGAAGGAAAGGTCAGCATGTGTGCACTACCCAGCAACATAGGAAAGAATCACAATGCGCAAAATTGGGAACTTGCCAAGGTGTCCAACGGTGCTGTGATTGCTGTGTTGTGCACCTGCAATCCTCCAAGTGAAACCAAAAGAAGATAGCAAGCAACAAGAGCAGTGAGTAAAGGTTCAGGATGAGATCAGCACAAAAAAAAAAAAAAAAAAAAAAAAAAAAAGTTGGGAAGGTGGGGGAGGCAGAAGGACATTGGCACTTATGCTGTTTAAGCTTTGCAACAACATACTGTGTGTTTGCTGCAGTGAGGTACCCCATACTGGATTACACTGTCAATGTTGAGTGATTTCAAAGCTGAAAAAGATTGCGTCAACCACACAATCCCAATAAACTCCACCTGAGAGTGATTGTACTTACATCAAGCGCAAGGACATGAGGAAAGATTATGCAGAAAGCATGTCATTGTGCCATTGTCAAGCTCATTGGCAGAATCAATGAAGTTTTTGAGTTCTTACCAAACCAATTGGGGATCAACCATATGTGATTGATTGATAGGTGCACTGTAGGTTCTTCAGCAGAGGCAGAGTGGTGTGGCACCAGATGTTAAGGCCGTAGGGTCTAGATACTGCGGGGCGGCTACAGTCAGGATAGGGTCTACGGGTACAGAGAGGTTGTAGGCGTAGGCGACACAGGCGGTTGGGGGTCAGAGCACACTACTGCGTTGCTATAGAGCTAACTAAGTAATACATGCGACGAGGTCCGGAGGCAACCTCATGTCAAGCGGGGGCGGGGTAGTAAGGTCCAAGAGCTATTGGCCACCTCCCACCACGGTGTCACGGGAGTGGGTCCCAGGGGAGAGGTCTGCGCAGACCAGAGATGTTGAATCGGCTGAGATCCGGTGGGAGAGCATGTCTCGACGGATCTCAGGGAGATCTGGTGGATATTGGTGGGCTCATGGGATTTAAGGTTAGCGCAGGACCGAGAAGTTGAATCGGACAAAATCCGGTGAGAGAGCAGGTCTCAACGGATCTCACGGAAATTTGGCGAGTGGCAGTGACTCGCCGGATATCAAAGGTATCGATGGCAAGGGGAGCATCTGCAACGGCGGCGACCAACGCCAGCCGGAACGACATGTGGGCCGACCGACGCCCAGGGGGCAATGGAGAGAGAGCACGCGGGCGTGCTTGGAAGCACCCTGCCAAAGGACTAGGGGCAGTCTTATCGTGCGGGGGTCCAAGCTCGACGCACGCAGGTCGTACAGTACCGATGGACCTCGCACACGATACATATATATATATACTCTGTTCCCCGCTATCGGATGAGCGGAAGCTCATCCACTCTATCTTATATCTCAGTCACACATAGTTATCAGTACGTCGTACTTATCATACTCTTCACACGTTGCACATCGCAATACCATTTATTGCGATCCATATAGTCTGTGTCCCCGTTGGTGAACAGAGAACAACGTATAGACGTCGTTGACACCTCAATCGACGCTGTAGCACCTCAACTACAGGCGGAACCTCAACCGCGGGCCTGGCACCACAACCAGTCCCTCATATCTCCACCGGCAACAACGGCTGAGGTCTAACCCAGCCACCAGCAGTATCCCGTTGACGTCGTGACACTCGCGTCGACCGAGTACCCCGTCCGAGCTTGCCGCGTTACCTCTGTACGGAGTGTCACCAGCGGTCAGCTGATATCCGTCGAGAGATCGCCACTTGCAGGATTCTCTTCGAAATCCGTTGAGGCCAAGCTTAACTGCCGGAACTCACTGAAATCCGGCGAGTCGCGTTTTCTCATGGGAATTCGGATCTCTGGCACGCAACCGCTGACACACGGCGCTACAATGTTAGATTGCCGACGGTTGTATTCTGTTTACAGAGGGGCCAGCCGCGGTTGGGCGGTAGGAGGATTGTGTTAGGCCGACTGCTCCTCTGCAAGGGGTCCAGAGAGGGTCAGTCGGGGCCCAATCGCGATGATCGCTCAATTGGGAGGGGGGCCAAGCGCCCCCTCTTTGGACTCCGGTTTGTAGGCACTAACACCAGAGAGATGAAAGACAGGTCAGCTTGAGCACAGCACAAGGTCTTGTTGTGTGTTTCCAACAAGTTGTAAATTAGTTTGTTGCTTTTGGACTGCATCAAAGTGGAACTATTCAAAGCAGTGCTACATGCTGCATGCACATTTGTACAACAGATGCTGCTCCAAGTGGTCATGGATGAGGGAATGTGCATGCTGTCAGGGTAGCGCATGCCAATGATGTTGAGAGACATTGGTGAAGAAGCGGGTGATGGTGAGAAAAGAAAATGCGTCCACATGCTTCATAACCCTTTATAAGTTGAACTTGATTCAGAAAAAATCTTTGAGCTTGGACCTACCCACCTTGGTCTTCACCATCTCAGTCTTGACCCACGTAAGCACTTAATCTGCCCTCTTCCATCCTCTACTGCAGAGCATTTCCTGTTGAGACTCTCTGAATCTCAGCTGAACAAGCTTGTTGCAATCAGCCGCTGCATCCTTTCATTGTTATCACACATCATTTTGGAAGTGTTCTCCATTCTGCTCAGACCTCCTTAAAAGGCTTGTTGAACAATGCTGTGTTGGATGGTATGCCCAGCCACTCAGCTTGTGGCAATGCTTCTGAAAACAGCACATAATCTATAGCTCCTGCTTTGCTTTCTGCCCAGTGAGGCTCTCAATAGTCCAACCATCTTGTATCTTCCCAAAAGTAAGTGTCTTGTTCTTGATGCCAAGTTGTTAGAGCCCTGCCACAGCGCACCCAATAAAGGGAGGAGATGTCATGGTGGAATCCAACAAGGTTGCACCCAGCACCTCCACACCTCCTGCGCCACCTGCGCCACCTGCACAACCTGCACAACCTGCAAAACCTGCAAAAATCCTGCAGCACTGACCGCACAGGTCATGTGGGTGCTGCAGGCCCCTACCTTCCCCTGACCTCTGGTGCCTGTCTTCCTGGAGGTTGTTGTTTGTATTATATACCTGTATCACCCTGAGGGGAGCACTGCTCAATACAAGTAGACTATTCCTGATCACCATCATTGTGTAGATACCTCTCATGCAAGCTCTAACCTGCCCATGCCAAGCCACCCAGCATTCCTGTGCACTGGCAGTACAAGACCCTTGTGTTAGAAAGCACCAATCTCATCCAACTGACCCAGTGGGATAGCAACTGCCAGGCAAAGGTTGCCCAAAGACCTTTGTTGCATGTATTACTTAGTTTGCTCAACAGCAATTCAGTAGATTGTGCCTGACCCTCCAACCTATATTGACCATTCATTGTTACAATCCCTCCATACCCAACTGCCCCAACCAGTTGTAGCTGCAGTGCAGTAACCCAGACCCTACAACCTTGACACTTTTGAATATGGATGGTTGCTTCTCTCCAAAACCTCTCTATCAGGGATGCAGACCAAATCCAGATCATCTGACTGTTAGGTATCAAACCCAGGACAAAACCAGATTGTCTGAATTTGCCTGGCACCTCACCTAGCCCAAGTCACCTGGCTTTGATCATAGCTTGTAGGAGCCAGATGACCTGGATTTGGCTTGGCTCCTACCAAGGATCCAGCATCATTTGGAGCTGGCTTTGCAAAGCGGGTGCCTAGCACTTGGCAGCAAGTTCCAGGTTGTTGCTGCAGAACCTCCTATGTGCTCACCACTCAGCACTGGCTAGGTGATTCATTTCCTGATGCCAAGGTGAGCCATGTCTTTATATAGCAATGAGATGCATATATGTAAATCAACTCAAAACCATCATTACTTTTGTTTGTTGCCATCACCACCCTTGCCCATCACCTTAACTTGCATCAAGGCATAGCAGAGGACCTGACACTGATGTGCCACCTCTTTTTTGTTTTGTTTCAAAGCAGCCCAATGTCTACTGTTTGCATTGCTGCGCTTATTGCAACCATCTGGATGGCCTGCCTTCCAGCCACTAGATAGGTGAGTATTGCTTTCCTTGCTTCTATGCCAACTGATTTTGCTTCTGCACTGACTGATTTATTGCTTCTACGCCAACTGATGCAGTAAGTGACATGGCATTGTAGCTCTAGACATGCTTTCATACATACTATGACAATGCTGGTGGTGCCAATCTGTTGTCTGATCCACCCAATTCAATTCAATGCAATGCTTTTTCTTGCCCAACTGTTTGTTTTTTGTTTGCTCTGGGTTTGTTGCTCTCTGAGGAGCCAGATCATCTGAGTTCATACAGCCAAACCAAAGCCAGATGACCTGATGGCAGGGAAACCCAGATGATCTGGTGCATCACAGGCTTTGGTCATGGCTTTGGTCTGGATCCAGGTCACCTGCCTTCAGTCTGGCTTTGCTGACAAGCACTATCTCTTTTTGCAATGTGACTAATATTTCAAAAAAAGTAGGGGTTGGATCCCAATGGACTCAACTGATTGGGTCACTACTGTGTACAAGATTGGACAGCTCCTTGCAATGACAGTAGCAACACTTTTCAACACAATGTCGCTCAACATGCTCAAATTTGATGTTCATGAGTACATATGATGCTTTGGTCTGCCACGGAAGGGATGTATGTTATTTTTGAAAGACGGAACGAGCGCTGTCGTTGGCCAACGATGCTCCAAAAAGGCTGAAACGCGGGGGAACCAAGGCGAGTTTGGCTTTACTACCTTGAGATTCGCTTGTACTATCTTCGACATTCACTCCTATCGCTTTCTGGCTGCTCGTCTCTGGGCATTCTACTTGATCGATTGTGAATGGCGATGTCGGATCATTGGTCATCTTGTGCCGAACCAATTCCAATGACATCCTCGCATCCTCCAACGACGAGTGTCCCAAGCTCGTACCATTCTGGATGATCTTGCCCAAGAACCTTGCTGTCAAGTCTCGCAAAGACGTGCGAAACGGGAAGCCGCGTGCGTGCGGGAATAGCATCACCGTGTCAACCACCTTGTCGTGCACCAGGCGAATTGCGCGCAGATCGTTCTCCAGACCGTGACCGACCAGAATGGTGCTCTCGCCCACGAATCGGGCCATGGTCTTGCGTACCTCTTCCAACGTGAAAATTGCCTTTTCCTCGTACTCTTGGGACGTGATGCCGGAAAAGCGCGTGTTGTAATCGACAATGTCGGTACGTGTGCGGACGAGCTCATCCAGAATCATCTCGCCCTCTTCGTCAATGAGCGTGATTCGCGTCAATGTGAGCCCTGCCGTGGTGTAGGAAAGCTCACAATCCAGTGCGACGATATCAAGCTCCGTGTTGGAGCTCTGCCTTTCGGCAGTCAAATCGATGAGCTGCTTTGTCGTGATGAAGGCCTCTCGGCGATGCAAGTCGAGTGCGGCAGTCTCTTTGAACACGTGCGGGCCAAAGCAACAGCTATCATCGCCCAGCGCACTGCCGCCCACTTGCTTGTTGCAGCACGTCCAGATCTGCACTCTGCCTTTGACGCCGGAAAGCTTGTCGAAGCGTCGCTTGCCCCAGTGATAGCGGCATTCTTTTGGATCTTGCGGAATCCTTTGTGTCCCAGCCTCATTCATCTCGCCGCCTACCGTGAAATTCTTGCCGCAACGTTCGCATTCCTTGACCTCGCCCACTGCATCGGGCTTGCTGCCGCCTTCGGCTTCCCACTCTGGCAGTATCACCGCAGTATACTCGTACTTCTCTAGCTGGTCCGCCGGGCAGATGAAGCCAGCCTTCTCTAGCCTTGATCGATCTAGTTTGCCGGACTTTCTCACTTGGACGGCTTTCCTCTTTTCGTCTACCTGTGAGGTCGTGCCGATTTCCGTGCATTTGTCCACCAACACTTTCATTACATTTTCACGCAGGTTCGGACTGCCTTGGTGTATTCGTGATTCATTGGCTGCAGCAATTGCAGCTGCGTCTATAGCTGTCTTGTCACGCTTCTTGAGACCCACGAGGATAGTGATGCTGCTGTTCTTGTAAGAGTTCCTTTCCACTTTGCTAAAAAGCTCGATCTCTTGCGCGAGCGCGTGATCGCGACAGAGCTTCTGACCGCATTCTGCAACAATTGGATCCACGCTCTGAAGGAACGGTTCGTAACAGGCCACAAAGGCGTTGTAGAAAGCTTTGAGACCGTTCTGCCGCGCTGAGAGCGGGATCTTGGAGGAGGATGGGTGATCCTTGAATCCAATGGTGGGTGGTTTGAGACCCACCACGGACCAGTCGTTGCTAGCGCTTGAGGAAGAGGAGGCGGTAGCTGAGTTGAAGGGAGACGATGAAGACTTGGCTGCGGTGTAGGCATTTTTAGCCTTCTTTAGCGGTGGTCCAGCGGTGCTTACGCTGGCAACTGCGCTCGGTGGTGCGATCGAAGTGCTAGGAATTGCTCGCTTCAGCGCGGTCGACAAAGCCGACTTCGTAGTCGTTGCACCATGTCGGAGTGGAGCAACGCCAGGCGGGATTGCAAGGCTGGTCGACGCCGTTGCTGTGTTTGCAAGTGCGGTGGATGAAACGGGCTTGTGTGAGAGGGGACATGACGCTCTATTAGCCTCACATTCGCCTCTTACATGGTCAGGGCATGGCAGCTTGGACAGCAAGCCCAGCGGCTTGAACATGTTGGACTCGATTTGCAGGTTTTCAAGTGGTCATGTAGATGGCAAAAGGATGTCAGAGGCAGAGATGGTGTTGGACGAGGGTGTTGAAGTCAAAAAAAAAAAAAAAAAATGTCACCATTCTCATAAATTTATCGTTGACGTGCTTCCAATTTTTCTGACATATTCTTCGACTGATCATTTCGACGTGAACCTTACTTATTCCTTTTTCAGTCGCCGTTTGTACCTCACTGTCTATTCTTCGTACCAAACAGCCAAACCGCATCCTATGATAGATCGTAATGGTAGCCACCTTTTGTAGTGTGTGAATCCTGTTTCGTAGTCCATAAGTCCCTGTCATCGTCACGCCTGCCAAGATGCCTTCGTAACGTGCCAGATCATCGTAAGTGGACAAACAAGGATGAAAAAGGAATAACTTACCAGAATTTCTCAATTCTGCTACCACTCTCACACTCATTGAATGGTGACGAATCCTTTCCTCTTCAGTCTCGCCGAGGCCCTCATCACCGTCAGCCTTTTCACGACATTGACTCACGCTCGAGCTCAAGTCGCAATAGCTTCTTCACATACACTGCTGGCAGGATTGTGATTTAGAATGTCATGGTAGTTGTATCATTCAAAGCGTCGATGTGGATAGGAGAAACAATGCCTCTGATTATGAAAGCAGCAAGATATCCATGGCCTCGCCGAGGTGGTTATTAGGCTCTTGCCCGCATCTCGATGCTGAATGTCGTCCAAAGCGCTTCCATAATAGTCATGCCATAGCACCTTTTGCCTGTGGCTGGTTGCCACTTTTGCTTGTACGACGTTGAAACGGCAGAGCCATTCTCTTCGCCTTTATTGACCTTGATGGTCCTTGCTGGAATCCTCTCATATCCGTACTTGTCTCCGCTGTCCGTGGTCCTCACCCCCGGAAGCCCCTTTTCTATGCTCCCCGCCATTTCTCTGAGGTCAAGCACCTTGCCGCCAAACACTTCGAGCATCAAACAGCAGCTTCCCGATCCGATCAAGCTCTGGATCACATCCAAACTGTACTGGCGATTCCCTTTTTTAGACTCTCTCCGACGTATACAGAGTGCTTCGCCGAAGTCGCTTTCAACCATGTCATCTTTGAGCTTCCCATGCTTGAGGTGCGCAGGGAACCAGCGGTCGATCAATTCCTGATGCGGTCGGCACATAGCTTGAGGATCCCTCCTCCAGTCGGCTTGGTGATAATCTGGTCGCAGCAAACTTGCGTCATGTTCAATGACATTCATGATATAGATGTCGCCCAGATCGAAAATATTTTTGCGTTCACTGAACACAGGGTAGAGAGGCGAATAGAGTTGCAGCGCCATGGTAGGAGCAATGTTGAAAGCCCTTGAAAGGCCAACAATCATCTTTGATGCAGCAATTTTGCGACCAGATGGATGGATGATTCCGTGGGTCGCAAGGATGTTGAGTCCTGGGCAGGGGCAACGACTGTCCATGTCGGTAGCAGCATAGGGGGTTCCCCACTCGCCCTTGTTGCCGATGCCCTCCCAGTAGGCCCAGTCCCGGATCCAGTCGTTCTTGGGCTTCCTGCAGTACAAGTCATGATGAAGCCTCAGATCCTCGCTGTAGCTGGTGAAAAAGTTGTACAGATGGATGAGACGGCAGTAGATGTGCGTCATAGGCCATTGAGCGAATGGCGGAGGGCTTGTGGGTGAGAATGCAGGAGGGACGCAATTCTCAGGCAGAGGGTTGATGATGTCAAGCTTGATGAGAAGGCGGTGGAAGACATTGAAACCAGTGAGCCACAAGTCGACCAGAAAGATGAAGACGAGCGCTATGTTGATCATCACTTGAGGTCTGTTCTGCTGCATCAGCTGTGTAGTAAGACGAATCAAGGACGAATTATCCTGGTGCATGATGTGTTGATCATCGCGAAGGCTCTGGGCCTTGACCTTTGTTGTCATGGCTGACATCTCGGGAGGACTCAGAAGAGAGATGCTTCGACGGCGTATGTTGAAGGGCAAGAGGGTAGATCAAAAGGATAGAACACGGCTGTTGATATATACTGTATACGGCAATATAGCGTAATGCGTGATGTTGCAACGAAAAAGCGGCGGTCTCGGCGAGGGTGAAACACACACCATTTGGAAAGCGGGACGTGATGCAGGCGTCAGAAGACGGGACTGCCTTTGTGCTTTAAGTGCAACATGGCGAATGGAGAGCCGGCAAAGCAAGAAGCTAATCACCAGTATGGAGCATGCACTCCTATTCATCTGCAAATGATTCGACACAGCCGGCACTCGTCCCCAAAAAGGAGAGGCCGGACTTCGACAGCAGATCCGGCGGCCCTCTTATGAGCGGGATTGCAACGAAGAGTGTGAGACAAGAAAAAGGGACGAAGCGAAACCCTGTGCTGGACCCTGAAGAAGAGCAGGACTTTTGTCATTCTCGTTGGGTTTGTCCTTTTACCGGCACGTTAGTCCATTGTCACTACTGTTGACAGCACTTGACCGTCGTCTGTGGCCTGCCACGAGACTGGCAGCTCTCAAGCTTTTGCAGCAAAATTAGGCAGAGGGTGGTACAGCAGAGCAAGATCATTTGCCAGGAGAAGAGCACGTAAGAAAGCTCCCCGTTGCTACGGTTTGCGGCTTGCGTAGTTTGGTTTGCTGGTTTGAGATTCAATCTCAGCCCCAAAAAGCCGTGTGAAGCTGTGTGACTGCCTTTAAGCCCCTGTCTGGCTCGTCGCCCATGATATTCGGCTATGCTACAGCCTCCCGCAACAAAGTCTGCCGTCACGCTTGTATGATAAACAAATCCCAAATCCAGACCCAAACCATAGCTCAATGTAGGGCCTGGAGGCGGATCTCAAGATTGTGCACCGAGAGTCCTCTGTTCAACCGGGCTTCGTCGCAACCGAAAAGTCAGCCAAGAGAACAACTCGGCAAGGAACAGAGAGGAGCTGGACGCTGCGAGATTGCACGCAAGATCTACGCACCCTCCTCGATAGCTACGGTATACTTGCTGTTGCTGGTCTTCGAGGTCACGCGGGAGGAATGGCAGAGCTGCGAGTTTTTCCCGGTCCTGCAGCTCTCCTGCACAACTGGACTTAAACCTTATTGAACCTTGTTTGGTCTTGGATTCTTTATTCTCAGCCTGTCCTTCTCAAAGTGAACACAGCAAACTGACAGACCATTTGGTTGCCCTTTCTTAATGCAGGCCGAAAAAGAGTTCGGCAGGCAATACTCTGCCTTACTGTACTAGTGATATACAAAGAAGGACGTGAGAAGGCTCTTGGCCACTTTGCTGTCTGGCGATGCCCGCTCGAGTCCGCCTCTTCGTTTTTGAATACTCAACTCGAGCATCGAACTGTCAAGGTACGTAGAAAGGGTGAGTCTAGTCGAAGAAAGCAGCGTGATTACAGATCGGCCCACTGCACGGTTTTTTGGCATGCTTCACAATGGGTACGTGCGACGAGCGCTTGGACGCCTCTTCCCATCTGCCCCCTGTGTCAACTCTGGCGCCTGGATTGGTGAACAAGGGATCGCCATGAGTGTCTCGATCGATTTGCCCCGACAAGAGGTCGATCGGGTTTGCTCTGCCGCTCGAGATGAGGCAAAGGGGGAGGATCGTGGAAAACAGGGCAAGCGAAAAGCCGTTCAGCATCGTGCGAGACGCTTGATAAGGGTGGGAAGACGACTTGATCTCGAAGACAAAGAAACGTGATAGCAGACGAGGTCAATATGGTAGGTCGGTGCGACCGCAGTGGACGTGTTCACAAGCCACGTATTTGTAGGGACGACTCGCCTACTCATACCCTCCAATTCATGCTCAAGACTCAGCATCATCACCACGTCCCACATGAATTTTATGAGGTCCACCCCAACCATTGTCGTAATTTTGCCGTTTCGTATCACGCCTTGTGCTTGCTCTACTGTGCTGCGCTGTACTGTACATTACTGTATAATGTGTGGAGACATTTCATTTCGAGCACGCCCTTGGCCAATTAGATGCCGAGCCTGATCACCCCAGCACCAAGGCATCCCAATCCGAACACGACCAAGCTCGCACCCCACAATGGCCTCGCTTTCACGCCGACAGGTAAGGGAGAATGGCGAAAAGTTCCCATGCGGTACGCTTCGGCAAACGAGTAAGCGCTTAGACCTGACATGGCAGCAAAGCCGGTGAGGCGACATGCTAAGCAGTCGGAACCTGGTAAGCGGTTGGCAGGAGCGGCAGGAGAAGACTCGAGCACCGAATGGATGCGGAACTGAGATTGCATAAAGATGAGAAGAGGAAATGGAAAAGGAGCGGTCAGATGTCAACACCGCCCTCGTCACGTACATGAAAAGATTAACGATCAGCGGATATTCCATGCCAAGCAGAGATGGAATCAGACTTGGCCCATGAGCGAGGACACAGATCGGCAATGCCATCATGCAGCACAGAGCATGACATTGCATGGTGCCGAAATGCTTTCCAGAGCTTGGCGATCCGGAGCCGATGGTATGGGAACAGGGACGATGATACATTGAATCACAATCTTGGCAGAGGTCAGAAGTAACGTGCATTTTGTGTATATTCGACCGTCGACCAACAAGGGGATGCAGTATGAAGGTGGAGAATCGGGAAAGATGGAAATGGCAGGGCCACTCTAAACTCTGCGCACCTTGTCCTCGATCTTTTTTGCTTCGGCCTTGGCCGAGTCAAGGGCCTGCTGGCCTTTCTGTTCTGCCTTGTCGGCAATGTTGGCGCCTTTGTGCTGCACCTTTTCGAGACCGTCTGTGGCCTTGTCCTTGGCAGCCGAGAAGGCTTCGCCAGCTTTTTGCTGGATCTTCTCAAAGGTGGTTTGCGGTGCAGAGCTGGTTGCCGAGATATTAGCTGAAGAGGAAGAAGGGACGACACGAACACCAGGGACAGCGACAGGGTTGAAGGAGCGCTCGCAATCGGTGTATGCAGATCCAAGACCGAAACCGGTACCGAGCCAGACGGGGAAGGCTCGTCCTGTATAATGATGCGAACACGTATGCATGAATAGAATGGGCGGTGAGTTCACAGCAGCAGCACAACGATAGGTTGGGAAGTAACAAAAACTTACGTCGGAACAGGAGGACAGAGAGGACGACACCGGCTGAGAATCCAATACCTGTCTTGACCACTGCATTGCTGATGCAAAGGTCGGTCTGTTCAAGTTGCAGTTGAAGACGAGGTGAAGGAGAAAAAGTGTGAGCGAGTTTGGTTCCAATAATGGGCGTCTCACCGGGTCGAAGGCATAAGTCGTGAACGAGCATACCTTCTGGGAAATGATGTCCTCGGATGACACCTTGGTGTTAGATGTGGAAGCCTGCTGCGACGCCATTTTTTGCGCGATAAGATTAGGGTGAATGGGTGAGATGGTGGTATTGGAAACAAAGTTGAGGCCACGAAGATGGTGACGATGTTTGCGATGATTGTGAATGAGCCGTGCATCCTTGAATTCTTCTGGCCAATCCACACTAGGAATTTCTCGATTCTTTCCGATTTGGCTTCGATCGTCATAGCTCACCCTCCACTCCTAATCCGGCCGACATCGCTTTTCCGCTGTTAACCCTGTCTTGGGTCCGATTTCTTTCTGGTATGTTAGCCCGCCTTTTTTTTTTTACTCACAAATGCTTCGATTTTCTGACTCGCTCTGTGCGCTACAATTGAACGCGTGGTCCCCGAGCGTTTTGTTACAGGGCGCAAAACATCAAACAGGATAAAACAGTTGTAGGGAATGCTATTATTGGCTATTGCGCTGCTGTTATCGTATCGTATATACATGAGTTATGGCTTCGCTTGATCTAACTACTAAGCTAGCCGGGAGTTCTGAGCTGGCCGGAAATTGCCGGAAGCTTCAGCTCCGAGCTATTGGATCTGATTGGTCGGTCTAGGGACTATGTGTCAGTCGGGCTGGTAGTGGTTGGTTTGTTAGGTCTTTGTTGTGTAACGTTGGATCTTCATCGCGTCGCTTCAACTGCCTCCCTCAACGGGCAAGATGGCTGGCCAACTTGGCCGTTGTCTCTGTGGCTGGATGAGACCCATGCCGTTTCTTGCCTTTCGCAGTGACTCCTTTCCCACCGGTTTTGTAAAGATGTCTGCTAGGTTGTCCGCTGTATTGATGTACTTGATATTAATTTTGCCGTCTTGCACGTTGTCTCGAATGAAGTGATATTTTGTGTCGATGTGTTTTAGCTTCCAATGTTGCTGTGGATCTTTGCTTACCTGTATGGTGCCGGTGTTGTCAGACAGGATTGTTGGTGTCCCTGTGTCAATTCCAATGGCCTTGAATAGTTGCTGAAAGAATAATATTTCTCTGGCTGCTTCCGTTGCTGCAACAAATTCTGCCTCTACTGCTGAAAGGGCTGTGCAGCGCTGTAGAGCAGATTTCCAAGCTACTAGGTTTCCGTGGACAAACACGGCCGATCCGGATGAGCTCTTTCTTTGAGTCGTTGGGTTGCTGGCCCAGTTTGCGTCGCTATGTGCCAGTAACTGTTCTTCTTCCTTTCTTGAGCCATAGCGGAGACAAATGTCTTGCGTTTGATCGAGGTAATGTAGCACCTTTTGTGCTGCGTCGAAGTGTTCCTTCGATGGCCGTGTCATATATCGTGCAAGCACGCTAACAGCTTGTGAGATATCAGGTCGGGTACCGTTTGCTAACCACAGGAGCTTACCTACAATTTGCGGGTAAGCCTTTCGCTCCGCCGGGCTCGCAACTGTAGTGGGTACTGGGATATCTTGGAGTGGGACACTTGACTTCCTACGGCGTTTATCCAAGTGCTCTTCCAGGATTTGCTTGATGTATGCACTCTGTTCCATGTCGAGCGTTTTGGCCTGACGGTCCCTCGTTAGCTTTATTCCTAGGAAATGTGATACTTCTTGGCCATCCTCCATCTTCCATCGTTGCTTGATTTCTTGCTTTATCTTGTTGACGGCCTCCAACTTGGGTGCAATGATCAGGGTGTCGTCTACGTAGATAACTACTATGGCAAAGTTGTCCCCTGTTCCCCTTGTGTATACGCACGGTGCGCAGTCCACTCGATGGAAGTTTGAACTGCGAAGGAACTTGTCAAACTCTAAGTGCCATTCCCTTCCGGACTGTTTTAAGCCGTATAAGCCTTTCTTGACAAGATACACCTTTCCTTCGGGTACATTTGACCCGTTAGGTGGTTTCATGTATATAACGTGCTTGAGTGTTGAGTTTAAGTAGGCCTGAGTTATATCGAGCTGGTGGGTCTCCCAATCACGCTCGACTGCTAGTGCTAGTAAGCCTCTGATTGCACTGACGGGTGCTACTGGAGCAAAAGTCTCCTCAAAGTCAATTCCTTCACGCTGTGTGAAACCCCTGGCAACCAGTCTTGCTTTGTGGCGGATGGGGATTCCATCTGCGTCCAGCTTGAGCCTAAGGATTATCCTGGAGTCTACGAGGTTCGCTCCCTCTGGCTTATCCACTATCTCCCAGGTTCCCATCGCTTCCAATCCTTCTAATTCCTTTCTGATGGCCTCATGCCACTGTTGGGCGTCATCGCCATTGAAAGCTTCCTTCAGCGTTGGTGTAAGGTTTAGCGTCGCTGACTGGGCTGAGCCAAGCAGCTTTTCCGCCCCCTTTGCCACAAACACCTTTCTTAGCAATCTCTCTGTATTTCCATTCGCCGTGTAGAGTTCTCCAAGGAGGTACTCGACTTCTTCTTCTTCGTGTTCTGTATTTTCTTCATTTTCTGCACTCTGCGTGTTTATCACTGGTACATCAATGTCTGGCTCCGATGTGGTTTCAAACTCCAATTCCGGGGGTTCTTCTGTATCATCATACGTATGTTCATCATCTTCGATCGTAAGGTGTTCAACGCCCGTGATCTTGGGGCTTTCGACTTGCCTCCTTTGGTGCCATCCCTTTTGCTCGTGGAATGTTGCTGAGTTGCTCCATCGTATTGAGGGGCTATGATCCGGAGTGTAGAACCTCCATCCCTTGCGTTCTTCATCGTATCCCGCCATGATGCCAGGTATGGCTCTGACTCCGTACTTGCCAACATGGTCTTTCTTTGGTAGGTGGACCCAAGCAAGGCATCCAAATACGCGCAGTTGCTGTGCCAGCCCGTGGGCTGTTCTTTTGTAAAATTCTTCGTAGGGAATTTTGCCGGTAATCGATGGTGTCAGATTAATCGTGTGTGCTGCTGCTAGGACTGCGTAGGGCCATAGTTCTTTGGGAACCGCTCGCTGAAACATCATGGCACGTGTTTGTTCTTGTACCGATCTAATTGTTCGCTCTGCCTTGCCGTTTTGCACGCTGGTGTGTGGTACAGTTTGTTGCCATTTGAAACCTATTTCCCTTTCCCATTGTATAGCCGAAAGGTTAAACCACTCTCCTCCGTTATCGCTACGCAGTTTCATTAATTTCTGTCCAGTAGCGCGTTCGGCAGCTGTTACCCAGTCCTTTAGTGCCTGCAATGCTTCCGACTTCGCTAATAACGGCTTGACGTATACGTAAGACGAATAATCGTCAACAGCTACCAATGCAAAATGGTAATTTGGGTGGCCGCGTAGGTCTGTTAGGAGGTCGATATGTACTAGTTCGAGAGGGGCTGTGGTTGGTTCGATCTTTTTGCTGCTTGTCATTCTTGCCTTTGTTTGTTTTGCTTGGCTGCAGCAGTTGCAGTCTCTTGCTTCGTGATATAGCTTTGTTTCTTTGCTTAGGTAGTGTTTTTGGATTTGCTTCGTCTTGTCTCTGCCTGGGTGGCCGAATCGCTCGTGCCAGAGCTTGCTGCTTGCTGTGTGTGTGCTGCTGATTTCTTCTTTGCTTGCTGTGTGTGTGCTGCTGATTTCTTCTTTGCTTGCTGTTGGCTTGTTCAATGCGACTGCTGTGCCAGTGGTTGCATTTGCTTGGGGTTCGTCTAAGTTAGCTGCGTTCAAGTGGCCGGTGATTTCCCATCTATTCTTGCTCTTGTTAATGTCAGTTTGGATTGCTGTGCCGTCATTTTGTATTATAGTGGCACTGGACTGTTCAAAAATCACTCGTGCACCCTCAGTCGTCAAAGCGGGAACGGATAGCAGGTTTGTATTCAAGTGAGGTACATGGAGAACGTCCAACAGTGGTATGGTCTCATTTCCTACTAGCAAACTTGCGTCACCGATTGCTTCGACCTTAAGCTTCTCCTGGCCTGCGGTACCAATATATCCTTTCTTGCTTGTTGGGCTGATCAGCTTGCTCGCGTTGTTCACCATGTGGTGTGTTGCACCTGAGTCGAGGATAAAAAGGTTGCGCTGCCGTTGTCCGGAGTTGCTTGTTGAGAGGGCGCACTCGCGTCCCTATTTGGCGTCTTTGTCGGTGAGCTGTACAGTGTTCTGGGGTTGCTGTGTGGGGCAGAAAATTGCGATGTGGCCGGGTTGACCGCATTTGTAGCACTTCGCTGGAGCTGTAGGGTTCGCCGGGTCACGTCTGCCGCGTTTGTAGGCTTCTTCGTTGACGATTTGCTTGTTACCCGACGATCTGAACTGCGTGGCTCTGGCTGAGGCTTGGAAGTCTTCGCCCGAAGCTTGCCTAGCTGATGGAATGTGGAATGTAGTAGGTTTGACTTGCCAATTTGTGCGACCTGATTTGATTCGACCTTCTAGCTCGGCTTCTTGGTGTTTCTTTGCTAGAGCGTGGTATGCGTACTTGTAGCTACATGCGGGACTGGCTGCCTTTAGCGAGTCAATGGTGCTTTGGTATAGCCAGTTGGACCTTGTGCACCGGTAGAGCGTGGATTTCTTGAGCTTGTCGCTCAGACTATTATCGCCGAGCCTGGCGGCGTCGTTCCAGATTTGGTCGAGATCCTTACCTAGATTTACTATGTTTCTGTTGATGAGTCTCACTTCATGCACTCGGTCATGTATTGCTTCAAGTTTAACTTCGTCATTGATTGTAAGTACTTTCTTGAGGTTTTGGTACAGGGTAGATCCGAGTTGACTGCCTTCGCCTTCATTGCGTACAATATATGTGTCGATCCTGCTCTCGGGGCTGTTGTCGCAGGCAGCGAGGATGAGGCCGAGTAGGTGTCGGTCGAGATCTTCATCATATTTGGCGTCGTCCTTGGGGATAGCGCCAGTAAGAATTTTATCTGCGTTCTTGATTGTCTGAATGCAGTTGATAAATTTCGGCTGCCAGACGGCCCAATTGTTTTCGTTGAGCTTGGTAATATTGGAAACGATGCTGATGACCGATCGCGGGATCTTGTCTGCTTCCCTAGGTTCTTGAGGTGCGTTGGTGTTGATAAGGCTGAATGCCTTTTCGAGGACTTGGTCCTCACTCCAATCTTCATGGGCTGCGCGAATTAGCGCCATGGTGCGGTCAAGTAGGGCAACTGTATCTGCGCGGGGCGGCATGCTGGCTTGAGTTGGGCTTTGCTGAGCTTCAGACTCTTAATCAGTTGTAGGGAATGCTATTATTGGCTATTGCGCTGCTGTTATCGTATCGTATATACATGAGTTATGGCTTCGCTTGATCTAACTACTAAGCTAGCCGGGAGTTCTGAGCTGGCCGGAAATTGCCGGAAGCTTCAGCTCCGAGCTATTGGATCTGATTGGTTGGTCTAGGGACTATGTGTCAGTCGGGCTGGTAGTGGTTGGTTTGTTAGGTCTTTGTTGTGTAACGTCGGATCTTCATCGCGTCGCTTCAACTAAAACTTCAAATTTTATTGGGTTTCAATTTGACTTCCAATAAGATAGGGAGTTCTAGCCAAACTTGGTTGGGAATCCACCAAATGCCGCAGATAAGGAATGGGGACTATTGAGGGCCTTGGTATGGTATACTAGGCTTCCAGCTGGTATGGAAGGCCTAGTCAGATAGATAGCACAAATGAGACCTGGTTGCTGTCAGTCACTGACTCAGGAAGTCAGTACTGATAAGCACAGGGCCCAGGTCTGTGTACAGTGCCATAAGAGGGGCTAGTATTGTGAGGACCCTGCCTTGGTGCACTTAACAAAGGGAGGAGCCATTGCCAATTGCACCTGGCACCTCCACATCTCCTGCGCCACCTGTGCAATCTGCAGAAATCCTGTGGTGCTTATATGACCTGCACAGTCAGTGCTGCAGCCCCTACCTTCCCCCTACCTTCTCCTGACCTCCAACACCTGTCTTCCTGGAGGTCATCAATTGTATTGTATAGCTGTATCACCCATAGGGGAGCACTGCTCAATACAAATAGACTATTAATGATCACCATCATTGTGCAGATACCTCTCATGCAAGCTCTAACCTTCCCATGCCAAGCCACCCAGCATCCCTGCGCACTGGCAGTACAAGACCCTTGGTGCATTTGGACAAGTATGTAGATAAGGGACAGGACAGCCATAGTATATAAGGGCATTGTTGTGTCAGTTGGAGAGGAGCAGGGCTCATCCACTCTACTGTTCATACTCTTAGTCTCTATCTTAAAAGTTGTTACATTGTCTCAGTAACTAGTCTTCTTGTTGACCACTGCAATCATATAATACTGCAGCAATCCAGCAACTGTGTCCTCCTCAACTGTAGGAGTTCAATATCTGACAACTGTCAGCACCTCTACTGACACTACAGTGTCAGCGGTCGCGTGCCAGAGATCCAAATTCCCATGAGAAAGCGCAACTCGCCGGATTTCAGTGAGTTCCGGCGGTTAAGCTTGGCCTCAACGGATATCGAAGAGAATCCCGCGAGTGGCAATCTCTCGACGGATATTGGCTGACCGCTGGTGACACTCCGTACAGAGGTAACGCGGCAAGCTCGGACGGGGTACTCGGTCGACGCAAGTGTCACGACGTCGACGGGATACTGCTGATGGCTGGGTTAGACCTCAGCCGTCGTTGCCAGTGGAGATATGAGGGACTGGTTGTGGTGCCAGGCCCGCGGTTGAGGTTCCGCCTGTAGTTGAGGTGCTACAGCGTCGATTGAGGTGTCGACGACGTCTATACGTTGTTCTCCGTTCACCGACGGGGACACAGACTATATGGATCGCAATAAATGGTATTGCGATGTGCGACGTGTGAAGAGTATGGTAAGTACGACGTACTGATAACTGTTAGTGCCTACCAACCGGAGTCCAAAGAGGGGGTGCTCGGCCCCCCTCCCGATTGAGCGATCGTCGTGATCGGGCCCCGACCGACCCTCTCCGGACCCCTCGCAGCGGAGCGGTCGGCCTGACACGATCCTCCTACCGCCCAACCGCGGCTGGCTCCTCCGTACGTAGGATACGACCGTCGGCAACCTAACATTGTAACGCCGCGGTGGGAAGTGACCGATAGTTCCTGTACCTTACCACCCCGCCCCCGCCTGACATGAGGTTGCCTCCGGACCTTGTCGCATGTATTACTTAGTTAGCTCTATAGCAACGCAGTAGTGTGCTCTGACCCCCGACCGCCTGTGTCGCCCCGCCTACGACCTCTCCGTACCCGTAGCCTCCATCCCGGCTGTAGCCGCCCGCGGTATCTAGACCCTACAGCCTTAACATTACATGCGACCTCCCCACGGGACGACGTCGTAACCAAGATGAGTACACGCTCCAACCGACGAAACCAAACGGACGCCTCCCCCCAAGCGGAGGGAGACGCTCCCACCATCTCCCCCAGCGGAGACGAGCCCGCCAGCGTCGTTGCACCCTCGGGCGAACCGCCCGCCGCCCTGACCACCTTGGTCCAAGGGCAAGTGGATATCCTGGCGCTTCTGCGTGAAACCTCTGAACAACAGCGGCGCATTACCGCTCTGCTAGAGGCCGCCTTCTTCCCCAGGGAGGATCAACCTAGACCGGAGTCTTCCCAGCACTACCAAGGAGCAACCGCTGCCCAGGTCCCCCCGCCAACCGTAGCCCCCGTCTACGTGGAGGCCGCGCCCCGCGAGCCAGAGATTCGACTCCAGGCTCCGGAATGGGACGGCAGCCAAGACAAACTGGAGGACTTCTTGGATCAATGCGAACTCAACTTCGAGGCTAATCCCTCCAAGTTTCCGACGGATGCCCGTCGCATCATGTTTGCCATCGGCAACATGACAGGCAAACCACGAACCCGCATTCGCAATGTGCGACAACAGGAGGGGGAGGATCCGCCCTGGATGAGCTCCTGGAGGGCCTTTTGCGCCGACCTCCGTCGCGTCCATGGCGATCCCGACCCCAGCTACACCGCACGCCTCCAACTGAATGCCCTCCGCCAGAAGGGATCAGTATCGGAGCACGCGGCGGAGTTCATGTCGCTGACGGCCAAATCGCACCTGACCGACCAGCAGCAGGCGTTGATGCTGTTCGAACAAAGCCTCCGGCCGCGCCTACGGGAAAAGCTCACCCACGTGCCGATGACCGACATCCGTGACTTCATCAACGCCGCCATTGTCACAGAGCGCCGGATGCAGGTGATACAGGAGGCCACGACAAGACCCGCGGAGTCACAGCTGCGACACCGACCGCCCCTCCCAGCCGTGACGGCCAAACGAGAGCCCCCGGAGGGACCCCGCAAAATGGAACGACCTCCACTACCGGCCAAGGACCCTACGCGTGATGCGGCGGAACGCCTCCGCCAGCACCGACGGACCAACGGGCAGTGCTTCGGCTGCGGTGGCAGCGACCATTTGGCCCGTGACTGCCCGAAGGCGCCCCAAACACAAACTCTCCGGGCACATGCTATTTCATTCGACAACGATTCCGGGACTATACTCGTCAACCCCATGGATGACGGGTCAGCCTCCAACCCCGACAGTGACCTATCGGATTTGGAGGATCCCCCGGAGGGAAACTAAGGGTCAATGGGTTCCTTTGGTCCGAACCCATCGACAACCTAAGCCAGCTCCGGGTGCTCGCCGCAGCATTCTGGGCAGCCCACCGGACCGACACTCCCGTCGTGGAGCAAGAGGGATCCGTTCTCCGGATCCATCGACACCCTACCTTACCAACCTACAAATGCTTGGTAAGCGTTGGCGACACGCAAGGCCTTGCCTTGCTCGATACCGGCGCCACCGCCTCTTTCATTACTCCCGAAATGGTCGCAACGGCCAACATTCCTACCCACTCCCTCCGTAAATCCGTCCACGCCACATTCCTCCAGGGCATGTCGGCCGCCATCAGTCGCCACGCGGCGGTGGATATCATCGTCAACAACCACTGCATCACCTCACGCCACCGACTCTTCATCACCCCCATGACCTCCCACGACGTGCTGTTGGGGATGGATTGGATCGAGGCCGCCAGGCCGGAGCCAAACTATACCCTCCGTACGTGGGACCTCCGGGTCCCCCACACCGTCACGGTGCCCTCCAACCCCAAAATCAAAAAGAACAAACTCCACAACTTGGTCGGCCGGCGACAGCTGGTCTCCACTGAGGAGGACCTGCTGGTCCTCCCAGAACCGGAAGAGGAGCTACTGCCCCTCCGAGCTTCCGCGACCGACCTCGCCGTCCTACCGCCACAGTACTGCGAGTACGCCGACGTCTTCGACGCCGAGAGGGCCGACCAATTGCCTCCCCACCGCCCACACGACCACGAGATCAACCTGGAGGCTGGCAAAACCCCTCCCTACGGCGCACTCTACTCCCTGTCGCACCGCGAACAAGAGGAGCTCCGGAACTACCTCCGGAAGATGCAGGCCATTGGCTTCATCCGACCGTCGAGTAGCCAAGCTGCCGCGCCCCTCCTTTTTGTACCAAAGAAGGACGGTCGCCTCCGGCCGTGTGTGGACTACCGCGCCCTCAACGCCATCACCGTCAAGGATCGCTACCCGATCCCCCTCATCTCCGAACACCTTGATCGGCTGGCGACGGCCAAGATCTTCACTAAATTCGACCTGAAGGGTGCCTACAACCTCCTCCGGATCGCCCCCGGCCACAAATGGAAGACCGCATTCCGCACGCGCTACGGCAGCTACGAATACCTCGTCATGCCGTTCGGCCTCTGCAACGCTCCGGCGACCTTCCAACGGCTCATGAACCACGTGCTGTCGGATCTCTTAGACGTGTCCGTCATCGTATATCTGGACGACATCCTAGTCTTCTCCGACAACGAGGCCGACCACCACCACCACGTCTGCCAAGTGTTGGATCGACTACGGAAGCATCAGCTGTATTGCGCTCCGGACAAATGCGAATTCCACACCGACTCCGTCGAGTTCCTCGGCTACCTCGTCAGTCCCGACGGCCTCTCCATGGACCCGACCAAGGTCAACACAGTCTTGGAGTGGCCGCCACCACAGTCGATCCAACAGATCCAAGTCTTCCTCGGATTTGCCAACTTCTACTGTCGCTTCATCCGCCACTATTCTCGTGTAGCGGCCCCCCTCACCAACCTCCTGAAAGGAGGAGCCTCCGGAAAGGTAGATCTGCCCCCGGAAGCAACGGCAGCCTTCAACCGGCTGAAAGAAGCGTTCACCTCTGCCCCTATCCTCCGGCACTTCTCTCCAACGCTCTACACCGCCGTCGAAACAGACGCGAGCGATGCTGTGGTAGCCGCCGTGCTGTCGCAGTGGCACCCACAGCCGGGCGCCGACGCGAGCGCCGAGCCCAACAGCCGCTCGCATACCCTCCATCCTGTGGCATACTGGTCGCGAAAGATGATCCCGGCGGAGCGTAACTACGAAATCCACGACAAGGAACTCCTGGCTATCGTAGACGCCTGCGGCGCTTGGAGACACTACCTCCATGGCCTCACCCGACCGTTCCTCATTTACACCGACCACCAGGCGCTCCAGTATTTTCAGACGAAGCGACAACTCAACCGTCGCCAAGCCCGCTGGCAAGCCGACCTGGCTGAGTTCGACTTCGTCCTCCACTACCGTCCGGGTAAGGAGGCCGTCCGCCCTGACGCTCTGAGTCGCCGGCACGACTTGTTCCCCGACGGACCGTCGCGCCCAGACCCCGCCAACCAAGCCACTCTCCTCCCTGCAAACTTGTTTGCAAGGGCAGCCGGCGTACACTCCTTGGACCCCCTGCCTACGGAGTGGATCGAAACCCTCCGGAAAGCGGCCAACCTCCCCCCAAACGTTGCCGTCCGCGATGGTGTCCCGTACACCACAGAGGGTCACGTCTACCTGCCACCCCAATTACGGGACCAGGCACTCCACCTACTGCACGACCACCCTACGGCGGGACATCCTGGCCGCAAGACGACCCTCCATCTCATGCGTCAACGTTTTTACTGGCCAACCATGGTGCAGGACACCGACAGCTATGTCGCCTCTTGCGCGGCCTGCCGAAGGGCTAAACACCCCCGTCACAAACCCCACGGCTACCTTCTCCCGTCGGTCCCT
The DNA here is from genome assembly GCA_900208305.1 of Melanopsichium pennsylvanicum. Lineage (NCBI taxonomy): Eukaryota > Fungi > Basidiomycota > Ustilaginomycetes > Ustilaginales > Melanopsichium > Melanopsichium pennsylvanicum. The sequence continues at coordinate 580,998 of OAPG01000009.1, forward strand.
CCCGATCGGCCGTGGTCCACTATTACCATGGACCACATCACTGACCTCCCGCCCTCCCTTGCCAACGGCACCACCTACAACTCCATTCTTGTAGTCGTCGACCGCCTCACCAAGTCTGTGGTCTTCATTCCTGCAAACAAAACCGATACGGCGGAGACTTTGGCGTACCAGCTCCACCGCTACGTCTTTTCATACTTTGGCCTCCCGGTGTCACCGGTTATGCCTTTTGATATTTTCATTTTGTAATTTTTCATTTTCACACGAAAAATTCGACTTAGCTGCGGCCAAGTCGAGTTATCCCCTTCCCTTGGAATCATCATCTCCTTCAGCATCGCAATCAAGCCCTTTATTGTGTTTCCTTTTACTTTAGCTTAGTGATTATCATTGTCATTGGGGGGCCAACCCGGAAACGACTTGCATCGACGAATACCATTAGCATTACCAGAACTATTGATAGCAACTTCCTTAGTAGCATTCGCAACAGCAGTAATAGGTTTGGCGCGTGGCTCAATTTTTGCCACACGCAACTCAGCCATCCAAATCCATCCGCCCATCCACCATCGGCACCTCCCTAATATTCCTCACTCCTTCCCTTTTTCCGGTAATCAGTAGCATTTTTTCAGCAAGCAATTCAATCTTTTCTATTATTAGCAGCTTTTTCCCCGTAGGCGTATGCCGCTTACGACAACGTCTAGTTCACCGCCGCCGCGCCGCTTTTCCCAGCGAATTGCTGAAAAGACCTCCCCCGCAGTATCAGAGCCCGAGCCTAACGTGCCATCAGCAAGCTTAACGCCGCCAACCGCAATCCAATTCGCTACCAAGTCTGCAACGAATCCTCGATCGCCAGAAGCCATCATTGCTTCTTCCCCTCTAAGCTCGCCACCCGCATCATCGTTATCAGCACTTTCTCTTGGCTCTGCGATGACGATTCTTCCCTCTGCATCTTCCAACGGCCATGGTCGTCTGGACATCTTCAATGGCTCGATCGGCAAAGCAGGCAACGGCACTGCTCGCCACTTTGTCAAGAACTTCGAGGCTTATCTTATCGAACGCAACTTCATTGATGATGAGGCTAAATCTGCTCGTCTCTTCAAGACTCGACTTGATGGAGCAGCCGAAGCTTGGCTGGAATCACTTCCTTCGACCGTGAGCAGCACTTGGAATTCTCTCAAGATTGCATTCCTCGATCAATACGATAAGGACACCGCCATTGGCGGCGTAAAACAAACTCGTTTCCAGCGCTTTACAACTCATCTTCACCCCACGCTCGACCTCTTGCGTGATATCGAGCATTGGGACAAATGGCTTCAACGTCTGTATGACTTAGCCAGCGATATTCCCGCCGATTACGCTTCCCCGGCTTCTCTTGCTTTTGCGGCCTGGTCTTCCCTCCCTCCCGAAATTCAAGCAACTATTGCAGTTCCTAGCGAAACAGCTACTGTGGCCGAATTTGTCAACATCTGCCGTGCCATTCCTCAGCAGAGGTATGAGAGCATTTTGGCCGAGCATGACCAGAACGAAGAATTTGTTAAGGAGATCAGAGCTCGCAAGCAACGAGATGCTGAGCTCGAGAACCGCATCGTGAACAAGATTCTTAATGCTCAGCGAGCGGTGTTTCCTCCTTCGCCCCCTCTCAAGCAAGGTGCTATCCAACAGCATCCAATAACTTTTGACCCTTCGCATCAGCAACAGCAGCAGCGTGGCCGTCAAATTCTGCCGCCTTCCCCTCCTCGCAAACAGCAGCAAGCGCGCATCACGGAGATTGTGCAGATGACCTTTGAGAACACACCTCAAGGCCAAGCGCAATACCAAGCTGCTTTGCAACAGTTCCAGCGTGACCATCCTCGCGTCACCATGCAGCCACCTCTTGACCAACCTTATCCTCTCACCCCTGGTACTGCGCCAGCTGGTTCTAACGAATGTCACCGTTGTGGTCACCGCGGTCACTTTAGCACGGCTTGTCCTAATACTCCGGTTCCTCAAGCAGAGCAAACATACCGTCGAATGTTTGGAGCTAGCTCTCGAGACCGTAGGCGTCAGGGAAACGCCTAAGCCCTTTGGATTATCGCGACCCAAACCCAGGGGCTAAGACATCCCGAATGGGTCCCAATAGCATAACGCCGTTTTCTCTTTTCGTTTCAGACTCTGCTCCCCTTCCCTCAAACCAGCCTTCGTGGTCTAAGTCTTCGTATCCATTGCCGCCGCAGGAAACCCTTGCTCCTACGTCGAGAAAAAAAGGTTTTGTCTCTAGTCTCGGTCTTGTTTCGCAGCCAACATCATATTCGCAATCTCAATCGTATTTGCAATTTTCATCGTCAGCAGCTGCGCCTTTGGCAGTACAACAGCAACAGCAAACTCGAACTTCCGGCAACAATGCCGAAATTTCGTCTTCATCCCCCATTCCCCCGGCAACGCCACTCCTTGCGACCGAGGCATCTCAGCAGCCCCGCAACGTTGTCGACCTTACAGTCGAATTCCCACTTGCGCGGACTATTGCATTAGTCCAAAGTCGTCAGGACAAGTCTCGCAGAGTGTCGCCTTCCCCCTCTATTCGCACTCCCTCGCCACCGCCGCACATTCTTGAAGAGGCTCGTGCTTGCCAGTCTAAACAACAGCAACCGCCGCAACAGCAGCAGCAGCAACAACAGCAACCGCCGCAACAGCAGCAGCATCAACAACAGCAACCGCCGCAACAGCAGCAGCATCAACAACAGCAACCGCCGCAACAGCAGCAGCATCAACAACAGCAACCGCCGCAACAGCAGCAGCATCAACAACAGCAACCGCCGCAACAGCAGCAGCAGCAACAACAACAACCGCCGCAACAGCAGCAGCAGCAACAACAACAGCCGCCACAGCAGCAGCAGCAGCAACAGCATCAGCAACCGCAGACTCTTCCAGCTCGCAGAAAAGGAGCTGTGGGTAAACCTAAGGCAGACATTCAGGCGTTACAGCAACGGGCGCATTACAGCCGATATGACCTGTTCACTCTTTCAGTCATCGTCTCACCAGTCAGAGTCGGTATCAATTCAGATGAGGTGACTCGAGTGGTGGGAAGAGCAATAGTGGACGATGGTGCTTCAGTCAATGTTGTTTCGCGTACAGCGCTTGATGCCTTACGACTTGACCAAACGCCGTTCACCATTGGCGTGGAGCCCAGCGATACTTATGTGCGTCTGGCTGATGGACAACGTGTTAAGACAGATGGTAGTGTCACGCTTAGCATTGTGGTTAAAGGAGCAGATAATGAGTTGCCTGCAGAAGAGCTCGACTTCGAGGTCTTGCCAGTAGCAGAGCTATATATGATACTCGGCAAACCTTGGAAGCAACTAGTCAGCGCCGTTCAGTTTTACGAGCTGGATGTCATCTATGTTCCAGATAATCGCATTGCAGGCTTCAATCGTTATTGGATACCGTTGGTTTCTCTTGCGCATCGCCATCGACTAATACCTACCCCAACTACCCCACTCGAAGCAATCCGCGTGCTCAACTCTACCACACCGCGATGGCCCAACGTTGGAGATTTGGAAAGGCTCAACAGCCCATCGGTCGAAGAACCGCAAGATCAAGATGTTGCTCAAGTAGCAATTGAAGACAGCGAACCCGTTGACCACGCTATGTCATGGGCAGAGCTCCCTCAGAGTGACATCCAGCCGCAACCAAGAAAGGTCTCATTCGTCGAGCCAGTGGATGAAGCAGAGTTGGATCGATTGCAGAACCTGTATCCAGTGGAGGATGAAGATCCTGATTACCTAGTTAATCGCAAGCATTATCAAGAGGAGTTCCGGCCGTACAGAGTCAATGGTCATGAAGATGACGAGTCGGAAGATCGAGCTGAGCGTATAACATCTCTGCTCTTTTCTCAATTCGGTTCTCAAGGCACCGCCGCTGAACGTCAGCACCTGCAAGCACTGCTTAAAGCTAAGCACATTGCTTTTGCCGAGTCTTCAGCTGATTGTAAGCAGAACCGCAAAGTCATCTGCGATCCAATCTTGATTTCCGAACCTCCTGATACTGCAAGACGATCTCGAACCCAAGCACTCTCACCACCGCAAAAGGAGTTCCTACATAAGCAGGTACAAGATCTTATCAGCAATGGTTTTCTGGTCAAAGTCGATGAAGACCAAGTGCGATGGATCTCAGAAACTAGAATTGTACCGAAGCCTGCATCCGAATTTGATTCCAATGTGTCGATCGACGAGCTCCGCAAGCAAGTCAATGCAGCACTCAAGGACGCTGGTCTTGAGTATGATGAGAGCCTGCCACCACCCACGACCATCTCCACACCTTTACCAGTAGCGGACGCCAAGGCACGGTATCGACTTGTTCACAATTACGCTCCCATCAATCGTTACATGCGGGATGCAGCGTTTGTGCCTGGCGATATCGCAGTCAAAGCATCCAAGCTTTCGAATAAGCGTTACCTTTTCAAAGGCGATGGTTGTGCCGGCTTCTTCATTGTTGCCAACTCTCGTCTTGCGACCTTGCTGTCAGTCACATACATCGAAGACCTTGGCTTCTACGGCTATACTGTTATGCCATTTGGATTCAAAGTGGGACCTTCGCTGTACTATCGCTTCATTACTACAGCGTTTGGAGACCTATTTGATCGTGATAGTGACTTCTGGATGGATGATGTCGCTGCTGGACATCAGGACTTTGGAGCATACTTTGTTTGGCTTCGCACATTCTTGGATAGGGCAATTGATACCGGTTTTACATTGGCAGTCAGCAAGTGTCAGTTCCTTCAAGAGGAGATCACGTTCTGCGGCCAAGTTGTTGGTCAGAATGGCATTAGGATTGACCCAAGTCGATTGAAAGCCATAGTCGACTGGCCAAAGCCGACGACGGTCCGGGAACTTATGGTTTTCCGCGGCATCTGCTCCTACCTTTGCTCAAAGATCCCTTGCTTTGCTAAAGTGTTCGCCCCGCTTGACGAGCTTACTCAAAAAGTTGAAGACTACGACCAGAGTCTTGATCAGGCTTGGAACACTAAGCATGATGCAGCGTTCCTTCGTATCAAGCAGGCTTTAGTCAATTCTAATGTGTTAAAGGAACCGAGGTATGATCGGCCTTTCATAGTTCAGAACGATTGGAGTATCGAAGGTATGGGTGCCGTACTCATGCAAGAGTATGAGGTTTGTAAGGACGCCGTTGGCAAGTGGCAGTTGGTTATTGATCCACTTGATCGGTCTGCAGAAGAGCAAGGAGTACGCCGTAAGGTTGCTTTCCCCATTGCCTATGCCAGCCGCAAGCTATTGCCTTCTGAAGCTCGCTACTCTGCACATCTGGGCGAATTAGCTGCAGCAAAGTTTGCACTAGATAAGTTTGCTTCATTCACCTTTGGCCAGCCAATCATCTTGATCACTGACTGCACGGCACTGCGCGACATGCTGAGGACGGACAAGATGCCCGTTGCTCATGCTCGATGGCAAGAACAGTTGTTGGCCCACAACATCGTAGAGGTCAGGCACTGTGCTGGACGTCGGCATCAACTTGCCCATGGATTATCGCATCGACCCCAGGCAGCAACCGATGACCTTCCGCAACCTTTGCAAGAATATGGCATCTTAGCTATCGTTCCAGATCCTGACGAAGCTCGATCGTCTGCTCAGCGGTATCTTGAACTCGATCGCTTAACAGGACCGCTGCTGCAACGGTTCCAAGGTGATGAAATGGAACCGTTGATCCGTTTTCTTCTTTTCCTCGAAATGCCCGAGTCACAGACTCTTCGCAAGAAGCTTGGCAAGTACGACTCTTATGTTATTCGCGATGGTGATCTTTACCAGCGCAAAGATGGAGAGCTTTACCGAGTCTTGCCACGACGAGAAGCACAGCAGTTCGCTCGCTCGGTCCATAACCGAAGCCACATGGGAATCGCCAGCACGATTAGCATTTTACGATTACAGGAATCAGTTATTTGGCCTTCGATGTGGCGTGACGTGCGCGACATCATCAAGCGCTGCCCAACTTGCCAACAGTTTGGACCTCGACTCAGCAGCACCATCGATCCTGTTGTGATCACTTCGCCAATGGCTGTCTGGGCCATGGATTTTGTTAGTCTGCCGCTGTCTCAAGGTCGTAGTAAAGTGCTGGTTATAATCGATTACTTCAGTCGATTCGTTTGGGCATTCGCTTGCACGTATCAACGAGCGCGTGATGTAGTCAAGGCATTGCAGGAGTTACGCGATTCTCTTGGTATCTTGCCAGGAAAGATCATCACGGACGGTGGTTCGCATTTTGATTGCGCTGAAGTCTCAAACTTCCTAGTAGAGCATGAGGTCGAGCATATCATCACCTCTGCTTACGCACCTTGGGTCAATGGGTTGGTAGAACGTCATAACGGTCTTCTCATCCAAACATTGCGCAAGCTGATTGCCAATCCGCTCGACGATACCGACTTACCTCCTCAGCAATGGCATCCGTACTTGGCAGTAGCAGTACGAGAGCTCAATCGTCGTCCGATGCCAGCTATGGCAAACTGGTCACCAGTCGAGCTTCTCTATGGATTTACTATCAAGGATAGTCGCGAGCAGCAAGGAGAGTACCCCTCTGACGTCGCAGCAGCAAAAAGTCAACGCGCATTTGTCGATGCAATCCGGGTTGAAGCCTCTGCTCACCTCGAAGAAGAGCAAGGTAAACGTGTTGCTCAGTCCACACCGTACCGTAGTTCAGTGGCTTATGAACCTGGCGATTTAGTCCTCAAGCACCGCACCCAGCTCGAATCAACTTATTCCACGGCAGCAAAGATGGCTCCTCGCTGGGAAGGACCCTATGCCATTCAGTCTAAGCAGCGAAAATCATACATTGTTCGAAGCTTGATTGATGGACGACAAGAACGAGTTCATCAAGATCGACTCAAACCATACTGGCCTTTGCGAGAACTGGAAGAACCCGGCGATAGAGTTACAGAGCTTCGAGCTTAAAAACTCTATTGTGAAAACCCCACGTTCCGCGTTATGTGGTATTCAATACGATCGCATCGCTCCTCCTACCACCACCTCCCGCCATCACCATTCCTCTCTTACGCTGCATGCCTTTTTTCTGCGCATCAACTTGACCATCATCGTCACAATCGTCGCCAACCCCATTCATCATTGTCACCGCAAAAATTGCTTTCAGCACGATCGATATGCTCAATACCGCCATTACCTTCTTTCTTGGCCAACTCTCGAAGCTCTTGTCGATCATTGACATCAGCTGGCGCTCACGCACTTTGCAGCTGTCCTTTCACACTCGCTGTGGTACCTTCACCGGGTCACGACGCTTTTAATCTCTCGATGACCACCGAATAAGTGACTATTCCCGCATAACCAACTTAAAGCGGCAATGACAGCACTGCCGCGGGACTTGCTTAAGCCATTTCCATTCCTCCGTTCTACTATTCTACTGTTCGACTGTTTACTTGCACCTTGTATTGCAACGCCGCGTCTACTTTCGCAGCAGCAAGTTATACCAGCATTCTTTGCCGCAATGTATAGCATACTCGGCATCGTATCATTTCCTTTCCTTTCCACATTCGTTTCTCTCAGCGTTTAGTAATATCCTTGTTTTGTACGACGTCTCCGAGGACGGAGCCTGTTTCTGTTCGGGCCTCTGTCACCGGTTATGCCTTTTGATATTTTCATTTTGTAATTTTTCATTTTCACACAAAAAATTCGACTTAGCTGCGGCCGAGTCGAGTTATCCCCTTCCCTTGGAATCATCATCTCCTTCAGCATCGCAATCAAGCCCTTTATTGTGTTTCCTTTTACTTTAGCTTAGTGATTATCATTGTCACCGGACACCATTGTATCTGACCGAGGAACCACGTTTGTAGCTTCCGTTTGGACGGAACTCCTCCGGGCCCTCCGGATTAAAGGGTCTTACTCGTTGGCCTACCACCCTCAAACAAATGGCCAGACCGAGCAAGCCAACCAGACGCTGGAGTTGTTCCTCCGCTTCTATACGGCCTACGACCACAGCAACTGGGCAACCCTCCTGCCGACAGCCCAGCTCGCGCTGAACCAAAGACCGTCGGCGACCACAACCATCGCCCCGGCTATAGCTTGCTTCACATTTGCACCTCGGGCACACCCCTCCATCCCCCCGGCCACCTCCAACGTTCCGTCGGCGGATAAAGTGCGGGTGTGCCAGGACGCCATCGCCAAAGCCAACCTTGCCGTCGCGAAGTGGTTTAACCGTTGCAGGAGCGACGTCTCGTTCCGCCGGGGGGACCTGGTGCTCCTCCGTACCAAGCACCTCCGCAGCGACCGACCCTCCCACAAGCTCTCCAACCCCCTCGCCGGCCCGTTCAAAGTCGACGAGGTGATTAGCGACCGAGCCTACCGACTCCTCCTGCCTCCGTCGTGGAAGGTCCATCCCGTCTTTCACGTACAGATGCTGGAGCCATACCCCGACGGAGTCAGGGAGTCCAGCGACGCCCCCCAACCGACTACTCTGGAGGACGACTACGCCGATTTCGAAGTCGAGGGCGTATTGGACTCCCGCCGCCGCGCCGGACGCCTACAGTACAAGGTCTCCTGGGTAGGGTACCCCCCAAGCTGGGTCCCGGCGGAAGACGTGGACCGCGCCCCGGATCTGGTCGCTGCGTACCACGCCGCGAACCCGACCAAGCCGGCCCCTACCCGGCGTTAGGCACGGATACGAGCGACGGTCGCCGTCGGGAGACCCCCCCGCCGGAGCCAAAACCCCTCCGGTCCCCGACCTCTGGGGTAGGAGACCCGGTCGGGCTCCCCTCACCCCCACTCCCACACACGGACACACACACACGCAAGCGACAGAAAAGAAGACAAGTGCATTCGAGGAGGGGCCCCGGGGCTAGTCCCTCTGGAAGCCCTCCAACCACGCCCAGACCACGTCCACCTGCTGTCGCGTGTTCTGCGACAGTTGCTGGATCTCGCTGATCCGGCGGAGCTCTCGCTTGCCGCCGGTCCTCAGCGACTCTGTCAGCAACAGCGCAGCCACGTCGGCCAGCCCCTGTTGAAATAACTCAGTCCCCTCCTGCACCCCGTGGAAGAGGGACTTGGCACGCCTTACGGCCGCACCCAGGTCCCCCAGGCCCGTAGCGGACTCCCCCGGCTGGCCTTGGGCCCGCGCCCAAGTGCGACGCCGCTCTCGGGCAGCCTCGGCTGGACGGTCGGGGCGAGACCTAGCTCGCTTGCGAGCCGCCTCCCGCTCCCGACCCACCGCGCCCACCCGAGCCACCTCCTCCCTCAGTTCCTCCTCCTCCTCCGGGATCTCGCCAAGTGTCCTCAGCGACAACCTGACGTTGGGGTGGGGGCGGCGACGCCGACCGACCCCTCCGGACCTCCACCTCTCAAGCAAGCACGCGTAAACCCTCATTCGGAGGGGACCTTGGGCGCCGCCAAGTGGTGGGACTGTCGAGGAAAACAAAAGGAGGAACAAGAGTCAGCCGACCACCCAGGACATTGCGACAGACGCCCGACGGAAATACTTACCGCGCATATCCGCGTTGCAGGGTTGCCCGTGCTGCCCCTGACACCGACGGCAGCGGACATCGCCTCCCGCCCGCTCACAGGCAACGCCGGCGCATACGCAGCCGTAGCAATCGCCCCACGTCTCGGCCCATAGCGGGGCAAGGTCTGTCGTATCGGCCACAGAAACACAAACGTCAGTAGCGATCCCAATCAACACAGCAATGGAACAATACTTACCATCACCAACAAGTTCCGGAGTGATCTCGATGGGAACCGAAGGACGCGACCACGGCATCGAATTCCAGGGCGCCAGGCCGAGGGAAGTGTTGGTCGATGCAGAGGAAGGAATGGCCGACGGATCGGCAGACTGTTGACGCACGGCGCGCTTGCGACGGCCCGAGTTGGCCCCCCGGGAAAGGTGAGCACGCGGAGAACGGCGCACCCCCCGGATGGGACCAGCGGAGGTCTCTGACGGCCGATCTGTCGTAATCGAAACAAGGGGGAGGGAACAAATGTCAGTAACCCATCCCACGGCACCGACCGGTGGTTGTCAGACCCTCTGGGCCCCCCATCCGCAACCGAATCACGACGGAACCACGATCGACTCACCTCCGGAAGCGGGTAACGTTGTTGTTGTTGTTGGTGCTGTTGTTGTTGTTGCTGCTGCCGCTGTTGCCGACGCTGCCGCCGTCGCGGACGTAGGCGATGGAGGGGGAACGGTACTGACACCGGCCGACGGGTTGTCGGCCGGGGAATCCATGGAAGCGTCTGCTGGTGGCGACAACATTGCGAAAAAAAGACAATCCAAGGAAGCGTCTGCTGGTGGCGACAACATTGCAAAAAAAAAGAATGGGGAAGAAGGGGGGAAATCGAGAAGGAAGACCCGTCAAACCCCATCCTTATATCCTTCCTCAATAGCTACGCACGAGCAATGGCGCACAGTCAATTCCGCCGGTCCAAGACATTGTGGGTGGTATTGCCTCATTGCTGCGCATCCGCGATTAAATTGCCAAGACGAGCGTCGCAACTTGTACAGAGAGGCGCCCCTGGCGCGGATTAAGGTTGAGGGAGTACGACCCCCCTCGCCCTCCTGTCCTATCAGCCGCCTGGGGACCAGTCGGCCTGAACCGGGGGGTAATGTTAGTGCCTACCAACCGGAGTCCAAAGAGGGGGTGCTCGGCCCCCCTCCCGATTGAGCGATCGTCGTGATCGGGCCCCGACCGACCCTCTCCGGACCCCTCGCAGCGGAGCGGTCGGCCTGACACGATCCTCCTACCGCCCAACCGCGGCTGGCTCCTCCGTACGTAGGATACGACCGTCGGCAACCTAACATTGTAACGCCGCGGTGGGAAGTGACCGATAGTTCCTGTACCTTACCACCCCGCCCCCGCCTGACATGAGGTTGCCTCCGGACCTCGTCGCATGTATTACTTAGTTAGCTCTATAGCAACGCAGTAGTGTGCTCTGACCCCCGACCGCCTGTGTCGCCCCGCCTACGACCTCTCCGTACCCGTAGCCTCCATCCCGGCTGTAGCCGCCCGCGGTATCTAGACCCTACAGCCTTAACAATAACTATGTGTGACTGAGATATAAGATAGAGTGGATGAGCTTCCGCTCATCCGATAGCGGGGAACAGAGTATTTATATATATGTATCGTGTGCGAGGTCCATCGGTACTGTACAACCTGCGTGCGTCAAGCTTGGACCCCCGCACGATAAGACTGCCCCCTAGTCCTTCGGCAGGGTGCTTCCGAGCACGCCCGCGTGCTCCCTCTCCGTTGCCCCCTGGGCATCGATTGGCCCACGTGTCGTTCCGGCGTGGCGTTGGTCGCCGCCATCGCAGATGCTCCCCTTGCCATCGATACCTTCGATATCCGGCGAGTCACTGCCACTCGCCAAATTTCCGTGAGATCCGTTGAGACCTGCTCTCTCACCGGATTTTGTCCGATTCAACTTCTCGGTCCTGCGCTAACCTTAAATCCCATGAGCCCACCAATATCCACCAGATCTCCCTGAGATCCGTCGAGACATGCTCTCCCACCGGATCTCAGCCGATTCAACATCTCTGGTCTGCGCAGACCTCTTCCTTGGGACCCACTCCCGTGACATACAGCACCTCAACTGTAGGCAGAACCTCAACTGTGGCAACAGAACCTCCACCATAGCCATCAGCAACAGCAACAACAGCTCCCAGGCTCTCAGGAGAAGTCTTGCACCATGACCAACACTTGTATCAAGAACACTTGTGCAATGCCAGGGCTGTATATTACCCAAACAGGCCGCATTACCTCTGAACAGAGTGTTCACAGTGACTAGTCAGCTTGGTATCATTCCATTGGATCACAAACAAAACTGCAGAGAACCATGTATTTCATTGGACCTCTTATCAAAATACAATAGAACAGCCAGTTTCATTGTATCTCAAACCAGTACTTGGGTTTGGCACACCAGCGCCTGACAGACGCAAAGGTCCCACATCCAAAAGGTGTAATTTGGTTCTGGTTGGGCCACCTTGATCCAGTCCATACCAAGTGGGATGTTGTGTGACAGCATTGGGGTAATGAGGAGGTGGTGGTCAAAAGTAACATGATTGCCAATGATGATAGATGTGGTTGTGTATCCTGTAATGCCGATCCAGGACCCTTGCAAGAAGGAGGCTGTGAAAGATTTTGGTAGGGCAACTGTGGTGGATGCAGCAGTTGTGGCCATTTGGAGAGTGATGGACAATGCATTTGCACCTGTGTCAAGCAATGCTAGGCCTTGTGTCTCACCAATTGTGACGGTACACTTGTATGTTGGTAGAGTAGGGTGGCAGTGGACTTGTAGTGTTCCACTGTGTTGCTTCACTTGGGGAACATTGGTGCTTTGTCAAGCCCAAAACAGGGTTAGAAATGCCTACAGTTGGGCTAGGCTGTTGCTGGGGTCAGACCCAAAGATCCCAACAATGCCTAGTTTTCTAACTGGCCCTCCTTATGGTTGGTGGTGTTGGTTATGGCATCAGATTTGTTGTTGCTGCTTGGCAGGTGGACAAGGATGTTGTCACCCTGGCACAGGACAGTGTTTGCGCAAAGGCCCAACAGGACATCTGCATGCAGACAGTCATGGATGCAATGGGGCCCACCAGAACCAAAACAACCTCCCTTCTCCTTCTGTTCTTGTCAAAGTCTGTCAGCTATTACAAGGCTGGACCACTTTCAAGCCATCTAATGCCTTGGACTTGTTCTCATATTACATGGAGATCAGCTTCTTTGCTGTGTCATTCACTGCCTGGAAGCTATGGAAGAAGACAAAGCTTGTCCCTGTCAAGGCAATGGATCTGTATACTGACACAGTGCAATCCAAGAAGGACATCAGGAGGAGGAGGAGGAGGAGGAGGAGGAGAGACCTTAGCAGGCAGGGTACAGGTGAGAAGCTTCCTGTCTTGCTTGAGGATGAGGAGGAGCCAGAGGAAGAAGAGCAAGAAAAAGCAGAAGGTCAGAGAAAGGAGCCAGGAGACAAAAGAGCAGACATGGCATTTGCTAGCAGAGCATTGCAGTACTTGGGCTTCTGAGCTTCCCTTGTGTCTTGTTTGAGGCATCTGTTGTGTCACCAGTTCACGTAAAGAACATATAAATATTATATTCCTCACAAACACGCATCTTTCTTAGGCAAAGTCATCAAGATGCAGACAACGTTGTGATGCAATGGTCTCAACATCACAATGACTTTGCTTATGCACATCTGCATAAAAAGCCATCGAGACAACTTGAAGTCATCACGATGGAGGTGCACCAAAATCTCTCTATTCTATCATACAAAACAGACCCTCGTTCATGTACTTTGGTCACCAACTTGCTGCAGCTGTCTCTGAAAAGAGTCACGGAAACACACACATATATGTTGACTTTAGACAATTCACGCAGCGACGTTTCGCGTTCGTAGACGAGCTAGTTGCGTCAATCTTGCGACAAGACCAAATGAAAACTCGCGCATCTTACAGCCAATTGAGAGCGAGATCACGGGGAACAAGATCCTCGAATGCGATCTTGAACCATATGTGCGATCATGTGGCGGTTCAAAGCTCAAGTATGAAGCACACGCGCATCGCAGGGGCTGGGTCTATCTCACAGACTTAGGAGCGTAACAAGCTTGATCGACAGCTCGAACTGCGCTTGCAGATCAATTTCAAAGGAGCAAGGTCAGCAGCTCTGGCAGCTGTGAACTCGTTCACGATGATTTAACAAATTCATTCTGTACAGGCGACACCGTCCGCAAGAATGGCAAGTCTACTGAACGAGAGGTTGCTTGACGCGGTCTTGTTTGGAGACCTGAGAAGGTGAGGACGGAAAGAGATGATACGTAGAAAGGCTTCCTTCCATGTTCCTGTGACAGAGGGAATTACCAGTCGTCGTCAGAGCCTTCCTCGTCAGAGTCGCCCATGTTCTCTTTACGCTGGCTCAAAGCAGCGGCCAATGCACTAGCGAGGTCACCATCGCCTCCGCCTGCGCTGGGTGAATCAGAGCCTGATGCGACTGTGGCAGCTCCAGCTCCTGCAGCAGCTCCTGCAGCAGCACCACCCACAGCTGCCGTTTCAGCGGATGGATCGGTCTTCCTGAGATTGTGAACGCTCTTGCCCTGGATGGAGGCAAGTAGAGCACCGCGTCCACCTTGGGGAGGGGCCAAGGGAACAGATCCGCCAGCAGGGGGTGGAGGCGGTGGAGGAGGAGGCGCACCACCAGCAGTACCCATGGGAGGTGGGGGAGGAGGAGGCGGTGGTGCGCTGCCTGCTGCCGCCGGTCGCATTGGGGCCGGTGGTGGTGGTGGTGGTGCACTCGCGCCAACTGGTGCACGCATTGGAGGCGGGGGAGGTGGGGGTGGAGGTGGGTCTAATGAGCCTGCTCCTGAGCGTGACGGTGGTGGTGGCGGTGGTGGAGGAACAACGGAGGAGGCGGATGCGTTGGAGGCAGTCGCGCCGTGACGAGACCTGGGTGCTGGTGGCGGAGGAGGCGCTTTACGCTTGGTCGTGGGAGCCGGAGGTGGAACCTTTTTGGCTTTGGGAGCAGCCGGTGGAGCTGGTTTGGCAGCAGCACTAGGACCTCCGCGCTTGCCTACAAAGTCCTTAATGAAGCTCTCGTTTTGACGAATGTCGTTTTCGCTGATACCGAGGTTGCCCAATTGTTCCAACAGCGCTTGCCAGGTAGGGTCGACATTCTCGGAGCTGAAGCCGTGTTCAGCAGAGAAGCCCATGTGGGCTACATGCTTGAAGCCGGAAGGGGCGCCAATCATGGACTTGTCGATTTTGCCGCCCGAAGAGGGCTTTTTCTTCTTGGTGGTGGATGAGGTGGATTTGGATTTTGCGTACTTTGAGCGGTGGTTTACCTTTTTGTAAAGGTCACTGGCTTCGGTTTCGTCGGCAAAGGAGAAGGCGATGAGGCACTCGTCGCCCTCGTAAGAATGGAAAAAGGTGCGATCTTGGTTGTACTGGAAGCCGTCGTAGAGCTCATGCTCCCAGATGACGCCTCGAGTACCTTTGAGATCGACTACCTTGAAGTAGAAAGTAGCTTTGGCAAGGTCGCGAACGAAAGCGATGGCGCCTTCCAAGCCCGTGTAGCTCCATTGCGAAGGCGTAGGATAGGCAGCATAGACACGACCGACGGTGGCAGTGATGATCTTGTTGGTGGAAGAGGGGATGGCGGACTTGACCTTTGACTTGTCCGAGGACGAGATGGTGGAAGAGGATGGCATTTCTCAGGAATGGCGGTAGTGCTTTTCTCCAGTCCAGCGAGCGATGACAACGTAGGTGGAAAGCGGAATGATGAGTGGTAGGAAGAAGATGGCGCTGTATGGAAAGAGCAGATAAACAGGGCGACGCGGTGTAGATTCAGCGCTGGCGGGGATCACGAAGGGGACCAGTCCGACTAGAATGAGCAAGATGCTTCCAACGATGAGGATGTTGGCAATTTGCAAAGTTTTGCTTGGCTGGATGCGCACTTTTTGTGGGTTTGCGTTTGGATTGATCGAGAAAGAGTATTGTCTTGGCCGTGACTGTTCCTGAGCGGGCATACGACAGAGAAGGTACCAATGAGCGAGTGTGCGGGGCGGTTGTCGTGGATGTGAAGGTGAATGCGACGGTGCGGATGTTAACAACACTGGAGCATGGGTGGCCACGATTGCTAGCAGCACGAAAAGGGGTAGGAAAAGAAAGACCTTAGGATGGGATGTTGCGAATGGAAGGGAGGCAAGGTAGGGAAGGAGGGGAGGTAGGGAGTTAGCAGCTGTGTAGAGTAAGTTTAAGCTTGGTAAGTTTAAGCTTGGACCACTTGTTGCACCGCCCTTTTTTGCGAGTGGATTGGATTGATTATTATTCGTGATTGCATCACTCAGACAATTAAGTGTGATTCCAAAACCTTTTTGTTGTGTACGTAAAATTTAAAGTGAATTTTTATTTACATTATTATTCCACACTTACATCTGTGTGACTACACTGTGCATAGCAACATGAATTTGCATGGAAAATCACATCGGAAACATAAAGGCGGGAATCACAACGTAAGAGTAAAGTTAGCTTATAATTATTTATTAACTTAAGAGTGAGTCTAAGCAGTAATGCACTTGTTTGTCCCGCCTCCTCATCATTACAATCACATCCATTTCCTTCACTAACGCTCAGCGAATATTTGATTCCACACTCAACTGCTGATACGTATCGTACATTGTCAAATACACCTGCCTCATCGCCATCCGACTCGTCGCTATCTTTTTTTCTCCATACTCGCATTCAACACTTACCTACCTCTTGCTCGTCAGACTGGTACTCGAACAGCCATGTCGCTTCCAAAACGCATCATCAAGGTGAGTGTTGCGTTCTTCAAGCATGTTTGCCTACATTCGTATTCAACTTCTCTCACCACACTTTGCGCATCCAAAATTTTGCCATCCTGCATTCATGTCTATTTTCTATTCCACCAAAACAGGAAACCGAGAGGCTTATCGCCGACCCCGCTCCCGGCATTAGCGCTACTCCTCATGAGGACAACTTGAGATACTTTGACGTCGTCATTTCTGGTCCTTCTCAGAGTCCATTTGAGGGTAAGTTTCGTAAACCCCTTCTCTTCCCCTTTAGCAAGCTCGGCTCAATCGCTAACCTGCTCATCGCCTTTCTCTCTCTCTTCCCATCACACACGCAGGTGGTGTCTTCCGTCTCGAGCTCTTCCTTCCCGAGGAATACCCAATGTCTGCACCCAAAGTTCGCTTTCTCACCAAAATCTACCATCCCAACATCGACAAGCTCGGCCGGATTTGCCTCGATATTCTCAAGGACAAGTGGTCCCCAGCCCTACAAATTCGAACCGTCTTGCTCTCCGTACAGGCCCTGCTCTCGGCTCCCAACCCAGATGATCCGCTCGCAAACGACGTCGCCGAACACTACAAGAAGGACGAGAAGGGGTGAGTTGCTCACTTGAACACCTTGGACACGTGTCACAAGTCTTCCCGCACAAAAGCCCAGCGCACTGACTTGTTATTATGACTTGTATATATCCGCTTACAGAGCTATCGAGGTTGGCAGACAATGGACAGCATTATATGCAAAGTGATTCCTTGCTTTCGGTTTCATGTAATTGAATCTTTTATTTTCGCAGAGGCGCCTACGATAACCCGAGATGATGGTAGAACATCCAACTGCATACACATAACAACCACTGTCAACTTCGCGGCCCACCGCTTGTCTCGATCAGCGACTCGCACGGTCTGGTAGTTCAACATGCTGTGATCCCCTACCATCACCGCTGAACCTTGCTCGCCAGCTCTTCGAATTTGGTCGTCGAAATTTGCAATCCGCCGCTGCCATCCATTTCGGGCACAATTGGGTCCTCGTGGGTGCCGCCCAGCATTCGGCTGGTAGGATCATCCTCATCTGATTCCAGCAAAGGAAGCCGGATCGAACCCCCATTTCGCGCCGATCTGCTCTCGTAGAATGCGATGCACATCAGCGGCAGCGCAAACAGCACCGATTGCACAGAATGATTGAGTTTGGCGTAGGCGTCATGCGACAAAACCCACTCCAACGGCGCGATGATGAAAGCTTCGAGCAGATTGAAAGGCGGAAGGTAGACAAACTGGTCTGGCGCCCTGACCATAGCTACCACCTTTTGACAGAAGAATGCTGCGTACACCTCGTCGGCCGAGTCGACCACATCGCTGTAAGCCGTGCCAAAAAAGGCGATGAGGATGTTGAGCAGAATCACGGCAGTGACGAAGCAGTAGGCATAGTAAAGGATGTGCCCGTATGGGTAGCCAAATGCGTCTTCGCTTGTCAGATCGAAATCTGCGCCGCCCAACAGAGATTGCGTGAGTACATCCACAATCTTGATCACCACGTTGTCCACTCGAGACTCGTCGGCAGCGTCGAGTGCCAGGAAAGCATGGCCGAATCCGATCATGACCAAGGCCAGCAGCGTGAAGAAGATGGCACTCTCCTTGAACATGCGCAGAATGATGACAGTCAGAGTACCGAAGTAGACAAACCCGTCAAATACCTTCAGAAGCTGCACCCAGATTAGCGGGGCCACGCACGCCAGGAACTGGAAAGCTCGCAGTTCGTACGACTCTGATCTCTTGCCATGAGCTATGAAGCTGGCTACGCGGAAGCAGAACGACACCAACAGAAGGCCGTCGGTGAGGAGATCCAGTACTGTCCAGAACTCCACAGCTCCTAAGCCTTTCATCTTGAACCAGCGCGAGGCGTCCTCGACGAGATAGCCGGCTGCCATCACCCACAAGATGCCCTCGAACAGGTCGAATTCCTTTAGCGTTCTCGTTTGAACGGTGAAAATGGCCAGGAAGAAGATCCACAGGAAAATGTTGGTGATGTACGAGTACTTCGGGACACCCAAGCGCGAAGGGTGGAAGTGCAAGATGAATGCGCCGTCGTCCTTCCTGTCGTAAGGCACAAAGTAGGTATAGCCGTGCGGCGAGTATTTTTGCACCAGCGTGCCGTCCCAGATGGCCTGCGTAACCCTCCTGGCTTCGATTGAAGCGAGCACTGGCACGCAGTTCTGGTCGATAGCAGCCTCCAGTGCCGAAGTCGGCAGTGTCACATCGCCGTCACTCTGGAAGCGTCTGAATTTCTTGGTCAAGCACAAATGGGAGCTGTGCGCGTTCGTGAGGTCCTTCTCGATGTTGCTTCGCTCAATATGGGCAACAAGGCGCTGGACGAGGACTTCGCATGCGACCATCCTCTTCCGGTTGAGTCCGTGGTCCAAGGGCTGCTTTTCGGCATCACGTTCGAAGGCCTTGCGAGCTTCAAGCAACGCATACGGCACGGCGTCGCCAAAATCGCCTCCTAGTTCATGGAACGCCGAGATGACCTCAAGATCGATGATGCCTTCGGCGCCGGTGATTCTCTTATCGTCGAAATCGCGGTCGATCAGGCGAGCGACAAGCGATCTGACTCTGCGAATCAGTGCCGAAATGATGGCCGGATGTACATCAAGCTCGGCATCGAGCTGGCGCAGTGACTCGTGTACATCGATCGAGCTCATGCTGAAGAGAGATGCAATATGTTTGTCAATGGCGTTGACGAATCTGGATTGTGAAGACGGACGGGTTCGTGGAGGTCGATGGCAAAAAGTCGGCTCATTTTTTCTCCTCTCGCCAAGAAAAAGGCTGGATCGCACAGACCTTGACGCATCCGCATCGAAATTCCTCCGCGCCTGTGCCTCTAAATGCAATTCCCAACACTCCCTTACTGTGTTTGATCTGGGTACTGTTGACTCAGATTATAGCTTCTAGTCAGCAAAATGCTCCAGCATGCTGGTGTAGCATACTGGAGGGTTCAAAGCGGGGATCTCTGAGACATCACAACCACACGCAGCACAAAGCACAGCACAAAGCACAGCACAGAAACACACAGCACACACTCAAGAAAGACCTCACAGAACCATCACATAACTCAGTAGCTTACACAAGATTAAGAAAATCAAGCCATGAAGTAGTTGCCCTGCCAAAAAAAATGAGAATAAGACTGCATCTGTGATTCTGCACCAAGCAGTGATGCCATAAGGCATGATCTGATGCAAATGACCCTGTCTTGGCATGCAGGCCTTGCAAAGCTTTGCCCGCATTGCAGACTGGACCTGGTTGAGCACATTGAAGGTGTGTATAGAGGTGCAGAATGTTAGAACCTAAGTGTTAGGGACCAGTGTGCCAGACTTGAGTGACATCTCAAGATCCAATGAAACTGACGCTTCTGTTGTGTTTTGACTTGAGTTTTGATAGAAGGCATGTGTTACAGGCGTAGGCCAGGGTATGCAATGAGTGTGGGTTTGGTGCACTCTCACAATCAGCGCACGCAAAAGGGATGGGCATTGTGCAAGCTGGGAGTTGGAATTTTTCTAAGTCCCAGCATACGCAAAAAACCAGCTGCTCATGTATGTTGAGCAAATGTAGCCCTCTTTGGCTACATTTGTACTCAGCACCTGGACAATGGCAAGGAGGCTGCAAAACAATGGAGCAACACCATTGCGGCCACAGGAAGGGTAATTGACGCCGTTGAGCATGGTGCTCATTGCCATCAGACTAGAGTGCAAGCTCCATTGGAGCCATACAAGGGGACAATGGCGCTCAGGCCTTGCCCACACAAAGTGCTAGGGCCTTGTCTACACACAGCGCTAGGGCCTTGTCTACAGGAAAGGGCACTGCCACATTGGCCATAGGAGTATACATGGCAGGGTAGCTTAGGGGCAGCTTGCTGGAGAGCTGATGGATATATGTACCTTGTTGCTGGCCAATGAGAAGGAGCAGAAGCTCATCCATTCTTCACTATATTTTCTCATTTCTTCAGTACTTTACATTACAGTTGTTAGTCAGTCAGTAGTGTGGCAATAGCAGAGCTTGCCACCATCTCAGGTAATGCAGCCTCTTTCAGATGTCATACAACCTCCACAATGCACATGCATTCTTGGTGCATGTGTAGGTTGGCTCTACAATGCCTCCTAGTTGTTTGGAAGCTGTCACTGGTGAGGATAAGGTTCCAGTGGAGGTTCTGTTTTGCAGCAGATGTTCTGCTTACAGTGTTGGTGCTGTAGCACCAGTAGAGGTGCTGACAAATTGTCAATTATGTTGTTCCCCTTCAGTTGAGGAGGACACAAGCCAGAAGTGATTGCAATGCTATATGGTGACTGTGAATAGTAAAAGCTATCAGGGACCAGTGTGCCAAACCTGGGTACTGTTTTGAGAAACAATGAAACTGGCTGAGGTGCTGTAGTGTC
Organism: Melanopsichium pennsylvanicum; assembly: GCA_900208305.1. Taxonomy (NCBI): domain Eukaryota; kingdom Fungi; phylum Basidiomycota; class Ustilaginomycetes; order Ustilaginales; genus Melanopsichium; species Melanopsichium pennsylvanicum. The sequence goes on from OAPG01000009.1 coordinate 601,687, forward strand.
AGTAGTGGTGCTGACCATTGTTGGTGATGTTGAACTCCTTCAGGCAAGGAGGACATAGGCACTGGGTTGTGTTACAGGGACTCAGAATGAGTCTGGATGAAACCCTTGGTTTTATTGGGTTTTGTGTTGAGTCCCGGTAAAAGGTGGGTTTCCAGCCAATTTTGGTTGAACACTTGCCAGAAGCCGTGAACAGGTACCAGGGGACATAGACAGCCGCTACAAGAGTTGGAAGGATCTCCGGCAGGAATGGAGGGCCCAGATAACAGGCTCAGTAGGATTTGGGGTCAAGCAATAAGCAGCTACTGGCTCTGGCAGCCAGCACTGATAAGGAAGGGGGCCAAACTGTTAAGGCCGTAGGGTCTAGATACCGCGGGGCGGCTACAGCCAGGACAGGGTCTACGGGTACAGAGAGGTCGTAGGCGTAGGCAACACAGGCGGTCGGGGGTCAGAGCACACTACTGCGTTGCTATCGAGCTAACTAAGTAATACATGCGACGAGGTCCGGAGGCAACCTCATGTCAGGCGGGGGCGGGGTGGTAAGGTACAAGAGCTATTGGCCACCTCCCACCGCGGCGTTACAATGTTAGGTTGCCAACGGTTGTATTCTGCGTACGGAGGGGCCAGCCGCGGTTGGGCGGTAGGAGGATTGTGTTAGGCCAACCGCTCCGCTGCGAGGGATCCGGAGGGGGTCGGTTGGGGCCCGATCACAACGATCGCTCAATCGGGAGGAGGGCTGAGCGCCCCCTCTTTGGACTCCGGTTGGTAGGCACTAACACAAACCCAATGTACACAGACACAAGGCAGCTAGGGAGGCTAACTGCCAATAAGGGGGTCCCTGATAAGAGGGATCCTGATAAGAACTTCAAGCAGGGCTTGATAGATATAAGAGGGCATTCATTTCAATTGTGGAGGAGCGGAGCTCATCCACTCTATTATTCATTACCTTAGTTATATGTTATAAGTTTCTCAGTATCTACTTTTTGTTGCTGCTGCAATCACCAGGTATTGCAGCATTACAGTGTTTGTGTCTTCCTCATTGGAGAAACCAAACACAATCGACAACTGTCAGCACCTCTACTGACACTACAGCACCTCCACTGTAGGCGGAACCTCAACCGTGGCAACAGAACCCACACTGTAGCCTTATCAGACAACAACAACGGCGCCCAAGTTTGCAGGAGACGTTGTGGACATTGACCGGCGCTTGCATTAAGGACACTTGTGTGTAGCGCAGGTCACACAATCATCTAGACAAGCTGCACTACTGCTGAACGTAGTGTTCACAGGGGGTGGTCAACTTGGAACGGTTCCAGCAGGTCTCAGAGTGAAACTGGATAGAGAATGCATTTCCAGCAGGTTTCATTTTGAAACACAATAAACCCCCAGATTTCACCGGATATCAAACAGAATCCCAAGTTAGGCACATTGGCCCCTGACAGGTTGCTGCAATACCATATGATTGCAGCAGTTGACAATATACTAGATATGGAGATATTGGGAATGGCTTGTAAGGTAAAGACTAAGAGTATACATAGTAGAGTGGATGAGCCCTGCTCCTCTCCAACTGACACAACAATGCCCTTATATACTATGGCTGTCTTGCTCCTTATCTTCCTCCTAATTCCTCTTACTGCACTGTACTTGAATTGGGGCCCTGTCCTTATCAGTACTGACTCCCAGTGGCAGTGACTGGCAGTGTCTGAGCCTCTTGCACCCTACACTATCTGACTAGGCCTTCCATACCAGCTGGAAGCCTAGCAAACCTTGCCAAGTCACTCAATAGTCCCTGTTCCTGATCAATGGCATCTTGGTGGATTCCAACCAAGTTTGGCTAGAATTCCCTATCTTATTGGAAGTCAAACCAAAACCTGCTAAAACTAAGAGCTCTATCCAACTTGGTTCTTTGCATCCTGTAACAGTGTCCTTATCTTGGTGCACCTGTGCAGCCAAGATATGGATCTTGTGCTTCTCAGCAGTGATCACCAGGGTTGGCACCTGAGTAGCAGACAATCTAAACCCAAGCCAGCAACTAAGCATGGTTGTACTGTGCCAGCTGGCAGTCTGTTCTACTTTGCCAAAGTTATGAGATCTAATTAAACCATAGTATCATCCAATCCTTTCTGCACAAGTGTCACAAACCTGCCATTGGGTCCTTGGAACCTCACCTTGTGCAGCCAACTGGTCTAAAAACCTGTCATCTGATTTGATTACTTGCATTTGGACAGCTTGATCTAACAGTTAATCCCCATTAAGTGCCTTGTTTTTCAAAGTTGAGCTCATCCATCTTTCACATAAAAGGACAAATTTTGATGTGATCCCCACTGCTCACCCTTTCTTGCAGCCAAGCTTTTGCCAATTACACCAGTGGGCAAGCAAGTCATGTTGGAATGTGGCAAGAAGAACAAAATATAGTATTTTGCTTCCCTGCAGACTAACACTGAGACTTTGTTTGTGCATGATTGCAAGCATATGTACACTGTTACGTGTGCAAAATTGATCACTGGATGTGTAAAAAGTTTCATGGAAGTTTAATCTCAAGCAATCTGAGTCTCATCCTAGTTTTAAATTACCACCCCAGATTATTTGAGTTTTGCGATGACCTTCACCCATGCTCAACACACACCTGTTATTATTCTGTCACCAAAAGCTGCTTGATCACTGCAATTCTGTTACAGTTACTTTTCCAATTACAGCAAAAGTGGTGTCACCAACAGATACTGAGCCGGATCTGTATCTCCAACAGATTTTATTAAATTGAGCGTATGATTGGTTTGAGCTGTTTTTTCGCACAAAAATCCCCGGACAAAAAGCACGAAAGGTACAAAATTCGTACGCTAATTTAGGCTACGCACAGAGCTCGCTAAGGTTTGTTTATAATATTTTCTATAGATCCTCATACAGAGTGTATGCTCCGGCCAATGATTGCCATCACTTGATGTACACTTAAAAAGGCTTTGGGCCTCAAAAGCAGGAGAGGCGATTTTGGGCACCACTAAGAAGCCACCCGAAGCAGCCACTTTGCGATTAATTCTTGACCAGTTCATAGATAGAGAGCGAGTGAGTTTGCTCGTTTTCCAATGATGAGCTAGCCTCTTCACTAAGCGAGCAATTTTGTCGAGACCTTCTCGTCATCACCATAGCACACTGCACGTTGTAACATAAGCACCAGCTAGTATTCGACCTCTTTCCCATGCTTTGCTATCGAAGGGGTCTGGCCTGCGATATTGATTAATCGTGTTGCGTGAATGAAGACGTGTAAATTATTTCTTTTGCAAAGACCCTGATGCATGTCTAGGCGTCGTCCTTCATTCCTCCTTTTAAATTGAAGGTGCCTGCTCAGGTCCAACTTTGGGTACTGAAATGTAAGCCGCCAATCGAAGGTGGCTGCTTAGGATTATTAACCAGGGATTTTTTTTAGCAAGTGCGGATCATGTCCGCAAGGAGGCTTATCCCTGATCTGTATTAATCTCGCGGTTTAGCCGACTATTTTAGGCTTCCGGCCAATCCTTGAGATTTGTTCTGCCGAACAAGGTTGCCCCGGCGGCAACCCTGAGACACTGGTTAGGCAGACACTCTTCTTGTGCACAAGGGCAAAGACTCCCTGAAAGCTGCTTATGAGGAAGTGTAATTTTTCTGACACGTCTCTGCCGAGCTCACCTAAGCCAGGCATATCAAATAGAAGATCGGACATGATAAGAACAGTTATCTGAGAAGCCACCTCAGAATGGGCGACCTGACTATGGACGGGTTGCTACTCAAGCTCAATCTTTCTTCGTTGTCATATTTCTGACGACTGTATTCTCGATTTGTCTGCGAGACATATATCGATCTTTTATGGAAATAGAATGCAATTGTACGGTCAAGCTTAGTCACGCTCTGAAAAGAATGAAAAGGCGTACTGGCTATTAAACCCGGAGCCACTGATGCAGCCCTCACCTCTTCCCAATTTCTCTCATGGCTCGCCGCTTTTTGCTTGACGGCATGAATCGGGAGTAGACATGAGAGAAAAATAAAAAGTATCAGAGAAGAACAAAGAAGCATGCAGGAAGCCACCCGGTGGGTTTTCCACAAGGGTGCCTTGATGCGCCCTAATTTCGCCTCAGCCAAAATGTTGACAGAATTGAATTTAAGGAAAAAGCCCATGGCTCCAGGGCCTGCTGCTGTCTGCATCAAATTAAAATCAAAATTTTGAGTTTTCCGCGACAAGCGTGATTTTGCATACCCTATCTCGAGCCACCTGAGAAGCCACCCGTTTGATTTGCCAAATTTTTGTTGCAACAAAATTTAAGGTCGTCCGGCGAATAATGCGTCTTTTTGCATCTTTATCACCAATGTGGCTGCCAAATGCATCTTCAAGGCAATGTGTGCAGAACGCAGGTAACAAGAGCACATCATCTCACCTTTCCATGGAAACCTGATCACATGCAATCAAGAATCATGAATCACATCCTCGGGATGTATAGGATCACTTTTAAATTTGATATTGGCATGGTGTCAATGCGGTGACCTTGCTTTAGAGATAAGCAATATCAATGCACAGGCTTGACACAATGTGGCCAGGATTGGATGGTGGCAACACTTGTGTGGAACACAAAGATATGCTTGACTGCTCATCAGATCAGCATGTCAATGGGGTGTTATCCTTGATCTCTGGAGGATGACTTCTCATTGTTTAGAGTTATCATCACAAGCATTGGCCAGAACCCCACCATCAGCAACTCTGATATCAACCTTGAGTGTCATGCAACAACAACAAGGAGATCAAAGTTAACTCCAATGCTTAATTGCATTCATAATCTATATGTATGTGCATAAAATGCTATCCATTGATTCCACCATATCTACCAGAATGCAACTGAGAGGGTGCACACAAGCTGCAACAACAAGATGGTGAATGACAAGTAGGTGTGACTGATGCTGAGCTGGCAACAGACATAGCTTGTATGTGTCAAGGAGTGCTTGGTTTCTCAGGAATCACAGAGATGGTGTGATTCCTGGCCATCCATATTGACTGTGATGATGTTGGTTCACTGAGAGCATCACTGTTATAAAGCAGAATGGCCTCCATGCCTGACATTTGGCTCTCAAAGTTGCCAAAATGACCTTGCAAAAATGACCTGACAGGCAGTCCTCAAGGCTGGCAACATGCCCTGGCATATCTTTGGTATCTGAAGTCATGGTATTGACAAAGCAAGTACCAATTTCAACCATTTTGTGCTGTATCCTGAGTGAATCTGATCTGTATTGCTCATCTGATTGTTGCTGCACCTCTGTCTCAAAGCATGAGTGCCAGGGTGTTGTGTACAGTTTTGCTTCTCACATATTTGTGCAAAGGGGGCAAATTCATGCCTTCAAATGAAGAATTGCTTTCTTTGTCAACATGCGTAGATGATGGATGTGCCTTCTGAGAAGCTGAATTGCTGCTGCAGCAAGAAGCTTGTGAAGACATTGAGTTTGGTGCTGGACCATACACTGCCAGCTCAGAAAGGCAATTGCAATGTCAATTTGCTGCCTGTTTGCCAAGGGCAGCTGTTGCTGCCACAGTATCAGCTTTCAGAACCTTGTCCATGGTTCTGTCAAGGTCTGACATCTCCTCTGCTATATCTGAGGCCATAGCCAGACAATGATCTTGCCACTTCCACTTGCTGGTGGTGCTCTTCCACTTCTCTTTGATCTTTGAAACAGACAAGTCCTCTGGTTTTGCAATGCAAAGACTGTATTGACCTCCTTATGCACATGCCTCCATGCTGCGCTCTTGTCTGTGTTGGTGTGGTACTTGTATGGACTATTGTTTGTGAGTGCCAGGGCCAATACCATCTTGTTGGCCTTGCTCCAATGGCTTGTGCTCCAGGAAGGCACATGCTGCACAGACTGAATTGATGGCAGGTGACAAACAAATGTGATTGCAAAGCTTGAGATGCATGCCAAGAATCTTGCAAAGCAAATGGAGATGTAGCAGAAGTTGGAGAAGCTGTGACAATGCCACCTGATTGCCAAGATGCCATACTCATGGCTGTAGAATGCTGTTGAGGAGTCTGCTGACTCCTACAGCTGACTCGTATCAACAACACCAGGCATAGAGTCAATGATTGTGCTGGAAATGGCCTGACATGATTTCTGGAGGCTTTATGGGAGCCAAAGAAGCCCAGGATCAGGTAGAGAGGGTGAATTGTTGCTGTTCTGAGAGGTCATGGCCTGCTGGACAAAGTCCAAGAGCATGCAGAAGCAAAATGTGGTAATTGCACCCCAAGCAAACAATGAGCTTATTATAACAAGGCTAGTTTTATTGGACTTCAACTTGACTTCCAACAAGATGGGGAGTGTCAGCGGTCGCGTGCCAGAGATCTGACTTCCCATGAGAAATCTCAACTTGCCGGATTTCAGTGAGTTCCGGCGGCTAAGCTTGGCCTCAACGGATATCGAAGAGAATCCCGTGAGTGGCGATCTCTCAACGGATATTGGCTGACCGCTGGTGACACTCCGTACAGAGGTAACGCGGCAAGCTTGGACGGGGTACTCGGTCGACGCGAGTGTCACGACGTCGACGGGATACTGCTGGTGGCTGGGTTAGACCTCAGCCGTTGTTGCCGGTGGGGATATGAGGGACTGGTTGTGGTGCCAGGCCCGCGGTTGAGGTTCTGCCTGTAGTTGAAGTGCTACAGCGTCGATTGGGGTGTCAACGACGTCTATATGTTGTTCTCCGTTCACCGACGGGGACACAGACTATATGGATCGCAATAAATGGTATTGCGATGTGCGACGTGTGAAGAGTATGATAAGTACGACGTACTGATAACTATGTGTGACTGAGATATAAGATAGAGTGGATGAGCTTCCGCTCATCCAATAGCAGGGAACAGTGTATTTATATATATGTATTGTGCGCAAGGTCCATCGGTACTGTACAACCTGCGTGCGTCGAGCTTGGACCCCCGCACAATAAGACTGCCCCTAGTCCTTTGGCAGGGTGCTTCCGAGCACGCCCGCGTGCTCTCTCTCCGTTGCCCCCTTGGCGTCAATCAGCCCACGTGTTGTTCCAGCGTGGCGTTGGTCGCCGCCGTCGCAGATACTCCCCTTGCCATCGATACCTTCGATATCCGGCAAGTCACTGCCACTCGCCGGATTTCCGTGAGATCCGTCGAGACCTGCTCTCTCACCAGATCTTGTCCGATTCAACTTCTCGGTTCTGCGCTAACCTTAATTCCCATGAGCCCACTGTCACGGGAGTGGGTCCCAAGGAAGAGGTCTGCGCAGACCAGAGATGTTGAATCAGCTGAGATCTGGTGGGAGAGCATGTCTCGACGGATCTCAGGGAGATCTGGTGGATATTGGTGGGCTCATGGGATTTAAGGTTAGCGCAGAACCGAGAAGTTGAATCGGACAAGATCTGGTGAGAGAGCAGGTCTCGACGGATCTCACGGAAATCCGGCGAGTGGCAGTGACTTGCCGGATATCGAAGGTATCGATGGCAAGGGGAGTATCTGCGACGGCGGCGACCAACGCCACGCTGGAACAACACGTGGGCTGATTGACGCCAAGGGGGCAACGGAGAGAGAGCACGCGGGCGTGCTCGGAAGCACCCTGCCAAAGGACTAGGGGCAGTCTTATTGTGCGGGGGTCCAAGCTCGACGCACGCAGGTTGTACAGTACCGATGGACCTTGCGCACAATACATATATATAAATACACTGTTCCCTGCTATTGGATGAGCGGAAGCTCATCCACTCTATCTTATATCTCAGTCACACATAGTTATCAGTACGTCGTACTTATCATACTCTTCACACGTCGCACATCGCAATACCATTTATTGCGATCCATATAGTCTGTGTCCCCGTCGGTGAACGGAGAACAACATATAGACGTCGTTGACACCCCAATCGACGCTGTAGCACTTCAACTACAGGCAGAACCTCAACCGCGGGCCTGGCACCACAACCAGTCCCTCATATCCCCACCGGCAACAACGGCTGAGGTCTAACCCAGCCACCAGCAGTATCCCGTCGACGTCGTGACACTCGCGTCGACCGAGTACCCCGTCCAAGCTTGCCGCGTTACCTCTGTACGGAGTGTCACCAGCGGTCAGCCAATATCCGTTGAGAGATCGCCACTCACGGGATTCTCTTCGATATCCGTTGAGGCCAAGCTTAGCCGCCGGAACTCACTGAAATCCGGCAAGTTGAGATTTCTCATGGGAAGTCAGATCTCTGGCACGCGACCGCTGACATTAGAGTGGATCGTACAAGCGACGCCCCAAGTTCACCAAGATGGCCGACTCTGCACTACATGACAGACTCGACCGCCTCATCGCCCTCCTTGAGCAGCAGCAGGTAGACAATGCCGCACTCAAGGCTCGGCTCGACCAACAGGAGACTCCATCCCCTGGTCGACGAGCCAGGGAGCATGATCTAAGCTCCCCGACCCGTCGAGCCTCGCAGCAGGCGGATGAGTCCTACCTCGGTGGTCTCGAGACACCCACGCCTGCGACTAGACCACACCCTCGGTCCGTCACCTTCGACATTCTCGACCGACGAGCGTACACCGACCAAGAGAAGTACGCTACGCCTACTGGACCTTGGTATGTCAAACCGGTGACCCCGGAGGCATGGACCGGCACTGGCAGTGAACAGGACACTCAGCCCCACGCTGCCCTCAAGACTCCATTCCCCAAGCTCGACACCCGCGACATCGATATCTTCATTCTCGAGGCCGACGCTTGGTTCAAGGCTAATGGTGTGTACGACCATACTTCGATGATCTTACACACGGCAGCCCAGCTCGAGGGCACCGCTCGAGAGTGGTGGAAGGGTAAGCTCCGCGTCGATCGGCATTGTCAAGGGATGCTCTTCCATGATTGGAGCCACTTCACCACCCAACTCAGGGAGCTGTACAATCAGCGCAGCGACAGGGTCGATGCCTACAACAAACTCCTAGCGTTGAGGCTTATTACCGACACACCAGGAGCAGCAACGCGACATGTCGAGCAATTCCGAGACCTGGCAGCTCAGTGCCACATGGAGGACCCTGAGTTCGTCATCGACCTCTTCCGAGGGAGCCTTACTCGCTCACTTCAGGAGAAGTTTGAGCGTAACCCACCTGAAGACCAGTGGGCCTGGTACCGGGAGGTCGAGGACATTGATCGCCAGCGTATGCGGCATCAGCAGAATGCTGTCCGCTTCGCCCCAACCCCAGCAATCAGGACTGCTCATACCGAACCGGGCATTCCCCAGAGAACTGGCTCTCGACCGTTGCCCCCTCATCTGGCACAGAAGCTGCCGGTACGGGAAGCACCACCGAGACCTCGCAACGACCGAAGGGTCGTCCCCGGCCCGACGACATTTAACAGCGACGCTTGTAGGGTCTGCGGCAAGACCGGGCATTGGCAGCGGAACTGTCCAGACGCCAAGCCAACGGTTTACCCGGCTAGACCATCAGGACCACAGATGCGAGCGCACGTGGTGTTGGAGTCGGAGAAACCACAGGACGGCTCACCAGAGGAAGGAGACGGAGCTGAAGACCATCGCAAAGACGATGGCGGTCTTGAAGACCACTTTGACCCCAACCTCTTCGCCGACGATCACGACGCAGGCGAGCCCTACCACGAGGACGAGGGAAACGACCTTGGAGCGATGCAATGATGGCATGCATCGCTCTAAGACCGCCTTCGCCATCACCTTGTATATGTCAAGATTGTTCATTATGTTTCTCTGCAGCTTCCGGTGCCTCAGTACTCGAGCTAGCAGGTACGGTCAACCACCATCCTGCTAGCATTCTTGCCGACACCGGCGCTGCATTGTCTATAGTTTCAGCTCCGTTTGTTCGCAAGTACTCGATAACCACAAAACCCATAAAAAACAGAACCGTACACGGAGTGACCGGACATTCCCTCACGATCACAAGCGCTGCTGACGTCGACGTAGTCATAGGAGGACAACACCTAGGGATGCTCAAGGTCGCCGTCGCTGACGCTAGCGACTACGATTTCATCCTGGGGTACAATGAACTACGACGCCTACAGCCAACGGTCCATTGGGATACTGGACAGCTCGATTTCGGAAAAACCAACGAGATCCGGTCAGACGCGGTCGTTCAAGGGATTTCACCGAAATCCGCCGAGACCGGCCGATCTGCCGAATCTCGAGCAAACTTAGTAGTACATGGCTACAAGTTCGTCGACGCCAACGAGCTCGTTCAGGCGGCACTACGGGATGGCCCCATAGGGGTCATGCTAATCAGCGCTCCTCCGACGTCGCTCCCGTCGTTTGGCTTTGTCCCCACGGGAGGCGACAAAGGCATAGAGATGGAAACGACACTAGAAGAGCCTCCCACTGCCGTCGACATCCCAGCCCCGTACTACCCCCTCAAGGATGTATTTGACGAGGTCGAAGCGGACAAGCTTCCCCCTCACACGAAGCACGACTTGCACATCGAGCTACTACCCAGTTCGACGCCACCTCAAGGTCCGCTATATCTCAAGGGCCCTAAGGAGATGGCCGAGCTGAGGAAGTACCTCGAAGAGAATCTCGAGAAAGGATTCATTCGGCCCTCAAAGAGCCCGGCGCGATCACCCGTCCTTTTCGTGCCTAAGAAGGACGGCGGCCTGCGACTCTGCGTAGACTACCGCGGTCTCAACGAGGTCACGGTCAAGAACCGAGCTCCACTGCCTCTAATCGAGGAGCAGCTGTTCCTCCTACGAAAAGCGAAGATCTATACCAAGCTGGACCTAAAGGCAGCTTACAACTTGGTTAGGATCGCCGACGGGGACGAATGGAAAACCGCGTTTGGAACTCAACTCGGACTGTATGAGTATCTGGTCATGCCATTCGGATTGGCAAATGCGCCCGCGCACTTCCAATCGCTCATCAACACCATCTACCGCGACATCATTGGCGTATACGTGGTAGTATACCTTGACGGCTTCCTGATCTTCAGCGACAACGAGAAGGAACACATCGAGCACGTCAGGACGGTGCTCAGTAGGCTCAAGGTATGGCGGTTATTTGCCAAACTCTCGAAGTGCGTGTTCCATACCGATACTGTTGAGTTCCTTGGCTACATCATCAAGCCGTCAGGTATCGAGATGGACCCCGACAAGATCAGGACTATCAAGGAATGGCCGATGCCGGAGTCTATACACGACATCCAACGCTTCCTCGGGTTCGCCAACTTCTATCGCAGATTCATCTCTCACTTTGCACGTATAGCGAGACCGCTCACTTCCCTCGTTAAGCCCACAGAGCGATTCAAGAAGTTCGACCTCCCTGACGACGCTCGCGCTGCTTTCCACAAGCTGGTGGAAATGTTCACCACCGCTGGGGTTCTCAAACACTTCGACTACCATCGTCCTACCCGGTTGGAAACGGACGCAAGCGACTTTGCTCTCGCTGGAGTACTCAAACAAGAGCACGACGGACGATGGCACCCAATAGCATTCTACTCGCGCAAGATGGCATCGGCGGAGAAGAACTACGAGATCCATGACAAGGAACTCCTCGCTGTTGTCGTCTGTCTCAACCACTGGCGGCACATGCTTGCAGGACTACCTAGTCAGCTCATTATTCTCACTGATCACGAGGCGCTCAAATACTTCAAGTCTCAGCGGAAGATCACAGGTCGGCAGGCTCGATGGTCAGTGTTACTCGCTGACTTCGACTTCGTACTCCAATACAGACCGGGAGATAAAGCGGGAGAGCCAGATGCGTTGACACGACGAAGTGATATGCAGCCGACCGCAGAAGAAGACCTACACAACGTCCGACAGCTGTTACCGGCACGAGTATTTGCCGAGGATTTCACCGAAATTCGCCAAGAAAGAGCTACTCGCCGAATCTCAAATAAATATGCTAAAACCAATGATGTCCGATATCGCGGAGGGAGGGCTGGTCCAACTCGTAAAGACTTTCCAGCCGCTTGATGCCAAGCTCGCAGAGCTTCATCAGAAACAACCTTTCGAAGTTAGACATGGCCTGTGGTATCGCGACGGTCGGCTAGTGGTGCCGCAAGTCACATTACCAGGTAAGAAAGGTCAACGCAACACTCGGAGTGCCGCCGAGGCAAAAGATCGCTCGCTCTCGGTGGAGCACCTGAGGTACATGGTAATGTCCCAATGCCACAACGGCGCTACCGCTGGCCATGCTGGTCGAGACGCCACCCTCGAGCTCACAAGGCGGCATTATTGGTGGCCGAATATGGCGGCATGGGTTGCTGACTATGTAGCAAGCTGCCCAGTGTGCGCTCGATATAAAGCACCGCGACACCGACCATATGGCCTTTTGCAGCCGCTGTCGACGCCGTCAAGACCCTGGAATTCCATCTCGATGGATTTCATTGAAGGGTTACCTAAATCGGAGGGGTATGACTCGATCTTCGTGGTGGTTGACCGGTTGACCAAATATGCCATCTTAACCCCGACGTACAAGACAATAACGTCGGAGCAGACGGCAAAGATGCTCAAAGACCAAGTTATGTCCCGTTTCGGGGTACCGGAGCACATTGTCTCAGACCGCGGCCGACAATTCGTCTCGGCAGCATGGAAAGAGTTCACCGACAAGCTGGTCATCCACCACTCGCTCAGCACAGCCTACCACCCACAGACGGACGGGCAAACGGAGCGAGTCAATCAAGTTGTCGAGCAGTACCTCCGTATGTACTGCAACTACGAGCAGGACAACTGGGTAACCTGGCTGCCGATGGCCGAGTTCGTTTACAACAACACGGTCCACAGCAGCATAGGAGTCTCGCCTTTCTTTGCCTGCTACGGGTGGAATCCAAAGTCACACCCCAATCTCCCAGAACAAGTCGGTGTGCTCGACCCCAAGAGAAAAGAGTTTGCCACCCGAAGAAAAGAATTTACGGAGTACCTACAGGAGCAAATCAGGTATGCTCAAAGCCGAACCGTTGAGCAATATAACCGCAAACGAAAGGACATCGAGTTCAAAGTTGGAGACATGGTCTACGTCAACCGAAAGAACTGGAAGACAGCTCGACCCAGTCCCAAACTCGACACAAAGTTAGCAGGCCCGTTCCCCATCCTCGAACAAATCGGCAGAAGAGCATACCGGCTCCAACTCCCAGCAAGTTTGCGCGTACACGACGTTTTCCATGTCTCAATGCTCGAGCCTCAAAGGGCAAGCTCACTCCCACAGCGCTCCACACTCGAAGTCACGCCGCCCCTACTGGACGACACTCTAGAATTCGAGGTAGAGGCTATTGTGGGAAAGCGAAAACAAGGTAGGCAAGTGCAGTACAAAGTCCAATGGAGGGGCTACCCCAAGGAGGCAGCCTCGTGGGAACTGACAGACTGTCTCAACTGCCCAGACCTCATCCGGAGGTATGAGGAATCGGCGGGGGGATGGAGACACTAAGCTGAAGAGGATCTTGCGAGCCGCGATGCATGCCATCACAGGAGAGTAAGATGGTGAGAAGCTCGACAAGGACGAAGCTCGACAAGGACGATGTCGAGCGGCGAAGGTAGAAGGTTGCAGGAATCGAGATCCGGACAATGACCCCGACTCACCCGACTCAGGGAATTTCCACAAAATCCGCCGAGTACTGCAGAATTCAACGGATCTCAGAAAAAATTAAAAAAAAAAAAATCGCGGGGTAACGAGAACCTAAAAAGTCACGAAATTCGCCGAGGAATGCATGATCCAAAGGATCTCAGGCCTTAACGGGCGATGCGAGTCGACAAGTATATTTCTCAGAGTTGTCGCACCTGTTGCACACCGAAAGTCACACAATCAAGCTCACACTAGGTTCAATGGGTAACGAGGCACTGCCATTGCAACAAGTCAACACAGCCAGCGGGCACAGACTACTCCGCAGACTTGGGGGCTAACGAAGACCCAGGTACCGAAGGAGGCTCGATATCCTCGAAGGGCGATCGCATGGACCGCATTTGCCGCTGACGATCGAAGTATTCCTCGATCGTCGTCAGTACCGGTACGCGCCGACCGCGAGGCGAGGCAGACCAAACGATACGCATCGCGTGCGCCCAGGTCAGGTCCTCCACACCGTTCGAGTCACGGTCGAGCCTACGTACCTCTCCCAATCCTCAACCTCCCGCTCCCGTGACGTGAGCGCGCTCGACGCCACGCTCGCCTTGATGCAGGTGGCAAGGAGGAGCGTCGCCAGCGTAAACCGTCGTCGGTAACGCCCTCGCAGTTCGCACGCATTTCTTGTGGCCGCCAAGATGGCAGTGCACACAAGCGCGCGGAGTTCTGCCCTTGCCACCGGCAGAAAGTACGTCAGCGAAGGCCAACGCGAAACAACTGGGACAAAGAAAGGGGAGAACCATAGTCAGCAGCGAGTATCGAACGTAGAAGGGGGCAGTGGTACTTACGGTATACCAAGCTTGGCGCAGCGGGCGCATTGCCAGCTCGGCCAAGGCATGCAGCCTTCGGTTAGCCGAAGGAGGACCAGACGATGCAGTCGACCGGCCGTCACAGAACCCTCCGATACCACCCAAGTGGGGGGCCAGGCCTCGCACGCTACAAACACCAGCAACACCGGAGCGATAAGCGACTCCGCCCACAGCGCAATCTCGAGGTAGTTGGGCACATGAGGCCCAACGAGCGGAGCGACAGGGTCCTCCCCGACCTCGCTAATCCTCCCTACGACCGACTCCTCCACCTCCATCGCCTCCAGTCGCTCTTCCTCCTCCTCCGCGGCATCGTTTCCCAAAAACAGCGGTTCCAGTGGCCGCGGCGTCGACCGCAACGCGACGAGCTGCTTGGCAGCAACAATCTCAAGGGGCTGCTTGCCAGCAGCAGGGGACGACGGAGCTGTGGCCTCGAGGCCGACAGCCGAAGGTGTTGCCACTGCCCGAGTGGCAGGGTTGCGTTCGCAAAGCCTGACGCTACGGCGCACAGGCTCTTCTGCCCTGAGGGCAGGCATTCGTGTTGACGCTGGTCGCGATGACGCAGCGGAAGTGGCGGTATTTGAAGTGTTGGGCATTGTGATGGTTGGAGAGCGCTGTTGGTGGAAGAACAAGTCGGGGGAACACCCGCCGACCCTATTTAAGCCTCAACGGAGCTCGGCTCTCGAAGGGGGGGTAGTGTCACGGGAGTGGGTCCCAAGGAAGAGGTCTGCGCAGACCAGAGATGTTGAATCAGCTGAGATCCGGTGGGAGAGCATGTCTCGACGGATCTCAGGGAGATCTGGTGGATATTGGTGGGCTCATGGGATTTAAGGTTAGCGCAGGACCGAGAAGTTGAATCGGACAAAATCCGGTGAGAGAGCAGGTCTCAACGGATCTCACGGAAATTCGGCGAATGGCAGCGACTCGCCGGATATCGAAGGTATCGATGGCAAGGGGAGCATCTGCGATGGCGGCGACCAACGCCACGCCGGAACGACACGTGGGCCGATCGACGCCCAGGGGGCAACGGAGAGGGAGCACGCGGGCGTGCTCGGAAGCACCCTGCCGAAGGGGCTAGGGGCAGTCTTATCGTGCGGGGGTCCAAGCTCGACGCACGCAGGTCGTACAGTACCAATGGACCTTGCACACGATACATATATATATAAATACTCTGTTCCCCGCTATCGGATGAGCGGAAGCTCATCCACTCTATCTTATATCTCAGTCACACATAGTTATCAGTACGTCGTACTTACCATACTCTTCACACGTCGCACATTGCAATACCATTTATTGCGATCCATATAGTCTGTGTCCCCGTCGGTGAACGGAGAACAACGTATAGACGTCGTCGACACCACAATCGACGCTGTAGCACCTCAACTACAGGCGGAACCTCAACCGCGGGCCTGGCACCACAACCAGTCCCTCATAACTCCACCGGCGACGACAGCTGAGGTCTAACCCAGCCATCAGCAGTATCCCGTCGACGTCGTGACACTCGCGTCGACCGAATACCCAGTCCGAGCTTGCCGCGTTACCTCTGTACGGAGCGTCACCAGCGGTCAGCCGATATCCGTCGAGAGATCGCCACTCGCGGGATTCTCTTCGATATCCGTTGAGGCCAAGCTTAACCGCCGGAACTCACTGAAATCCGGCGAGTCGCGCTTTCTCACGGGAATTCGGATCTCTGGCACGCGACCGCTGACACCCACCAATATCCACCAGATCTCCCTGAGATCTGTCAAGACATGCTCTCCCACCGGATCTCAGCCGATTCAACATCTCTGGTCTGCGCAGACCTCTTTCTTGGGACCCACTCCTGTGACAGGGAGTTCTAGCCAAGCTTGGTTTGAGGATTTGCCAAAAGCCATAGATGAGGAACAAGGACTATTGAGGGTCTTGGTACAGGATGCTGGGATTCCAGCTGGTATTGAAGGCCTAGATAGATAGTATAGCACAAATGCGGCCAAGCTGCCATCAGTCATGGGCTCTGGAAGTCAGTACTGTAAGCACAGGGACCAGGTTTGTGTACAGTGCAAGGGCTAGTATGTAGATAAGGGACAGGACAGCCATATTATATAAGGGCATTGCTGTGTCAGTTGTGGAGGAGCAGGGCTCAGCCACTCTACTATTCATACTCTTAGTCTCTACCTTACAAGTTGCTACAACATCTTAGTAAGTAGTCTTCTGATTGACCACTGCAATCATATAATACTGCAGCAATCCAGCAACTGTGTCCTCCTCAACTGAGGGAGTTTAATATCTGACAACTTTCAGCACCTCTACTGACATTGCAGCACCTCAACTGTAGGTAGCACCTCAACTGTGGCAACATAACCTCAACTGTAGCCATCAACAACAGTGACAACAGCTTCTGGGCCCTCAGGAGGAGTTGCATACTGTGACCAACACCTGCATCAAGAACACTTGTGCAATGTGAAGGCTGTACATCATGCAGATGGGCTGCATTATTGCTGAACGGAGTGTTCACAGTGACTAGTCAGCTTGGTAACATTCCATTGAATCTCAAACAAGTATTGCATAGAGTTGCATGTTTCATTGATTCTCATACCAAATTATGATAGAACAGCCAGTTTCATATTGCAACCGGTACTTGGGTTTGGCACACCATTCTCTGACAGCTTGCACTACTCAGCTGTAACCAGAAGCACCACCAATGCATGCTGCAAATGCTTGTCAGGGATTGGGAATTGGGGACTCAACCAAAACATAGTGAGTGGCAAAACCACTACACCAGCTAGAACTATAGTGTCAGGGGCCAATGTGCCTAACTTGGGGTTCAATTTAATATCTGACGAAACCTGGGCTTTTATTGTGTTTCAAAATGAAACCTGCTGGAAGTGCATGTTCTATTGTGTTTCAAAATGAAACCTGCTGGAAGTGCGTGTTCTATCGTGTTTCAAAATGAAACCTGCTGGAACCGTTCCAAATTGACTAGCCTCTGTGAACACTTGTTCAGCGGTAGTGCGGCTTGTCTGAATGATCATATGACCTGCGCTATACACAAGTGTCCTTGATGCAAGTGCCAGTTGCTGTCTACAACGTCTCCTGGGAACTTGGGAGCCGTGGTCACTGTCTGATATGGCTACAGTGTGGGTTCTGTTGCCGCAGTTGAGGTTCTGCATACAGTGGAGGTGCTGTAGTGTCAGTAGAGGTGCTGACAATTGTTGATGGTGTTTGGCTTCTCCAACAAGGAAGACACTCTGCTCCTCCACAATTGAAACAAAGGCCCTCTTATATATATCAAGCCCTGCTTGGAGTTCTTATCAGGATTCCTCTTATCAGGGCCTCCTTATTGACAGCTAGCCTCCCCAGCTGCCTCTTGCCTTTGTACACAGGGTTTGGCCCCTGCACTTGTTAGTTCTGGCTACCAGAGCCAGTAGCTGCTTATCTCTTGGCCCCAAATCCTACCAAGCCTGCTACCTGGACCCTCCATACCTGCTGGAGATCCCTCCAACCCTGGTAACGGCCCTCTACGGCCTCTGGTCCCCGTCCACGGCTTCCAGCAAGTGTCCAACCAAAATTGGCTGGAAATCCACCTTTTACCAGGATTCAATACAAAACTCGATAAAATCAAGGGGTTCATCCGGACTCGTTCTGATTCCCTATAGCACATAGCTGGTGTAGTGATTTTGCCACTCACTATGTCTTGGTAGGGTCCCCAATTCCCAATCCATGACAATGCACACCAGACACAGTGGGATCTCCACAATATGAAATTGCATCAGTACTACTGGCGCACTGCTACTCCATGAAATACATTAGATAGTAATTGTTGCACCACATTGAATTGATTCCCCATTTTCCTCTATCCATACTCTCAACCCTTGCTTGTGATTGTCACATAATCTTTGAATGTTCATTCCACAATTCATTACCAATACATATGTACTATTGAACAACACTCAGAGTGTCAAGGCTACCTACAAGAAGCAGGGTGAGATTATTGCTGCACATTGGAAATTTGGAACTGTTACAAGGCCACAGGTATGACACCTGTGAGACACTGCCTGAACCTAAATTGTCTGATAGTGTTACATGAACCTACCAACAACAATAAGAGCACTCTATAGCAGCTAGTGCACACTCTTATCAGAAGATGATAGAAGGGAAACTGTTAAGGCCATAGGGTCTAGGTACCGCTGGGCAGCTACAGCCGGAATAGGGTCTACGGGTACGGAGAGGTTGTAGGCGTAGGCGACACAGGCAGTCAGGGTCAGAGCACACCACTGCGTTGCTATAGAGCTAACTAAGTAATACATGTGACCAGGTCCGGAGGCAACCTCATGTCAGGCGGGGGCGGGGTGGTAAGGTCCAAGAACTATTGACCACCTCCCGTGCCAACTGCTGTAACTACCTCCCACCACGGCGCTACAATGTGTCAGCGGTCGCGTGCCAGAGATCCGAATTCCCGTGAGAAAGCGCGACTCGCCGGATTTCAGTGAATTCCGGCGGTTAAGCTTGGCCTCAACGGATATCGAAGAGAATCCCGCGAGTGGCAATCTCTCGACGGATATCGGCTGACCGCTGGTGACACTCCGTACAGAGATAACGCGGCAAGCTCGGACAGGGTACTCGGTCGACGCGAGTGTCACGACGTCGACGGGATACTACTGGTGGCTGGGTTAGACCTCAGCCGTCGTTGCCGGTGGAGATATGAGGGACTGGTTGTGGTGCCAGGCCCGCGGTTGAGGTTCCGCCTGTAGTTGAGGTGCTACAGCGTCGATTGTGGTGTCGACGACGTCTATACGTTGTTCTCCGTTCACCGACGGGGACACAGACTATATGGATCGCAATAAATGGTATTGCAATGTGCAACGTGTGAAGAGTATGGTAAGTACGACGTACTGATAACTATGTGTGACTGAGATATAAGATAGAGTGGATGAGCTTCCGCTCATCCGATAGCGGGGAACAGAGTATTTATATATATATGTATCGTGTGCAAGGTCCATTGGTACTGTACGACCTGCGTGCGTCGAGCTTGGACCCCCGCACGATAAGACTGCCCCTAGCCCCTTCGGCAGGGTGCTTCCGAGCACGCCCGCGTGCTCCCTCTCCGTTGCCCCCTGGGCGTCGATCGGCCCACGTGTCGTTCCGGCGTGGCGTTGGTCGCCGCCATCGCAGATGCTCCCTTTGCCATCGATACCTTCGATATCCGGCGAGTCACTGCCACTTGCCAAATTTCCGTGAGATCCGTTGAGACCTGCTCTCTCACCGGATTTCGTCCGATTCAACTTCTCGGTCCTGCGCTAACCTTAAATCCCATGAGCCCACCAATATCCACCAGATCTCCCTGAGATCCGTCGAGACATGCTCTCCCACCAGATCTCAGCCGATTCAACATCTCTGGTCTGCGCAGACCTCTTCCTTGGGACCCACTCCCGTGACACAATGTTAGATTGCCGACAGCCGTATTCTGCTTACGGAGGGGCCAGCCACGGTTGGACGGTAGGAGGGTTGTGTTAGGCCAACCGCTCCTCTGCGAGGGATCTGGAGAGGATCGGTTGTGGCTCAATTGCAACAGTTGCTCAATCGGGAGGGGGGGCCAAGTGCCCACTCTTTGGACTACAGTTGGTGGGGCACTAACAGAAACAGGATTCTTGATCTCTCATTTTCTCATGCACAGTATTCTCATAGTCTAAATAGAAAGAAGGTTCTCAGAGCAAACCAAAAACTATTTGAAAGTTGTGCATATGAACAGACTATAACATCTTTACCTAAGTCGCAACCCAGCCGGATCTTACCCCACATCAAATGATAAGGCTTTGCGCCAACCAGCTCTGCGGCTTTAGAACGCCCAGAGATAAGCGAAACATGCAGCGAAGGCCTCGCCTGACTTCCACTTCTACTTCCGCAATCACCATCACACGAGACAGTCGTTGTAGCTCGCCATCACAGCAGATCAACGTCCGCACCAGCCGGTACCTCAAGCTCGCCTGACCGAAGCCCGGTGGTAGCTGCATGTTCCCCCTCATCCATCTGGCGGCGAGATTGTCCGATGGCGTGCTAGGAGCCAACGCATTTAAGGATCACACTGCTAACAGAAGAATGCCAGATGGCGGAGCCATCGAGGTCAACCTGGGAAGAATTGAAGCCGGTGCTCATACCGTTCAAACGGAGCCAGCGTCCGTCGTGGTCTTGCACCGAATGCGCGAGGAGAAAGATACGATGCGACAAGAAAGTGCCTTGTGCATCATGTGTCAAGCGCGGAAGGGCGGATCACTGTCGACTCGAAGGTTCGTCTTATGAGGTGGCAGGTTCTTCCCCCCCCAGACTCCCTGCATCTCCTGTACATACAAGCGACGATGGTAGAATCGGCGATGCAGGCTCATCGACACCCTCCGAATCTCGGCGAAGGCTCTCCTCCGCAGTCTCAGCGCAAGGAGATTCGAAACCTGTAGTACCGGATGGCGCTGATATCTTCCTGCAAGGTCTGTCCAGATTACAAGTGCAGCTAGACCGGATCGAGCAGAGACTGAACCGTCAAGCAAAGCAAGAGGAATCCATCGAAGACGTCAAGGCCAGGCTAAACGACATAGAGGATGTCATCTCTGCGCTCGGCGAGAATCGTGCAAGCTGGGCGCAGCCGGCCAACACAACGAATGGGAAAGGTGCTGCACGAGCGAGCCAGAGCGCAACAATACATCAAGGCGAGATGGAAGTTGATCGTAGGTTGGATGATGTCGGCGGGGGCCGCTCACATATAGCAGCCGGCATCGGGCATCGTGCAGAGACGACTCCTCCAGCAATGCAACAGCAAGAGCGAAATGCAGAGCTCGCATCAACGGATGCGGCGACTACCCTCGAATTTCTCACTTTAGGCAAGGACAGAAGACGTGACGTTGCTTTTGATGCAAGCTCGTATGACAGCGACGGAGAGGTCGGTCATGACAATCGACCCGGCATGTCAGCGGCACCGGGGCAGATCGCAAGCCCTGCTTCTCTACATGTTCGCCATGCAGAGACTATCAGCTCGGAAGCGGGGCCTGATGGCAGATCGCGCATGCTCAAACATCTTCGACGAGGCCTGCCTGCTCGCGTGGTCTCACGCATAGATGCACTGCTGCGCTCGAATCCGGATGATCTTCCACCAGCCAATTTGCTCGCAAGACCGACAGTCAAACCTATCACCGACGGCATTAAAGCCTCGACCCTTTCGCCCTCAGCGATTCGTCGAATTGTCGGGGTAGCCAAAGAGATCGGCGCGTGGCAACACTGCTGCATTCACTTTCCGACCTTTGAACGGGAGGTCGAAGCATTCCTGGCCATCACCAAGCCAGACAAGGGCGATCCTGAGGACGCTAGCTTGGAAAGTTACCGCGCAATCGACCCAGCGTGGCTCTCGCTCTATTACGTCATCTGCAGCATTGCCATCCACCAAATGTCCGAAGAGGAAGGCGCCTTCTGTGGACTAGGTGCAGAGACTGAGCGAATGCGACTCGCTTCCGTCCTGCTGCACGCGGCTATGGACTCTTTGTCACTCGCAGACTACCTCGTCAAGCCTTCAGTTTACTGTTGTCAGACCATAGCCATCCTGTGCGTTGCAGGGCACAACATCTGCGGAAGTGACCTGCTGACATCGCTTCTAGCTATTGGGATCAAGATTGGCCACACCCTAGGTTTGCACGCACTCGGCCGAACAGCAAGATTCCTAGAAGCCTGCGCAGTGCAACGCGGTCAGGTGCTCTATCGTGTGGGAATTCGTAATGACGAGTCAGGCTCATTAATACTGCCCGACGAGTCTCCACGACAGTTTGCGATCTGGAAAAAGCGCATCATCGATCTCGAAGTCGGCAAGCGGGTGTGGTGGGCCTTTACTCAGCAAGACTATTTCGCAATCCCCTTCAGCGGGTGCTTCTCCATCGTCGAGGGTCAATATGATACGCCCTTACCGCACAATTGCTCTGACGAAGATCTCGAAGAAGGTCGACTGATCAATCGCGAAGTGAACGTGCTCACGGTGGCCTCAAAGCAGCGCTTCACATGTCACGTTGCAAAGATTGTCTGCGACTTTTTTGAGGACCTCAACAAAACCAGGGATGTCCCCTCGCTGTCCTTGGTCAAGCACCATGAAGACCGATTGCACTTCGTGACAGATCGTTTCAAGGCGTGTCTTGACCCCGGGCGATTAGCGTCTTCGCAAGGGAGCTCGAAGACGTCTTTGCCCAGCTTCACTACGGTGCTGCAGCACTACTTGTTCATCTCGGTGCAGCACAAGATCTTGGTCATGCACCGCGCTTTCTTGTCTCGGGACGTTTCAGCGGAGGAACGAGCACTCTCGCACGCCGCATCGATTGAGACGGCGAGGGGCGTGCTGCATGAGCTCGAACGCGGGCTTGGACTCAACACTGATGGAGACGACAGGCCGCAATTGGATCTACAATCTCGAGTGCATGGCGGCGCCCTGTGGACGATTCCATACCATTCTGTGGCCGCGGTTACGATCCTGGCACTGGACATGTTCCAGCCGACCTCCAGTGGATCACAGCGAGCACTCAGGAGGCAAGAGGTCAAGCGAGCACTGGAGGCGCTGGGTCGAATTACGAAGAAGAGCGCCATTGCGCGGAGGGGATGTCAGCTGCTTACGGATCTCTTGGAAGAAGGCGAACGATATGAACGTCGACCAGGGCGGCCGAAAAAACGAAAGGTTACGAATGGAGTAGACTCGGTTTTGAAACGTCTTCGACTGCCTGAAGATGAGAATGCTGAGGTCACCTCACAGGCTGGTTATCCTTCCACCGCAATCACGACCGAGCCTTTTATCGGCATAGACCACGCAGCCGATCCGCACACCGATCGAACCCTTGAAGCAAGCTGGTTTTCGCACTTCAATCACGGTTCCACCCGCTCTGATGCGTCCTCCGTTCTGGCCGAAGGCACGTCTCCCGACGAAGATCACCATCCGGCTGCCTCATTCGGGTACGGATCCACCAACTTCAACCCTCTTGCCGGCAACTCTACCTCCCGCGCCAGCAATAGTGCAACTTTCCACCCTGGCGAAGCGTCGAATTCGCTATCAAGCATTTTCATGTCCTACGATAGTGATCGCAGCAGCACCAGCGACACTTACGGTGCCATTCCTGCGAGCATGTTGAGGTGTGGGATGAACAGTGATTTTGTCGATGCAGGAAGGTCGTCGTTGGCGAGGAATGGACTGGGATGGAAAGATCGCACCAACATGCCTCAAGAAAGTGACCACGCGACAGCAGTGCCAAACTGGTCAACAGCTACGGCCAGCATGTCACTGGATGGAACGCCGGCGAACAGCATTCCAGGCATGAACTTGAATATGCCACAGCAGCAGTTGGCACAGATCTTGCCCGCCCTAGAGTCCATGCCGGACGTGTGGAAGCTCTTTGATGGTACGCTCGGTCAGAGCTTGGTCGCATTCGAAGAGAGCGGATTTTAGATGTGCACACAGCAATGCAAAATCGTCATTGCGGCATGATTGAGAAGAGTGATCGCACAACAGAGACAACAAAATGAGCTGTGCTACGAACTTGACCGTGACCAGAGATTCGGACAAGATTGATTGTGGTTGGATTTTTCTGCACACGAATTCTGAAAGATGACAGAGATTGATCACTGTGACGCACTAGCCTTGGCGGCCTTGATTTGCTGCTCCACGGCGAGCGCCACTTCATCCCAGACTTCCGCATCACGATACGGCCTCTCATGTGTTCCAGTGCCAGCGCCACGATGTTCGAGAGCGCTATCGCCGAGGCCGACTCCTAGACCAGGTACATGGACCTCGTTAGCTGATGCCTGCCTAGGCTCGACAGGCTCGAATTGAAGCGCGTCCGGGGGGTGGAACCAGTAGTTGAGCGCCATATGGACCTCACTGGCTGATTGCTTCTGACCTTTGGCATCGACTTGTTCGTGCAGCAGTGGCGATGATGAAGATGTGACCTCGTGGTACCAGCTCGCCGGAAGGTAAAGCATCTGGCCAGGTTTCAGAAATACCTCGATGGGTGGGGGGCACCCAGGCATCAGCCTGTATGGCTCGTCGGCTGGGACGTGCTTCTTGCTTTTCCCGTTGGCAGTTTTCAGCATGGGCTGAGACGGGTCATCCGGCACACCTAGACTACGATGCAAGATATGTGGTGGGATGCGAGAGAAGCTTGGAGGCTCGTTGTCTTGGTCGTCAGACGCCGGATTGGCATCAGCATCTTGGTCCTGAGCCATGGCGAGCAGCTTTTCCAGCTCAGCTTCGCCTTCATCCACATCTCCAAACTCGGAGCCAGAGTCGGCACCCGCAAACGTCGGCAAGTCCTCAAGATCGTCTTGGCTGGACTGTTCGTCTTGGGCTTGGCTGTCTGCTTCCTCGCTGTTGAGCTCATTGTGTTCCGATGTAGCATCGATGCTCTCGATACAGGATGCGATCTTGACGCGTTTGGCTGGCTCTCGAGCGCCGTCTGACTCGACAGTGTCGGACCTATCCTCTTCTCGGTCTACGTTGGAGGACTCTGCTTCTTCTTCGTCTGAGCCCGACATGTACCTGCGCTTGCGTGAGAAGCCGTTGGACGACATGGTTCGAGGCGCCACCGATGTTTCAGGGTTGTATTGATTGTATGCTTCTGAGGGAGAGTGGTTGGCGTTGTTGTCGTCGTCCCCAGCCTCCTCCTCGCCTGAGGCTCTCAAACCATTCTCAAGCTGGTCCTCGAAGTCCTCGGCAGACTCTCGTTGTGAGTCTGATTCTTGCTGATCGCTGGCACTCTGGTCATTGGCGACGCTTTCCAGATAGTCACGAAGCTTTACAATTGCGGCGTCATCGCCAGCGAGGGCGGCCACACCGATGTGCTTCATGAAAGTAGGGAGTGTAGCCATGAGCCTACGACCCTGGTCATTGTCATCTTCGTCGTCGCTGTCTTCCTCCTCTTGATCCTCGTCAGAGGTGTCGCCGGTCTGAGCGCCATTCGAACTGACAAGCGCTTTGAGGAGGTGATCAAGGTCGGCATTGCTGTCGTCGTCAGAGCCTGCCTCATCAGAGGAGACTGCTTCGGGGTCGATCCCGTCTTCGTCCAGGCGACAAATACGAAGCTCGGCTTGTGCTTGAAGAAGAGCCTCTTCAGCCAGCTCCTGCGCTCGTGTCTGCTTGGCTTTGCCCTTGCGCTGGCTTTTGACGCGAGAGCCTTCACCAGCGTCTGCGGCTGCTTGCTCATCGATCTCGCGCTTTACGCGCATGCGAGCTTTTGTTCTCCATCTCGCGGCGTCGGAGGGAACGAGACCGTCAGCACGAATGGGAAGGCGCTGCTTGCGACCTGGAAGAGGAAGATACGATGGGAACTCGCCAGGAGGGGCGTAAACGATGAGGCCGTTGTGGTGTACCCTATCGACAAAGCCAGTTGGATGCAAGTAGCGATGTGCGGAAGGGGGGAAGAGAAGAAAGCGCTTGTAGCCGGAGAGGAGGATGTAGAGGTTGTCGTGGAAATCATGATGCAATCCGGAGCTCTTTCCCTGTTTGCTGTTACCGAGCCAGAGGTTGCACTGCTGCAGTACAAGGTTACCCAAGAGTTTGGGTTTAGCAGGAAAATCGTTGGAGAGCACGTTAGTCGGAGCGGGTAAGACATTGTCTATATCTGGTTCGTAGTCAGAGTCATCTGAGTAGTCGGAAAGGTGGTCTTCTGAGGAGGAGGAGGAGGAGGAGGAGAAGGAGGAGAAGGAGGCGGAAGAGGGAGGTTTTGAGGTTGAAGATTGCGGTTGTTCGGCTTGCTCGTCGTATTGTGTGGTAAGATACCACTTTCCTTGGTTGGAGGGGTCTTGGAGAAGATCAAGGAAGTGAGCGAATTTGACCTTTTGCCTTTTGACTGAAGTGCCGAAATGGCGTGCTGTGGGATGGATCGGCTCGATCTTGACGGATGTTTGTCCAGCCGCAGATCTAAGGTACTCGAGATCGGTCCATTTGGACGCACTCCACTCTTGATCATTTAAGAATCCATCGATGACGACGGGGCGACGTTTGCTGATAAAGTGAGACCACATGTCGATTGGGGTGATGTTGTTGTCTACGTTGGCAATTTTTGGGTTGATGGTTGAGGGGTGCCAACCCTCGTAGGAGTCGAGGTGATGTGGTAGTGGTGGTACATTGAACATGATCAGTATTGTCTGTGTAGTGCGAGTTTAAGCAGCTGATCGAGAGAGAGAGAGAGAGAGAGAGAGAGAGAGAGAGAGAGAGAGAGAGAGAGAGAGAGAGAGAGAGAGAGAGAGAGTTGAAAGCTCATGCAAGTGAAAGTATGGCGTATGCATTTTGGATGCAAGAGGATGAGAGAGAAGACGAGGATGAGAGAGAAGACGAGGATGAGATAGCGACACACTCACACTCGCAACTGGAAAAAAAGAATTGGACCCTGACTCACACCCACACTCACACTGCATACTAACAGTTTGGACTACAGTAATTGGGTGAATCGTGAATCGTAAATCGTGAATGTAAATTATACGTTTCTCGAAAGATCCCCGATTCTTTGACAATGTGAGTCCCGATTAAAAATAATTACTGCGCTTTTTGTTAGACGACAGAAAAACTGCGGTATGCTCAATTTTTGTCGGTTTGATTTTGGGTTTTCACCATCATCATCACAACCATCACCATCAACAACATGGTTCACAACTAGTCTTGGACACATCTGCTTGCCTTGCTTCTTTTGTCTCTTGTTTTCGGTTCTTTCTGACTCTCTTGTTTTTCTTCAGCAGCCTCTTTTTATCCAATATCGCCGTCGTCGTCCTCGTTTTGTTTTCATAGTACTTATACCCGTCTCGCATCTTTCATATTAGTACCCTCGCCACTATGTCTACCATCACCGGCCTCGGTCGTGCCGGTCATGACTCTGATGTAAAACTTGCTACCGAACAACAGCTCTCCACCATCCGTCGAATGGCTCAGATCGTTACACGCATCTTCTACGACGACCGTCACATTGTCCTCATGGATCAACTCGTTTCCATCACCGTTCTACCTGCAGACGTCCTCGCACATCGACTCGGAATTCAGGTCAAAGAACTCGCTGCCCTCTCTTCAAAACTTTTAGAGGATAAGCTCATCTGCACTTTTCGTAGAAACGAAATCCGCGATGCCATCATAAACCGCAGCGTTCCCCGAACCTACTACTATCTCGACTATAAACTTTTTCTTGACGTCACAAAATGGCGCATGATGTCCATCCGTAAGAAAATTGACACTCGTCTCCGAAACGAGCTCGACAACAAAGGCTACGTCTGTCCTCGATGCAAATCTTCGTACTCCACCCTCCAAGTCGCCCATTTGCTCGACATCCTCCGCAACATCTTTGTCTGCGAAACTCCAGGTTGCAACACCGAACTCGTCGACAACGAGGAAGCACATGATGTCAAGCGCAGCAAAGACAGCCTCATGCGCTTCAACGAACAGCTCTCCACCCTCCTCGGTGGTCTCCGTCGCACAGAAGGCATCACCCTTCCTCCCCTCGACGTCGGCGCCTGGCTCACCAAGCACGCCGCCTCCCAGCCCTGGTACGCCAACCGATCAGACCATGCCGATTCCGTCAGAACTTCTGTCGCCGTCAATGGTGCACCTGCGCTCCAAGTCGACCTCGCTTCCAACGACCCTGCGGCACAAGCCGCACGACGAGCAGCCAAGCAAAAAGCAGAGCACGAGCAGAGAAAGCAGAATGCCCTCCCGGCTTGGCATTTGGCCAGCACCGTCAGTGGAGAGCAGACCGCGCTCGGTCGAAAGCAGCAAAACTTGCATTCCAACAACGCATTCGAAGTCGAAGAGGGCAAAGAGGATCAAGATGGTGGTGACGACGATTACTACGCACAGTACGCTAGCTTGCAGAATGCCGAAGCTGAGGCCAGAGCCAGCCAAGCTCCCACTCTCGAGCAAGAGGACGAGTTTGATGATTTCGAAGATGTCATTGCAGATCCATCAACTACGACCGTCTCGAGGAAGCGATCACTCTCTCCAGAGTCCGGCAATGCCGACAACAAGAAGGCTAAAACCACATCAATACCGACTGAGCAAAGCGCACAAACGGGTTGTGGAGGAGGAGGCGGCGGCGGCGTCAATGATGATGATGATGACGACGACGGCTTGGATGATTTTGAGGATGTCGTGTAGTCCCTCGACTCAAAAAAAGGAAGCGACATTTGCCGGAAGTTGTTCCATGTTACATGACTTTGTGTCTGTGCTGACCCGCCTTGAGCCTTTCTTCCCACTCTCTCTCGCTCCTGTACACTTTCTTGAGTATACCACTGTATCCAAATTCTTCCTCCGCCACCTTCCCTTCTCGCTTGCTCGGAAGTCGCTTCCTACCTACCTGCATCTCCTCCTCGTAATCCTTCCATTCCTTGATCTTCAGCCCACATCCACCCTCTCCTTCGCCCTGCTTTTCCTTTTTTTCGCGGGCAACTGCTGGGTCTTAAGAGCACCGAGTCTTGAAACTCTGATTCGCTTCATTGCGTGTTTCTGGGGTTTTTCGTGACCGGGGTTTGAGTCATAGCCTAGCTACATCAATACCAGCCACCACCACCATCACCTGGCGGTGGTGATGGAATTTCATTTTTAGTCCAGATTCGTTTCTTGTTGCCCTCTTGTTTGTTTTTGTTCGCAATAACGCAGGACTTGGGGTGAGTGGCTCGAAACGAGTCCTCCCCCTTTTTCTTTTCCCCCTCGACCTTCAGGGCAAGGGAAAGAGAGAGAGGGAGGACGACCACACCCAGGCGTAAGGCTCTTTTTGCCAACCAAAGACGCACTTCGGCTTGGTTTCAAGTGACCGTCGATATCAGTGCAGAGGTGAAAAAAGGTTGATGCCGCACAGGATCGTATTGGAGAACATGTTTCTTCAATGTGACGATTCCTCTGCAGCTTGGGTGCGTGTACAGTCTGCGTACTGTGAATACATTTCTCAAAACTCTTTTACAGCTTGAATTATTGCTACTGTTAAGATCATGACTCTTGGCGATTCAATGGTGTGAGTGATATTTGTTTGAACAGGTAAAAAAAATTGTCATGAATAAAATTGAACTGAGATAGATTGGTTTCGACCAAGTTGGCAATGTACTTAAAAAAAGGAAAGAAAAAAAAGTGGTGGTGCAACACCACATAAACTGTTCTGGTTCAACCTTTGAATGGGGGACACGCACAAGAGCGCTACAAATCACGCCGTTCAGAACCACAAACGAGCAAGCCGAATCAAGATCAGGTCACTTGCACTGTGAAATGGGTTTTAACTTTTTATGTTGCTGGACCATTGAATGGACATTGTGTTTTGTTATCCCTTTTTTTTTCCTCTCGGCCATGTCTTTTTTATTTATTTATTTATTTTGATTTTTGTGTTTTATGGAAAGACGACCCTAGCAACCCAATAACGTATACCAAAAGCGACTGCACTGCCCATAATTTGCAACACCATAGTATTCACCCACAAACCCCACTCTGTAATTTCAGGTCCTGTGAACGGTCTTTGATCATGATCATCTTTCTCCTGGTTTGCTTCTCGTTCTGATCGATGCTGTACACCCCTGAATACCAGGATGGCATTGAGGATGGTGAGATTCGTGGTACTTTTCACCTTTCTTCTGTCTTTCGGGTCCCAAAATTCGATTTGAACCAAATGTAAATTGGAAAGAAATTTGAGCACCAATGTTGCCATCAAACTAGCCCGTCTTAAAGGTTTTTTGGATGTATTGGGCAACTTTGCATCCTCATCCTCGTTACCTCCTGCAAAATATTGAATGGAAGGATAAAGACATCCAGACTTTGCATCGAATCTGGGTACACGATGTCTAGGATTAGGAACCAATCCAAAAAGTTGTGGACAACTTAGAACAAAGTTGAAAATTTGAGGAACAAAGAACAGCGATACCGTCTTTGAAAAATGACCCAAAATGCCTACGGTGGAAAAGACGATTCCTGCAAAATAACAGAATGTATCACCCACAAACACTTTGGCTGGATACCTGTTCCACTTGAACAAGGCCATACACACTGCTGTGAGTGGTAGAAGCAAGTACAATGAAAGAAGATGACGTCGAAGCAATTCTTTCGAGGCAAAAGAACCTGGTTGACCTGCTCTCGGATCTAGGTAAAGTGCCGAATTGAGACAGAGAGAAATTGAAATGATCAAAGCTTGACCTACTTCAACACCATTGATACCTGCTAGAATGTTGATGCTGTTGGTACAGAAAGTACTCAACAAGCTCATGTAAAGATAGTACAATGGTCCAAGTTCTACGATATTCGAACCGATGCTTGTCCTTAAAAAAGTTGGCCAACCGGGGACAACGACCGAGGTTCCTCCTCCACCTGCGTAGTACACCATCAATAAAGGAATGCTACTAATCACGGGGATAGGTAATTTGTACCTCCACCTAATGTCGAACACATCGTCCAAGAATCCCAGCACTATAGCGCACGAGAAGCTCAAAAGAGCAGATAGGAAGCTAGCCAATTCGTGATGAGGAAATCCACCTCTACCGTCCATTCTTCCTTCCCAATCATTCCCCAATTTCGACACGCCAGGTAAGCTTGAGGAAAAGTAACGAAAAGGGATGAACAAGAAAAGTAAAGCCATGTAGACCGCTGCTGTAGGTAGACCAAGCGATTCCGGAATCGGATCGGGAATGGATTTGAGAAGATCCCTTCCTTTGAAGCCTCTAGCGAGAAAAACGGATTTGGTCTCGGATATGGCGAGAGATGTGACGTGGTAACCGATGCAAGAGAGACCGAAGGCAGCAAACAGACCGGGGAAAGCATTGTCGTAATAAAGCACCGCCTCCCTTTGTGATTCAGAAAGAGCGTAGTCGAGAAAAGCGGTTAGCCTTTGTGGAGTGGAACCAAGCAAGTAGTTGGAGATAGATGCGAATGGCGGCCAGACAGGAGGACCATTTATGTAGGAAAGACCAGATGCTTCAAGTTGAAGTAAAGGTGGTAGAAGGAGTGCAACAGTGCCAAAGGGCAGCACAATGGCTGCTGTTATAAGCCATGTCATGACTGCATTCGCGCTGCGTGTTTTGCTGAAACCAACCAGCGTTCAAGTTGGTGGTGAAATAGAGAGAATAACTCCCTTGAAAGATGGGAAGCAAGCGGTTGATGTAACATGTGAAGTGCGAGGGGTGTATAGTATATGTTTCAGCCTCCGTAAAATAAAGTCGAGTTGGCGAGGCCACGTTTAGAAGAAAATCACGAAATCAAATCAAAGGTTACCGTTTTCTCACTTCTGACGTGGAACCCTCTGTGGTGCATCATACAAAATTGAAATATCATACCGCCCTTTCAATACATTTATTTGTTTGCGAGGCACACTGATGCTTCTTCTGATCATTCAATACTCTATCAAACAGAAATAGCACACATACACCCACCCCCTTGAACGAAGCAACAGAAAATTTGTTATTAACAAGTGTAATGAATGAATACATCCACCCAATCCAGCAAAACGAGGATGAGACAGGATTTGGGTACAATAAAGTGAAACTAAGGATTTGGCGGGATTTCAAACAACGGAGCATCCGATTCAACAAGATGATGAAAGACGGAGAGGGGGAATACTAAAACTTCGGACGATCACTCGACGCATTTGGGAGGACAACAAACAGGATATCGAGACGGGGAAGCTCCTGGGATATCGATTCGTAACTTTGAGCACAAAAGGCGAATGAGTTTATGCCTCCTTGGCAGCCTCAGTCTCGGCCGCCTTTTCCTTGCCGGCAGAGCTAGCCGAGCGGTTCAAGCCGTCCTGCGAAGGCTCGCCCGCCTGCGCCTGCTCGCCCTTCTTCTCGAGCAAGTAGCCGTTGGGTCCCACCTCACCCTGCTGCGCAGCACCTCCAGAGTAGGCGGGGACCTCGTCTTCCTTGATAGCTCCAGCGCTCGTACTGGCGCCGTGCGTGTGGGAAGCACCAGTAATAGCAGGGGCGGCAGTGGCATCGTTCTCGTCCTCGGCCTCCTCGTACTCATCCTCCTCGTCCTCTTCCTCGATAGACGATCCGTTCTCTTCCTCGTCCTCCTCCTCCTCGGATCGGTAACCGGCAGCACGTACGGCAGCGGGCACAATACCGCTTCGGTCCATCTGTTCAGAAGTGGTGAGGTAAACCTTGGAGAGCTGCTTGATGTCGTTCCACCACTCCATCATCTCGTCGTGAGAGCGAGCACGGAAGGTGTAAGCGTGTTCCCTGCCCATGCCGAGCGAGGCGAGACCCTTGGATGGAACGGCGGACTGGTTACCCGTGACTTTGCGACCTTCAATGTGGAACTTGTGGCTCTTGGCAGCCATGGTCGAAGGGGGACCCAGAGTGCATTCAGGTAAGAAGAGCGAGAGTTCGGGCTGAGGGTGCTTGGTAGGGTCGCTTGAACCGTGTTCGTGGAGGTAGCCGGAGGGAGTGAGAACGTAGAAGGACTCCTTGTAAGTCTTGGTGAAGCGCTTCTTGCGCTCGAGGATGCCCTGGTGGACGGGGATGACCGAAGGGTCGTCCTTGCCGGGGTAGTCGATGGTCTCGGGGTTGCGGAGAGGAGTGTCGGGGTCGAGAAGGTGGTCGGAACGGGCGGCGAAAGCGATCCACTCCGAGTTGGGCTGGAGCGAACGCATCTGGACGCCAAGGCTGAGCCAAGTGTCCTGGACCTGAGACGACATGCGGCCCGACCACTCGTCGAAAGTCTGCCAAGCGCTCTGGATGCTGCGAACGATGCCCTCTTCAAAGTGGGCCGAGTTCTGCTGCATGATGATGATCGACTTCTGGAGAGCGTTCTCTTCGTTGACCTGGCGCTGAAGCTGACGGAACACTTGCTGGTTGGCAGCGTAAGGGTCCTCTCGGGCAGTGACGCTCATGGGGGTGTTTTTGAGCAAGGTGATGGAGCGGGCGAGCTCGGTGATCATCTTTGTGGACATCTCACGCTCCTTGGCGACCGAATTAGCGAGTTTGCCGGTGTCCTGCTGAACATTCTTGATGTGAGCCTTGATCTCGGATCGGAGCTTCTGGAGGTGCTGCACGATGGAGCCCTCTACAGTCTTGGCAAGGTTGGCGTGGTGGTCAGCAATGACACGGGTCTTGTCACGGATGCCGTAGTAAATATCCTGGATACCATCCTCGCCGAGGAACTGGTTGCCCTCGCGGAAGGGGACCTGGATGACACCGCCGAGCTTGGTAAGTTCCTTGGCAGTGTTGTACTCAATGTCGGCAATACCCTCAAAGTAGCTGATGAGCTGCTTGGTGATGTGTTTCCATCCTGTTTGACGAGAATTTCATGACAAAGTTGAGAGATATAAACAGCCGTCAGCGTATGTTGCTCTGAATGAATTGGAATGATTTGCGCGCTGCTCGCCGAGCAGTGCACGCAATGTCAAAATCAACTTACCAGTGAAACGCTCAATGAGAATGTCGGAAGGACGAAGCTCGTGAGGGCCGGTGTTCTTCTTGATGAGGGAGGCGTTGCGAGAAGCAACGGTAGATTTCCTCGAAAGCGAGGTTGCCCTGGTTAGGGTGGAGTGTGCGTCGGTCATTGTGATGATGAACGTCGACGAGGTGTGTTGGAAAGAATGGGAAAGTAAACTAGAGTAGGAACGATAGCCGCAAGTTTGAACAGTGACGGAAAAGGGTATTGGGTATTTGTTCCAAATGGAGATGATGGTGGAAGGTGAAAAAGAAGGAAAGAAAGATGGATGGATGGATGGTTGCAAGGTGATGAAGGGTTGTGAGCAGCGGTGACTAGGTCATGTAGTGTAGAGTGATTAAGCCAAAACAAATACTGTAAGAATTGGTGTTGATAGAGTGCTCTTGTGCCGTGGTGAGTTGTCAGTCACTCAGTGACATGACCAACAGACACAGAGGAAAAGTGCCTGTGTGATCATGAGCGACTTGCTCCACCTTTGAGGTCGGCACAACGCATTGACCGCATTTTGATTGATGGAAACGGAATCTGAAATGCCGATACAAATTTGGAGCGATGACGCTACAGTACTCGGCATTGCCTAACAGGCACTTTGGCAGTAATCTAACCAGAATAAATAGTGGATTATTTCATGTAAGCACTAGATGAGTCAAAGTTTGGGCATTCAAGCATCATCTTTGTCGACTCAACTCAAAACACCTCACCGCAGCTTGGAAGGCAACATGCATCGGCAATGGTGCGCTGCTCTCGCGTTTGTCTGAAATTGGAAACACTCGACAGCACATGACAACACAGCGCTTGGAGAGCCGACTCGCCAGCACATTTGTCCATATGTCGATCAGCTTGAGCCAATGTATAGTTTTACACATAACTTACCAAGAAAGTCGCCGTTCCACTCTGTTCGGAGCCCACGTCCGTGATGCAAATCACTTTTCATGTCTCTTGTTTCGAGACTGTTGTACTCGGCGATAGAGTACTGGCGTTTTGCCACATTGGAATCATGCTCGTGCTCCAGTTCAAGGCGAGGTGAAGATCCTTCGACATCATCGTGCTTGATCAACAAGCTCGGCCTGGGTGGGAATGCACCTTGGTCGAGGCCAGCACCCTTTTTACCCTTTTTGTTTCTCGCCATTCAGCTAGTCGATCTTACGCTACTGTATGGTAAAATACGCTACTCTGCTCTGTGCTGTTTTTCGCTGCTCTCGCGTTCGTTCCGAGTCAGACTATCAGCTTTTTTCAATGTTGGGTACAGTGATTGTTGAGCATGAGCATACCTGGTTCTCAGCAGTGTCGGATGCTGACCGAAACGGATCGTGCTCGTGCTAAATATCGGATCATTGGCCGCTCACTAAACTACTCTTACTCGAGACGACTGTGAGGTGTGGGATGAGGTGGTCCAACTCTGCATAATCAAATGCCGTGGGAGAATGGTGTTGCAGTAGGCAGTACACAGTTCTCGTATTTAAAAACGGAAAATCAAGTCCGGCCATAAAACAGCTCTAGGCGAGAGGCTGTGCTGTGACGTAGATGCACATTCCAACCATCTCGCCGTTCTGTACTGTGGATTACTTTACCGTAATTGTGACTATGTCTTATTGTAAATGTTTTTTTTTTCTTCTTCTTTTTTTATATATATCGTAATTGTGACTATTTCGGGCATTTTGCGATCGAAAATAACAGCCAGCGCAGCGTGCCCTTTTTCGTTTAGCGACTCGGCACGGATCAGTTGGAAGTTCTGTTGCAGATCATCATTCTGGGGTCCATCCCGCTTGAGGAGGCCCAGATGGTCTCGCCTGCGTACTCTCTAAAAAACACTCAATTTGCCTTGTCGTGGTAATCGCCGATTCATAAATCTGTATTCCTGATCGGGATGTATCCTTGGGCTCCTCTGTCATGTTCTCGCAGGCATCTTTGGGCAAGATGCTGCTGCCGTTTTTTTTCGCGACAACCGCTTTCTTCAACTTGAATTTCACTATGTACAAGACTTACGAACTCAAAACGCAGAAGACAAGTTGATGGGGTTGCAATGACTCACGTCACTCACTTGGCTCGCTGTCCATCGCTAGTTTACTGTAATATGGCTCTGATCCTAACTTGAATGGAACAAGCGCACGCGCGTCGCGTAAAGCAACCAAAACCAACACGTTTTTTTTTCTCCCAAAAAAAAAAATAAAATAAAAAAGTAAAGAGGGGATATTCGCAGATGGCTGAGTCGAATCACAGTGACACTTTAAAATAGGTGAATCAGCTTTGCACATTGTCGGATGATGGCCGCGAGCATACTATACTACAAGGCGGTACTCATCATCATCATCCCCATCATCCCCATCAACTCCATCAACCCCATCAACCTCCCAATGACATCGACCCGAACGCTCGTTTAATGGCGATGCATCCCAATGCTCAGCCTACAGCTCAACCCAAACCGGCTCGACCAAGAGGCACTCTGGGCCTCAAACGTGTCTTACCATCCGCATTGCCAACAACCAATTTTGCTTCACCATCCCGAACCGCACCACAACTTTTTCCCTCCATCACTCCTGCAAAGAGGGCCAGACTAGTCCTACCAACTCAGCACTTTGACCACCAAGATGCGCCAACAAACTCGCCAATCGCCGCCACTCCAACTGACCACACACCACCTTCACACGCCTTTCTCCTCGGTCGCAATTCTCCCAATTACGGCACCAATACCGCAGCAACACCAGAATCATCTAGCCGTACTGGTCCCTTTTACCTCTGTACATGGAGAAAACCGCAAACAAAGAAGAACAAGACTTGGGATGGAGACGCCATCCTCGCAGTAAAAGATGGCGGCGAGCGCTGTAGCCTCATTTGCTCCCAGACTGGCAAGGAGCTCGTCGGCTCGGCAAGATTCGCTTTCAATCTCCTCTCCTCAGGTGATGAGCTCGCTCTCGGTGGCAAGGAAATCGAAATCGATAGGCAGATTGACGCAGCAGAGTATCGCAACATGATCGCATTCACTCGCGGCGACATGTCACCCCTCAAAAAGGGTCCACCACCCACAGCTGTTCGCACACCCAAACCCTTTGTCGCTCCCACAAAGTGCTCTGCCGTCGTCTCACTCGACGTTAATCAGATCGCCCCTGCCCGAACAGAGAGCTTCTACGGCAAACCAGCTCCCAGGCCAATTCGCAATGCTCTCGACGACGACGACGACAACGACGATCCCAGCGCTTCACGCTCTGCAAGTCCATCCCGAGTCAGCGGTCTCATCAACCCGGGTCAGGGTAAGCAAGCTCATCCTCGCTTTGATCCAAACGAGCCAGGCGCTATCGTCATGAGCAGACCCGACGAGCAACACCAGAGAAAATACAACCACAAGAAGCTTCCAATCGTCGATGTGGTTCTTGACCCATCCCTCTCCAAAGCCTTGCGCCCGCACCAAATCCAAGGTATCAAGTTCCTCTACGATCGCGTAACCGGCATGCAGGACTGCGGTGGCAAGGGCTACGGTGCCATTCTGGCCGACGAAATGGGTCTCGGCAAGACTCTGCAAACCATCGCGCTCATCCTCACTCTCATGAAACAGTGCTGCTACTATACTCCCAGATCCTGCACCATTCAACGTGCCATGATCGTATGTCCGCTCACCCTCGTCAAAAACTGGAAGCGCGAGTTCCGCAAGTGGATCGGGAACAATTCGCTCAACGTGCTGTGCATTGATGAGGATCGAGGTCGAGAGGATGTCGAGCGTTTCGTTCGATCCAAAGCCTACCATGTCCTCGTCATCGGCTACGAGAAGCTCAGATCCGTCATGGACGTTGTCAAGACCGCACAACCGCCCATCGACTTGCTTGTCTGCGACGAAGGTCATCGTCTCAAGAACGCCGAAGCAAAGACCACTCAAATGTTCAACGAGCTTTCTGTCCAACGCAAGATCATCTTGTCGGGCACACCCATTCAGAATGACCTCAGAGAGCTCTACGCAATGCTCGACTTTGTAGTTCCTGACATGTTTGCCAGCTACGATGCCTTCAAGATCACCTTTGAAGAGCCCATCATGCGTTCCCGTGCCAAACATTGCTCAAAACAAGTCAAAGCTACCGGCCAGGCACGCCTCAATGCGCTCATGCAAATCACCAAGGACATCATGCTTCGTCGCACCGCCGACATTCTCAGCAAGTTTCTTCCACCCAAGAAAGAGATGGTGCTTTTCTGCAGTCCCGCCAAAGAGCAACTTCAGATCTACCAGTCCATCCTGGGCTCGAGCGACGTTCGCGACATTCTCAGTGGTCACGCAGGCAACGGTTTGCTCCAGATTGGCGTTCTTCGGAAACTCTGCAACTCGCCCGAGCTCCTCCTCAAGGATTCCGAATCCTACGCAGATAATCCCACAAAGGCCCTTGTCGGCGACATCAGCCGCTTCTTCCGTCCAAATTTCGTCCGCAATGAATCCCGTCTCTCCGGCAAATTCATCTGCGTTATGAACATTCTCGAAAGCGTTCGCGCCACCACGGATGACAAAGTGGTTCTGGTCTCCAACTTTACCAGCACGCTCGACATTGTCGAAGCAATGATGCGTAAGAAGCGCTACTCGTACCTTCGCCTTGACGGCAAAACGCCACAAGACGAACGCATGGCGATGGTGAACCGATTCAATCGCGAAGGTGTCGACAACTCGTTTGTGTTTCTGCTTTCTGCCAAAAGCGGTGGAGTTGGATTGAACCTTATCGGAGCCAATCGCCTTGTATTGATCGATTCGGACTGGAACCCTTCCACAGACCTTCAAGCGATGGCGCGAATCCACAGAGATGGCCAAAAGAAGACGTGCTACATTTATCGCCTGCTCCTTTCCGGCACGATGGACGAGAAGATTTATCAACGTCAGATATCCAAACTCGGCCTCTCGGATTCGCTCATGAATGCAGAGAAGAAATCGTCTTCAGACACTTTCTCTCAGGAAGAACTCAAAGATATCTTTACCCTCCATCTTGATTCGACGTGTATCAGTCATCGACAGCTGATTTGCGATTGTGGTGGCAAGGGAGGGAGTGCTAGTGTGATGTTGGAACCCAGTATGGCGGGGGAGAGCCAACATTTGCTCAAGAGCCAAGAGGAGGAGGAGGATGAGGAGGAGGAGGAAGAGGAAGATGACGTGTTACCAGGGTTCATCGCTGCGTCACAGCACGTGGTGTCTGAGGCGGCCAAGGACAAGTTGGACAAGAGGAAAAAATTGCTTGCGCTGTACAAGTGGGCGCATTACGATTGCGTGCAGTATCCTGATGCGTTCATTGAGGATGAGATTGTATCTGAAATCATGACAAAGGTGAGCAAAGTAGGCATACGCGCTGAGGCCAAGTTGGCAAAGCCTTTGCGAGTCAAACGAGAGCAGGATGACGAGTGGAGATCAAATATGAAGGAACGTGGCGATGATGTTTTGCTTTCCGATGAGAGTGAGGATGACGATGCCGAACTGGACTCGACAGCAGACAGAGGATTTGGTGGAGAGGACGAGTTTAGAATGGATAGGGTTGAAGCAGGTCGCATTTTATTTGTGTTTGTCAAGAAATCTGACAACACTACGGTGAACGCTGTTGAACCTGCAATCGCTCCTCATGCTCTCGATTGAAGACACACGCACTACATTCTTTGTTTTGTTGTAGCATGATAAATTTTTCAGCATTCTATTGCATAAATTGTCCCAATATTAAAAATATATATATATTTCATCTACAGTGTTTGAAACCATCTTGTTGAATTTGGAGTTTCAGGGGAATCCGCATGCATGTTGTCGTCCAAGATTGAAGATGGTTTAAAGGTGAGTTGAGTTCGGCTGAAGAGGTTAATTACTATTATTGAGGTGGTGGGTATAAGCAACGGCCTTCCATACCTCCATCGACCATGATGTTTACGCCTGTGACGTGAGCGCTTAAATTTGGACTGCTTATGACGAGGATTTGATTCGCGATGTCTTTGGGCATTGCTACTTTTTGGAGAGGGGTGCTTGCTAGAGCCTTTGCTCTTACTTTGTCATCTTTAATGGTTTCTTCTGCCATTGGGGTTCGTACCCAACCTGGATTGATACTATTGACTCTAGCTTTAGGGGCGATGTGAACGATTTCGTTCTTTAATGTTGGAACTAAACCGTACATGAGAGCGGATTTGGTTGATGCATAATCTGCATGATCTGCTTCACCAAACTTTCCTGCAGTGCTACCGATGAAGCAGATGGAAACAGGATCAAGTAAAGCCAACGATGATGATGTTGATGATGAAGTGAGGACGGCGCTACGAAGTTGAGAAAGGAAAGAGCGACAGAGGAGAAAAGCTCCATCAAGATTGACCGAGTGGGTGTTACGCCATTGATCAAGCGTCATGTCCCAAAGTTTGACAGGAGCTACGGGCCAGATTCCATGATTGACAATGAGAATCTGAACAGGACATGCATGTGCATCGGAAGCGTTTTTGAAAAGATGAGTGACGTCGGTTTCGGACAAAACATCAGCTTGAAGTGAGATCAGATTGGGATGTTTGACATCCACAAGGGAACGTGGTGTAGTGTTGTAATGCGCCGTGACTTTGGCTCCCGCAGCAAGGAAAGTGTTTACAGTTTCAAAGCCGATACCTGTGAAACCCAAGTGAAAGGAGAAACATGGTGCAACAAAAGGCGTCAGCGATGAAATGTCAAGGTTTACAGTTCAAGTATCATACGTGCACCACACGAGGGTGAAGAATAACAGATACATACCTCCTGAAGCACCGCTAATAAGGACGTGAACGCCTTCAAGACCAAAGTCGAGTGGGTTGGAAGATACCATGTTGGTGTTAAAGGGTTAGCACTTGATGGTGTTGAATCAAGTGCCGAGAATTGATTTTCTTTTTGTTTTTCTTTTTGTTTTTTTTTGTTTTTTTTTTCGGATAGTAAACGCGGTGGTATCGGAAGTCGGAAGTCGGCACTCGAGCTTTCACACTCTGATTTTGGTTAAGATTGAGCAAAGGCACTTTATTGGGTTACACAAGCTACTACCACTGTATCTGACTGTTTAATGCCTTTGATGGATCAATCTGGTGAACAACACCTCTTAACATCTATTTATTATCCATATTAGTATCACAATCAACTCGGTTAAATCACTCTGTCGTCGTTAAAGCAACCCAACCAACCTTGGAGTTGTCACCATGCCCTCGGTAAAAAAGCTTAAGAGCAAGAACGCTCAAGCGGTCCAACACAAACATCTCGACCTAATCTCCAAGTACAACAACCACCTTTCCGCAGTCGATTCACTCTATAAGGTTGCTCGCATCCAGATCATTGACGATGTTGCCTCTCAACTATCCCTCAATGAACAAGGCAAAGCACGCATCTCTTACTACCTCTCCGATACCGCAAATCTCTTTCGATTCTACCGTCGCGCACGCTACCATCACGATACAGCACTCTCTTTACTCACCGCTACCATCCTCTGGCGTATGAGGACAGATTTGGATCTCTTAAGCCTATCCAGTTTGAATCCGCTCTACGTCACTCCCCCATCACCCAATCCACCCCTTTTCTGGCTCAATTCCGGTTTCAAAGACTACTATGGCAGACCATGCGGTGTCATCAGTTTAAGAAGCGTAGAGAGAACCGCTGAAAATACTCTGGATCAGCTCAAAGAGTACATCGTAGCGTGCATGGAAATCGTTCGTCGCTATCTCGCCGATCTTTTCAGCATCTCCAATTCCTCTTCCACCTCTTCCGCAAATTCTAAAACAGAACATACCGTACTCCAAGCAGCAATAGCAGTCGATTTGGCAAGCTCCGGAATGGCAAACTTGGAATTGGAGCTGTTGCCATTCTTGCTCGACCTGCTTAAAAATCACGTTCCCGGTATCGTCGGCGCAGTCTACATCCTCAACTATGGCTGGGTTCACTCGGGCATGTGGGCCGTCATCAAACGTGTTCTCCCTCAACAGGCATTGGCAAAGATTTTTTTCCCCACTTATCAAGAGCTCAAGGAACATTTTGATCCTCAAAACATTCCTCAGTGCTATGGAGGCGAGATGAATGCCAACATCGAAAGTGCCACCAATGACGTGCTGAGGAAATATGGTCGTCCCAGAAGGGTGAGCAACGCAGCAGCAACAGCAGCAGCAACAGCAGCAGCAGCAGCAGCACCAACCGATCCAACCAGTCCAGTATTCGGCGGCAAAATGAGCAGAACAAATTCATACGAGAGTATCTACGAGGTTTTCTATAGCGCAGACTCCACCCCTTGGGCCAGTCGACCCATCACTCCCAGGCATAGCGAACCCAGTACTCCCCGCGCTGGCCTTGGCGAGTCTTCTGGTGGCGCATTCAAGA
Source organism: Melanopsichium pennsylvanicum (assembly GCA_900208305.1). NCBI lineage: Eukaryota > Fungi > Basidiomycota > Ustilaginomycetes > Ustilaginales > Melanopsichium > Melanopsichium pennsylvanicum. Next base: position 643,740 of record OAPG01000009.1, read on the forward strand.
TGACTTCAAGCGCTGCCAGAAAGTTGAAACACCTTCAAATGTCGCGCTCGGCCGATCTCTCGAGTGCAGCAGAGCATGCGCACACAGGTAGCGGCAGACCAAGGTCGGCGTCGGACCCAAAAATCGTAGACGGTCGCGCAGTGGGTTTAAGTGTAAGCACAAGTACATTCGTCACTCCTTCTATGACGCCCGTTGGTCCACTCTCTCCAAGGATACTTAGGTCGAGGAACCCGGATCGACACGTCAGGTTCTCAGGCGAAAGAGACAGAAGTTCATCCCCACAAACAAGGGTTGGAGGCACCAGCAACTTCACTCTCTACCTTCCCACTCAACACGAAGAGGCAATTCTTCCATCTGAAAGTGAGGATAGCGATGCGAGTGGAAAGGACGGAGAATTAGCACCGCAAGATGCCCCATCATCTGGTCTTTTCAACCGCCTTCGTCGATTGTCTGCTACGCAATTCACAAGTAGCTCCAGCTCAACCAAAACAGACCCATCTCAACAAGAAAAAGCGGATGAAACAATCGTCTACACCATCCCACCCAGCACACCCTCTTCTCCTCATCTTCAGGTCCCGCATTTGGATGAACCGCCGCTGTCGCTCACCCACACATACCCACACAATCATGTACCGCATCGATTCCTGTCACATCGAACCAGACGATCGACCCGAGATGGTTCAGTGTCACCCTACAACGCCAACAATCCCTTTTTTGGCTACCCTGCTTTCACGCCCAACTCTTCTTCGGCCAAGTTTTCGCTCAACCGAAATGGCACCACGCCGCAACACCTGCATACCAGGAGGAGGAAGAGGGATCTGCTCCGGACGCTGACATACCTGTTTGTATTGCGCATCTTGGCTTTGCATAGGAAGATGAGGTATCGGGTGAGTCTGGTGGCGCGCGAGGTGGGGAGGAGCTTGAAATTGGATACCGATGCGAATGGCGAGCATGGCGTTGGTGAGGAGGATGAGTTTTGGAGAAATTTGGATGCAAAACGATTAAGCGCACTTCCAGAGAACCAAAGCAAGCATGTAGGCAGAGGAGCAGGTTGGAATATGGTCAAAAAATTGACAAGCGTCATCATAATCGTGACGCTTCTCAAGCCCGAGTGGAGGAGACAGACCATGCTTCGGGTATACAAAACGCTCTTCATCCAAAGTCATGACGAGGGAGAGGTGAATTGGGACGAATGGGACAGACCGTCTTCCATCGCTGCTGCTGATGCTATTTCTGCCAAACCTCATTCTTTCACCGGCTTTCAAATTCGGTCCAAGCTGGGGTTTAAAAACCCTCAAAACGCCGCATCGTCACTCACCGACACAGCAGCGAGCAGTGGCAAATCGGGTAAGAGGTCGCGTGTGAACCCGGTGGCTATCGCCGGTGGCTTGATTTCAGCGGCAGGTCTTGGGTACTTGCTGTACACCTACCTCTCTAACTCTAACTCCAACAAAGCTGGAGGTGGTGGTGACGATGACGACGAAGGCGATGTAACGCGACGTCGATCTTGCACCAAACCTGGTCAGCACTCTACCAACCGTGCTAGACCTAGCCTCTCACTCAGCATCAGCCCTACGTTTCAACGTACACCATCCAACATTGGTGGACTTGGATGCTTGCTCCAAGCCATCTCGCCTCTATTTGTCGTGCATCTTATCCTACCTGGAAGTGGAGAGCAAGATCTTTCCACAAGCATTCAGAGTCTTAATCACGCCTTGGGAGCTATCGACGAATTTGATCCGCGTAGAGTGCTAGAGTATACACAAACGGAAGGTAGATTCGCCTTGTCCAGAGCACTGGCATGCGACTGTCATACCGAAATCAGCATGCCAGGTTCGGAAGAAATTGGCACCTTCGACCAACTTAACAAGATCAGAAGAACTTGTGGGTTGGTCGTATTCACCAACTTTTCCCAGAGTAATCAGGATTCAGGAGGAGCGGAACAAAGTGGTGGCCAACAAGTTTTGAACCAACTTAAGGAGTTGGCAATGCAACAACAGGGGAATGCGAATAACAACTTTGGTTCTGGTGTTGCTGTTGCTCCGGCTGGTATGCGTGCGTTTGATCTAAGCAGTGATGCTGTTGGGGATGAACAATGGAAATGGGACCAACTCGCACAAAATCTTGCAGAACTTCGTCGAGGTTGGAAGTAAAAAAAGAAAAAAAAAAAAAAAAGTTAAAAAGGTAGGGTTTTAAGGAGCGATGTTAGGCGTCGCATTGTCACACACACACACACACACTATGGAAAAAAGAAGGATGAGAATCAGAATCAGAATCAGAAGAATGCAAAGAGAAACCGTGCATTGCGAAATTATAATAAGCAAGAGTGACAATTGTGAAGGGAAAACAAATAGAAAGGGAAAAAGCAAGCTGGACAAAAGTGTGTATGTATGTGTGAAATAATAGAACAACGGTAGAGGTATAAAGGAAGATTTAGTGAGGAGATAAGAATGGCTTGCAATGCTGTAAACTCAAGAGCCGGTTTTGGATTGCTGTTGTTGTTGTTGTTGTTGTTGTTGCCAGACATTTTGTTGATGAGAATGAATTTGGGATTGGGAATGTAACCAGAATTGGTCTTGTTGAACTTGATTAAGATGATGGTTAGAAAGATGGGGGATAAAATTTTGTGAAAGTGTTTTGACCATGGTTCCAGTTTGAGTGAGATTGATTCTCAAATTGGTTTCTTGACTTGGAGATGGAGTTCTAGGTCCACCACCAATGGTATCTAACGAAAATGATCCATCACCATTGTTATTCGTTTGCCATGAAGCATTCGATAAATCTCCACCACCACCACCAACAGTAGCAGCAGTGGTGATACTACTCATATCCATATTCAATCCGCTAAAATTCCATCCTTCCGTTCCCATGTTCAATCCCAAAGCATTACCATCAAATTGCATCAATCCCATCATACTATTGTTACTGTCCGTATTGTTGGTGTCATCATCACCGGTCGAAGTGTGATGGGTGGAGGAATACAATGGATTTTGTTGTTGTTGTTGTTGTTGTTGTTGATGATGATGATGATGATGAGGTTGAGGGGTAGTGTAAAAGAATTGTGCGTTGTGCATTTCTAATTCGGAGGCATGGTGTAAATCGTCACCATGATGATGATGGTGAAGATGGTGAAGATGATGATGGGGAACACCACTTGGATTAGATTGTAATTCGACGTGAGAAGAAAATGCAGGATCAAGTGTAGCAGAACCAGTAAGAGGTGTAACCAGACCGTTGACTTCGGTAAAACTGTACGTGTTTGGCCACGGTGAAGTGTCTGTACTTGCACAAGCCGAATTCGTGTTTGTGTTGTTGTTGTTGTTGTTGTTGGTGGTGGGAGCAGGATTGGACATATTGATACGAGCATGTCTATTGACTGCACCAGAGAAAGAGTGGCTTCTTGGTTGAGGTGCGATGAGACCCAAACCAATCATGTTGTTATTTGTGTGCAAAGTAGTGGTGCAGCCACCCGCTCCGGCAGCGCCAAAAATAGAAGTGTGTGGTAAAGCACGAGGTCGATTTTCAACACTCAACGAGGTTGTCGAGGCGATACTACGACGTTTGCTAACAGAATTAGTACCGGTAGTGGCAGAAGTTGAGTTGGATTTAACCATCGAAGCTGCTGATCGTTTCTTACTATTACTCTTTTCTGAAACAATCTCTGGAGTGGCACTCCTAGCAATTTGTCGACCAGCCATCGTCGGTTCACTTCCCTCTTTACACCATCCATCTAAAGTACTCACCCCCACTTTCACCTCCATCTCTACTTTGTCCTCCTCACTTTCCTTTTTATTCCCATTCTCTACAGCCTTATCTCGAATCTTCTCCTCCTCTCGAGCAACACGATAAACATCCATAAGCAAGCTCACCTTATCCGCTTTGATGAGCGCCACCACCTCGGCAGTGGCAAGCTGCAATCTAGCCACCCTCACTTTGGTGCTTCGAAGTATGGTTAAAAGTAAAGAGTGACGTTCTGGTTTCATCAAGTGATCAGGTTCCTTGTGCCTCACACCGGTTGGCCACCAGTCGGGTTTACCTGATTCACCCTTGTTGTAAGGGCATCGCGTTTGTTTTTTGGGTTCAATGATCTTGATCCATGCTTTCGCCACGGTTTTGCAAACAGATTGCTGAAGTTGACCAAAACGAAGTTCGAGGAAGGCCGTCCTTGCTGCCTCTGTCGAAAGTGTGATTGTGTGCAGAGGTGAAGAGGAAGAAGAAGATGTGAATAGATTTTGAGAGATGGTAGGAGTGAGCGACGAGAGCGATGCACGCGTGTTGAAGCGTGTAGAGGCGGCAAGGATGGGAGTTGAAGTTTGGGGAATTTGGCTGTCGTTATTGAGAGGAAAGTCTGAGGAAGTGGAAGGGAAGAGTGGTGCAGATTTGGGTGCGACGAGGTCATTGGAAGCATTATTCCACGAGTTGCGAGAACGTAAAAAGTGTTGATTTGCAATAGCAGTGTTCAATGGTGCAAGTGGAGACCTCTTGACCTCCTTGCCCGCCCTCCGTGGCTTATTTCCACTTCTATCGCTGTTGTTGGAGTCGAGGAATACATCATCAAGTACCACCTCGTTTCCTGCTTCATTACCTGCATCATCTTCTACATCGTCATCGGACAAATCCTCAAAGATCGCAATCGCTTCTCCACTACTACCAGAATTCGCCTTAGCAGAATTGTTCTTGACAAGCTGTTTGGCCTCTTCAGCAATTCCACCTTTTACAAACCAATCGTCCAAGCTACTTTGTAAAGCTTCACTGGCGTACGTCTCTACATGTCCACGTGCAGAAACCCACATGATGGCAAAGTGAGATCCATTGATGTAAGCCGCTTTACCCAACGCTCGTAGCACCTGATCTCGTTTGTTCTTATAATGTCTATGCTGCCTCGATGGCGAAGAGTATGGTTCTACTCTGACTGGAATACGTGGCATAATTTTCAAGTGTGAGAATAGATCCGATTATATGGATGTATGGGCGCACTGATTGCTTCAAAAGTTGTAGTGGCTCCTGTTGTTGGGTATAGAAGTATTTGGGGAAATAAAGAGACAGATGCTGTGCAAAGGTGCTGTGTTTGTAGCGGTATAGAGATTTAAGAAGATATGTTGGGATAGATGAGATAATTCTCGGAAAGGGATTAACTACTTGATGTAGATAGCCATACGATGCTAATTGTTGAAAAGATAGATAGATAGATAGATAGATAGATAGATAGCGCCCCAAAACCAAGCGGTTGTAGCTGGAGCGTGTTTTGTCAATTGAGGTTTCGACGGTGACGATATGCTGAAAGAAGCTAACACTACTATAGCGTGTAGAATAAGATTTTGGTAACGAATACGCTATGGATAAAGTGACTCGTCGCAGCTGGATGTGTCAAAGGAAATGGAGTGGAAGATGATGGTGAAGAACGAAACAAACCTAAGGCAACAACAAGACACCTGAGACATGACCCAAGAGCTATACCCAAGCAGGAGCAAGAGACTGTGTGTACACACACACACACACACACACACGGGGGGACGTTTTCTCAGACAGATTCGCTTGGTATTGCCGCTGCACGGCGTCGATCAACATGAGGCTTCTCCTTTGAATGATCAACATTTGTGAAGGTTGCAGAAACGCGCGTGTCCTTCTTCAATACTGCGCGTGAGTATGCTTGCGTGAATCATGCTGGGGAGAGTGAGAGATGTAAACAGAAACTAGCATGAGATCAAGATTTGCTGGAAGGCACGGCACGGAACAGTTTTTGTGTACTGTATAGTAAGGTTGGGTTTTGGAATGCGCAGAGCAGCCCGCCGGGCAGTATACTCTCTATCTCGCTCTCTCACTCTCTGCTCTGCCTGTGCTATTCTCTCACAATGACGCGCATGCGTGTTATAGAGCGGACTTCGTCTGTGCGGGATGGCATGGACATGAAGAAACTTGTTGAAGGTAAGGTGAACAGCGCCAGTTCAAACGCACGCAACAAGAGAGAGGGAGAGAGGGAGAGAGGGAGAGAGGGAGAGAGAGAGAGAGGAGAGAGGAGAGATTTCTGGTTTGTGTTCGGATGGCCTGGCGATTAGTATGCACGTTGAGTTGCTAGTCGGCTCGCTGGCTCTCGCGCACACACACAAGCGCTTCAATGCAAAGTAAGTATGCTTGCTCGTGGAGAGATATCCACAAACAAATCAAGCACAATAATGAATGGTGAGGGACTATAAGCTGTCCAAAAAAAAAACTATACGATGCAGAGGACGAGTGGGAGAAGTGTGAGTGAGAAGCAGGCAGTGTTTGACAGGGCGGCAAAGTGTAGGGCGCGGGTTCAAAGGTTAGATAGATGCAGACCGTCATTTTATGATGCGAGGAGAAGCCGAAAGAATTGCTTTCCTTTCGAGGGAATTTGTAGAATTGGCTGTAAATTACTATTATTTTAATATATGCGATCCACATTCTTGAAAACAAAGAGCGCAATAATATTTCAATCCACATTCCAGAAACGCTCCAACGATGATCATGTTTTCCAGAAATGTGGATACCGCCCCTGCCAGAATCGTTAACCTCTCTTGCTTCGCTTTGATCTCTCTCACATTCGGCAAATACTCTACCGTACAGTAGAGTGATGTGCACATACCACTCGACGTCACCTATCGAATTGTGGTTCCTTATCGGAAAGCTCGCTGTTCAATATAGATCGAGTGACGTATCGAGTGCGAAATCGGGACGCCGATTTGAGACCGACATTCCACTTTTTCGATTATACTTTTCCCATCTAGGGTGCAAGGTTACCATTGGCGTTCCCCATCTAAGCCTACGACTGAAGAGAATCCTGATCCCTTGTCCTGATGATTCATTACTTGCATCGTTCATTAGGCTGCAGCACTACAGCATCGATTGATCAAGGCTGGGCTGATTTTGGAGGTAAGCATATGTTCACAGTGGGATTACTTAAAAAAAAAAAGAATAGGGAGCGATGATGCTGAAATGGGCTGATTGGAAAACGAAAAGAAAGTTGATATTTAATATACACGAGTGAGACAGAGATATGAGAGCAAACTGGGGAATGATGATGATGATGATGATGATGATGATGGTTTACTTGGAATTGCTATCAGCCATTTTGCAAGCGACGATTTTGACCCTGTCTACGTCCAAAATTTCGCTATTATCGAGTTTGAGTGTAGCATTTCGCACACGAAACGTCCACACTTCTTCGCAAAGCCGATAGTCTTTCAAATGACCCTATTGGTAAGAAATCTAATGAATATGTCAGTGAGCCTCGCCCGACAAAAGCAAGAAAGAAACATAGGTGTTACGACGTTACCTTGAGTTGACTTTTGGCCTTGACATTCTTGGTGAGATTGGTTGCGATGGACTTGTCGAATTCATTAAGTACTCTCATGGCGAGGACTGGGTTGATGTGACCTGATTGAATGAGTTCGTCCAATGCATCTGTGAGTTGCATTCCAATACTAATCAATGTCATCCGCATCACCACACCAAAAAGTGGAAAAAAAGGGGATCAAAAGACGATTGAGCTTCCTATTCGAATTGAGAAAAGAATGATCATAGCAAATCGCAAAGGAACCACTAAGGCGAATGCTTACGAAGATCGACGATATAACTCGTAGTAGAGCTGCTTTTGGTTTGCATTTGGTGTTGAAGCCATCTTGAGGCTATGTTGCGCAAACAATGCGCTCGATCGTTGGTACTGGTATCGAGATTGTACCGATTCGAGTAATACTGATAGGGTTGGAAGAGGTAGTGGGAAGCGTCGTCTTGGTCAAAAAGTGTAAAAAAAGGATTGACGAATGATAGAGGGTAAGATGGTTGGTTAGGTATCGAACAAGTGCAACACCACTTTGTCAAATGGAAGCCAATTCTTTCCGGCCGGCAATTTTAATCGGCTTTTCAGTGTTATACAGTATAGCACACCTCCACACATTTACTTTCATTTACTTTTTCACTGCGGGGTTAACAGCACAGAAAAGTGTAATTACGATGCTAATTTGGACGTAATCGCGAATGTACTGCGACATTAGTGTATGTTATGGCAAAGCATATTTGACGCTATCTAATCTTGGCTCCGGCATCTGACGTATTTGACAAGACGGAGGCGGACAACGGACCATCTATTCTGGTAACCTCGTCCGCTCGCTCATCTTGCATCATTGTCTATATAACATGCCACTTTCACATCAACAACATTCATTTCCATTATCATTATTATCACCATCACCATTAGCTTCAACCATTCCGCACCATGCCTTCTGCTCTCATCCTCATCGCTCAAGGCACTGAAGAAAGTGAATACACCATCACTTACGACATCCTCGTTCGAGCTTCCATCACTGTTGAATCAGCGCTTGTTGGATCTTCTTCGAATTCAGTGAATCCAGAATCGCCACATTCTGCTGAATACGTCACATGTTCTCGTGGTGTCAAGATTGTTCCCGATCTTCGTTTGCCTGATTTAGCAGGAGGTAAAGCTCTCGAGTATGATGCCATCATCATCCCCGGTGGTGCCAAAGGTGCCGAAATTATTAGTCACAATCAAGACGTTCAGCAACTTATTAGCGCCATGTATGGTAAAGGTAAAATCGTAGGTGCCATCTGTGCAGGTTCACTCGCGATTAAATCAGCTGGTGTAGGTAAAGATTCAAATATTACCTCTCATCTTAGTGTCAAATCAAGTCTTGATAAAGGTAAGCCCTAATAATATAACATTATCATCAACCCTTTCTCACTCTGCTTGTAACCGGAAAAGAGGGATAGCCAGAAAAGTGCTTTACTTCAAAATGTCTTTATTCACCAACCAACAAATCCCTCCCATCTCCTCTGATCATGGCACATAATATATACATATCTATTCGCTACAGATTACAACTACAAAGACGACAGAGTGGTAACAGCAAATAACCTCATCACTTCAAGAGGTCCAGGAACCACATTCGAATTCGCACTAACCCTCGTAGAAGCTCTAATGGGAAAACAAATGCGTAATCAGATCGAACCACCCATGATCTTACCCCCTAACATTCTCAGTGCATCTAAAACTTCACCAGACCAAGTTCAACCTTCGTCTTGATGCCCAATCCCCTTCTCTCCCCCCCTTCCCAAGCGCATACTTGGCCTTGTTCTCTTTTCTCGTTGGCATCTGATTTTAATAACAGCAGCAATTGCGTCAATCTGCCCCGACGTTTTCAGATCAGTTGCGCGCTTTTTTCTTTTCATACCAAAATAGTCGCCTTTGTGAAAAGTGTGTTGCAGATAATTATGTGTCTGTGTGTGTGTGTGTGTGTGTGTGTGTGTGTGCATAATGATATGGTGATGTGGTAATATTCATGATGAACTTCAGATTAGGTCCTGGTGTAGCTTTGGTGTACTACCAATACTTTCAGTGGTCATGGTGCTGGTATTGGTGTCTGGCTCGTTCAAACCAATCGACACCATTGAAGTCCTGTCCTTGTTGGTCGTCTGCCTTTTCCCACCTTCCATCTTCCAACCATCATCATCATCATCATCGTCATCGCCGTCATCTGCACCCCAACCCCAACTACCTCCACTCAACCGTTTCTCATTCTCCGAACTTGGCCTTCGCATCAACATGCCAAACACCCCCGCACTACCTGGCGCACCACCAACAGGCGGACTTGCATGAGGACTCACCGCCCTAGCAGGAACGCTCAAATTCGAACAAGAACTTCTGCTTGAAGATGTACTCAATCTTCCCGTCCAACTTTCCGCCTCGGTCGATACTGCTGTAGGCAACAGATTCGAACTTGCTGTGACCGCGCCAACCAATCCACTCTTTCGAATACCGGATTCCGAAGACCGTCTACCACCTGCTGCTTCGTACCACGGCGAAATCTCTGCTGCCCCCGCTCCCGCTCCCCCCACCGCCGCTGCGTTGTGGTCAAGATGATGGTGATTGTAATGCGTGTAGTTTGAGTCGAGACTTGGTTCATCCAGCGTGATCTGCGGAGAACGTCTACGTGCAGATCCAGCGGAAGCATGGTTACCAGAAGAGGCAGGATTAACGCCCAAAAGGTCATCAATCGTCATGGCACTTCCTAACTTTCTCTCGGCCTCACGTAGTAGATCCGATGCGCCATCCTTGGCCTCCCTGAACCTTTTACTGAGCATGCTCGCAAATCCACCTCCTTCCTTGCTGCCTTCATCCAGTTTGGCCGAGAGACTGCTGAAACTACCCAGCATCGACGTTCGACGCGATGCCCACGTATTAGCTTTCGGTTGGCGCATCGATTCCGTCTTTGGCGGTATAGGAGGAGGAGGAGGAGCAAGATCATCATCGACTGGAATGGGGATGAGGGAGCGCGTGGCTATACCGTTTGAGTCCACTGAGAAGCCGAGTGCATCGCTGTCTGACTTGGCCAAAGACGAGAGTTGAGGGTGCGCTTGATGGAGGTTGTTTCGACAAGACGAAGCATGGGGTGTAGGTTGGAGTGTAGATACGGCCGGAGAGCGTGGCGACCTTGGCGAAAGAGCTACCGAGCCTACGTCACTTCCTTCTTCCTCCAAAACCCCTAAACCGCCCACCAATCCTGTGTTTGTCACCCTCAATCCCGCCTCTCCTCCACCCGGAGCAGCGTGAAGATTCGCTTTGGCCAAAAGCGGACTCTGCTTCTCTATCGGCTCAGGCGGCTGATCCACATTTGCGATACTCTCCAAAAGGTTATTCAATTGTGTCTTCAAGCTTCCGGGCAATTTGGAGCTCAAAGTGTTCCAAGCCTCGGCAGCAGCATCGCCGGCGCTGTTTGACGAGGTGGTGCTCAGGTCTCGACGGTGGGAAGTCGTAGTTGTGACGTCGGTGGACGAAGAAGAGGAGTAGGCAAGCGTTTTTGTTGCTAGGCGTTGCCACTGCGTGCGCAGACTTTTCAGAGCGACTTCTTCAGAGGCGAGTTCCTCGCGTAATTCAAAGCAGCGGCGTTCCTTTTCTGCTATTTGGTGGAGGAGGTCGTTTGAGCTGTTTGCTTCAGAGAGCGTGGACGATTGAGATAATGTTCGACGGCTGTTACCGTTCTGCAGTATGAACAAGCCAAAACAAAAGATGGAGCGAGACAGGTCGTATATTTGTCAGCCGAGTTCGCAATCCCAATCTACGGATGAGTGAAGGGTCTGGGATAGGGTCGGAAAAGGAAAGGTGAAAGGGGGCCAGACGTACAGCCTCAGGCGCAGACGGTTTGGAGAGAGATACATTTCTCGGTGCCCGCCACTAAAAATGCGGGAGGATTAAGCCTAGGGCGAGCGAAGCCCCAACATTTCACGCACCGCTTGCAATCGTCGCTCGAGATCCTTCATGATCTCTTGCCTCGCAGACTTTTCTGCCTCCGTCTCCCTTTTGACCGAGGACCTGTCCGCCCCATCCTGATGCTCCAATTCATGCTCCATTGCTTCATAATCTGGGTCGGCCAGCTTCGCCAGAGTCAGTGTGTCCAGATGCTCAGCCAATTCCCTGAGTTCCACCTTTGCTTCTTCCAATCTTGGGCTTTGTAACAAAGCCAAAGACGAGGCACTTCCAGCACCAGCAGCAGAAGATACGGTGGGGCGATTGCGACTCAGAGCTGCGCCTTTGCGAGCGGAGGCGGACGAAGAGGACTGAATAGCGGGAGAGGTAAGGAGTAGGAGAGCGGCGATTTGACCCTGAAGCAGGCCAACTTGACGACCGAGAAGAGCACCTACCTCATTGAACCCCTGATCGAACCCATTCTGAAGGGTGCTCAGTTTCCCTGCTGTAATGCCTTCTCTGTAACCTGTCTGTCATGGTCGAATGAATCACAGAACAATCGTGTTAGGCGTCAGTACTGTCGAGCATGTTTACAGTGAGAAGGAGAGGCTCCGTGGCGATACTTGGAGGGGAAGCAGGAAGATGGCCTGTCAAAAATGTGATCAGCATAGAAAACACTCACGTCATTGAACAGATTCTCGACCTTGGCCGTATCTCTCTCTCCCATGCTCCTTTGCGTAAGCGAATTAGCGACATCCTCCTCGCTCATCAGCCAGTCATCGTCATTGTTGTTGCTGGTGTAATTGGATGTTTGAGAAGGTCTCCTGCGAGTAGTTGCAGTAGCCCTGCTTATGGACCCAGTCCTTGTCCTGCCGGATGCCGAGGAAGTCGAAGGATTTCTGGCGAGACCCACTCCATTGTCATCAGTTTTGATGCTGGTGGAGGGAGAGGGGATGTAGGATAGGCTAGTACGGTTGCCGCGTCTCGGAGTGTCGGTGCCTGAACTAGCGCTAGTAGGGGTTTGAGCAGTAACGATAGATTGAGAGCCAAGGGATAGTGGCTTTGGTCCACCAGTGAAGGATGTTCGTCGGCCGTCAATGTCGGGTCGAACGGGAGAGGAGATGTCATTTTGGAGTAGGGAGAGGCGGCGTGGGAAAGTCTGACGAGAAGGTGTGGAGGAGGCGATTGGGGTGGAAGCAGAGGCCCATTCGGATTGATCGGTTCGAGGTGTGGTCATGCTCGATGGGCCAGCTTCGTGTGTAGCTCCGTCCATGGTGACGATCTTTATGCACTGATGCGGTCAATGTATCAGCAGAGAAAAGTGTGGGCCAGCCAGCAAGCGAGGATGTAATGTGCAGATGTGCTGCTACCGCCTGCGGTGCTAGTATTGGTTTGAAGGGTGATGCTGTGAAGGAAGGTGTGAGTGACTGTTACATATGTGTCTTATGCTTGAATGGTGTCTCAGTTTGAGACCAATTTTTGGCGTCATTTCTGTTTGTCAAGTTCAAATTCCTAACATTTGCAAAAAAAGGGAGAGATTAACGCGGCCGAGACAGTTGAAAGCAGCCAATTTGGGCGGTTGTGATCGTCTTACTGCGCGCTGCAATTGTAATTTCTGACGTTTCACCAACTAAGCCAGCCGGTAAGGCTCGGAAGCGAAATAAGCAAAACATTTGGGACGTGCTCGCCATCTCCAGAAGATTGTTATCGTTTGTCATCGTTATCGTCGTCATCGTCCTCCACCATATCACACACACATAGATCATTCGACATGTCTTACACTATTGCTGGTAAGTAGCTTTTTCATTAAACAAAGCGCATTTTGTTCAACAACATACACAGGCTCGCTACCAACAGCAACCAATGCTGTCGTGACAGCCTCATCTTGACTACCCAAATCCAGAATGCAATACTTACAATCTACTCTGGCTCCACTACGTTGTGCATCAATCTTTTCTATCTTGACCCATCATTCTTCATATCATCTTTACAATCGTATTGGCTTGCTGCTTGGGAAAAATTTGCAGGCCGCAAGATTCTTAACGAACACATTGCTCTCGCCGTTTTTGGCACTTACGGTGCGATTGCTGCTTCCCAGATGGGCGGTTCTAAGGACGCTAAGGTTGCTTCTGGCTCTCCTGATGCTAAGGTCAACGATCCACCCATCAACGCTTCCAGCTCGTAAGTCATTTCACAAGACGCCACACACACCATCTGCCTCTCCATCAACATCATCATCATTGCTAACTTTCTCTTTTCTCTTCCAATCAAACCGATTCACTTGGCGCTGGTACAGTGATGAGGAGGCATTCATTAAGCAATTTCTCGCCGAGGCTGAGGGCAAAGGTTCTGACCGTCTAGTCTAAATGTAACCTCAAACAAATTTCTTGCCGAATTACAGCATGACTTGACACATTGTTCGCTCTTCAAATCCAAACCAAACAAAACAAAACAAAACAAAAAGGTTTTCGAATTACATGGTTCCGAAAGGTATGGATCGCGATGAAGCTGGTCAGAATGAATCACTATAAGGATACGAAAACGGATTACGTTTGAAAATTCTTGCATGCAGCCTGTGTGAAGTGTCGCTCCTAGTCTGGGGAAAAGTGAATCTGCAACTTTGCAGCAGCATTCACTGCTTGTTCGGGCTCACACTTGCAATAAGTTAGTTGTCGGTTTTGGTTCGAAAAGGAAGAATTGGTATTGCATCTCATTTTTTCTTTCTTTCCGTTTTTGTTTGCTTGTTTTGTTTTCAAGGGTGGGTTCAAGATCTGTGTGTGCGAAATACCTGGTGAATGTTGACGTTCTGCAAAGCCAATTTTGGTCTTTGATATGAGAGCAACATGATGAAAGAGGGTGAATTGTTCGGAAGAGAGAGATGTACAGTAAATTACATTAACAGTAGATGTAAAACGACTGTTTAAAGAACTCGAAACTTTCGCTTCTCACTACTGCGGTGACATGAGATATAAGCTTACAGTATCGTTTTTGCGACAGTAAAAAAAGTAGCCAACAACGTTTTGAGAAGGAGAATGTGCCAAATTCGTTTTCAAGTTTGTCTGCTTCGTTTGGCACCTAGACGGAAAAACATGCTTCAACTTGAAACTGTTTTCGCACATTGGTCGATCTTGATATTATCGCCAACTTGGGCGGTTTCGGGATTGTAGCATAGAGAGAGCGAGATACACGCAGAATGCTGGTTCCGAATCAACCCAAGTTGGTTCTGAACATAGTTTTCACTTAGGTTAGAGAGAAAACACATACACATGTGTACATTCAAACAAACACACACTCTGCAAGCTTGTTGTTGGCGCTCTCACGCTATGTGTCTTAGAAGAAGATACTTTGTGAATTGGGTGGCGAGATTTACAATATACCACTGAGATTCAAAAGTGGTTTCGGGTTAACACAAAAGGAGGGGTAGGATGGGAAGGAAGGTGGATTGAAGCTAGTTTCCATCATCATGCGTGCGTTTAGATTCTGGACAAGTCTCTACCCCAAATTCCCCTCTTGACGTAATCTCCCAACAACAACGCCCTTGTTCTCATACTAACACTTTCACTCAGGTAGAAACTCCTCCAAGCGTACATTGCAATAAGACCGCCTGCAAAGCTTCCACCCGGAATGGGCAAATCAAACGCTGCGGCATTGCCAATGTAGGCCAATGAACCCAAGTTGGTATACTTGAACGGTTTATAAACCTCGTCATCCACATCCCAAACTTGATCTTCTGTATGAGGATGCATATCTCCACCATCATCTCTCCTTGCTGCCAACTTGTTGAGTTTGTTACCCAAATAGTGACCTTGTTGCGCTGCCACTTGTGCCGTAGCAGGTAAAGCTGTCATTTTGTTTCCAGTTTCAATAAGAACATTAGCAATCTCGTTCAAATTGAGTTGTCCATCATGATCCACATCGTACTCGTCAAACATTTCCCTCAACTTGGTGAAATGTTTGCTGGCGATGGGGAACTTGTGTCGAATCGCTTTGGCAAAAGTTTCGAATTCTTGATACGAAAGTTTACCATCCTTGTCCTTATCGTAACGATCCACAAAATCGTACAGGTAATCGATGAGTCTTGTATCAATGGTACTTGCATCACCCAAAGCGTACATTGTTCCTAGAGGTGCACCTTTTACTCGCAAATGACTGTCGATTTGCAACGCCTTCAAATGACTCTGATTTGGCAAAATTTCAGTTACCCTTCGAGTAAAAGGTGACATAGCAATCCCTGTGGACCAAAGTGTGAATCCAGATGGAACCTCTTTCTCAACCACTTGGCCCGATTTGGCATCCTTGACAGTATAGAGTACGCGATCCGCTTCCACCCTCTTGACGCGTGCATTCACAATCACATCAACAGCATCCCTTGCAAATTTGGCTTCGGCGTATTCTGAGATCTTTTCGGAATACGTGTTGAGGATATGCTCCCTCGATTGAATCAGATGCACCTGCGCTTCAGCTTTGAGCACTTTGGGGAAATAATCAAAAACGTCTTCGTTGATCATATCACTAATCTCGGCAGCAACCTCTACGCCCGTTGGACCGCCTCCACACACGACAAATGAAAGTAGACGTTTCCTCTCCTCAGCAGTGGTGGTGGGGAGCGAAGCCACTTCGAGGTTGTCCAAGATGTGCGAACGGATCTTACGCGAATCCGAGATGGTTTTGAGATGGAAGCAATTTTCGAGACCGGGCACGCCGTGTGTATTGGTAACCGATCCGACGGCGACGATCAGACGGTCGTAAGGAACATAGATGGATTTTCCAACCGTCTCTTTTCGTTCACCAACAGTTTTACCACCCACGCAAAGCGCTTCTCCGTCCCAGTCGTCACCTGAAATTACATTGACTTCGAGCAATCGTTGTTCACCACCTTGGTACGTGGGCTTGTCTCCACCCATAACGACATCGGTGGCAAAGCCTTGAATGTAGTGACCATGAACTCTAGCAAGGAGTTTTCGCAAAGGTTCGATGAGCGAGCGCGGTTCAACGGTACCAACGGCAGCCGAGGGGAGGAGCGGGTTGAAGAGGTAGTAATTGTTGGGCGAGATGAGCGTGATGTTGTACTTTTCCGGGTCGAGGGTTTTGAGAAGACCTACAGCTGCCCATCCTCCACCAACGATGACGAGTCGCTCCTTGGCAGCCAGCTTTTTGGACACGTCATCCTGCTCGTCTTCGGCATACGAGGAGAGGATGGGGAGATTCTTTGGACCCCCCTTTTTGGGTTCGAGAGCGAGAGGGCTGAGAGGAACTTTGTCTATATGCGCTTCGCGATAGGTTAAAGCGTCGTGGGCTAGGATGATGGCGGTAGTTGCGGCGAGACCAAACACGATTGATCCGATCGTGTAACCTGTGAAACGGAGAGTCTTTGCGATGATACTGCGTTTCTTGGGAGAAACGGCGTGACCGACAGGTTGATTGAGCGGATTGGATGCGTTCAAAGTGCGAGTGGAGGAGGATAGGTTTCGCAAGATGGCAGAGCGTGATGTCGAAGATCGTGCAGAGGAGCTGAATGCCTGAGGGGCACCTGCTCGAAGGGAAAGCCTGGACCAAGCGGCAGCAACCATGATTTTGTGGTTTTTGTCACCTAAAGCCAGGTAAGGGAGTATGAATGAATGATGCAGCTGGAAATAAGCTAATGAAAGGCAGGTCGTTGCAGCACCGGATGGAGATGGTTGTGAGGGGACCAAGAGAAGAGGAACAAGTTGAGAAGAAATCTTAAGTTATAGTGAGACCACCACTCAGTAAGATGTAGCTGTACAATCCATTCCCAACCATACGACACACCCAAAGGCAGGCAGACACTTGTAACAATGATCTATCTCTATTGACACATGATGGACACAAACTTTGTGTTGTCTGAACACAAACACATGTACATTTGTGCGATTGAGTCAATTGCTTACAGCGTTTCCATGCTCTTTCTGCCAGATGACGCATTTTTCTTACAATAATATTCACGTTTACAACTGACTGATTATACTTAGGATTGAATAAAATTAAAACATTCTCGGAATTGGTCTACCGATAAGTTATCTCGAATCTGTGTTGGGTTTTTTTCGACTTAACAATTCTTTTCTTAAATAGAACGATGCTTTTTGTTACACACGGCCGATACAGATATATATGAAAAGGGTCTTTTCTAATTGTTAAAAACGAACGCGTGGAAGGGTTCAGAGAAGGCTAATTATAAAACCGTGTTGCGCGTTCAAGAAGAATTCAATCACAGTCAATGATTCATTTATAAGCTTTTGTACAACTGTGCTGCTTCTCGACATTCCAAAATCAAAGCTGTCAATACTAAATATATAATAATAATCTCGGCATCGACGTACAAACCCTTGTCTTGCTTGATCTTACTTAGCCCTTTTGATCATCGACAAGATCCATCATATATTAGCATCACTACAATCACAACCACTCTCGCTATCACGCTCAAACATGATGAGACCAGATAATCCAGATGATGGGCTCGGCTCTTCAGCCCCACCTCACATTCAACAGTTCATCGCACATACCAATCAGCTTCAACAACGCTACCAATCCTTTCTCGATTCCACCACGCCTTACCCTTTGCATCGATGGGCTACCACCGCAGTTTTACTCTTGCTCTTCATGCTTCGAATCGTCCTGTCTCAAGGATGGTACATTGTATGCTACGCTTTGTTCATCTACCTCCTCAACCTCTTTCTCGCTTTCTTAACTCCAAAATTTGATCCATCCTACGAAGCAGATCTGGCAGAACAGGATGTGGAAGAAGGTGAACCTGGTTTACCCGCTCCTAGTGGTGCTAAAGGTGTTAACAACGGTGGCGGTGGAGCTGGTGGTTTGATGAGTGGCGTGTTTGGTGGTCAGTTGAACGGTCACAGTACCGATGACGAGTTTCGACCTTTTATTCGAAGATTGCCAGAGTTCAAATTTTGGTTATCAGCAACACAGGCTGTGGTTCTTTCCTTGTTCGCAACCACAAGTAGTGCTTTTGATGTTCCAGTCTTCTGGCCCATTCTTTTGATGTACTTTTGCATCTTGTTCACCATCACCATGAGGAGACAGATCAAGTAAGTAAACAATTCTATCCAACCCAAACCAAAGACACTATAAACATTCAACCTCCCTTCTGACCTATATCATCCATTTGTCTTTTGCTCCCCTTTCTGCATTGCAATAGGCATATGATCAGACATAAATACGTCCCCTTTGATCTTGGAAGAAAGACCGTTTATGGTCGCAAGTAAACAACAACAACAATATCATCATCGTCATCATCATCACACACACACAGAGTAGTTTTACTTTTCTTTTTTCTTCTCCTCAGGATACAACATCAGACATCTCCCACTTACATCCAACTCAATTTCCCATCTGTACATATCAGCACGCGCATGTTACCATTCTTCAAAACCATTCCAAGTTTGATATCACATTACACAAACCCTCCCGATCTTCTTTCTAAAGTGTTGGGGTTCAATCGAAGGTCAATCTGCGTTTGAGGTTTGAGAGGGACTTGAAGACTGCTGTAAGCGTTGCAATAACTCCATCAAACGTTTTCTACCTCTCCATGGTTTGCCATCGTTTCGCTCTTGTTCCCACTCATCTAACAGATTAAGATCCACCGATCTCGCACCAAGATCAAAAATACGTTGACAGCTTCCGGGTCCAACACCCGCTTTGCTCGTCATGGCAATTTGCATGTTGGCATGATGATAATCATTTCCATCTCCTCTTGCGACTTGTACTTTTTTTGTAGCCTCACGATTTGGCTCTTTTTGGGGCAATTCTGCTTTGAGATCTACAACACCGTTTGCTTTATGAAACTTCCCTTCCTCCTCTTCCTCCTCTTCCTCCTCTTCCTCCTCCTCCTCCTCCTCCTCCTCCTCGTTAGCGCCGAGCGGTGGAGGAGACAAAAATCTCGTTCCTCTCAACTGCGTCGGGAAAAACTCTTGATGCACCGGATGAGCGAATCTCGGCTCATACCTATACTCCTTGCCATATCCTATCTCCTTCATCAACCTTGTTGGAGCGTTCCTAATATGCAATGGAACTGGATGATTGTATCCACCTTCTACCAACGCTTTTGCCTTTTTCCACGCCCTGTAACTCCTCGTACTCTTCCTACTCTCTGCCAGATATACTACGCACTGTGCCAAATTCTCTCCGCATTCTGGTAAACCAACCACCTGACAAGCTTGGTAAGTCGCCGTTGCCATCTGTATGGCTTTCAAAGTATCCACATCTTCGGAAGCAGCGACGATCAATCGACGTGCGATGAAAAGTGGATCGTCACCTGAACAAACCATACGTGCCAACCAGTACAGCGCTGCATCGGCATCCGAGCCACGAATCGATTTATGAAGCGCACTAATCGTATCATAGTGCATATCACCCGTTCGGTCGTACTGCAACCAAGTGCGTTTGAGTGCGGTTTTGAGACGCGTGAGGTTGTCTGTCGAATCCAGACTTGGATCTGTGGTGGACAAAGCGAGTTCCAAAGCACCCAGTGCGGTTCGAGCATCACCATCCGCCATATTTGCAATCCATCCGATCAAATCCTCATCGATATGATTGGCCATCTCCCAGTTTTCCAAGCCCGTCTCTTGCTGGTCCTTTTCAACGCAGCACAGAGCATTGCGAAGCACTTGGGCACACTCGTCAACACTCAATTTGGTCAAGATGAACACCCTCATGCGTGATATGAGCGCGCTCTGTAAACGAAATGAAGGGTTCTCGGTGGTAGCTGCTACCAGTACGATCTGGCCCTTTTCGACTGCGGGTAGAAACACGTCCTGCTGTGCTCGACTGAATCGTTGAATTTCGTCGATGAATAGAAGCGTACGTTGTCCAGTGAGTTGGAGCCGATGTAGGGCTTCATCCATGATTTTCTTGACATCGGCGGTGCCAGAGTTAGTAGCAGAGATCTCAACGAATCGATGTGGTGGTGGACCTTGCGGGGTTGAGGTAGTAGTAGAAGAAGAAGAAGAAGAAGAAGAATTGCAAGGAGATGATGAAGATGCAGATTTGGCCAGGAGGCGAGCGAGGGTGGTTTTGCCGGTACCAGGTGGGCCCCAGAGGATCATTGAAGGAATCTTACCTTGACGCAGAAGCACTTTGAGGGGGCCATTGACGACGTCAGCTTGGCCAACGTATTCATCGAGGGATTGAGGGCGCATGCGCTCCGCAAAAGGTTTGGCGGCGTCGATGCGTGAGCGTGAGGTCGAAGGAGTGGGTTGATTGGGTTTGTTGCCTAGAAGCCCATTTGCAGGAGCTCGACAACTTTGCGACTCGGATGAAGAATGGTCGATTTCGGTTTTGGACCGCTTACTATGGGCGTCAGTTGATGCTTGGATGTGGGTGGCAGGATTGTGTGCGACTTGTGCTTGGGTATCTGTTTGGCGTTTCAGTCCACGTAGTGATGATGTAGATGCATTGTTCGAATCGCCTAGTCGAGACGGAAAGATACCATTCCATTGCTCGGCCTTTATTTGGTTGTGGTTGGTGTTGGATGGAGCTTGGTCGGACAAGCAGCGATCAAGATGTGGATTCAATTGCGAGAGTGCAAGCTTGAGCTGGCAGCTAGGACATTCCACTAGCTGATTTTCTGAGCTCATGATGGACCTGTATCGTGTTTGTGAACCATGCCTATCCCGCAAGGCATCGATGAGCACGCAACGGTTTGGGTGATGCCGAATCCGAAGAAACACACAAGAGTAGTGTTGGAAGCAAGAGACAAGGTAGGGCTCAGTCAAAAGTGAAGTTGTTCAGGGTCCAACCTTTGTGTCTGAGCGCTCAAAGTTGTCCAACGTGTTAGATTGACTCTTTCGCAATTTGGACAAGGTGGTCATCCAAAAACCATTTTCTACATGCAAGACGCATCGGATAATGCACCTGTATTGATCAGAATGATGACAAAATATTTAGAGAGCTGTCCACGATGGAACAGAGAGGGTTGATTGCAAAGAGTGTCAAAGGGAAAAGCGAGGTAAAGAATGAAATATACAACGTGAACTTGCGTCCTAGGTCATCGGATCGCCAACGAAGGGCGTACCTCTACCTACGACGCACCCATTCCCATCGTCGCACCTGCTACAGCATTGCTCCTAATCCTCATTCCGTCAATCGTCCTACAAGCCCAACTTGCGTCGAACGAGAACTGAAATCCGAAAAAAATTAAGAAAACGAAGAGAAAGCCATAAAAGTGGGTGGTATGCATCTCCGTCCAGCATTACGGCCTCGTACGGTCCTCGGCTGTCCCACTCTGAAAGAGTAGAGGATTACCATTGCGAAGAGGTGCTTTTATTGTGGACGGGGTGCGTACCCCTTCCTACGGGGGTACGACTTAGCGTTAAGGGAAAGAAGAAAGAAGGTTGAAGCGATTCAACGAGGTATTTATATTTCTTTCTTTACCTTCCGACCAGAGGAGCAACAAAATTTTCCCTTTTTTTTCCTTTCTTTTTTTTTCTCTATCAAAAAGTGGGAGCGAAAAATAAAGGCAAATGGTTTTTTCGGCCGGGTTGAAACGCTTTTCGGAACTCGGGGTCCAAACTTTAGACTGTGAGAGCTGCTTCGTATACTTGAAACAATCATGATATTGTCCTACCACCTGTAGTACCTGTACTACCTTGATGCTCATAGCACAATATATAAGATGTCGTCAAATGACAGCAAAAACTACAGTCAGCGTCAATCACGGCCGTCTCGGGCCAACTTGGCCGCGAATGACGTTGACGACCTTGATTACTCTGAACAAGCTGGTCCTAGCAACCTTTCCCGTCACATGGCTTCCCGATCAAATCCATCTTCTCATTACGACCCTCGTAAATCTATCTCCTATCATGACTTTGACGCTCCTAATCAATCTTTCTTACCAAGTCACCCTCGAATGTACCCAGATGATCGCCGCTATCCCCTCGCATCAGCACTCGCTGCACCACCCCGCAAAACTCCCTCGCCAGAACCAGATCAAGACGTCCTAGCTTACATACGTGCCCAAGCTACCGACGCTTCTATCAGCCATCCGGATCAAAAGCTTGCGGAGCATTTGAAAAAGGAAAAGTTTCAATACGGTGCGGGCAAAGTCAAATCACGCGTTCAGAAAGAGAGAGAAGCCGAGGAAAGAAAGAGAAAACAGGCTGAACAAGATGCTGCCAAAGCTTATGACGAATTTGTGGCTGCCATGCAGGGAGATGTTGATCATGCGAATCAGACTAGACCACCCAAGAAATCGTTGGGTTTTGTCAGTGCTGAAGGCGGCGCTTACGTTGCTCCCCGAGCAGAACAACACCCCGCTTCTTCAGCTGATACCGGCCACGATAGTAAGGAGCAACATAGCAAAGCTTACCTCAAAAGAGTCAACAATGTATTCAACGATGATCAAAACAGTGTGGATGCTGAAGCTGCTGCATCAGCACCTCACAAGGAACCCCAACGAAAACGACACGCAGCCATGTCGTCGTTTCTCACCGAACTCCAGTCTCAGCAAGCAGAACGAGAATCGCGTCTATCCACCCTCGCTTCCACCACCAACAAGTCCATATCCACCTTGCTTGCTCACGAGACTCTCACCAAATCTGGCTCTCGTGATCTCATCTCGGATCCTCTCACCACCAATATCTGCATCGTCACCTTGCCGCCCAACGTGGACGAAAGAAGCATGGGTGAATTTTTTTGTACCTTTGGCGACGTGGCCACCGTCAAGATCATGTGGCCTCGTGGCGAGCAAAGGGAACGAGTAGGTGGATTGACCGGTTTTGTAGCGTACATGACCAGAGGCGAGGCAGAGTACGCTTTCAAACAGGCCGATGGCGCCATGTGGGGTGGCGTGCGCATCAAATTGAGCTGGGGTAAGGCTATGCCGCTACCAACTAGGGCCATGTATCCCATGTCTCTAGAGAAGAAAGGAGAAGATCTTCCAGCTCAAGATCATGCGAGAGACAAGGCAGGAAAGAGCAATGTCTCCAAACTCGTAATCCGTCATCGCACGACTACAAGCAAAGGCGATACCAGGAAAGAGCTAAAACAAAGGGTGCAAAATCAGTACAGCGAAACACAAAGATTGTTCATCGAGACGGTCGCATCGAGGATCAAGAGCAACGGAGCGCACTTTGAGCACATTTTGCGCGATAGAGAAGCGGACAATCCCAAATTCTCGTTCTTGCACCAACAAGATTCCATGCTATACCACTACTTTAGGATTTGCCTTGATCCTTACCATATACCTCTTTCCTTGATCTTGGATGAGCAACGCGAGTTCACCGATGGCGGAAGCGACGAGTTGTACTCTACAGACTCGGGCGAGGAAAGCGAGAATGAGACGTTGCGATTCCATCGTCCATCTTCTTCTTCTTCTTGCAACAATTCCGCCTGCCTTCTCGGTCCGCTCTCCCGCCGACGACTTATCTGCATGCTCCGCGGCCTCACTTTACGTCGAGAACGCATCGCCAGGGTGACAGCGTTCGCGCTCGATCATGCATCTTGTTACGCTTGGATCGTCTCGATCCTCACCACTTCGCTTTTGCAACCCAAGACTCCAATCCCGCGCAAACTCGCGCGACTCTACG
Source organism: Melanopsichium pennsylvanicum (assembly GCA_900208305.1). Lineage (NCBI taxonomy): Eukaryota > Fungi > Basidiomycota > Ustilaginomycetes > Ustilaginales > Melanopsichium > Melanopsichium pennsylvanicum. The sequence continues at coordinate 667,515 of OAPG01000009.1, forward strand.
CACTAAGCGACCTGCTGCACAATTCGGGCGCACCCATCTCCAACGCTTGGAGGTACAGAGCTGCGCTTGAGGCTCAGCTGCCTTTGATCTTTGCGCACTTGGGATTGGTGGCCAAGAGCTTTGCGGGCAGGATGAAGAGGGAGGAGTTCAGAACCAAAGTGTTGCGAGTGTTGGAGATTTGGGAAGGGTGGATTGTCGTTGGACCTCATGTGTTGGAGCGCGTGAGAAACCTGTTCGACAATCCTCCGATTGTGAACGTGGCCAAAAAAGGCAAGCAGAATGATGCGCAAGATTTGAACGCAGAAGCCATCGATAAGATTGCACCGGTTGTTGAGACTCAAATCGAGATCAGAGATGCAGGCAAGGACGAGATGGATGACGAGGACCTAGATGGGAAAGCTCTCGATGATCCGGCACCTCTCATGAGAAAAGGAGAACAGAAGCAAGACGAGGAAGAGGACTTGGATGGAGAAGCACTCGTCGAGACACCCTTACACCCAAACACTCACACTCACGTTACGTCCGACCAAGAGGAAGATCTGGATGGGGAAGCACTCTAGGCTCCTCGATCCATCACCCTTATCACGCACTGTATGCCATCATTAATTTGAACCACCTATCGCATTTCCATCGCATCTACATTTCGTCTGTCGTTCTCTTGTTTCCTGTTGAATTCAGGCATCAAACTTGACCCCTTGAGCCAGAGCCACCTGCGAACTATAATTGACAGTCGAAGTGGCCCATCTACAATACTGCTTCCATGCATCACCGCCGCACTCTCTACCCCAACCCGTCGCCTTGTTCCCACCAAATCCTGCACCCACCTCGGCACCACTGGTGCTCACATTGACATTGACAATACCGCAATCACTACCCAGTGCTCCTTGCCACTCACCAATGTTGGTCAACTTGGTGGTGAACAAGCTGGAACTCAGACCTTGCCTCACCGAGTTGTTGAGCTCGATCGCCTCTTGCAACGTATCAAACACAGCTACGTTGAGGATGGGAGCAAACACTTCCTCGTCAAACACCTTGTCCTTGCAAGACGATGGCATGGTGATTGCCGGCAACACATAATTGCCCTTCGCTTCCACAAGGTGTTGAGCGATGCCGGGAGAAGAAGGACTTTCAGGACCGAACAAGATCTTACCCCCCGATGAACGAATACTGTCCAACGTCTCCCAATACTTGTCTACGGCGTTTCGAGAGTGCAGAGGACCACACAGAATGTTAGCCTGGGTTGGGTCGCCGATCAGATTCTTGATCTGCAGCGACTTGTAAAAATTGACCAATCGTTCGAGGAACCGATCCGCCACTTTACGTTGCAAAAGCAGCCTCCGCGTTGTCGTACACCTTTGACCGGCAGTACCGACCGCAGCAAACGCCACTGCGGGAACCGAAAGGTCCAAATCCGCATCGTCCAACACAATGGCTGCATTATTGCCACCCAATTCGAGCAAGACCTTTCCAAGACGAGCCGCAACGTCTTGCGCCACGACCTTTCCGATGGTCTCTGATCCTGTGAAGCTGGTGAGCTGAACACGCTCATCGCGAGTCAGTGATTGACCCGTTTCCACATCTCCACACACGAGCGCCGCCAGAGCCGATGGCAATCCATGCTTCTCCAACACCTTGATGAGCATCTTTGTGGTAGCGATGGCGGTCAACGGAGTGGTAGGGCTCGGTTTCCAGATGGTAGCATTGCCACAAACAAACGAGAGGCAAAAGTTCCATCCGTGAACGGCGACGGGGAAGTTGAAAGCCGTAATCACACCCACGAGCCCCAATGGATTCGGAATTTCGTAGATCACATGACCGGGACGTTCACTTGGCAAAACATTGCCTTTGATGGATCGAGAGAGACCCACAGCCATATCAGCCACGTCAATCACCTCCTGAACCTCGCCTTTGCCTTCAGAGAGCACCTTGCCCATTTCGAAAGAGATGAGTGCACCCAGTGCTGCCTTGTGCTCCATGTAGGCTGTACAAATGTCCTTCATCACAGCTCCTCGAATGGCGGCGGGCACTCTGGCAAAGATGCGCTGGGCAGAGTGGGCCGCAGAGAGCACGGACGAGACTTGGGACGCAGTCGCGCATGAGACGGTGGCAAGCACTTGACCAGTTGCAGGATTTGTCGAGGTGAGCCAAGAAGAGGTGCAAAAGCCGTGGTGCCATTTTCCGTCAAAGACACCTTCCATCCTGGATCCGGGCGGGGGCAAGTCGAGGGCGGCGAACACTTGAGCTAGACTAGTGGGCTCGGTAGGTGCGGTTTTGTTGGGGGCAACCGCGGGGGTATTGCTTGCAGCTTGAAGGGTGGTGATTGGTTCTGGCATGATATTATGGTCTAGAAGCTAGGGTGGGGTCTAGTCGTGGCTTGACAGATGGATCAGCGACAATCGTTGAGATGTGTGAGAGGGAGATAGAAGCTGTTGAGGCTGATCGAGGTGTTCTCAAGAGCAGCATCATATATGGTATCCTTCAAAATGAGCTGAGCCTCGTTTTCCTTGTCCATGGCGCAGTCCTAGCTGGTGCACCCAAGTACGAGCTGTGTATTGATACGAGGCAGTCCGGCCAAGGGGCTCGCAACCACACATCCTTTCATTACTCTAACGGCACAATCAGCGCGAGTGGAGTTAGGGGCGGCACAAAGTGACAGCGCCCATCCTATCGTCGCACATGACGGTTGATGTGCTTCTTCGGATAGCCGGACTGATTACCAATCACTCAACACTCGCACCTCATGCCATGTCGATCCGTGCGATTCCACAGTCTTGGTCACCCGACCAACACTTGTGCTGAGCGTCAAGTCTCAGGCCAAAGTTAGATATCACAGGCCACAGAGCAAGAAAGAGGGGATAACACTACAACGAACGGACTTTTGCCGAATTCTGTGATTGATCGGTCGGCATTTCGCCGAATTGGGCTCGCGATTTGGCCGGTTCCCACCTAGTGATATTTCTATTATAGCCAACGTCGATTGATAAGGGGACCATCACTCGGCATTTCGCCGCTTTTGGTTGTGGGTAAGTGGTGTGGCTTGGCGTATTCCTATATTGCATTGAGATCGAGCCTGCGCTCGAGACACAAAGAGCTGATTTGAATGATGAGTCAAGTCAATTACGCTGGGAGCAATACTGCCAGTTCGGATCGCTTGAAGATGGCGAGGACAGCGCGAGGGAGGTTGTTTAGCTCTTTTGCCTCTCTTGTATGAGCTTGTCAAACACTGCGCGCTGCCGTGTCTGCTGCCCCTTCTTGCTATCTTTTTTGTCATCACATGCCGAACAGTTTCTGTGCAGATAGGGCATGCGCCAGAAGCTTCATCTGTCCCTCTGCTGTCCGCTTCGTTTACGTTGGTCAGTTGCAATACTTTCAAGCTGCTGTGTAGCGCTATGGTTTCGGCGAACAAGTGACCGATTGAAGTTGTTGCTTCTGTGATTGAACACTGCAACGTCGTATCATTCGTGTATGTGCCTCGGAAGCCCTGTGAGTATATCAAAGCGATGCTTTCCCTCCCTTTCGCCCGGTTTCAGATCCACTTGATCTGCCATACAAACACCAGAGCATTTCCCAAGCCCGATGATCTCATCTACTCGTACTTAACTGCACTCGCCTGTTATGTACGGCACCTCGAACAGCTACACGTTTATCTCTTCTCCTCCAGAGTACGCACAGCAACACCATCACCAATCCATATCCCCCCAACATCGAGATCTACCAAGAAGAAAGAGCGATGGGTGCGACGTTCACCACTCTGTCGCCCAACTTTACTTGAGAACTTTACCGAGCTTGGACGCTCTACCCAGACGTAGTCAGAGCGATACTGTTTTCGCCACTACCGCCACACTTTCTAAGAACGCTCGACGTAAAAGAAGGTCTAGCAAAACGTGTCAGAAAGACAGTCCTCTCCTTGTCAAGATGGATCTTACTCGAGCTGTACCGATCACTGATGTTGCAGAGGCTGCTGATCTTGGTAAATCTCCTCAAGGCTTTTATCCAAGTGCTTCGTTCCTACATTCTCAGCAGCAAGTCTTTCCTGCACTGTCTTTGACGGATGAATCCGATGTGTCCAGTTCCGATTCTTGCTCTTCTTCGGTCAAAAAGAGTAAGAGCGTCACTAGTACGCAGCTTCGAGCATTGCTCGCATCGAGCATGAGCACCATGTACCGAACCGAAGTGCCACTCTACGGAGATCTGCTCTCCATCGTCTCGAGCGTCAACTCCACCGTTATCCGATCCGACCCGGACATGCTCACTGAAGACGAAATCTCGCGCCTCAGTGTCGAACGTCATGGAGCCATCCGTGTAGGTACTCCCCAAGAGCTCAGTCTACTAGCGCGTATCTTCAGAGTGTTTGGAATGTATCCTGTGGGATACTACGACCTGGCCAAGGATGCGGGGCTTCCGATCCACGCAACCGCTTTCAGACCCGTGGGCAGGCCCAATCTGCTCAGGAACCCGTTCAGGATCTTTTGTAGTTTGTTGAGGATGGATCTGATCAAAGATACGGATACGAGGAGGCTTACAGAGGAGCTTTTGGCGAAGCGTCAAATCGTTTCGGATCGAGGTGTCGAGCTGCTTTCTAAAGCCGAGGCTGCGTTTTCAGACGAAAAGAGCAAGGATAAGGAGACAAAGATCAAAGGGCTGTCAAGGCGAGAAGCGCTCCAACTTGTTGAGGAGGTGGTCAAGATCTTTGCATGGCATCCGGATACGCCCGTATCTCACGATCAGTATCGACTGCTCTCAAACACGCACGCTTTGGTGGCGGATATCGCCTCCTTCCGTGGACCGCACATCAATCATCTCACACCAAGGACGTTGGACATTGATGCAGTCCAGAAATGTATGGTCGAAGCTGGGATTGATGCAAAGGAGGTGATCGAAGGTCCGCCAGCTAGGTGCAACTCGATCTACCTGAGGCAGACGAGCTTCCATGCGCTCTCGGAAGAGGTGAGGTTCTTGGGTGGGGAACGAAACGCACAAGGTGAAGGCGGAAGGCACAAGGCGAGGTTTGGAGAGATCGAGGCACGAGGTCAGGCACTTACGAGGAAGGGAGCGAGACTGTATGATGATCTGATGACCAAGGTGGCAAATGTGAAAAGGGATAAGCAGCGAGCGGGTGAAAAGGTGGGTAAAGAGGAATGTACAAAGATCCTCGAAACGGTATTTGAGAAAGGGTTCACGGATGAAAGAGCTGAGATGTTGAAGGGTGCTTTGGGATTCTGGTGTTTTATTGTTCGGAACAAAGACCTGGCGAAGAGGGTGTGGGAAGAGAGGAAAGGAGTCAAAGGGAGCGCGTTACTAGCAGAGATGGTGGAGTACGGGGCTCTGGATGCGGAACCCATCACGTACGAAGACTTTTTGCCTGCGAGCGCTGCTGGTATCTTTCAGAGCAACCTTGCTCCTTCTCCAACGCCATGTGCATTCCACGACGTTGAGACAAAAGGAGACAAATCGGGAGGGATGGACGAGCAGCAAGCGAGAAAGACATTCGAAGCGGCTGTAGGTGGCACGATTCTGGATTACTTCACATTGTACGCCGAGCAGCAGAGGGAGAGCTTGATCGAGGTTGCAGCTATGATGGGCGTACATATGCGAGAGGTGTACGAGGAGGTGGAGAGAGAAGGTGAATAGCGTAGCAACTACATGTTGAAGCATCTATCAACAAGCGCCATGTCTCGATGCCACGTGCGGATCTCAAGAAGAAGTACAGCGAGTGTGTTTGATACTGTAAGTGTGAGCAGATTTCATTGTGCCTGAAGTGACACAGTCTAGAACCCAATTTCAATATGCAGTAAAGATCTTCAGTGAGATGAAGGCAAATTTGATAGCAGAGCCAGATATGATCAAAGGGTCGGGGCACGAATTGGACGGATAATGTAGGCTGGCCCAGATATGGCGGCCGAGTTTGCTATCAAATGACGCAGTCTAGGCACTGACCAGGGAAGGATGTTGTAGGTGTCGATCAGCGTCGATGGGAAGCTTGTATGGTGGGGGGTAGACGACACTGTGATATCACCATTCTGACCTGCTAGCTAAGCTTGTCGCGCTTGCTCGCAGGTGAGGACCAGAAGAGCGCCACAGGGTACCCACCACTATCACCGCTTAACAGGGCTCGACGTCATCCTATTCTTCATTCTCAACCGAGTTGGCATCGATATTGAGAAGCGTGATGTCTATTGCAAAAGTGTGAAAGCAAAAGAGACAGGCTACTGAGCTGATAGAATCAACCAGTGGGGCATGACAGCTGCCAACATGGAGGAGGTATTAAAACAATGGAAGCGGGGGAAGGAAACCTTTTTTTTTATCAGCGCGGAAACTCGGCCGTCCAACTTGGCGGGCCAATCACGGAACGCACGCCACTCTCTTTTCGAATCCGACACTTCTTTATCAATCGTTTGGCGGAAACTTGGCCGTGATGTGAACCAATGAGAGGCAAGCAAATAGCGTTCTGTTGGCGCAACTGATAAGAGACGTTTAGACTTGACTTGCTGTATCGAAGCCTTTTTTTGCCACTCTCGCTAGTCTTGTACAGTACAGCAGAGAAAGGATGCCGTTTATCTTTGATGCTTACTGGATTGAATATCCGAGTTAGTGTGCAAACCTCGCTTCTTGGGGAAGAGATATCTCTACAAGCTGCATGCTTCATACGGTAAATCTACATGGCTTTGGATCGTAGGTGCTGATAATGTAGCAAGGTCTTGCTTCGCTTGCTCTAGTTTTCACTCGCCTGAATTCGATCATATAAACAAGCCGTTCCTCGAACCAAAATTACACTTGCCTTTCGTCATCCCTTGTCTCTACGCCTTCCTACTTTGACTTGCCCTCCCTCTTGTCCTATTGACCCAAACTACACCTTGCCACTCAAGCAGCAACCTTCTTGGGTCGACATTTTTACCATGACGCTGATCAAGCGTGCTATCAACGCAGCGGCCATCAAAGGCAGCGAGCGTCGCCCGGGAGAGTCATGGGGCAACGCCATGCTCCGTAATGTTGATCTTCTTCCCGTGCCACCCGAACGCCGCAGCTGGAATTGGATCAACTTTGCCGCATTCTGGGTCTCGGATGGCCTCAACTTGAACACGTTCATGATCGCTTCTACTGCTGTGAGCGCTGGTTTGACTTGGTCTCAAGCTTGGGCCGCGATCATTGTGGGATATTTTGCTGTGGCATTTTTGGTCGTCATGACAGCAAGAGTTGGCGCAGTGTATCACCTCAGTTTCCCAATCCTGTCTAGGAGCACTTTCGGCGTTTGGGGAGCCATCTGGCCTATAATCAACCGATCGGCTATGGCTTGCATTTGGTACGGTGTACAAGCCTACATTGGAGGACAATGTGTGACTTTGGTGCTGGAATCCATGTTTCCTAGTTACCGTCGCATGCCTAACCACCTCCCCGCCTCATCCGGTATCACGACAATGGATTTCGTCTCGTTTTTCATCTTCTCTCTCATCTCTATTCCTCTGGTTTGCATTCACCCGAGCAAGATTCGACTGTTTTTCAACTTCAAATCGATCGTCGTTCCCATCGCCGCCATCGCGTTTTTCGTTTGGAGCATCGTTGACGCGAAAGGACTCGGTCCTATCATCCACCAGCCTGCAACGCTGAAGGGTTCCAAGTTCGGCTGGCAATTCATGGCTTCTCTCATGAGTTGCATCTCCAACATGGCAACGCTCGTGTTGAACATTCCGGATTTGAGCAGGATGGCTAAGGACAAGAAGAGTGTAAAGTGGAGTCAGTTGCTGGCTATCCCTCTTACTTTCTCAATCACGTCGTTCCTTGGTATCATCATCGCTTCGAGTTCTCACGTCATCTACGGCGAGCTGATTTGGAACCCAGTGGATCTGCTTGGGGAGAGACTCAAAGTTGACCCTTACAACTCGGGTGCTAGGGCAGGAGTGTTCTTCATTGCTTTTGCTTTCATCATTGGTCAGATTGGTGTCAACATCGCTGCCAACTCGCTCTCGGCTGGTCATGATCTTGCTGCGATCTGCCCTCGATTCATCAACATTCGTCGAGGTTCTTGCTTTGCCGCGTTGATTGGCTTCGTTTATTGCCCATGGAACCTGTTGAAGAGCAGCAACAACTTTTCCACCTACCTATCAGCCTACTCTCTCTTCCTCAGCTCCATCTCTGGCACTATGATGGCGGACTACTATATTGTCAGACGCGGTATTTTGGACGTGCCTTCGCTCTTTTCTGCAGCGTCAGGAAAAGGCGAGAGCGTTGGCCAGCCGAACATGTACCATTACTGGCATGGCATCAATCTCCGAGCTTTTGCTGCATACATTGCTGGCATAGCCATGACGGTGGTAGGATTCGCAGGCGTTCTGGGAGCCGAGGTGAGTGTGGCTGCGCAGAGGATGTACATTCTTGCGTACCCAATCGGATTCCTCGTATCGGGTATGGTGTACGTTGCTTTGTGCGAAGTGTTCCCTGTTCCAGGCGGTGTTTCTCTTGGAGAGCACAGACAATTCTTGGAACCGGAAAGCTGGGAGGCCGACACATGGGAGGGTCAAGACACTGTCGGGCAGGTCAGGGAGGCAAGCGAAGGCGTAAGTAGCGATATTGAGAAGATGTCAGCAGACTACAAGGGGCCTGCAACCGAACAGCAGGTGGTCAACTCCGACTACCATCTTGACAAGTGAGATAGATGCCTTTCCCCCCGCACCCGCTCGTCATGCAGTATAGATATTCACGATTTGTTTGCTTGTAATTGTACGATATTTTTGGTTTGAGGAATGCCATATGGGAATCAAGCTACGCAACCATGTTTGCGATCCAGGATGAATCTCTCAACGGCGGCGGTAATCACAGAATCACAATATCTGCCATACGTAGAAACAAAGAGATGAACAAAGACGATGAGTTGTAAATGAATCTACCCGATTCATCGCCGATTGACGGTTGACGATTGGTGTTGCTCGCCGTGGCTGTGAAAGGGGGCTTTCTCAACATCAGCCGATTTTTGTCATCAGTTTTGGGGTGATTGATTGGCTGAATAATTTTCAAGTCACAACTCACACTGGCAATTTGCGATTCGCGTTTAAAATTCTCCGCGTCTTTCCCATCGTTACTGTATTCTACTATTAATAAAAAAGAATAAAAAAGAAAAAAAAAGACACACGCATACATGCACTAACGCACTAACGCACAAACGCACAGTTTTGGCATTTGCATTTGCATTTTGTTAATGTTGTGCTGGTGCGTGTATGTCTCTCTCTATGCATTTGCTCATTTGCTGTTAGTCGAACGCAAGGCAAATCCCATCACGTAAAGCTGCTCGGCGCGTTTCTTGGTGTGCTTGTGCTTGTGCTTGTGCTTGTGCTTGTGCTTGTTGTACATGGTAGCTTATCATTACTTCTCGTACTCTCCAATTCAAATTTTAAATTCTTTCTCCTTCTCCTCGTTCCCGTCCACTACCATCGTCAAGAACGACCATCCCAATTATGGTCGCATCAACATCATCTGGTCTACTAGACCAGCTCTTTGCGCTCACCCCTTTCGCCCATTCTTCTGATACGGTCAAGGCTATTACCCTTGCTGTTGCCCTTCCATTTCTCGCCGTCCTCCTCAACGTCGCCTCTCAACTCGTTTTAACCGCACCCAAGAACCAACCACCTGTCGTTTTCCACTTTGTCCCCATCATTGGAAGTGCCATCTACTATGGTATCGATCCGTACAAGTTCTTTTTCGAGTGCAGAGCAAAGTACGGTGACGTCTTCACCTTTGTCCTTCTCGGTCGTCGCATCACCGTCGCACTCGGTCCCAAGGGCTCAAATCTCGTCTTCAATGCAAAGCACCACCAAGTTACCGCAGAAGATGCTTACACTCACCTCACCACACCCGTCTTTGGCAAGGAGGTAGTTTATGACGTACCCAACGCTGTTTTCATGGAGCAGAAGAAGTTTGTCAAGGTTGGCCTGTCGGTTGAGAATTTTCGAGTTTACGTTCCTCAGATCGTCGATGAGGTCAAGCAATACATCCGCACCGATCCCAGGTTCTCTGCCGTTCAAAAGGGCAACAAGTCGCTTGTGGTCGACATCTTTCAAGCCATGTCTGAGGTCATCATCCTCACCGCCTCTCGTACACTGCAAGGAAAGGAAGTTCGAGAGGGTCTCGACAAATCCTTCGCTCAACTCTACCACGACTTGGACTCGGGTTTCACTCCGATCAACTTTGTCATCCCTAATCTCCCGCTTCCCAGCAACTTCAAGAGGGATAAGGCTCAGAAAAAGATGTCGCAGTTCTATCAGGATATTGTTTCCAAGCGTCGTGCTTTGGGTCACACTGGTGATGATGGCGAGAATGACATGATCGCCGCACTTATGGAGCAAAAGTACAAGAACGGAAGAGAGTTGTCCGGCGTCGAAATTGCGCACATGATGATTGCTCTGCTCATGGCCGGACAGCACACGTCGAGTGCTACCAGCTCCTGGGCCTTCCTCCGACTAGCTTCAAGGCCCAATATCATCGAAGAGCTCTGGGAAGAGCAGAAAAAGGTATACGGTGACGGCACAGACAAACTGAGGGATCTCGATTACGAGACTCAGAAGACCAGCGTTCCGCTTTTGGACGCCGTGGTCAAGGAGACGCTGAGGCTGCACCCTCCTCTGCATTCAATCATGCGCTATGTCAAGACTGATCTCGCCGTTCCTGCCACTCTTGCATCGAATTCATCCACCACCAAAAACACCAGCGATGAGTGTTTGGTCATCCCTAAGGGTCACTACATTATGGCCGCACCCGGTGTATCCCAAGTGGACCCTTTGCATTGGAAGTCTGCTGAGAGCTTTGATCCTCATCGATGGTTCGATCTTGCCACGGCGACAGCGATGCAGGATAGTGGTGATGAACAGGCTGATTTTGGTTTTGGTATGATTAGTACCGGTGCTAATTCGGCTTACCTTCCATTTGGTGCTGGTAGGCACAGATGTATTGGAGAACAGTTTGCGTACTTGCAGATTGGCGTCATCATTGCTACGTTTGTAAGATTGTTCAAGTGGCAGTTGGATACCAAATTTCCCGATCCGGATTATCAGTCTATGGTCGTTTTACCTAGTAAGGATGGTAGTAGGATCCGACTCCAAGTTAGGGGAGACCAGGTTTAATTTTGAGAGTGAGACTGAAAAGTAGAATGGTTTTGGATTTTTGTAGACTATGCTACTGCTTGTGTGTGTTTTTTTGAAGAAGAAATCCATGAATGGGGGCAGTTCATTCTGCCATATGGTGTCAAATTTGTTAGCATTTGCACTTGCATTCTGCTTTTGTTTTCCAAAACACATGCATTGCGTGCGCGTAGACTGTCCTGCTCAACAACCATTTTCTCTCTCTCTCTCTCTCTCTCTCTCTCTCTGGGACAGTAAATGCACCATGCTTCTTGCAGACATGTTACACTTGCTTGTGGCTCTTGTGGGGCTTGCAATTGGGGCTGAAAATTTTTTACGAGCTGGTCAAACTATATGTAGGTGGATGACATGGGAAAAGTTTCAGCTTGTTTTTTGCTAAGGTTGAGCAGTGTGGGTTGCAATTTGGATCCACTAGCACCAAAATATGCTATACCATGATCGAAAACTAGTCCAGTGAAGTGCTGCACAGTGCTGTATCACCTTGAAAATGGGCAGAACAGTCTGCTCCCTAGCTGGAATTAATGGTCTTAACAAGTCTACTGTGCAGCACATAAGCAAAATGAACACCCTGTAGAGACATCCCAAAGTCAAAACGGGGTCCAGCCAATGGACCTGCAAATTTGAGCTCAACTGCAATGAAACAGTTAAGGCAACTTGCCCAAGCATTAAAGCAAATCTTCCAACATTCAATGCTTTCCCAACAAACACTGAGGAAGGTGCCCCAATTCATTCAGAACCACAAACCTTTTCTCAAGAAACCAACACCTCCTCAAAGTTGGTATCAAGATTGCCCACAAGCACAGGAACAGGACAGTACAAGACTGAAAGAGGGCAACACCTCATTGAAAGCATTTCCAAAATACATACAAACTCATGTTCAAGGCAAAGAAGCGCACAACACAAAAGTAAAAGTATTCAAATATCAGTTTACGCGCGCACTATTATATCCCATCAACAATCAACACAATAATAATAATGTATAGCATTGACGCTTACGACTACAAACAAAAAAAAAAAAAAGATATGAATATAGATACAGATCTATTTCACTTGAAACTGTTCTACCCGTCGCAAAGCATCCTCAGGTAGAGCACCTACATTGGTACTAGCTGTAAAATCAAATGGAAACTCACCCAGTAAGCTCAATCCTCCTATACTTGCTCTTTCGGTTACCTCCCCCCCCTCCTTTTCCTTCTCCTCCCCTTCCGCATTGTTTCTGAAATGGCTAAAATTAGAATCTACAGAATTGGGATCCTTGAAAGGATCAACACTTTCATCTTGTTCTACCTGCTGCATCTTTGCAACAACTCTACCGCATGTTGACTCAGCAGTAGCGCTATTGGGCGAAACAGGAGGAGAAGAACCTAACCACGAAATTCGATCTTCCGCATCCGATGGAGAGGCTTGATGTTCAGTTGAATAATCCAAAAGTGAAGGACCAAATGGATTTTCTCCAAACGGAATGCCAAGCGTCGATGTCGATACCGTCGAAAACCTCACGCTTTCACCACCACCACCTCCTCCTCCTCCTTCTCCTCCACCTTGTCTAGAAGAGGCTCCAAATCGGTTACTCGGCGGTGAAACCAATTCTTGTCCACTAATTACGGTCGGATCGCGAAACGGATCATGTTTACCATCCGATGTTACCGAAGAAGAGAAAGAAATCTCACCACCATTGGATTCAGAAGCAGAGGCTTTCTCTTTTCGATTCAAAGAAGCCACTTTGAAAAGTTGCGCCTTACCACCATTACCCAACTGGACGCGTCTGACACCCTCGGCCGAGACAGGCGTAATGACTTGCGGTGCCGAAAGCACGTACGATAGACCATTACTTTGGGTAGAGGCGATGGTGTTGATGGTCGCACCCGAAAGACGACGGTCGGATCGCGTATATGGACCGGAAGAGTTGAGCGCTTCGACAGGATCGATCGACATAAAGTCGTACGCCGGTTGGGCTGATTCACTAGCCGTGCTGGCGAGCGGAGAAGAAGTACTCGGTTGATGAGGACGTTGAATTTCAGGAAGGCGAAGGTTGAGGTCGGGCGCTCGCGTGGGTCGAATGGGGCCCTGATTTGCAGAGTTGATCTGTACTGCCGGTGCTCCGATGGCCCTGTGAGCGGTTGTTGGGAGGGTGACAGATGATACTGGTGAGTATTCTTGAGGTTCGTGATCAGACAAGGTATCATTGTTGTTGTTTTTGTTGTTGTTGTTGTTGTTGTTAAGTGGGGAAGGTCTGAAGGCGATCGGAATGATGTTATGCGATCCAAAACTGGTTCCTGAGCCAATGCTGACACGCGGACCAGCGCCGCTTGCGAACGATCGGGGGTCGGATTTGGTCGAAGCGACAGTATTGCGTCTGGCATTGGTAGGGAGAGCTTCTTCGTCGTCTTCTTCCTCCACACCTTCGGTGATCCTGGAGAGGTGGGTAGCAGCGCCAAAAGATCGACGACGGAAAGCAGTGGGCTCGACCAGCGAGCCCAAACTGTCTGCAGCCTGCTCATTCAGCACTCCAGTGACTTGGGTATATTCGGTATCGTCGTCCTCATCCACCATCGCGAAAGGGCTTGTGGAATCGCGTGGAGGCTTGACACCCAACTGAAGCGTGGTTGCTTCCTTCTCGTTCTTTACCTTTTCCCTTCGTTCGATGGCATCCTCGTGAAGGGCAATGCGACGGCGTTTGGCTTTCAATCGGCGCCAAAACCAGAATGCAAACGCGCCACCAAAAGCGACGATAAAGAATGCAGCAAGTCCACCGCCAAGCGCAGATTTGTTGGTACCTGAATCAGCAGAATAGCCAGGGATTGCGACGCACTTGTTGACAGGACAATCTTGACAAGAAGAACGAAAGATTTGTTGACACTGCTTGCCTTTGGGGCAGGCGGGACAGGGTGCGATGTTGTCACACACCGCGCAAGCTTGACGCTTCTTGAGCATAAAGGATTGTGGATGTGAGCGCTTCATAATATAAGGAGGTTGAAAGTGATAATTTTTGGTTGTAGGACTGAATATTGATTGCTGACCAGAGCAAGTACAAGAAGAGTAAGTAGCAAGCGCAGCAAAGGTGTGGCGAAATGGTGGGAGATTAGACCTGACTACGAAAACAAACCGAAGAGCCAGCTTCGGTGATGTGATGCGATGGCAAAAAAGAAAGAGAGAGTGGTTTGCGATATGATGATTGCAAAGGTTTCGTAATGGATGATGTAGAGACTGTGAGAGTGAATGTATGATCGGAAGACAAGATGGTTCAAGATGATAACCAAGGTGATGACGAGCAACACAAGCTTTTTGTATGACACATATGACACATATGAGACACACAGTGTCCGAACGTCGCGTATTTTCTGATGCAAAAACTGTGCCGTGCCGAGGGTGAGTAAAAAGTATTTAAATAAATTCAAATGGCGCGTTTGATTATATAATAATTGGGCAACAGAGATCGGTGTTGTGCACTATGCCGAGCGAGCGCATCTTAGCTTTGGTCCCTCTGTCCTTTGTTCTCTTTCAAAACTCATATCAAACACTTTGTTGGACTCGCTCTGACTCCCTTTCCTCTTTGGCTGGCATTGTTATTCATTTACATACATGCCCCCATACACTGTCGCTATCAACTTTTGGCTTCCTTTCTCAAGCATCGAAATCGTTTTATACTTGCACGCTCTCTCTTGAAATCCACACTCGCCTTGTATGATATTGAACAAACGCAATACTGTATATGCCCTGTTGAGGTTGAATATTTCGGTTCATGAATGAATGAATGAATGAATGAATGAATAAATGAATAAATCATAGCACGGTTCGCAGCCAATTGAATAGCTTACTTTCAATGCTCGAGCCCTCTTGACCCATCACTCCCGCAGCCGCGGCCGCATCTAAGCTCTTGTTTGCCTCGTCGGGTCGCCAAGGAGGTGGTAATGCCAATTCATCGTACTTCCTCCCATGCAGTCCCTGTATCAGTCTTGTCACTTGTCTCTCCAAATCAGCATTATCAAATCTTGCCTCGAACAGCTTTGCGTCCAATACAACGCCGTGTTTCGAATGGATCTCAATCGAGAATGGACCCCAACCTTTGCTTTCTTGCTTCTGCTCTGTCGCATCAATAATCTCGGATGCATCATGCAGACTAACCTTGTGTGTAAATTCCGGTGTCTGTCCAAAAACCCATTGCCAACTTTGTAATTCGTCAAAGGTTTCCTTAAGTTTCAATTTGCCTTGATTCCATTCGGGTTTGTTCAAATTTGCTTCGTCCACTATCACCGCTACGCTTGCTTTTGAACTTGCCAAAGATGAGCTTGAAGATGAGGAAGCGGGGTATGTGCGGTGAAACTCATCCACCACGGCTTGCACGAATGTGTGGTGAGAGAGCATTGCTTTCCTATCCGGGAAAGCATCTGTCAAATTCGCCACTGGAGCAGGAACCGAAGCTACCCCTTTTGTAACCAACAGATCTCCCCTATCATTCCTCAACGAACTGCCTAAAGATGCTAGACTGGCGGAAAGAAGCATGGTTCCGTGATGATATGCTCTTTTGTTTACCAGCTTGTAAGCGCTTCCTGAAACTTTCCTTTCCTCGTACCCATCTTGGTCTGCCTCTGTTTTGGTCTTGAGTGTAGAGTTGAGATCGAATCCACTCTTGACTCTTATACAGATGTCGTTTCTTGCATTGACGTATGCACCCGTTTGGCTTCGTGCTAGGTCACAACTACTTAGATGTAGACCCACGGGTAAAGCGTTGAGTGCACGAGCTACGAGCTCCGCATGTGTGCGTCGATCAAACGCTTCTCGTGAAATGTGAAATGAATAGTTGGTATTGCCCAGATCGTGATAAACGGTTCCACCACCCGATCGACGTCGAACCATGCTAAGTCCAATAGATCGCATAGCTGAAGCATTCAACTCTTTCCATGGATTTTGATTGCGTCCCACAACCACACACGGTGCATTACGGTACACAAAACAAATCGGAATCCAAGCATCGACGGTGCGGAACAGACAGTCTTCGAAAGCGAGATTGAACCATGGATTCGTCGACGTCGACACGTACGCTTGCGGTGCAGTGGGACATGTGGTGGAAGAGGTGGTCACGCTTCGTGCTCTTGTGCTTGAGACTAGGGACAAGGTTCGAGGTATTCGTGACAAACCTCGGCAGGTGATTGGATACAAGGTGATGATCGTACCCATTCCGAATGGTGACCTTGGTGTCATTGAGCAATCCAAGAATAAGGTAGATTCTAAGTGGTTGACAAGATATTGTGTACAGAGAAACAGCCCGAAATCCGATGCAAAGATTGAAGACCAACACCGCCAAAAGTTTGCTCTCTTGCACACTTTTAACACCTGTCAAGCACCCAACACGACGCCATCCAACCCTCGACATTATTCAAACATCTCATTTGAATTGCCTACACAGCGCAAGCATTCACAAAGGTTCAAAGAACAGAATCACATTGACTGAAACAAGGAGAATGGAAAATCAAATGAATTCGAAAAAAAAGTTTTTGTGAATATATGTGCGAGTGTGTGTATCAAACAACAAGGAAAAAAAGGTATGTAGATCACATGAAATCGTGACAGGATCAAGTGAAAGATATAGAAAGAAAAACAGACATTGTTCCAATGACATCTAACAAATTTCAAGGTGGGATGGTGTCATCAATCCCAAACACAAGTAGGGAGAGAGAAAGAGAGAGAGAGAAAGAGTATATGTAGGGGAGCTGAGGTGAGGTGATTAGAGCATCATGGCACCTGCGATAACGGCAGCGAAAGCGAGTCCGGCAGCCGAGGCGGAGCTCAACATCTTGGATGCGCCACTGGTCTTAGCAGCAGAGCCATTGGAGCTAGAACCGGAGCTCGAAGACGCACTGGACGAGGTGGACTGGGCAGCGGATGAGGTGGACTTGGCAGCAGACGAGTTGGCCTTGGCAGAGGACGAGGTAGACTTGGCAGAGGACGAGGAGCTAGATGCGGAGGAGGACGAAGAAACGAGCGACTTGATACCGTTGGAAATGGTCGAGACGGTCTGGCAATTGGAGGTGGAGGGGGTAGAGTAAGCGGCCTGAGGAGTGGACTCATCGGGGCTGCCGTTAGTGTAAGAGTAAGTGGTACCGCCAGCAACATAAGTACCAGTGAAGAACTGAACAAAAGTGCTAGTCTCTCCGTCAGACTGCGGGTAGAGACCAGGAGGGTAGGCACTGTCACCATCGCAAGTCTCAAACACGTTATCATCGTAGTTACCAGGCATGACAAAGTTGCAACCCATGACGTCGAGCGTGTGCTGGCATTCGAGAGCAGTGGGAGCCTGTTCGGAACCAGCAATGCAAACTCGGAAGCAGATCTGGTTGTAAGACGCGTAGTTCATCCACTCCTCGTAGAAGACGTCTTCACCTGAAACATTCGAGGTGACATTGCCACCGACGGGGTTGCCCATGTTTGTAGCACCGTGAGGGTCAAGTTCACCTCCTTCGTCACCATTCATGAAGCCAATGGTTGTGAAATCACCGACGGCCATCAGCTGAACGTAGAGCGGAGTCTTGACAAAGTGAGCACCGGTGACGGAACCATCAGGGATGACACGAGCGTCGTTACGAGGCTTTGTGCAGTATGCGACGGTGATCTCCTCGACATCGGCAAGCGCCTGGCCAGTGCCGGGAGGGCCGAAAGTGCACCAGTCGTCAATCGAGTTGATGGATGCAAGACGAGAGACCGAGGTCTGATTGACGGAGGTATTGAGCTGAGCGGATGAAGGGTTGGTGTCACCGTTTTTGTTGGTGGACTTAACACCGGGGTAGTCTGCGCTGGGGGTGCCGTACGTGAAAGCAGGAACGGAGCTCTGTGCGCTGACAGCAGCGGCGGCGAGGACAGTGGCACCAACAACGGAGGATACGGTCTTGGTGAACAACATTTTGACAAAAATGCACTGTGGGAAAGCAAGGACGATGGTGATGGTAGAGAAAGGAGGAGGTGGTGAAGATGGAGATGGGGATGGGGATGGAGGGAGACAGGGTGTGAAGCAGTTGAAAGGGTTATCAAGTGTTTTAGAGTCAGAAGGAGGTATTGAAGGAGGAGGAGGAGTTGTATTATACATTAGCTCTGTCGACAAATGAAGCAACACACTTGGAGTAAAGCGGCAGGGATGAAAGGCGAAAGAGGCCGGCGGTACGGAAGCAACAAAGGCAGTGTTCAGGGACCAAACGCGCAAATGGAGGCGTGATGCTGCCAACTCAAAGAGAGACAGGTTAGGGGATCAACAGTAGAGCAGAAGGGCCGGCGGCGGCGTTGGCAGTGTGCTGCAGGCCGGGGCGATCCTCGGACCAGGTTGGATGAGAAACAAACCAAACGACATGGCACAGATTTCAGAGAGACTAAGGAGCAGATTAACGAATGGTTTGTCTGCACTGCAGCAAACTGTTGAGGTCAGCCGAACGGAGGAATTCCATGGACGCATCCTCACATGCAGGCCTTGCTCACAACTTGGACACGCATACACATGGACATTGGAATCGAGTAACAGATGAGTGGATTGATAGTGTCAATCTAAGAATAGAGACAGCGGCCAACGCGGATTGAGGATGTGTGTGTTTGTGTGAGGAAAGATGTGCTGAGTTCTGCTGGCAATAACAACGGGGCAATAGCAACCAACACTTTTATGAATTGCAGCAAAATGAAATATGTGTGTGTGTGTGTGTTTGACTTTGCACAGGCGAATCAGCGGAAACGGCTTGTTGACCGAGGCTCGAGAAGCACAACAGCCACCAGAACAGTATAATTATTATCGATAGCTCACCAAATCGTGTACAATACAATGCACGACCGAAGCAAGCCGCCGTTTGATACGGCAGCAAGAATGATGCATCTCACAATCACGCACGTCAACAGTTAAGTTGCTTCGTGTTTTGATTCCTTTTTCTTTTTGTTTTTGATAGTTGTGTATAGCAGAACGTGTATAGCAGAACCAGTCGAGCTGCGCGCGAGCGTTTGTGTGTCATCTTCGGGAACCCGAGGTCGACTTCGCGCCCCCTTAAAAATTAAATTAAGTCTACTGTATTACTGTACTCATCCGAATTCAAAAAATCGAAATCTATAATTGAAAAAATATATATTGTGTCGGGCGGACCGGCGGATCGTGCGGAGGGCTGCATGGCAGTTAAGATTTGCTGTCACTTTTTTGAATTAACTCGCTGCTACAAACGGAGCGGACTTTGTAATGTGTTGGAACTGCTAAAATTTCTCTAACGTTCTTGCTACTGACTGTCCTGCCGAAACCCAACAAGAAGAATGAAAACAACATCAAGATCTTTCAGTCTCGGCATCCAGCTTACTCTGATAATTAGGGTTATGGACAAAGCTGCCGGCTATGTCTTTCTGTCTACTCTATACTCGGAGCAGTCTTTGTAAAGATTAGTGTAAGAGCCGATGCACGAACAAAGCTCTAGACCGAGCGCTCTCATGCGCAGAATTGGGATGAGGTTCAGGATCAGTACTCTGGACGCGTGTCAGCAGGCTGCAATGTGAATGTGAATGTGAGAGAACGCTTTCCGCTTTAGAATTCGATTCAAGCATTAATAATATTCACGTGAGGTTGAGTGTTCAGGGTGCAGTAGGCTGTTGAGACGGTCAAAGCACAGCCTCAAGCCAAATCATATATACCAACAGTATTCCCTTTCAATCCACCTCTGAAGCTTTTACTTTTGTATTTGGATTTAGATTGCTGCCAGCATCCCTTTCATCCGGCCGCTAAGAGATTGGAAACATGCTGACTCACACATTAATGTTTTCACACTTTTTCTGCCAAACAAGTTGCATGGCACGCGAGCTGCACCGAACGATTGGCGTCGCTTCTCGCTAATCACATATGTACTGTAATGTAAAGTACTGTAATGTAAAGTACAGTACAATAAATTTATGTTGGCCACACTCACCGAACTAGCATGTGGTAGCATGGTAGCCTGCTGTCAGAATCAGAAATGGCGAGCATCTGCTTACAACCCACGGAAAAAGCGTTTTTGCTCCAAGATATTGCCCATTCTTGTTCGCTGTCAATTGCAGCATGTAACAAAACAAATGCATGATTCTCGGCTTGACAACCCTAACCCCCATCATTCTCCCCTTGGAATGCGATCCTTGTCGGCGGCGCATGCAAAGGCGCATCGCTTATCTTTAAAACAAGCGATCCTTCCAAGTGTAACATTAGCACGCGATGCAGATCATCTAGTCTACTCCAAACCAAGTGAGCGCCACGATCATCTTGGTCTGTCACCATAACCACGAATGCAGCCGAGATCGTTGAGATGCAATGCACAGTTGAATCTGGCTCGAGGCGTCAATGAAGCTCCCTTTGTTTCCAACCATGCGATACGCTTGCTGCAGGCGTCGAGATCAACCAAATGCATCCTGCTACTGTATCGTCCTTGAGCTATCTCGTCTTCGAGGTATTCATACATTCTTTATCTCATCAGCTTCGCCATCCGCTATATTCGTCACAACGCCTGTCATTGCTCAGCCCAAAATGCCGTCAATTAGGCTGACTTAGCCTGCAAATTCGCGATTTCTGCCCATGCATCTTTCTATTTAGTACTAAAACCCAATCAACCCGATTCAATCAGCACAATTTTTGATTGACGATAGACTAGTTATTTTTGGGGCGGAAGCGTCCAAAATTACTCAGCCTGAATCAGCAATTCACATGCAACTTCGAGCCTTTTGGACCCTATAATTTTGTTGGGTAACACAGCTTAATTGCTGCTGCTGCTATTGCTGCTATTGCTGCTGTTGTTTGGTCGGTGACGTCGATGTGGCTTTTGCTTCTCTTGTGTCCTCTCAAGTCAACGTGGGAGACAGTAGATGGCCTCGCTTTCAGCAGCCAGTAGTGTCCATTACTTTGTCAACCTCGCCCTGGATCGCTCGAGGTGACACAGGTACGCCCTCGTGATTCCTTAAAAGATAGCATCAAACAACGTGGCAAACTTTTGTTCTCGCCACCACCATAACATTCGCTGCTCAACAGCATCAAGCTTATATCTAGTTCTGACCCTGATCCAAATCTTTACCCCTTGGCGAACCAGAAGCATGGATGCCCCGCTCCCAGACTACTATCGAACCCTTGGCGTGACTCCGACCGCCTCTGCCGCCGAAATCAAAGAAGCCTACAAGCGGCGTTCTCTCAAAATTCACCCCGACCGCTTTCCCAACGCCACACCTGTTGAACGTCAACGATACACCCAAAAATTTCAGACCCTGGCCGACGCCTACTACGTTTTATCCGACACTCAACGTCGTCGAGAGTACGACTCGCTGCGCACCTCTCGTCCCTCCTCCAATTCTTTCTTCAGCGGCTTTGACGACGACGACCAAGAGGACACCGCATCCGAGTTTAGCGAAAAGGAACAATCTTATTCTGCCAACTTTTTCCAATCCTTCTTCCCCGGCGCTTTCAAGCAGCAAGACAATACTGACCAGACAGAGACCAACGAGACAGAGACCAACGAGACAGAGACCAACCAAGACCGTCGTCGACGAGCTGGATCCAGCCAACCCGAAGCCGACGGAGTGTTTGCTAACGCTTTTGAAGAGCTCCTCAGGCCCGAAGTAAGCCGAGTCGCACCCATCTGGAAGTGGGTTGGTGGAGCCTCCGGTAGTGCACTAGGGTTCATTGTGGGAAACATTCCAGGAGCTCTCGCCGGTGCTTTCGCCGGTAGCCAGTTGGGTAGGATTAGAGACGCAAAGGGAAAGAGCGTAGCAGAGGTTTTTATGGGTCTAGGTGCCGGTCAAAGGGCAGAAGTTCTCACAAGATTGTTGCAGAGGGTGCTTCAACAACAGACTGGTCCCGTACCGCAATCATGAACGCTTTTATAATGTCGTCTAGTAGTACTAATGGGAATCGGAAGGCGAAAAAGAGAAACAAGCTGGATAAAGACGATGCGACGACGGATCGTGGCAAGCTACGTGCCAATGCAGAGAGCAAGTTTTACACCAGAATGATGCTACCAGGATACAATCAAGCTTTACCCCGAGCAGCACAGGACTTGGTGGAAGAGGCGTTGCTGGATCACGATCTAATTAATGCACCAGCAGACGATCGTAGGTGGGTGGAGCTTTATGATGAATTGCATCGTCTCGTTGCTGCCTCCACCGATGACACCTCTGCGTCCACGTCGAATACTATGACTGGAAAAGGGGACGTTAATCATGATGTGGAGGAGGAGGAGGAGGACGATGATCAAGAATCATACATCTGGGGCTCTTCATTGTCGTCGGAAGACGACGACGAACTATGTTCTAATCCTAAGCTTTCTCGCAAAAGAGATACAGAAAGAGAAGCTTGGCTAGCCGCCACACTTCCGAACGCTGACCTCGCAGCCGCAGTACACGCGTGCGTCTCGGAGCAGCTCACTAACAAGAAGGGTGGTCTGCTCAAGGGTGTGGTGGCGGAAAGTTGGGATCCAAATTCACTGGCTGCGTTGAGTATACTGGTGGAGGAAGTGGTGAGATCTCAAGCAGGATTCAATGCCAGAAGGACAATGTTTGCCAAAGATCCAAGGAAACAGGTAGGTCTTGCTGCAGCAGCTTCAGATAGCAGAGGTCAAGGTACAATCCAACATGCTGACAAGGATAAAACAAAAAGAAATCTAAGTGGTAACAACACTCTACAGCCCTGATCTTGTCTCGGACTTGGCTGTTACCTATACAAGAGCCATGTAAACGCCTATCGCAAGTAAGTAGATTGCAAGAAATCAATGCTTGAATACGAACAGAAACATGAATGGATTCATACACTTTGTTGTTTTGGCTGCTTGTTGCGAGACCAGGGGGTTTAGTAAATGGATGGTGATTGTTGATCAAGAGTGGGAAGGACATTGTTGATCGTTTCTCCATTGATGAATTCGGGTTGGCATCCAACCGGTGATTAAATTGGATTGTTTTGGTTTGGTGATACCTATACGTAAAAAGTGGGAAGTGTATCTACATTTTCCCCAATTGATTTTTGTGGTAATATGATCAGGTTGAATATTACTTTTTCTGCTGGTTTTTGGGATTTGTTGCCAGATTTGGTCTCTTTCACCTTGACCTTTTCTCCATTCCCACATTAAACATGTAACATTTTGTTTACAAACATTTTGACATTCTTGAGCATCGGTAGTGATTATATCGGTTGTTTCATCATCCCATTCTTCAAACGTTTGCCATCCAATTACACTTACTGATCCACCTTCCGCTTTTGAATGAAAAGATGTTGGTTGTTGTTGTTGTTTATTATCAAAGTTGTCGAGATTTTTCATCGATTGTTTGAGAAAATTTGGAATGAATTCATCCCAAATATCACTCCAACGAATTGTTGCATCTTGCGTTTTTAATCTTGATTGGATTTTACGTTGAAAATGGTACAAATGAGCTGTATCACTTGGTGTAACATGGTGAAAAGTTAGGATGGGACTACACCAATTATGACGAGTGAATTTTAACACTCTGGGTGGATCTGAATTGAACCTTTGACCTGCTTCGGGGGAGAGTTGATGGATTGTGACTTTGGGAGATTCGTAGATAGATTTGGAAAGAAGAGCATCACCAAAAGCGGATTTTTGAATGAGTTGATCGTGATTATGTTCAAATTCTGGATCTTGACCAAATGAAGCTTTCACAATTCCACCAGAAAGAACGATACCACTACCACCATGTGTGAACATAGTACTTTGTCCATCATAGTCACAGAAAGTTGCATGACCAAACATGTATTGTTTTGAAGAGTCGAATCTTGATAACCACTTTATTAATTCATTGTAAAATAAAAACGTATCCGCTTCAACAATCACATACCACTTTTTTCCGGAAATCGACGCCATGCTTCAGCAACCATGGGTAAAAATTTGTACTTGTCCAATTTCCATCCTCCATCCTTTTCGCTCATATCATCCAGATTTTGTTTCGATTCCACCAAAACCTTCAATTCATCCCTTAACGATTTAAATTCGGTCAAATTCGAAATCGCCAAAGATACGTTGGAGAGCGCATCGAACAAAGTGATGTTAGAAACCACTAAGCCATAGTCGGATGTATAGAGCTTGTTGGGTATGTAAACGTTTGAAATCGATTGTTCGGCAAGATGAATCATAAGACGTTTGTGAACCGTAGCTGATCCAACTTTTGTGATGAGAACAAGGTCGTCTTCAAGTCGATATGGTGCGGGGTTGGATGATGTCGATGTAATGAGTGGTATGTATGAATTCGATTGCGAGGCAGTTGCTGTCGAGTTGGCTTGAATCGTAAAGCTCAAATTGGTTTTGTCCTGGAAAAGTAGCATTGTGGCGAGCAAAAAGCATATTGTAACAAGGATGACTGTTTTCCATCGGTCAACTAATCCCACCAGACTTGCAATCAAACCATACTTGTTGCCTTTCTGCCTACCGCATGGCGCGTGTTGTCGCTGCTGCTGCTCATAAACCTCCAGAGGAAGCTTCCAGCCTGATTCCTTTTCGCTCAACTCATACGGCTCATCTTGATACCTAGGGTGCAAAGTAGTGATAGCCTGTCGCAATGGCAAGGAGAGCAGAGAAGATTTGGCTGAGGCATTTCTTGACGAACCTTGTCCTTTGTCGTCGTTATCGTGATCGTTGTGAATGTGGTTGTCGTTGGTGGGTAGAGGCGAGTAGCCGGAAATCATTGTTGGTACAAAGCTTCTCTAGATGAAATGATGATTGTATAGACTAAGGTGATGATGCATTAATGCTTTGGGAAAGACTGGGTCTAGTTTGAGTCCAAGCTGGGTAAGAAAAGAAAAAAGAAAAAACTTGTTGGTAATATTGCGATTGGAAGCAAGCATTCTTATCTACTGTATACGTTCGACATGATGTTCGTGGCAAAAGGTACAATATTGTGTCAGGAGCACAATAAGGTACATCTTGCAACTCAGCAGAGGAGGGAAAGAGAGGTCACAGCACAGCCCTGGGGTCTTGCACGAGTTGCGGGCCTCGTGCTATTTTGCAATATAGTGCCGATGCATTGTAATCTACAGTACTGTACGCCAAGGGGGAGTGTGGTGTGGGTGTGTGCGAGGGTGGCAATCGGGTGAACCTTGCGAACATGATCATCATCATCATCATCATCATCATCATCATCACCACATGCAATCCATTCGAGTGAGTGGGTGACATGTGGTTGCTGCATAAAGGGCCGACCCGAAAACTTGCATTTTTTTATTTATTTTTTTAACTTTTTCAAACTGTTCTCCGACTCACACTTGCCATACAGTAAAATACTGAGGTATTTTATTTTTATTTTTATTTCAATTTTGTTCCGGTGCACTGCTGTCACACCATAAAATTTGGGTTAATTCTATCTTTTGACAGCTCAGCCCACCCAAATCACGTACAGTCTACTTATTGGTAAAAGGGGCTGTTGGTACGCGTCTATTCAGTTAATTGATTTTGTCTCGGAAGGTTGCTACCATTCACTGTCTGGGAATTAGACAGTTGACCATCATGTGCTGTGTTCGGTCTCGGACATTGAAAAAAAAAGTGTAGCTTCACCTAAAGATCACTCTGCACACTCGAGGAGGAGTGAAAAATTTTAATGTGCTATGCTGGCAACACCTCTCTGACTATACTTGCCGAGAAGCACGCGCAGATAAGAAAGGAAAGAAAAGTTGGCACTTGAACCGAGAAAACAACGCATGGCAACCGATGGAATCGCAACGCCCTAGCCGTACTGCATATACTGTAGTATCCACCTCACTTGGTTTTTCTTGCTCTCTCTTATACCACATGATATAATATGCACGTGTCCAAAAGGAGACATGGAATACAATTTCATGTGTGTAGAATCACCTACAATTACACAAAAAAAAAAACCCCCCCCCGGAAGAGGGGAGATGGAATCCACTAAAGTTTTCATTCTTCACATACTGTAACGCGCAATCATAGTGTGTCTGTATTCAAACTTACACATCAGCCAGCTCAACAAGTCGCATTGTATCAAAGATGTTATTGATGAATGGTTCTGTTTTTTTGGTACATGCGTAATTCTTTTTCGTGAAACAAGAAAACGAAATAAATCATAAAACAAAGAGAGAAATGTCGACCAAGAAAATCCACAACACCAGCACTAACCTTACTGCCTTCTACTAGCGATCATTTTTAGAAAATCTTTCTTTTCCCACCAATGAATCCCCGTTCTTTTCAACCTTGCCATACTCGACATGAATTCTACAACTTGTTCCTTCCACCCTTCATGTTCAATCGATAAATCAAATTTCGTAATCATCATCCGTCGAATACTTACAACCCTAACAGGAGAACTGAAAAACAGAATTCGGATCAAGTGCGAAAAAATGTTTTTCCAACTTGTTAGATTGGATACACTGAAAACAGAAGTTGGACACGTAGGTGTTGGAGAACCATATTTGATCGTTACGATATGAATTCGGTTCAAACTCCAATGCGGATTCAACCCAAGCGAGGTAGGAGCGATATTTAGCAATGCTCTACCGTTACTTGTAACCACCTCGGGGAATAAAGCCAAAGGTGATGATGATGATGATTCGCCCAATGATTCGTTTTTCATTGCCTCGTCCAGATTCGTGTACACCCTTGTTCCCTGACCAAGTTGAGTTTTTGATGGTGGCATTCCTCCAACGAACCGCAACGCTTTTGTTAAGGTGAGTAAAGTGTATCCTACAATTGGGATTTCCGACGATTCACTACCAGTAGTACTCTTAACGTTGTTGTTGTTGTTGATTTGAAGAGTTGAAGAATTTGAATTCGAGTTCGGGGTAACCATGCGTGTGTTTGCACTCATACCGTTTTTCTTTGGCGTCCTCTTGCCACCTAAACCACCTTCACCTTGAGCTTTCGATTGTAATTTTGCAACTTCCACATCACCCGCTCCTTCCGGTATTACAGGTACAGCAAACTTTATCCCAGGAAATAGATAGGAGAGAATCAACAGATCAATCCAACTACTATGGTTGCTGATTACAAGATCGCCTTTCTTGGCGTCTACTGTTTTGCCTCCAACAATAGTTTTGATTTTCCTTCCAGAAACTCCGGATGAGACGTATTCGACAGGTAGGGCTACGAAACCGATAATAAACAGTACCATCCGAAGTAAAGCAGTGCTCGAGGTGACGAGGTACACGCTCCAAAATAGACCGCCAAGAACGGATCGAATGATACCAAACAGCATAAACACGGGTGTAAATGTAAGTCCGATAAGCCAACCAAACGAGCCAACAGAACAAGAGGATGAAGCAGTGCCAGCAACAACCGGAGTGAGGAACACTTGGATTCCCGTTCCTGCATCTCGAAACTTGGAAAACTTTTCCGCCATCTTGGCAAGAAAGAAAAAAAATAAAAAGTTAAACCCCGTCCAAGCGCCAAGATGCAACGATGCAAGGCTTTTGATGATCCAAGAAGCTCTAATGTGGTTGACGTCAAGTTTGCGACACTAGATAAGCGCCAAGTTGGACTAAGAGGAACAGTCTTAGCAAGAGGTTGTAAGGAGAAGAGCATTAGCTGTAATATCAAATTGGCAATCAATAAAATTGTCTGTGCGTGTCGAGAAGAATTCCACTCCGCGTCCATCAGCTCTCCGAATTCCGAGATAAAATTTCACCATTCTAGCTAGCTCACCGACCAACCCGACCTAACATGTGATTCCGCAAACGATAGTGATACACTCTCAAAACGCTAAATATTACACCTGCTTAGCAAAAATCATGGCAAGCTTGTGAGTACTTATGCAGCCATTCATATCAAACTAGCAACCGCCACCTCAGCCAAGCGGACATCGTCGACGATTGTGACCATACTCTTTGCAATTGCTGCATTGAGCCGATCCTTTGCCTGAACTTGGACGAACACCGCTCTGCCCACCTTTTGCTGTCATCTGGTCCACACGAGTCTGAGGCATACTCCCAACTCCTACGGTGGTGGTCGCTCTTAGAGGACTTGCTTCGACTGCACCGCTTCTACTTGCCGCCCCTATGGTCGTTATTGTTGCTGTCGGTGTACCGTTCATGCCTCTTGCTAACGCCGTAACACCATGGCCAACCCTCGCAGCACAAGTTGCTGCCACCTGAGCATTGGTGCCAGCCGACCCAACATCACTTGGGCCAATCTTTCTTTTCTTCCTAGCGTTCTTGTCTAGTCTTGATTCGGCACGAGAGAGCATGGTATCCAGTTCCCTATCCATGGTTTCCTTTGAAGAACCATCGCTCCTATCGTACACTCCAAGGAGGTACAGCATGCGCCTTTCGAACGAAGGCTTTGGTGCTCCGCTCGCAGAACCAATCGCGCCGTTTGTAGAGCCGATACCGCTCGGAGCAAGAGCCAATTCTGGCGTCTCAAAATCGAGAGCTGTGTTCGCTCCATTTGAACGGGTTGGCGTGCCGAGAGCCGGATTGGAACCGAGTAAGTTGAGTTGTGAATGAGCAGAGCCATTCGAGGCGTTGACCACGACGTTGTTCGATGTCAGACCCTGCACCGGTGTCTGCGCGTGTAGTAAGAGCTGTTGTGGTCGACGAGGAGCAGTACCAATCCCAATCGCACCGGAGCTGTTATTCGCACCACTAGCTCTTGCTTTGGCTGCATTCGACCCACTCATGCTCCCACTTGGCGCCGGTGTTGGAGTGGCACTCAAGTTGGCCGCTACGGCCACCGCATTCGCCGCCGCGTTTCCGCCTTGCCTTGTTGCCGTGTCGGGCGAGTCGTGCGCCTTTCTCTGGTTTTTGATCCTTCTGACCTGACTGGGCAAATGTTCCCTGTCGGTTTCCATCTGATGCTTGTGCCTTCCCTCCAAGATTCTCAATTCCATCTTTCCGGTGCCCCAGTTCTTGGTGCATTGAACTCTGAACGGACAACCAATCTTGAGGGATCCTCTCTTCCTCCTTTCCTTTTCCTTGGGAATTTGCCGCTTCCTGGTATTGGGCGTACCGTCCGAATTGAGGCTTTCCGGGAATCCACCACGGTAGCAAGACCAGCAAATGCGGGTCTGGTGGTTGGCGGACCATTGGATGCGGATGTCGAAGCCTTGAGAGAGGGCATATGTGTGCATGTAGTTGGAGGCGCTTTCGAGATTATCAAAGTCAAGCTCGAGGGGCATGGATGGAGGAGCGATGAGGCCGTCACTGTCGGGCACGCCAGGTGGGACGTTGCCGTTACTAGTGGAAGCTTGAGCATGGTGTTGTTGTTGTTGTTGTTGTTGTTGCACGGCAACTACTGCGGCTTGTTCTTGCTGCTGCGATTGGGGTGTGCCGTTGCTAGGAGAAGGAGCCATAGGAAACGAATGGCTGGAGACGCTGTTGCTCAAGAGAGAGGGATTGGTTGCCGACGAAGCGTTGGCGGTATGATTGTGTGCATAGTTGATAGCGGAAAGACCAGCACCGAATAGGTTATTGTGATGGGCACTTGCGTGCGAAGGATGGTACGACATGATATTTGCTGCTCGTGCATATGCGATTTTAACAGCCTAACGGTAGATGAAGATGTGAGCGCCGAAACCGAGCCGATTGATGCGGCGGTTTTGCGCACTGAATAATGATACTTGTGGTAGATCGCGCCAGAGGTGAGGGTAGGGAGGTGGGATGTGTCAGCTCAGAGCCGACGAGTGCCCAATTCTGGAAAGTGGAGATAAGGAGCTAGGAAAGTCGTAGCTGCGGTGCAAAGATGAAGCTGAACAGCATCGATGTGAGAAGAGAAAGGGTATCAGTATGTGGAGGTCAAAGGAAGAGGAAGAGAACAAGAACAAGAGGAGCAAGAAGAAGAACAAGTGATGGTTGCAAATGGTTGAGCGTCTTGGTGGACCCTTGATCCGGGCTTGTATATACAATGCGTACAGTAAATTCACAATTAACAGTACAGAAAATATAGTATAAACCGACGACCAAAAAGAGTCGACGTAGATAAAGTAGGAGCTAAGTTAGTTGGCGTGTTGGTGTGTTTTGTGTTCTGATATAACTCTTCTGGCTTGACTGTACGAGTGATGAGAGCAAAGCAGCGTAGGGATAGCGTGGATGCGTGGATGCGTAGCCTCACTAAGTTAGCGTTGGCGTCCAATTCAAACTGCAAAATCTAGATCGGGCTGAGGTGCGCGAGTGTGGTCACATGGTCTGCTCGGTCTATGCTTTCTGCATCCAAGAGAGACCAGAGCACACTTGGTTTCTAGGTTACCCACATGTTCTACGTGTGTGTATGCATAAGCTCAGTGTATCATATGTTGGATATACAGTACAAATCATGCCGATATCAAGTGGCAGTAGTGCACTTTGTTGGATTGGGTCACACGGGCTGCTGGTCTGATTAGTGTAGGATTCAGAGGGGGATGTCAAACTGTGTACTGTAGCAACAAGGGTTAGGGATTGCGCGTCAGGACGGCGTGTATTTGTGTCGGGTTAGGGTGCAACACGTAGAGAAGAGCACATTTACAGCCATCGTGTGCAAACCCAAGCCGGACGCTATCCTTGCAAGGACGAGCCGCGTGACAGCGATCAGTGATGAGTCTCGTAATCGCGCTGCTTGACGCGGATTATAAAGTTGAACAAGACTGCAATGAAGAGTGCGGCACAAATCAATGGTGGACCGATGAGATCGTCAAAGTTGCCTGGGTATTTTGTCTTGATCAACGTCACTCTTCGCTGGTAGGTGTACAAGCCCCACAGCAATGTTAGTACGGCGATGCCGGCGTAAGCGGCACCGAACGCCTTGATGGAGCCAGAAGACAGATAATCGTTGTGAGCGTGCGAATGTTTGTCATTGTGATCCTTGAAAAAGGCATCCGAATTGAAGAGAGCAAGCGCAAAGGAGCCGATGAGGATGGAAACACGCAACCACGAGATCCAGGTGCGTTCGTTGGCAAACCACACTTTGGCTTCCACTTTGGATTGCGAGATGACTTTATTGGGTTTTCGAATGCGAGGTTGAGATGAGTTGGAGCGTGATGTAGAAGCAACAGCGCCATAGCCGTTGTTGTTGGAGGATGGCGCGGTGTGGTGATTTTGGTGGTTGAGCAGAGGTTCACGTTCGGCGTATTGCGAATCGGAGTTGGTACCAAAGAGGCTGTGAAGAGCGACGACGGAGCGTCGGTATGCGTATGCGAGGGTGCCCTGCTGCGGAGGATCTGACAGCGAATTGGCTGCGTGTCGAGAATTGTGTGTCGACATGGTGCGTATAAATGGAACAAAGTGTTTCTAGAGCCGGCTTGAGTTTGGATGACAAAATAGGACAAGAACCGCAGATGGATCGACAGGATGGGTTGATGTTGAATTCGAGTGCTAAAAGATGGTATAGGGAAAACGCCGATCAGATTCGGATGGAAGAGGGAGGCGAGGAAGATGATGGTGAGATGAAAGAAATGGATGGAGAGAGTGAGTTAGCGAGCGAGGTCAAGTTGAATTTGATCTGCGCTCGTGCTCGTGCTCATGCTCACGCTCAGCCAATATTATCCATCATTTTGGATTGCTGCCGCAGCGTTTGTGCTCCAAGTTTGTGCTCCAAGTTTGTGCGTATTTTGTATCAAAGGCCACGATTAGAATACAGTAATTTAAATTGGATAATAAGATTGTGCTGGCAGAGAGGATGACAAGCACATCGGATACCATCCGAATTTGAATCATGAGACCATCAGACAGAGAAGCCGACCGAGCTTGTTGAGACTCAGATGTAAACGTGCTCAACTTGCAGCTTTTGATTCGATTCGGGTCGCGTTCCTTTCTACCTTTGGAGATAATGTGTTGATATCGCACGATTAGTATTCAAATCGGTTTAACATAAAGCCAGATCTCCCGATTGAACAACAGTCAATTTCACGATTTGTCTCGCGTGCCTAAGCATGGCTTCTGCGGCACTGACATGTTCTCTTGGATTGCAGCAAGCATGATGTTGAAATCATGATGCGCTTGTTCCGCCTTTCTAAGCTTGAGCTCACTGCGTTAGTATTTCAAAGACAGCAAGCGGCGTCAGCACAATGCCAGGGTGGTGGCAGCCTAAACTAAATGTTACTGTATTACTGTATTGTAGTTTATTGAGCCACACCAACATTGGTGACACGAAGAGCTGCGCTGTGCTGTTCTGTATTTTCTTCTTCTTGTCATTCTGATTCTCATAAACTGGGATTTTTTCAACTTTTTTTCTTTTTTTTTTTTTTCTTTCTTTTTTCTTTTTGTGTGTTGCTCACTGTGTCAACGTAGCTCGAGCTAATCAAGCTAAGCCACTCCATCTTCAAGTACTATCTTCATCACCACCATAACTTCACACAACAACTTCACCTCCGTCTTCCTTTAAACACATCCTCTTCGTCACCTTCCGACCCGACTTACCTTTCGTCATCCTCATTTCCTCTTTCCAAACCTCCTTCTTCCATTTTTTACTTGGTAAAGGATTCTCACTCCTTCTTTGCGCTCCTATCACCCTACTCAATCTTGATCGCTTCAACCTTGTTTCATACAATCGGTTCATCTCCATTTCGCATTCTATCTTCAATTTCAACCAATCCGCATTTCTCCTTCTTCATCCGACATGTCCGCCGCTTCCGTTGCTGGTATGTATTCAAATAAAATCTCTTCTATGATTACAACCGCAATCACACTCTGATCTGCCAAGACTGTTGCAAAAACTGTGCTGATTCTCAACCTCGTCTTATGATCAAACTTGCTACTCCTAACAGACATTAAGCCTGAGGCTGTCCCCTCCTCCGAGGCTGCTGCTACCACCTCCCCCGCTGCTGCTGCTGCTGCTGCTGCTGTCGATGCACCCTCACCTCTCGCTGGCGACGACAATGCCGAGAGTGCTAACAATCTCGACCCCAACGCAACTCTTCTCGTTCGTGCGCTAGTATCCACCAAGGAAGCTGGTATCATCATTGGAAAGGGTGGTGCCAACGTCGCCGAGCTCCGTGAGCAGACCGGTGTCAAGGCTGGCGTTTCCAAGGTCGTCCCTGGTGTTCATGACCGTGTCCTTTCCGTCACCGGTACCTTGGTCGGTATCTCGGACGCCTTCGCTCTTATCGCAAAGACGATCCTCGAGAACCCTCTCAACGCTCCCGTACACGCAGACGGTACTCCCGCTGACGCTGCCACCCACACCACCTCGGTTCGCCTTCTCATCTCTCATAATCTCATGGGTACCGTCATCGGCCGACAAGGTCTCAAGATCAAGCACATCCAGGATCTTTCGGGCGCCCGCATGGTCGCTAGCAAGGAAATGCTTCCTCAGTCCACAGAGCGTGTGGTCGAGGTCCAGGGATCCGTAGAGGCCATCAGGGTTGCCATCCACGAAATTGCAAAGTGCCTGGCCGAGGACTGGGACAGGTCCCAGAACGTCGTCCTATACCAGCCTGGTCAAGGTGATGGCCCTGGTATCCTCGCTGCTGGTGGAATGGGCGGTCTTCAACAGCAAGGCTCGCGTCGCCAAGGTGGTCCCGCCTACCTCGCTGGCGCCATGAACAACATGTCGCTCAACAGCAACTCCACCACCACCATCAACAACAACAACAACAATGGCGGTGCCTCTTTCAACCCGAACAGCACCCAGCAGTCTCGTCGCAGCGAAGGTGCCAACAGCTCTCGCCGCACTGACCCCAACGCCGTCGTTACTCCTGGAGGAGGCCTTGTCGCCGGCGCCACCACCAACAGTGCCAACGCCGGCGAGCCCAATGCTTCCGCCCCTCCCCTCGTTGACGCCGCCAACCTTCGCACTCAGAACATCTCTATCCCCAGCGACATGGTCGGATGCATCATTGGCAAAGGTGGTAGCAAGATTACCGAGATTCGCCGCCTCAGCGGATCCAGGATCTCGATTGCCAAGGTGCCCCATGATGAGACCGGAGAGAGGATGTTCACCATCCAAGGAACTCCTGAAGCCAACGAAAAGGCGCTCTTTTTGCTCTACAACCAATTGGAGACCGAGAAGGAGCGCAGGCAGAAGCAGACAAACAACGTCGGTGCCGCTGACGAAGATACCCCTGCTGCTGCCGCCACCTCCTCTGCTTAAGCCCATCCTTCGGCATCCCACTCCATCCAATCAAGCTCTGATCTCAGCGTAGCCGTTTTGTCGCATTGTTGCATCGTAATGGCGCCGAGAGGCTCATCCCCAAAAACAACACCTTCTAGCATCAAGCACGAAACATTTCTGCACTTGTCTTGATCCCCCCCCCCTCCTCTTCTTTCTTTTCTTTTCGATCTCTCTTCTCTGGCTTGATCAGCCTGAAATATCCTCGGGCTTGAGGGTCGTTTTACTCGATTTGCAATGACAACCAAAACAATCAATCAGATGATGTGTTTCTCTCCATTTTGCGTCTTCGGTATGATACAGACCAAGATCGAGGTTGTGCCGCGTGCTGTGAAAACTAGGTAGCTGCATTGATTTCGGTGGAGCTTTCTCTATTGCTTATAGTTGCTATGATTGGTGCACGATGAGTCGATAGATGGTAGTATACTATGCAAATGAGTGCAAGCAATGCTTACACTTGTCCGGTTGGATAAAAGATGTTTGAAAGGCAGAGATAAAGGATCTGAGGTCTTGCTCAGAGAGCGTCGGAAGGACAGACAAGTGCAAAATCCGGATCTCGGCGAGACCATCAAACGCACACAGCTTAAAAAAAAAAAGAAGAAAAAAGTGGAGGCGGGGGGATTAAGGGAATGGTCCAAAACGTGTGCTTTGTGTCCCGTTTCCTTTCCTCTCTGTTTCTCTTCTCTTCGTTGTTCACACTATTCCTCAACCTCTTCTCATCTGTCATGCCAACAGCACCTGTTTGGTAATTCCTAATACACTGACTGCCAGAACAATAAACTCAATCCATCAAATCTTTGATTGGCCTCAGCTCACAAAGTCAGAATGGGCTTGATACGACCCATGGCAACCCACACCTTCGCCGCCAGCGCACTTCGACACTATCTAATGCCGAAAAATACACCAACACTCAAACTATTCTCAACCATCAGAACAATACACACTAGCCTCACTCTATCATACCAACACTTGCTGTATCTCGGCAACGTTCTTGGATATCAATCACCACAACGACTCAGCAAGTTCCCGCGCGCTTGGTTGGACAGTGTAGGAGTATCGTCGGATGTGGATCATGGTTTAAGATGGACTGGAGCAAGTGGGGGTCCTGGACATGCTTTGATTAGCTATACACTCCTCGACAAACCTTTAGACCCACAACGGTCGAGGAAAGCGAGCTCGGAAGAACTGGTTACCACAACTTCATCAACAACATCGAGGAGCTTTGTAGAAGACCAAACGACCAGTGCACATGTGCAGCAGCAGGAGGGTACGGTGTTGGATCACTCAAGTGGCACAAGCAGAAAAAATTCAAATAGTCAACCCTCTAAAGTGTTCTCTCTAGGCCGAAACACATACGCACAACTAGGGCTTGGCTTCTCTTCTCAGGAGGCGACGCGCGGAATGGTGACAGGTCAAATCCAAGGTCGTGGAGGCGTAGCAAATATTGTTGCCGGTTCTGGATTTAGCTTTGTCGTCGCAGATCTCGGTATCCGAGACTACTCGTCCAAAGACTCGATAGAAGGTGCAACATCAGGAAGTGCGATTTATGCATTCGGAAACGACACATTGGGTCAATTAGGTGCATCACCATCTTCCCTCCTAGACACTCTTCGATCTTTTCATCCAATCTCTGGTAATGATCCCTATGATCTTTCGACACGACTACCTGGAAGCGATTCACCGCAACTACGCCTTCTCCCTTTACCTAAAAGGATTTCTCTGGAAGCTGAAAACAACAATGATGCAGATCCCAGCAGCAGCAGCAGCAGCAGCAGCAGCGCTGGTGGGGGAGAATGGAAAGTACTTGATCTAGCCGCCGGAGTCGATCACAGTTTGATGCTAACAGAACGGGTGGTCAATGGATATCGGCTGCAAAAAGTATGGAGTACTGGATTGAACACTGACGGTCAACTAGGGTTGACGTCTCCGGCAGAGTCACAGTCTGTACCCATGCTACCCCTCCTATCGCGACAGTTCCAACCTGTGCCAGGGCTCCGCCTCAAACCAATTTCCATCAAAAGTAAAGCAAACAAAGAGGATGGTGGGGAGATTCAAAATGTGGCATGCGGAGCAGACACTTCTTATGCCATTACCAAGCAAGGTGATGTTTGGGTTTGGGGAAATTCCGAGTACGGTCAATCTCTCGCAGGTGTTCAAGATAGAATACCAAGTCCAACATTCGTCCCCAATCCCCTACCCGAAGCTTACACCGAACGCAATCTGTCTCATTTGCTCGACGAAAAAGGGGAGGAGGAGGAGGAGAATGCTGTGGTTCCGAGGATTAAAAAGTTGGTTGCGGGGGGAAGTTTCGCAGGAATTCTGGATGATCGCGGGTTGGTTTGGGTGATTGGGTACGGTCCGCGTGCATCTTACGCTTCTTCTTCTTCTTCTTCTTCTTCTTCTTGTTTTTTTTCAGAAGAGGAGAAAGAATGGGCAAAGTTGAGCTTGGTTCATGGGTTTCC
Source organism: Melanopsichium pennsylvanicum (assembly GCA_900208305.1). NCBI lineage: Eukaryota > Fungi > Basidiomycota > Ustilaginomycetes > Ustilaginales > Melanopsichium > Melanopsichium pennsylvanicum. Next base: position 704,091 of record OAPG01000009.1, read on the forward strand.
AGAGGGTTGCGTGGTGGAAGACTTGTTTTGTGGATTGGAATATTTGGTTGCCGTTACACGTAGCAACAAGAAACACACAAACTCGAAGGGGGAGGATGAAATAGGTGTCTATATCTGGGGCATCCCTCCACGTTCAATCTCCACCGTTCCCATTCATCACCCAAAACAAGTTCCATTTACAATCCCACGTACACCCAGACAACAGTACTTGGATGAAAATCCTACACTCAAAAACAAACCAACAAAACACCATACCGCACAAGAAAAAGGTTCATCAGAGCTCCTCCAACAAGTTAAAGGGGGCAAGGACGATCAGGTCGAAAAGATCAAGGTGGAACAAGTTGCGTGTACAAGAGATTATGTGTTGTTGGTGCTCAATGATGGGAAAGGACAAGAGGAGGTGTGCTGGGGCGAATGTGTGGGGCCTCCTAAGGAGAAAGGTACTGATATCGTATGATATGATTGACGTTTTTTTATTTTATTTTATTTTTATTTTTTTAATTTTTTTTTCCCCTTTAGTTCTCAGCATCGGAAGAACCATCAACGACGATTGGTCCGATCTCAGCCGATCTTTTCTAGTCTATACCATTTACAGCTCGCCTATGCTGATCATGTATAAAGCGGGTGTACTGATTGGGGTTGTAAGAAACAAATTCGGTCTGGTACCCAGCATGATCTAAATCCGTAGCCCTAACATACTCGTCAGAAACTCGACTGTGGTACTGTGCTGCCTGTTGCATAATCGGATCAGTCGTGGTGGTGGGCACAATTAGTTGAGTTCTCTTCTGGGTCATAACACTAGGCGAAGGCGTAATGTCTTCGAAAGGGCTTTTTTACGGAGGACTGAGCGGAAGCCGGAGTTGAAGCCGGATGCATGGGTAGACAAGGTGAATGACGGCAAGAGTCGGATATCGTTGAAAGAACCGTTTCGAGGGGTTCGTGGAGAAACCTTCTTAAGATTTGAAATTGAAGCTGCTCTAGCAGAGATGTGAGACTCTAGCAGAGATGTGAGAAGTGCTGCTATTGCTGGTGGAATTGTTGGAATTGTTCTTGTTTGGCGTGATCATCGCGGTGTTGTTCATGCTTTCTACCATCGTCTGGTGTTCTTGCACACCCCCGATCTGACCCTTCTTTCTGGCACGAATTTCTACCTTCCTTCTGACCCCGATGCTGCTGCCATCGATAATTCCATCGAGTCCCAGTAGCTCCTGCAACTCTTTCAGCCCTTCCACCACCAATCAAATCCCCTCAATTCTACCTTGCAACTGTCGAAACCACTCCTCTTACTCCCTTCTGGGTCTGTCGACCTCGTAAAAATACCTCTCGTACACTTGTTCCTCACCAAGATCATCTCCAAACGTCTCGACTACACCCCGTAGATACGATTGGAGATCTTTCATAAGCGTCACGGGGACACGTTGCGCCTCTCGCGCAACGAAGAGCGAGATGGAGCCAAAATCGCCTCGGAGCGACGCCATGAGTTTCAAAGCGGTATGAAGCCATGGGTCTGAATCGTGTAAAGCTGATGATGCCAAGGCTAGTTGTGGGTGGATAGTGAGCTTCGAAGTGGAGCTTAGGGCCGTAAAAGAATGGGTTGGCGAGGTGAGGTGGGATGGATGTGGGGCGTCTTCGCATTTGAGTCGAGTGATTGCGAGTGTGGCTGGTATCCTCGCTACTGGGCTCGGGGGATGGAGTCTTATCACCACTTACAGCAGCAGCAGTAGCAGCAGCAGCGACAGCGAAAGCTTTCGTCGGAGGCGAGGGTCTTTTGCGTTTCTTACCAGGGCTTCTAGAGCTTCGCACAAATCCATTCCAACTCTGACCACCCGGGCCTATTGTGTGAGTGATGCTTCGAATATCGTGCCTGCTTTGGCTAAGCAGTCCATGTTTGTATTTCAAGTCAATGGTCTTGTTGATATCGGCGAGGAAAGACGTATCCCCGTTTTCCTCCTTTTGTTTTGCAACAAGACTCATTCGAAGAACCAGGAACGTACGCAACTCGGCAGCGACCCATCTCGTATACTCGCTCGAATCAAGACTGCTACTGCGCTCGAGTCCCTCATCAATATCGACGCCGCCACTGCCACTGGGTCTGTTTTCAGCGAGCGAGTGATCTGATGCGCGATTGGCAAGCATGTACATATCGTTGATCACCCGAGATTGCACAAATTCGTCAGCGATCACCAAGATATCGCTGCAAAGCTGGTCATACTTGGACCGAGTTTCTTTAGGAATAGCAACATCAAGGAGAGAGCTCAGATGAGACCTAACGACCTCGGTTTATTTGAGAAGGAGGTCTCGGAAGCAAGTTTGGAGAGAGGCATGTTCACGCTCAAGGTTATACATGAACGTGGCGGCTTTGTTAAAGATGGGACAAGATGTGAGTCGGCTGACAAGCTCATCGATGTTGATCGGCTTTTTCTTCGGTAGGAGCTGCTTTGCGGCTGCTCGAGCTGAAGGCTGACTGCTGCATGTCGCTTCATTGGCATGCACATGATCGTGAGCTTCTTCTTCGTCGCAATGGCTGTAAGAAGAGACGCCGGAACGGACAGCAGTGACACCATTATTCATGACGCAGTGAAATGACCATGGTCGAGGCTTGTATACAGCCACAAAGTCCTTTTTTCGTGCCTCAAGTGCTGTTAGAGGGAGGTAGACTGGAGCCATGGCATGCAGCTCGTGCAAGAGACGTGGGACCAGAGCGTTGTTGATAGAAACACTCGAGAAATGCAGATGCTTGACGATAACATCGACTACATGGATCAGCCTTCTAGAGGTGGAGAACCCTCTCATAGCATTACGCTGCGAAGAAGCTGAGCCCATCAACTGACCGTGGACCTGCTTGCTGTTTGCACAGGCAGCGTGAGATTCGATTGTCATCCATACTTTCTGAGAAGCAAAAGTCGGACCATTCAGAGATAGGTGTGGCCCGACGTTGTTGGGTGAAACTAAATTGACATACGTGGTAGTAAGCTTTTCCGAAAGCTTGAGCGCAGAGGCTATGGTTTTTGGAAGACCTTCGCGAATCTGCTGCAGAAGAAGTTCGCTCAGGTGACAGTAGAGCCTGTCGAGACCACATCGCGCCTGAACAAAGTCCTGATCGCCATGATCACCGACAGCATCCAGCATGCCTGCCATCTTATGCCAAGGGCCTTTAGCATCGTCTGTCTCGGAATGGAAGAATTGCTTCTCAATGCTGACGATATTGCAGCGGTCTTCATTCTGAGCGGGGCAGCGGACGACGTGCCAACCATGTCTGAGCTTGTTGCTCGGCTCAGAGCTGGTATGGAGGAAGTTCTCGGAAGAAGATTCGTTGATGATCTTTGACCACTGGCGTTCGGCACCGGGGGGCATGCGATCGGGCATGGTCAAGACACCCATAGTCCTATTGCCTTCAGGGTCAATACCCTTGACGAGTGAAAATGCGTTCTGATGGCGAATATCCATGGCGAGCGAGGCGATGAGGACGATAATAACGTTACGCTGCGAAACGTCTTCGATGATCATCTTGCGGATGGCATTGACCTCGGCGTCGCTACCTTCAGAGATGAGACCAGGGAGATCGGTGAAGCGCAAGGGTTCAGCTCCCGGTGCCCGAATCGAGAGGACAAGTCGAGCACCAGCGGGGAAAAACGTGGGAAGAGGCGAGTTTGGATCGTCTTCTGCATCTTCGAGCTCTTCGATTGACATGAGCTAGTATCGAGACTTCGTGATAGATAGAACAGATGCACTGGTGTTGCTGAAGGATTGAGCAGCTTGAGGAGAGCTGGACAGGTCTCTGACGGCAAGAGTTGCTCGTCTAAGCCGATCAGCGACAAGGGAAGGGTTGATGATGACATCTCCAAACTAAAATATGCCGCCTGTAATGCCATGCGACCAAGTAGAGGTTACCTTTGAATGCGGTCAGACAAGCGAAACGATGGCTGACCAGCTTCCATAAGTGTCTCCAGCCGGCTGTGAGTCTTGCTCGGCCGATGTAATGACAATATCAAGAGGACCGCGTGTGCACGTTCCCGACGATCGAGGCAGCGAGACGCCGGCAAGACACTCAACGAGCTAGCTCTTCCCCGTACTCTGCCCACCTACGAGTACCATTCTGGGCATACCGAAGATTCGTCCATTGTTCTCTACTCCTTGTCTTCCAGGCATCGTGCCAGCGTGGCGATGAGCGTGAGCCTGAAGTGCATCGGCATGTTGGGACGAAAATGCCTGTGCTTGAGGCGGTGGGAGCGGAGCCGCAAAGGTGTCGACCTGTCGACACAAATGAGAGATGCGTCGGACGATGGCACCGTAATGGATTCGCGAAGGCGCAAGAGCAGCTCGAGAGACTGACTCGTTGGAAGCCATCGCGCTCTTCTTTCAGGATGGACCGGGTTGAAAGGGATCGAGAGATTGTTTTTGGTGAAAAAAAGAACGAAGTGATTGCTGTGAATCGGAGAGAGGTTGAGGCGCCGCGGATGGCGAAGCACGTTGATTGTTGGTCAAGGTCTTGGAATGGTCGAACGCTGTATTCAAGGAGTTTTGTGGTGGTGTTGCTATTTGTGAGAAGGGTTGAATGAAAGAAGAGTACGATGGTAGGAATGAAGAAGAGAAGACTTTCAAGAGCCAAATGGCTGAGCTACCTGAGCGGCTGGACGCCTAAAGATACTTGCCTTTTTCTTGACCGCAGCGATTGCCGACCTTAGCTTTGAGTGCGGGCCAAGAATGGTGCAAGGAACAACAAGATGCGGGAGAGAATGCCTTTGTCATGAATCAAGCTTTCGTCCGCATGGAATGTCAATCATGGACAGAGCTCTGCGTTTTGGATCGCAGCGCCGGGCACACAGAACTTCTCCATCCGCCATTGGATGTTGCATCCGCATCCTGTGTTCGATCCTGCCGCATTTTTCGCAACTTCAAGAACATCCCAGCTGCTTCACAGTCGATTTGCGTGGGTGCTCCTTTATACACAATTGTGTTGGAGACTAGAAATACATTCTCAGCTTTTTGGGTCTGTGATAGGATGCAATCTAACGAGACGAGGAAGGTGCATCTGCATCTGCTTTTGGAAGGCTTTGCGATGATGGAAAAGCATTTGTTTCTTGCTGATCAAGATACAAATTCACCTGCTCAACCCTGCTCCACCAATGCCTTGTGACTTGCCTAATACCCTGCTATGCTTGTACGATCGCTTCACTCGCAGCGTCTCCCCCTTTGCACCCTCGCAGTTTGAATGATCCTATCTGCCGTGTCCGGTCTGATGTTGGCACTGGTGCCTCTGCACCGCCTCACCGTTTGCAACAACTCGTCATCTTCCAACACCACCGTTCGCGAGACGTCCAGCAACTCTGTGACATGCATGAGGCTCTGTAGGCTTTGCTGGGTTGTTTCTAGGTGAAGCATGCTTTGTTGGAACCCGCTAAGAACTGTACGAACAGGAGACACGTATATGACCAGCACGAAGGAGAGAAAGACGATTTGGCGAAGGATGTGCAGGTTTGTACGCCAATGATTGATTCGTGAAGAGCCAGCAGTCACCTGGCGAGAGACGAGCAATGAGCGCTTATAAATCTGCTTGCTTTTCCCGTGTCAGGAACATTTGTCGCAGATCCAGATGATGATCAACTATCTGGAAAGTTGAGAAGAGAGAGGTTCGCGAGGCTGTACACGAGGAAGAACGAGGTGAACATCGTGTTCTACAGTGTACGGTGGATTCAATTTACTGGTGGTGGAAGCTTGTGTAGTCCTGTCAAAAAAAGTGTTGGTCTCTGCGCTATTAGAGGCTGCTCGTCACCGAATTTTGTTACATGCACCTGCTTCGAATTTGTGCGCTTCACCGCCCTAACATACCTAAATTTTACCAAATACTTGTACCAATTTTTGGCTTTGATTTTTGTATGATTATAAATAGGCTAAATAATCTGCTATGAACTTTATTATAAGTTAAGAGCGAAAAGCGAATCCGAGCTGTCAAGAAACGACATGTCTCAACCAACATGATCGTGGCCGCCTTGGCACTCTCTCTGAACGACAATGTCATCTCAGTTGAACTCTACAAGACACATTCAAAGGCAGTGCTTTCCCTTTTCGAAATGCAAGCCACTCAATGTACTTTCCTTTTCTCAAAAGAGCTTCTGAGCCAATAGATTCTACTCACCGGTCGGACAACCTGACAATAAACCGTTGGTAGCCTGCGCAAGCTTTGAAGCGCTCGCGAATGATCATGTGCCTCTCTTTCTAGCGCAGAACACGTCGCCATAGTCTGAAACTGGCCAGATAGAGATGGGTTCTCTCGAACGCACTTTCAAGCGCTGCTCTGTTTGCTAGAATAGCAAGGAAATCAGGCCAAGCGAGCTCCTTCTCTGACCCCCCCCGGGAGCAACTTTGCTCGTCATCAAAAGTCTTTTGTGATCCATCCACTCGTCCTTCTCTTCTTCCTTCATCCAAGGCCAGGAGCCTTTTATCATCTTTTCCGCGTTTTTCTTCTCATCACATACCTCTTTACTTTACTTCACGAGCCCCATGGGCTAGAGAGCAAGGACAGCGTTCTTGCCAGTTGACAATACTTTCTTCCAACTTTTTCATATTGATACGATACGACTTCAGGAAAGTCGTTCACTTGGAAGTGTAGCACTAGGTATTTCAGGGTCATATCGACATCATGCCTCGCTTCAGGGAGAAGCCATCGATAAGAACACGCCCGCCTTCAGCAGCTTCAAAGGGAAACAAGAAGACAAAGAAGGCCGACAAGTTGGGGTTGCCCAACGACCGGACCAGAAACAGCTCGAAGCCGGGTTCAAAAATAGAAAGCAATAGTGCGTCGACGGAGAAGCAACGGGAGGTCAATCACGAACATCCAACAAAGCGCAGAGAGCAAGCAGATAGGTCCACGCTTCTCCACGTCGATAACACCGCGCCAGATGCTGGAGCAGCGTGGCTAGTCGGCTATCAAACTCGTTCTCCGTTGCAACAAATTTATACTAGAGTCGGACAAGATCTCGTAGCTCGTGCTGACAACGCGGAAACGCCCTTTATCCCAGGTCTGATGACCGCGAGCTCCTCGGCAGCATCCGCATCAAGCAGCCACTCTTCAAGCAACCCCACCTCTTCAACATCACCAACTGCTGCGCGGATCACAAACCCCATCGCCACCATCCACCACAACACACCGCTCATCTTGTGTATTGTGATTGGCGCCATAGTGATCACTGCCACGCTGTCTGTCGGACTTGCTTGGCTTCTACGTCTTGTCTGCTGTGCGGGTGAACGTAGAGCAAGGCGAAAGCGAAGGCTCGATCGATCCATCAGGAGTCCTTCTGAAGCTAACCTGTCAAAGGACCCGCAGGACAAGGCGAAAGGACGCAGCCCCTTCGACAGCGTTACTGTCAAGGACGATGATGATGACCTTGAGCGCAAAGATGCCAAAATCGATGCGCTTTTCGGCAGCTCGACCAGCGATGGTAACATGGAAGGAAACGTTCCAGTATTGGGCTATAGAGATGTTGGAAAGGTTCCGGAAGCTCCCAAAAGCACCTGGAATGGGAAAGGCTGGACACTCTTCGACCCTCCTGTTCCTGGTCTGAAGCAGCCACAGCCTGTAGTGACGAACTTTACATCCACATTGACAGGTGGAGGCAATTACGGTGCAGCTAAGCAAGAGCTCGCTGATCAAAATGTCGATGGGTTCACCTGGCCCACTTCGGTCGAACGTCAACCGAGCTTTATTGAGCGCCTGGTTCAGAGACATCACCAGGCTTCAGAGTTGCCAACAACAGCAACTCCTCTTCCCTATCCTTTCGAGGCGAAACCAGCTCCACCTGCTTCTCGCATGGCCAGCTTGGGTGGAGCTGCCAACAGGGCTGTGCTGAACATGCTTCCCGTCACACTTCGCAACGCAGCCACATCAGCATCGAGGCAACGCGCGACTCGGAAGAGATACCACGACATGCAACCCTACCTCGATAGCGATTTCGAAGGAACTATTGGTGGTAAAGATCGAGAACTGCCCATGGCTAGACGATTGCGTCGTACCGAAGAGAGGATGGCTGTAGATTGGACTACGGAGGAAGAATCATCTTCTCCTTTGAACAAGGTCGCACAGTCTGGATTCCCAAGAGTTCAGGCTGTGTTGATGCCCTCACCCATGATCAAATCCCAGGACGGTGGCAAGGTAGGGGTGGAGTGCACGCCAGGATTGGCAGGTGTCGGAGCTGCATGGTCCAGAAGAGGTTCTCAGCAATCATTGGTGGGAGGTCCTCGGGTGTCTGCATTCGTGAAACCGTCCATGGCCACTGTGCAGATGCCAAAGGTCATTGAGCCCAACAGGGTTTCGGTGCTTCCCTTCCCCGTCATGGAGGGTGACCGCAAAAGTCGATTGTTGGGAAGCGTCGGACGTTGGCTCGGTCAAGTTTCGGAAGCGGGTGAGATCGCAGATCCATACACGGCTCTCTCGCCCAGGCCGGACCGAAGGTTGACAAAGAATGGAAGTATTCGCAGCGATTACACTTCTACAACGCTCGCCGATTCTGCTTCAAATTCCGAGACTCATGTGGAAGCTCAAACGGACACCAGCGCTCAGGGTAGATCTGAGCGTCTTTTGCAACGTGTAGATGCGCATCAAGCCGAGCACGATCGTCAGCAACAAAGACTTTTGAACAAGGCACGTTTGTTCACTCCCATTCCTGCTGCCGCCGCCGGAGCTCCACACCAAGATGAGCAGGACAAAGATGCTCAGAAGGAAGACGCAGCTGTCAACGTGAGTCGAGCACCCAGCATCAGACCTCAGTTCTTTGCAACCACAGACCTCAAGAGCTGGCTCGAGCCATACAAGGTCTCCACCACACACGGCTTCAAAGTGCTCGAAGAACAAGATGCTGCCAGCAGCGTTGCGGCCGATCCGTTTGCCTCGGATTTCGAAGCCATGCCCAAGCTGAAAAAGTACGACTCGTATGAATCAATCACTCCTGTCAGGCCCAAGTTGAGGTCTTCTAGCTCGAAACAAAGCCTTTGCTCGTCTGCTGTCGTTGGCGTCAAAGGTACCGGTCGAAAGAAGCGCGATGCACTTCGTGTTGCAACGAAGAAGGCTGGTCAGAGCGCGCTTCCTTCGGCTTGCCAAAGTTCCGCTACGATCACGGTAGTCTCGTCGGTGTTTGATGATGCGTTTGCTGCTCAGCTCAACAAAGCGGCAAGTGGCAAGGATGCTGCTGGCAAAAGTGGTGGCAAGAAACAAAGCCGAAAGTCGCAGTCAAACAACGAAGCAAAGGCGATCGCAAAGGCGGAAGCCGATGTAGCGGTGAGAGATGCATGGAGGAGACGCAAGATGCTTTCCATCAGCTCTCGCGGGAGTCAGAGAACCCAAATTGCTCGAATCATGACCAAACAAGCCGGTAATGTGCTCTTGAGTAGACAGGAGAGCTTGCGTTCTCAACCGAGCATCTATTCTGAGCTGACTGCTCCTTCGGACTACCATTTCCGAGCCCCTCTGCTTTCCAATTCGGAGCGAGATGCTACGCCTGCTGATTGTGGAGCAATCACAATTGACACCCTTTCGGAAGACAACGAGGTCGCTGGTGAGAAGATTGAAATGGTACAGGAGGATGCCGAGAAAAAGCAAGAAGAAGAGAAGAAGGCGAAGGCGAAGAAGCAGCTCAAGAAGGAGCCCAAGAAGCAAGTCAAGCGCCAAGCGAGACGGGCTGAGCAAGAACGAGATGAAGCTGCCTTCACTCGATCATGGCCAAAGCAGGGTGCCCTTTCGACAAGAACTTTTGTTGCTCCAGCACAGCCTCAGCTAAAGAACCGCACGGCAAGTGCAGCTTCCGATCTTCCGAACCAGCAGCAGCATCAGCAGCAGCAGCGACGTGAACTAGTCAACTCCTCCTCCGCATTCACAAAACTCGATGCAAATGCGATTGCTCAACAGCAACGGCAAATGGCAGTCCAGCGCATAAGCAGGAAGCAGCGATCCATCTCGCTCGGTATGGCAAGGAACCAGTATGCTTTGATGACACGCGCTGGTGTGGACGATGTCGGTATTCCAGACTCTCCTTGGACTTCGAGTGATTCCGACATTAGCGTTCGTCGTTGGGGCGAACCTCGTCGTCATGATTCGATTCGTCTCCAAGATTCAAACATTCGCCACCACCACTCGAACTCAATCCCTATCTTCATGCCTGAAGACGTGTCGGTGAACAAGAGAGCCGCTGCTCCGAAACAGGCTCGAACGAGCATCAGCAACTTTTACGGCATGGGTCCGGGTGGCAATCTTCGCGACTTTTGTTGATTTGATCGTTAGAGGCATGTGTATGTGTTCTTATATCGATATCTTTTGGGTGCATTGCCAACGTTTTTTTTTCACTCTTTCTCTAATTCAAATTTTCATAAATTAATCATTCCATTGAATCGCAAGTGTGTAAGTATATGTGTCTGAGGTGTTGAAAGCTTGTGTATTCGTGATGTGGTGGGAGTGATTGCATCATTTGCCTGGAATCTTTAAAGCGTGAAAAGCGAAATTACGCAGATCTTCGTACCTCCGCAATGGGATGCGGTCGCCACCTGGTTCTCGAGTCGAGAAAGTTTCAAACTTTGCGCATTCGACCATGCGATATTCTGCTCCATCGCAGTGTAGTGCAATTCTCGGACTGCCTTGGGTTGAGATTCCACAAGATTAAGATGCATGGATTTGACGTGCAGCTTTTTCAGCATGTCATACAACTTTTTGAGTTTCGAACGTTCTACGTGATCACAATTTACTGAATCAGGCATTGAGACATCTCATCCCATGTGGCTCAATAGATGAACATAGCCAGTATTGTCGAAAATTTGACGCTTGGGCGCAGGTCCCGAGTCAGGGCGAATGCACTTATACTCTTCTCAGGCGGAGGCGGGCAAGTTTCGGAGGTCATTGAGAAAGGTGGTAATAGACTGTGGACACTTCCCGACGCCGGGAATCAGGGTTGGAATTTTGGCTCGGGAAATTTTCTGTCATATCCATATGCCTGGCGATATGTATTACGCCAGGCTCGCAAACGTCTTGCTGTTTCTGCTGGCTCCTCTCCAGCCTGTACGCTAATGATGAGCGTCAGCGCGACCGGCCCGGCGAGGAGACCAAACAAGGTGAGGCGTAGGACCAAGCTGCTTTTCATGGAGCAGAAAGAATAATAGGGTGTTGTCGAGCAGAATTTGACGAACGTATAGAGACTGAATGAACGAGATGAATGCTCGGATTGCTGATATATATGGGAAACGAAAAGGTTTCTGTGAGGACTACTAACTCCCCCTTGCCAATGACGTGGCAGTGCTTCATCACCGCGGGACAAGGCGAGCTGAATTGGTGTACGATACGGAATGAAATTTTTGGTGCAGTACAGTACGAAGTGTTTCGAAACGTTCGAAGCATGCAATGAAGGCATGTCGATGGTCGACTTGACCACACGTCCGCACAAGATGGCTCGATCCTGGGTAAAAATGACTTCCCGTCTTGCACAAAGCAGTAAGTTATATGAATAGAAGACAGAATAGAGGCTTGACTAAGACGAAATATTGCATGGTCTGAGATGAATCCGGCTGATAGAGCGGACTGCGAATGATGGAACTCGACCTGTTGCAAGTTCAACTACATGGAGGTCGCCTTGATGCTGCTTTCGATGAAGGGCCAAGGGTGTGGGAACTGTCGAGTCATTCAATAAATGACGGGAGGGTTGCGTCAACTTTGCCACATTGGTGTTGTGATCATTTGCGTTCCACCGAACTTTGAGAGTTTGGGCCTAATCATCATGCAGCGTCGCCGAAATCAGGTGCGTCAGACATTTCGTGAAGAGGGGTGAAGGAATGGCAAGAAGGCAGCTTGATACTTTGACCGTGGAGGATTTTGAGAAGTATGCAGTGGAGGTCACGACAGAAGTGAATGATTTCAGGGTCGTAGATCGAACAGACCTCACATGAACGGAAGAAGAATGCGTCGTCACGCGGCGCGAGCATGATGCAATGTTCGGAGTAGAGGTTCTGGATCACCCGGATGATGCGAAGACGCTTTTTGAGCAACTTTGCGGACTGGTCAAGGATGTTGTCTGGGTGAAGGACAGTGCAAAGATCTCGACGCAACATCTCGGAGAGGACGCTGACGTCGAAACGTAGGGATTGAACCAGGATGCTCAGTGGTGGACGGGGGAGCTTCTCTTTGCCCAGGGAGGTGACCAGCTTGAACTGGGAGAAAGGATCCCCTTGGACGGGCATGACTTGGTAGTCAAGTAGGCAAAAAGTGTCAACGATTTTGTTATGCTGATAAGCATATACGTCAAAGGTATCGTCTAGACAGGATGTGATCTGGCGGCGTGGCAAGCTTCGCAGGCTGAGCAAGCATTGCTGGGAGGATTCGAGGAATATCCGACGCTGAAATACCCTGGCAAAGACGCTGCCTGCGCAGAATCTGTGGTCGACTTCATCAGGAGTGATGATGGATAGATCGAGATGTTCGCCTTCACGAAGCTCAGTCTCAGCTGAAAGGCTGGATTGGCTCGGTTCCACATTTTTGGCATACTGAGACGCTTTAGACGGATCAGGCGGAGCGATTGGAATTTTGAAGGTGAGAGTTGTCGACATGGTCGTGTGTGATTAATCGAAAAAGTGGGTGGTCAAGGATACAGTAGCTAGATGGTGTTAGGATACAGAAAAATAGTGTGCAGTCTGCGTGGATGGGTGAAAACGGTGTCCCTTTGTGGTTGCTACGCATGCGCCGACACAAGATGGTGGGCCGTTTGTTCAATGTCAGAGCACTGACGTCTCTATGCTTTTGGTGACCGGTGTACTGACGTGCAGTGTACTCTGTCTCAAAACAGGCATGCAGATGAAGTGGACGACTCAGCAGTCAAGTAGGCCACCCCTGAATTTTTCAATCCGATGATGAGACATCATGGAGCTGATGACCCGACAAAGAACGGCAGCCATTCAGCAGTAAGGCAAGAGCGACAGCCTCAGTGTGACTCTTAGAAAGAGGGAGACACTCTTCATCCAGCAGTCGCTAAGTGTGATAGTGGGGAAAGAACAGCATCGCCTTTGCTATATCAAACGACGCAAGTCGACAACTTTTTGCACCCTGAATGCTCAAGACGCATCACGTCTGAAGTGGGTGCTGTAGACTGCCGATTTTCAAGTGATGCCCGAATTCCGCATTTCTTTCGCTACTCTTGCGACCTTTTTTTTTTTTAAAAAAAACCTGGCATTTTACAATAAAATTATAAAGCAAGGCTGTCAATTCTTCTTGACCTCGTCATGCTCCGCGCCAAATCACTGGACTGTGTACGACTCTTGCCTTCCCTCTCCTTTCCGTCTCATCTGTGACGGAAAAAGCATCCTCAACTTCTGCAGTTACAGAAAGAGCTTGCTACATTCATTGCCATCACAACAGTAAAGGTTCTTGCCAACATAGCCTCGAAGCACAGGCCTTCGATATGATCAGCTCTTCTCTCGCACAAACCTTGACCCACTCATAGATATTCACTCACTCCACCACAAAGCCTCTGCTCCAGTCACGGTACTGGTCGCATAGCAATCGGCTTCTCAAAGGCTTGCTGGATTCGCATGTGGTGGTCTCGATTGCCCGTTTTCACAACTACTCGCACTCCCATTGCTGCTCCATCAACTCCACTCCACCGCGTTGGGCTCTGTCACCGCAGCTTCAGCGCATCAGCCCTCCTTTTGACACATCATACAGCAAGTAGAGCCATGCTTGCCGACCTTCGCGTGCTTCATGTACCCTCATCCGACACCAACGTTCTCCCGCCTGTCATCCTTCAGCTCGGCGCTGATCGATACCTCTTCAATGTGGGTGAAGGTACTTCTCGCTCTTCAACACAGCGTAGAGCCAATCTCAGCCGTGTCTCAAATATTTTTGTTTCAAGAGTAGGATGGGAGGCCATTGGAGGTCTTCCGGGCGTCCTCATGTCCATGGCGGATGGTCAGCGTCCTGCCGAGTCCCTACATGGCCCTGACGGTCTTCGGTATGCCCTCGCTACCATGCGCACGTATGCAAAAAGAGATATCATGAAGCTCAACATCAACGAGATTTCGACTCACGCTGAACCTCGCACCAATGACAGCAAGAAAGCCATCTCCGCCGCCTCCGCCGACTCAGAAGCAGATGCAGCTCCCATCTTTAGCGATGACAATCTCGCCATCTACGCTGTGACGCTTCTGCCCGCAAATGCTTCTCAAAGGGCATCGAAGAAGCCTAGGCTGGACAACAAGCGCACAGCCGCTCCCTCTGCCGCCACCATTGAAAAGATCGACCAGCTTTGGCGCAAACCTTACTTCAACCCTTCCGGTCTGCAAGGCGAGGACGCGCAAGCCTGGATCCAGCTCGTCTCGGATAACATTTTCAACGATTCCCTTCTTCGCAAACGCCAGCAGCAACCAGTCTCTAACGCTTCTGGCTCTAACGAAACCATACCTTCGATCGAAGGTGTTGAAATGAAAGACAATGATACTCTGCAGCCTCCATCCTCATCACACTCACCTGCTCACTCGCCCTGGCGTCCGCCCCTCTCACCCGCTTTTGTCACACGCCTTCTACCCCCACCGCAGAAAGACACTCGCAATCTCTCCGCAGATCGCAGCGATCCAGCCGAGGGGGGCCAGGCGCCGGTCCTGGCTTACATCTGCGAAGCGCATCCGCAGAGAGGCAAGTTCGATCCTGTCAAGGCTACCGAAGCTGGCGTGCCTCCAGGTCCATCCTTTGCTGTTCTGACAAAAGGTCAAGACATTGCTCTCAAACGTCCAGTGTCTTGGTCAACTATGCAAGCCGACGAAAGGAAGAAGTGGATTCAGAGTCAAAGGAATGGTCAACGCGGCGGTGGAAACAAGCCAAAGCCTAATGAAAAGCAAAAAGGGAAGTCAACGGGTCACGATGTCGCGGACTCAACACCTGCTGCCTGGAACGACCTTGAGGAGGTGCTTATCAAGTCAATCGATGTAATGGGCCCGTCGCGTGCCGGTGCAGTCGTGTTTCACATCTACTTGCCTTCGATAGCCTATGTTGATGAGCTCCTCAGCGATAGTGTTGCCGATTCTTTCTTGCCGTACATCTCGGCCGCCAATCGCGGTCTTAGCAGGGAGCAGTCACGCACACCGCATGCCATCGTGCACGCTGTTCCACTCAATGTGCTCCAAGACGCACGCTATCAGAAGTGGATGCGCCAATTCGGACCCGACTGCAACCACATCATCGCCAACTACGACGTCTGCGCCAACAAGCTCATGTTCCCCTCCAGCGCCACCATTTCGCTCAGACTATCGAAGCTGGACGATGTCATGTTCAAGGTGCCCCAGTACCAACTCATGCCCCGAGTTACCCTCGCTGGTCTGTCGGGCGGCACAGCGAATGGCAAAGGTAACGCTGGCGAGTCCCCTCTCAAGCTTGTAGCAGCCGAAGCCGACCAGGTCGTCCAGCTGCATCCTCGTGGAGAGCCGACACGGTACAATTCGGGCGCACCCGAGTTCGACTGGCCCGTGCAATCACAAGAAGCCGACAAGTTCGCCGCATTTGAGACCGAGGTGGTGGAAGATAGCGAGCAGCAGACACAACAGCTCGCCAAAGCCAAGGTCAAGAATACTGCCAATTCGAATGCCAAGCCGAAAAAGCTTGGGAGTGCCGCCAATACTGCCGAAGAGGCAAGGACGGATGACATTGGCGCCGCGCGGAACACACGTCTTCGAGAAGCGCGCAAGCAGGCTTGGTCAGAGTACCTGGACGTGGTCAAAACAATCAAGTCGAACGCTGCAGCTCCATCTTCTGGCGTCGCACCAGAGCAAGACATCCTGGTTACCACATTAGGCACGGGTTCAGCAGCACCCAGCAAGTACCGAAATGTCATTTCGACGCTGATTCAGACGCCTTCGTCAGGCAACATTCTTTTGGACGCCGGAGAATCCACCTATGGCTTACTTCGTCGTAAATTTGGCTGTCGTCGAGATGGCACTGCTTCTGAGAGCGGATCCTTGATTGGGCAAGATGTAGATGACATTCTGCGCGAGATGCGAGTGCTGTTCATCAGTCACATTCACGCAGATCATCATATCGGTCTCATCCGCTTGCTACTCGAGCGACGTAAGCTGCATCCTCGACCTGACAAGCCGCTGTACTTGGTAGGCACAGGATTCGTTCACAATTATCTGCAAGAGTATGAGCGGATCGAGAAAGTCGGTCTGGACGAAGACATCATTCTCGTGCTGAACGACCATCTTGATCACCGTACTGGGGTCGATCCCAATCCCACTTTTTGCGCCAGTGAAAAACTTGTTACTGTTGCTGCTAATGGATCTGGTCGGGTAGAGCGAGTGCGACGTGAGCATCTTTCTCACGTGGAATCGATTAAATCACTTACCGGTCTCTCGGCCATTCATACAGCCCTAGTCGTCCACCGCGGTTCACACTGTTACGGCCTCGTCATCCGCCATGCCACCGAAGATTGGTCTGTCACTTATTCTGGAGACACTCGCCCTGCACCTGAACTTATTGCCGCCGGTCGGGACTGCACGTTGCTCATCCACGAAGCGACGCTCGAAGATTCCGAGCTGGAAATGGCGATTGGCAAAGGTCATTCTACTTTCGGCGAAGCGATTCGGGTTGGTCACGAGATGGGAGCAAAGAATATCTTGCTGACTCATTTCTCGCAGAGGTATCCGAAGATGGCCAGGTCGTCCCTGTTTGCGCTAAATGAGGGTGAGAAAGGGGGGGGAAATGTGCCTATTGCATTGGCGTTTGATTTGGTGACGTATCCGCTGAGCCGATTTGGCAAGATCCGAGGATACACACCCGCAATGGAGGCCCTGTTCGCGGCTGATATGGAGGGCGATGAAGATGCCCAAAGTTTTCTTGGGGGGATGTTGGTGAAAGGAAGTGGTACAGGCGCAGACGATCAGGCGTCTGCTAGCGGCAAGGTTGGAGGACAGGAGCAAAAGGGCAAAAAGCAGTCGTCGACTGGCAAGAATGCGAAAGGCTCTGCTGTTGTCGCAGCTGCTAGTACGCTCGGGGTGGTTGCAACATCTAATGACGAGATTATGGGCGGAAAGGTGAATCCAAAGAGTGCCAAAGCAGACAGTTAGTATCATTCCTAGTTTATTTTTTTTCGGTCTTTCTCGCTTTTTTTTCCCATGACGTCGTAATGCTAACTTTTAACTTTGCACCTCTTTCTCTTCTAATTCTTTGTGTAGTCAAGCGTCCGAACGCTGAACGAGAGAAGAAAGGTGTTGGTGCAACGATGGAACGATATGTTCGGAAAGGCATGAAACCATTGGAATGGCGTTATGTTGGTCTTCGGCTTTGTTCGCCCGCTGGTGGTAGTGATCTGCACACGACGATCCTACCCACGTTTGTTGTGGAGTTGGTACAGTCTGCACAGAATGCAACGTTGGGCAACGTAGGTGGAGCGTTCAACGTTGATGTTCTTTCCACCCACCCTTGCGCTTTCCCAACCACGATCACAAGTGATGGTAAACAAGGTTGGGATGCAGTGTTGAGAGTCGAAGTCAGACACGCACAAGATCTGGTGACGTGCTTGAGCATTCTACCCGCTCCAGTGGTCCAAGGTATCTCGATGAGGATCAAAGTCGTTGGTCCAACCACAGCTATTCAGAGCTTGCAGAACTTGTTGGTTTGAACACACACACACACACATTCACACGCACGAATTTTGTTGCTGCCAAAAAAAGAAAAAAACAAACAGACAA
Organism: Melanopsichium pennsylvanicum; assembly: GCA_900208305.1. Taxonomy (NCBI): domain Eukaryota; kingdom Fungi; phylum Basidiomycota; class Ustilaginomycetes; order Ustilaginales; genus Melanopsichium; species Melanopsichium pennsylvanicum. The sequence goes on from OAPG01000009.1 coordinate 721,791, forward strand.
CCCCTCATTTGATTTTGAATGCAGAAGCCAAAACAGCATATGTACATGTACCGAAACACATTCAAGACAAGAAAAAAGAAAGGTGGTTTGATTGATTGATATTCATGGCAAGGGGAAATCAAGGCTGCAATTTGCTGTACAAAGAAGAAATTGCATTCGAGAATTTGAGAATGATGATGGTGTTTTGTCTGTTCCTCCCGTATTTGTATGGCATTTTAAAGTTGAGTACCAAACACATAATCCCACACCTTGGAAGTGACACCAAAACCCAACTCAAAGTTCTTGTAATGATGTTCGAGATGGTACTGTTTCATAGTCTTCATGTACTGTGGCAATTTGGTATGATGCAGTGCATAGTGCATGCAATCGTACACGACGTACATCGAGAAACTCCCGGAAATGATGCCATTCGCCACGGCGTTGGGAAACAACGCATGTGCCAATTGCGTGAAAGGATAACTCAACACAAAGAAGAGCAGCGGTGGCATGACCAGCCTCAACCTATCCATGGGCAAGTAGTGGTGGACACCGTGAAGGAGGAAATGGAGGGTGAGAAAGATGGGTCTTTCGGGGAGGATGTCGTCAATGTGGAAAAGGAATCGGTGAATGGTGTATTCCAAAAGCGTCCAGATGACGACACCAATGGCCCAGCAGACGGCGGTCTGAGTGAGGGCAAGAGACCATACGCTCGTGTCGAACTGAGTTGGTTTGGAAGTGGCTTCGTACCATTTGGTTGCGTTGAGAGGAGTGCGGGCAAGATTGGACGCAAACTGGGTTGTGCTACGGAAAAAGATGATGCTAGCGATTGGCGCCCACACCATTGGTACAACGTACCAAGGGGTACGAGTGAACATTTCTAGGTAATCCTGATCGAAAAACCGTGCTGGGTTCTTGAGGTGGCGTGGAGAGTGGACTTGCTCGAGGTAGAACTCCTTAGAAAAATGCGCACCAAGCATTTGTGGAATGAGCGCCTTGTTGAGGTCGAGGAACTTGGTGGTGTTGTAATCGGAATGGAAGTCTGTTTCCTTGGGTTTGAAGTCGTCTGTGATGACGATCGAGTCGTTCTTGCCCGAGAAGCCACCATTTGCGTTGCGTTCGTCGAGGGTATGCTTTTCGGCATCAGTGGTAGGCAGACGGCCGATGATGTGCTCTTGGAGCAACTCGTATGCAGAGTCGGAGTGAGAGTGCTCCTGAGGGTCGTCCATGATATCACCCATGTCCTTGCCGGCGTAGCGAAGGATGAGATCGTCTCCTCCCGGATGGTCTTGGACAAAATTGGTTACGTCGTAGACCTTGCCCTGGTGAATCACCCAGCACGAGACAGATGTATTGTGCTTGGATACATCGTCTGTAGAGAAGAGCTGCATCTTTGAGGAGGATGGTGCTGTTGTTGTGGTCGCCATCGTGGATAGGGTGATAGGGTGTCAGAGTATAAGGAAGATGTTATATTTGGTGGTGTAGTGACGAAGTCCAAGATGGGTTGCTAGATAAACCCTGTCGGTCAGGGTTCGCACCACGCCACCATCTCCTTTTTTGTTTTTTTTTTTGGATTTTCAGAATTTAGACTGTTTTACTGCGCGTGCCAAACCAAGAGAGTGAGGAAATGAGAGACAGAGAGTGTGTCAAGTTGTAAAAATACAATAACAATGCGTGTCTGCTGGCTGCGTGTGGTAAAATTTCGAGGAAATCATCCGCGTGCTACCACTGCTTGCAGCCAGCCTCGTTTCTTTTTGCCACATAAATACCAATACACACAGCAACACGTACGGTAACTTACACTCACTCACATTCCCCTCCACCCTGGACTCTCGGCGTTCGCCAACCGACAACCGCCTACCGCCTACCGCGCTCTTGAACCATGATCGCTCGAATTGTATGTCATTGCACCATTTAATGACAGTCTACAATACACTTGACTCTGCTGTGTCTCAACAGTTCTGTGCTGGTACTCCAATGGTTTAGGTCAGACTAGATGTGAACGGTACTGCCAGACCTCATGCAAGCCGCGTCCTGTGAACCGTTGTACTGGATTATGACACTTTGCAGCTCCGATTCTGTTACGTGAATTCATGACATGGTATACCGTAAGTTAGTATTTTGATTTACACAGATCATAGCTATACACGCCTCGCACATGTCATGTAGTGTAGTAACCAGCAAACCAAATTAAACATACACACATACGATTACCTGAGAAAGTGTATGAAATTCTTTATCGCCTTCCCTGTCGGCTTTCCTCTTCCGCTGATTCGAATTTTATTGCCACATCGCGTATCGCGAGAATCCTCTTAAATCTCGTACGATAAGAGATACAAATCTGATCTCTGCTTTCCAGCGAACAAAAGAACAAGATCTCCCCGATCAAGGGTCTTTTGCAAGGCTCCACTTGACTCAGTTGAGCAATTCACGTTCACGATTGTGATTCTGAATTCTGTCAAATTTGGTCCTCGCCATGCTTGTTCCGTTTTTTGTTTGTTTGTTACTTTTGACTTTTGCACAACGTTGCTGCAACACCTTGCTCTGTGTCACACACCATCTTGTTCAGATACACGCACAAAAATGCGAAGCTCCATCACCTGCAGCATCTCCTCCTCATAGGTGCTCTGCTCTCCCACCCCAGGCGTGCGCGAGCATACAGCACATCAGCAGATCGAACAGCACACCTCTCTGTTCCCACATCCTCTCCCAACCGCACACGGTGTCACAACGTTCGCACCAAACTTCAGTCGTCCTCTCACCATGCAGCACCAGAATCAGCATGCCGGGCTAGCATACCCAATTTCTCAACATCCCGTTCCATCAACACCAGCTCCCGCCTACTTTGCTTATCTTCCGTCTCCCTCAAGATGGACTTTCACACAAGGCCTCATCGTAGGCCAGATTTCCATGGTCATCATAGCCCTTCTCCTCATCCGTTATGTCATCTTTGAAGACTCTGCCACTGCTCTCGAAAAGGAACGCATGATGCGTCTCAAAATCTCTGAACGTAGATCCAAGCGACACGCAAAAGCTCTCTTGCAAGACGCACGAAGAGCAACCACCGCTTCAGCTCCACCCTGCACCTCCAACCCTCTCAGAAAATCCACTCGCGTCTCTTCTGACACCAGAGCTTTCACCTTCGCCAATATCCTTGACAAGACCGCCTACGACATCTCTTCGCATCTCGCCGAAAGCACCGATTGGTTGAACGTCATGTTTGCACAAGCCATTGCTGGGTATCGCGAGGATGTATTGACTGGTGGTGTTTCTCCTCCTCCTCCTCCTCCCTCCTCCTCCTCTCACTCACATCATGCGCCACATAGCTCACCAGGCATCCATTTGGCCTCGGATACTATCGAAATACCAGCAGATTTGGAACCAGGAAAGGAGAGAACAGCACGAGACTTGATGGAAGAGATTCTCAACCGTGCCTCTTCCTCTTTTCTCGACCCCATCCGCGTCACAGAAGCTGACTTTGGTGACGCTTACCCTATCTTCACCAATGCTCGTGTACGACCCGCTGACGACACTGGAAGAACCCGCATTGAGATTGATGTCGATTATTCTGACCAGATCACACTGGCCATCGACACGAAGCTGCTTGTTAACTTTCCCAAGCCTCGTTTTGCAGTTTTGCCCGTCTCTCTCAGCCTGACAATCGTGCGCTTCTCGGGCACCGTGGCCATAGAGCTGTTTTCATCCGATCCTAATGCTAGTGTCCTCCCAACCACTTCATCAGCACCAGCGTCGGGTACAAAAGCATCGCAAGCTGTACCCCCAAGGTCAAGGCATCAGCTTCACTTTTCACTCCATCCCGACTTCGCCCTCGAAGCATCGGCAACCAGTCTTCTCGGGTCCAGAGCTAAGCTTCAAGATATTCCCAAGATCGAACAACTGTTGATATCGAGATTGAGAGGCTGGATCATGGACCGATTCGTTTGGCCCAGATACTGGAGTCTTACACTTCCCAACCTCGTTCCATCTCCAACTGCAGCTAGAGGCTCGGGGAACGATGCTCTAGCAAATACTGCCACCACAGCGAACGGCGATAGTGCAAGTGTATCCGAGGATCAGATGAAACTGAGCACTGGGATAGAAAGGCCGGATGATTCAGTGATTCAACCTGGACATCTCAAATCGACGAGACAAGAAATGGCTGTTGCGGCCGCCGCTTCTTCTTCATCATCGGCCAATGTCCCTACTCGACCAATGCATTCCCTTTCTTCGTCTTCAGTACGAGGGAGTGCGAGTGGACTCGGTATGCCTGCTGGAATAGGTAGTGTTGAGGCGTGGAGAGCACATACCGCAGGTGCGTATGGACAACAACAGCAGCAGCAACATGCGACGAGCTTGACTAGGGCTGCACTGTTAAGGGCAAACAGCGGAATGGGAGGAGGCGGTGCGACAGACAGTGCGCCTGGGAGCGATGTACATATCGAGGTTCCCGGAAGCTTCAAAGGCTCTGTAGCGGGGACAGGGATCAGGGTCGGATCTTCGGCCATGTCGAATGGTGGAGGACATACTGCTTCAGGCTTGCGGAATCGCGGTGGGTTCAATTGACGATCAAAGGCACCAGCTGATCTTACAATGACACGCATTCCCCTCAAGCAGACATCCTCGAGGTGAATGATCTCCGTTTGCGTAAGGCATTGGATTTCAATTTCGTTGTTCATATCAGACTTTTGGTTATGGGGCATTAATCACCACTGGGTTCCTGTCGATCTGGCTCTCATCAAAGATTTTATCTGGTCTGTGGTACCAAGATAGACATCTGTTGACAATCAGAGCTCTCTGTCTCACTCGACTTTACCATCGACCCATCAAGTTGGGTCGCTGTGCCAACCCCCAGAGTACAAAGACAATCCTGATTGTGTAGCAACTCCGCACCGGTGATCTCACAACAACTTCCAAAGCAAACAATCACTCAGTTGACTAAACCATTGTTGGTCATCAATGCTTGGGCCACATCCTGTGCTGTTGGTACTGTGGTTGGGTTGAGGTAAGACCATCAGTGTAATTGGTGGGACCACTTTGCCAATCTCTGTGAATGTTGTAGTACATTCCTTCTTTTGTCCGCAAGTTGCACCCTTTGGCCAGTGCCAAAGATTCAGCAAGTTTGACTAAAAGGCTTTTAAGAAGCATACTGACCAGGGAACATAGAAGATGGTCAGGAAACCAAAGCCAAGAAGAAGGATTGATTGCAAGTAAAATGCTCCCAAAGTGAACATCAGAACAAGCATGAGGGATGTCTTTTTGACCTGCAAAAAGTCCTTGGCATCAAATTGCAGGAAATCACTGTGCTATGTCAAAAGCTTGAGAGCATTTCAAGGTGCTGCATTGCTGCTGTGTCTGGGTCAAGTAGTAGAGGAAGCAAAAACAGATAACAGTAAGGTGCTGCTGATGGAGAACATAATGGGACCATGGCGCAATTAGAGACTCTTCATAGTCAAGAGGATCAAGCAATATGCTCAATTATACTGTTGATTCTTGCCAACAAGCTGCTTGATCCTTGGCAGCATAGTTGCTCCAATTTTTATGATGAGCTATGTCATAAGGACTCAGAATGAGTCCGGATGAAACCCTTGATTTTATCAGGTTTTGTATTGAGTTCCGGTAAAAGGTGGGTTTTCAGCCAATTTTGGTTGCACACTTGTGTTAAGGCCGTAGGGTCTAGGTACCGCTGGGCGGCTACAGCCAGAGTAGGGTCTAGGGGTACGGAGGGGTTGTAGGCGTAGGCAACACAGGCGGTTGGGGTCAGAGCACACTGTCACGGGAGTGGGTCCCAAGGAAGAGGTCTGCGCAGACCAGAGATGTTGAATCGGCTGAGATCCGGTGGGAGAGCATGTCTCGACGGATCTCAGGGAGATCTGGTGGATATTGGTGGGCTCATGGGATTTAAGGTTAGCGCAGGACCGAGAAGTTGAATCGGACAAAATCCGGTGAGAGAGCAGGTCTCAACGGATCTCACGGAAATTTGGCGAGTGGCAGTGACTCGCCGGATATTGAAGGTATCGATGGCAAGGGGAGCATCTGCGATGGCGGCGACCAACGCCACGCCGGAACGACACGTGGGCCAATCGACGCCCAGGGGGCAACGGAGAGGGAGCACGCGGGCGTGCTCGGAAGCACCCTGCCGAAGGACTAGGGGGCGGTCTTATCGTGCGGGGGGTCCAAGCTCGACGCACGCAGGTCGTACAGTACCGATGGACCTCGCACACGATACATATATATAAATACTCTGTTCCCCGCTATCGGATGAGCGGAAGCTCATCCACTCTATCTTATATCTCAGTCACACATAGTTATCAGTACGTCGTACTTACGATACTCTTCACACGTCGCACATCGCAATACCATTTATTGCGATCCATATAGTCTGTGTCCCCGTCGGTGAACGGAGAACAACGTATAGACGTCGTCGACACCACAATCGACGCTGTAGCACCTCAACTACAGGCGGAACCTCAACCGCGGGCCTGGCACCACAACCAGTCCCTCATAACTCCACCGGCGACGACGGCTGAGGTCTAACCCAGCCATCAGCAGTATCCCATCAACGTCGTGACACTTGCGTCGACCGAATACCCAGTCCGAGCTTGCCGCGTTACCTCTGTACGGAGTGTCACCAGCGGTCAGCCGATATCCGTCGAGAGATCGCCACTCGCGGGATTCTCTTCGATATCCGTTGAGGCCAAGCTTAACCGCCGGAACTCACTGAAATCCGGCGAGTCGCGCATTCTCACGGGAATTTGGATCTCTGGCACGCGACCGCTGACATTAGAGTGGATCGTACAAGCGACGCCCCAAGTTCACCAAGATGGCCGACTCTGCACTACATGACAGACTCGACCGCCTCATCGCCCTCCTTGAGCAGCAGCAGGTAGACAATGCCGCCCTCAAGGCTCGGCTCGACCAACAGGAGACTCCCTCCCCTGGTCAACGAGCTAGGGAGCATGATCTAAGCTCCCCGACCCGTCGAGCCTCGCAGCAGGCGGATGAGTCCTACCTCGGTGGTCTCGAGACACCCACTCCTGCGACTAGACCACACCCTCGGTCCGTCACCTTCGACATTCTCGACCGACAAGCGTACACCGACCAAGAAAAGTACGCTACGCCTACTGGACCTCGGTATGTCAAACCAGTGACCCCGGGGGCATGGACCGGCACTGGCAGTGAACAGGACACTCAGCCCCACGCGGCCCTCAAGACTCCATTCCCCAAGCTCGACACTCGCGATATCGATATCTTCATTCTCGAGGCCGACGCTTGGTTCAAGGCTAATGGTGTGTACGACCATACTTCGATGATCCTACACACGGCAGCTCAGCTCGAGGGCACCGCTCGAGAGTGGTGGAAGGGTAAGCTCCGCGTCGACCGGCATCGTCAAGGGATGCTCTTCCATGATTGGAGCCACTTCACCACTCGACTCAGGGAGCTGTACAATCAGCGCAGCGACAGGGTCGATGCCTACAACAAACTCCTAGCGTTGAGGCTTATAACCGACACACCAGGAGCAGCAACGCGACATGTCGAGCAATTCCGAGACCTGGCAGCTCAGTGCCACATGGAGGACCCTGAGTTCGTCATCGACCTCTTCCGAGGGAGCCTTACTCGCTCACTTCAGGAGAAGTTCGAGCGTAACCCACCTGAAGACCAGTGGGCCTGGTACCGGGAGGTCAAGGACATTGATCGCCAGCGTATGCGGCATCAGCAGAATGCTGTCCGCTTCGCCCCAACCCCAGCAATCAGGACTGCTCATACCAAACCGAACAATCCCCAGAGAACTGGCTCTCGACCGTTGCCCCCTCATCTGGCACAGAAGCTGCCGGTACGGGAAGCACCACCGAGACCTCGCGACGACCGAAGGGTCGTCCCCGGCCCGACGACATTTAACAGCGACGCTTGTAGGGTCTGCGGCAAGACCGGGCATTGGCAGCGGAACTGTCCAGACGCCAAGCCAACGGTTTACCCGGCTAGACCATCAGGACCACAGATGCGAGCGCACGTGGTGTTGGACTTGGAGAAACCACAGGACGGCTCACCAGAGGAAGGAGACGGAGCTGAAGACCATCGCGAAGACGATGGCGGTCTTGAAGACCACTTTGACCCCAACCTCTTCGCCGACGATCACGACGCAGGCGAGCCCTACCACGAGGACGAGGGAAACGACCTTGGAGCGATGCAATGATGGCATGCATCGCTCTAAGACCGCCTTCGCCATCACCTTGTATATGTCAAGATTGTTCATTATGTTTCTCTGCAGCTTCCGGTGCCTCAGTACTCGAGCTAGCAGGTACGGTCAACCACCATCCTGCTAGCATTCTCGCCGACACCGGCGCTGCATTGTCTATAGTTTCAGCTCCGTTTGTTCGCAAGTACTCGATAACCACAAAACCCATAAAAAACAGAACCGTACACGGAGTGACCGGACATTCCCTCACGATCACGAGCGCTGCGGACGTCGACGTAGTCATAGGAGGACAACACCTAGGGATGCTCAAGGTCGCCGTCGCTGACGCTAGCGACTACAATTTCATCCTGGGGTACGATGAACTACGACGCCTACAGCCAAGGGTCCATTGGGATACTGGACAGCTCGATTTCGGAAAAACCAACGAGATCCGGTCAGACGCGGTCGTTCAAGGGATTTCACCAAAATCCGCCAAGACCGGCCGATCTGCCAAATCTCGAGCAAACTTAGTAGTACATGGCTACGAGTTCGTCGACGCCAACGAGCTCGTTCAGGCGGCACTACGGGATGGCCCCATAGGGGTCATGCTAATCAGCGCTCCTCCGACGTCGCTCCCGTCGTTTGGCTTTGTCCCCACGGGAGGCGACAAAGGCATAGAGATGGAAACGACACTAGAAGAGCCTCCCACTGCCGTCGAAATCCCAGCCCCGTACTACCCCCTCAAGGATGTATTCGACGAGGTCGAAGCGGACAAGCTTCCCCCTCACACGAAGCACGACTTGCACATCGAGCTACTACCCAGTTCGACGCCACCCCAAGGTCCGCTATATCTCAAGGGACCTAAGGAGATGGCCGAGCTGAGGAAGTACCTCGAAGAGAATCTCGAGAAGGGATTCATTTGGCCCTCAAAGAGCCCGGCGCAATCCCCCGTCCTCTTCGTGCCTAAGAAGGACGGCGGCCTGCGACTCTGCGTAGACTACCGCGGTCTCAACGAGGTCACGGTTAAGAACCGAGCACCACTGCCCTTAATCGAGGAGCAGCTGTTCCTCCTACGAAAAGCGAAGATCTATACCAAGCTGGACCTAAAGGCAGCTTACAACTTGGTTAGGATCGCCGACGGGGACGAATGGAAAACCGCGTTTGGAACTCAACTCGGACTGTATGAGTATCTGGTCATGCCATTCGGGTTGGCAAATGCGCCCGCGCACTTCCAATCGCTCATCAACACCATCTACCGCGACATCATTGGCGTATACGTGGTAGTATACCTTGACGACTTCCTGATCTTCAGCGACAACGAGAAGGAACACATCGAGCACGTCAGGACGGTGCTCAGTAGGCTCAAGGTATGGCGGTTATTTGCCAAACTCTCGAAGTGCGTGTTCCATACCGATACTGTTGAGTTCCTCGGCTACATCATCAAGCCGTCAGGTATCGAGATGGACCCCGACAAGATCAGGACTATCAAGGAATGGCCGATGCCGGAGTCTATACACGACATCCAACGCTTCCTCGGGTTCGCCAACTTCTATCGCAGATTCATCTCTCACTTTGCACGTATAGCGAGACCGCTCACTTCCCTCGTTAAGCCCACAGAGCGATTCAAGAAGTTCGACCTCCCTGACGACGCTTGCGCTGCTTTCCACAAGCTGGTGGAAATGTTCACCACCGCTGGGGTTCTCAAACACTTCGACTACCATCGTCCTACCCGGTTGGAAACGGACGCAAGCAACTTCGCTCTCGCTGGAGTACTCAAACAAGAACACGACGGACGATGGCACCCAATAGCATTCTACTCGCGCAAGATGGCATCGGCGGAGAAGAACTACGAGATCCATGACAAGGAACTCCTCGCTGTTGTCGTCTGTCTCAACCACTGGCGGCACATGCTTGCAGGACTACCTAGTCAGCTCATTATTCTCACTGATCACGAGGCGCTCAAATACTTCAAGTCTCAGCGGAAGATCACAGGTCGGCAGGCTCGATGGTCAGTGTTACTCGCTGACTTCGACTTCATACTCCAATACAGACCAGGAGATAAAGCGGGAGAGCCAGATGCGTTGACACGACGAAGTGATATGCAGCCGACCGCAGAAGAAGACCTACACAACGTCCGACAGCTGTTACCGGCACGAGTATTTGCCGAGGATTCCGAAAACCGCCGAGTGGACTCAACTCGGCAGATTTCACCAAAATTCGCCAAGAAAGAGCTACTCGCCGAATCTCAAATAAATATGCTAAAGCCAACAATGTCCGATATCGCGGAGGGAGGGCTGGTCCAACTCGTAAAGACTTTCCAGCCGCTCGATGCCGAGCTCGCAGAGCTTCATCAGAAGCAACCTTTCGAAGTTAGACATGGCCTGTGGTATCACGACGGTCGGCTAGTGGTGCCGCTAGTCACATTACCAGGTAAGCAAGGTCAACGCAACACTCGGAGTGCCGCCGAAGCAAAGGATCGCTCGCTCTCGGTGGAGCACCTGAGATACATGGTAATGTCCCAATGCCACGACGGCGCTACCGCTGGCCATGCAGGTCGAGACGCCACCCTCGAGCTCACAAGGCGGCATTATTGGTGGCCGAATATGGCGGCATGGGTTGCTGACTATGTAGCGAGCTGCCCAGTGTGCGCTCGATATAAAGCACCGCGACACCGACCATATGGCCTTTTGCAGCCGCTGTCGACGCCGTCAAGACCCTGGAATTCCATCTTGATGGATTTCATTGAAGGGTTACCTAAATCGGAGGGGTATGACTCGATCTTTGTAGTGGTCGACCGGTTGACCAAATATGCCATCTTAACCCCGACGTACAAGACAATAACGTCAGAGCAGACGGCAAAGATGCTCAAAGACCAAGTTATGTCCCGTTTTGGGGTACCGGAACACATTGTCTCAGACCGCGGCCGACAATTTGTCTCGGCGGCATGGAAAGAGTTCACCGACAAGCTGGTTATCCACCACTCGCTCAGCACAGCCTACCACCCACAGACAGACGGGCAAACGGAGCGAGTCAATCAAGTTGTCAAGCAGTACCTCCGTATGTACTGCAACTACGAGCAAAACAACTGGGTAACCTGGCTGCCGATGGCCGAGTTCGTTTACAACAACACGGTCCACAGCAGCATAGGAGTCTCGCCTTTCTTTGCGTGCTACGGGTGGAATCCAAAGTCACACCCCGATCTCCCAGAACAAGTCGGTGTGCTCGACCCCAAGAGAAAAGAGTTTGCCACCCGAAGAAAAGAATTTACGGAGTACCTACAGGAGCAAATCAGGTACGCTCAAAGCCGAACCGTTGAGCAATATAACCGCAAACGAAAGGACATCGAGTTCAAAGTTGGAGACATGGTCTACGTCAACTGAAAGAACTGGAAGACAGCTCGACCCAGTCCCAAACTCGACACAAGGTTAGCAGGCCCGTTCCCCATCCTCGAACGAATCGGCAGAAGAGCATACCGGCTCCAACTCCCAGCAAGTTTGCGCGTACACGACGTTTTCCATGTCTTGATGCTCGAGCCTCAAAGGGCGAGCTCACTCCCACAGCGCTCCACACTCGAAGTCACGCCGCCCCTACCGGACGACACTCTAGAATTCGAAGTAGAGGCTATTGTGGGAAAGCGAAAACAGGGTAGGCAAGTACAGTACAAAGTCCAATGGAGGGGCTACCCCGAGGAGGCAGCCTCGTGGGAACCGACAGACTGTCTCAACTGCCCAGACCTCATCCGGGAGTATGAGGAATCGGCGGGGGGACGGAGACACTAAGCTGAAGAGGATCTTGCGAGCCGCGATGCATGCCATCACAGGAGAGTAAGATGGCGAGAAGCTCGACAAGGACGAAGCTCGACAAGGACGATGTCGAGCGGCGAAGGTAGAAGGTTGCAGGAATCAAGATCCGGACAATGACCCCGACTCAGGGGATTTCCACGAAATCCGCCAAGTACTGCAGAATTCAACGGATCTCAGAGAAAAAATTAAAAAAAAAAATTGCGGGGTAACGAGAACCTAAAAGTCACGAAATTTGCCGAGGAATGCATGATCCAAAGGATCTCAGGCCTTAACGGGCGATGCGAGTCGACAAGTATATTTCTCAGAGTCGTCGCACCTGTTGCACACCGAAAGTCACACAATCAAGCTCACACTAGGTTCAATGGGTAACGAGGCACTGCCATTGCAACAAGTCGACACAGCCAGCGGGCACAGACTACTCCGCAGACTTGGGGGCTAACGAAGACCCAGGCCTCGCACGCCACGAACACCAGCAACACTGGAGCGATAAGCGACTCCGCCCACAGCGCAACCTCGAGGTAGTTGGGCACATGAGGCCCAACGAGCGGAGCAACAGGTTCCTCCCCGACCTCGCTAATCCTCCCTACGACCGACTCCTCCACCTCCATCGCCTCCAGCCGCTCTTCCTCCTCCTCCGCAACATCGTTTCCCAAAAACAGCGGTTCCAGTGGCCGCGGCGTCGACCGCAACGCGACGAGCTGCTCGGCAGCCACAATTTCGATGGGCTGCTCGCCAGCAGCAGGGGACGACGAAGCTGTGGCCTCGAGGCCGACAGCCGAAGGTGTTGTCACTGCCCAAGTGGCAGGATTTCGGTTGCAAAGCCTGGCGCTACGGCGCACAGGCTCTTCTGCCCTGAGGGCAGGCAGTCGTGTCGACGCTGGTCGCGATGACGCAGCGGAAGGGGCATTATTCGAGTGGTTTGACATCTTGACGGTTTAGAAGGTGCTGTTGGTGGAAGAACAAGTCGGGGGAACACCCGCCGACCCTATTTAAGCCTCAACGGAGCTCGGCTCTCGAAGGGGGGGTAGTGTCACGGGAGTGGGTCCCAAGGAAGAGGTCTGCGCAGACCAGAGATGTTGAATCGGCTGAGATCCGGTGGGAGAGCATGTCTCGACGGATCTCAGGGAGATCTGGTGGATATTGGTGGGCTCATGGGATTTAAGGTTAGCGCAGGACCAAGAAGTTGAATCGGACGAAATCCGGTGAGAGAGCAGGTCTCAACGGATCTCACGGAAATTCGGCGAGTGGCAGTGACTCGCCGGATATCGAAGGTATCGATGGCAAGGGGAGCATCTGCGATGGCGGCGACCAACGCCACGCCGGAACAACACGTGGGCCAATTGACGCCCAGGGGGCAACGGAGAGGGAGCACGCGGGCGTGCTCGGAAGCACCCTGCCGAAGGACTAGGGGGCGGTCTTATCGTGCGGGGGGTCCAAGCTCGACGCACGCAGGTCGTACAGTACCGATGGACCTCGCACACGATACATATATATAAATACTCTGTTCCCCGCTATCGGATGAGCGGAAGCTCATCCACTCTATCTTATATCTCAGTCACACATAGTTATCAGTACGTCGTACTTACGATACTCTTCACACGTCGCACATCGCAATACCATTTATTGCGATCCATATAGTCTGTGTCCCCGTCGGTGAACGGAGAACAACGTATAGACGTCGTCGACACCACAATCGACGCTGTAGCACCTCAACTACAGGCGGAACCTCAACCGCGGGCCTGGCACCACAACCAGTCCCTCATAACTCCACCGGCGACGACGGCTGAGGTCTAACCCAGCCATCAGCAGTATCCCGTCAACGTCGTGACACTCGCGTCGACCGAATACCCAGTCCGAGCTTGCCGCGTTACCTCTGTACGGAGTGTCACCAGCGGTCAGCCGATATCCGTCGAGAGATCGCCACTCGCGGGATTCTCTTCGATATCCGTTGAGGCCAAGCTTAACCGCCGGAACTCACCGAAATCCGGCAAGTCGCGCATTCTCACGGGAATTCGGATCTCTGGCACGCGACCGCTGACACACACTACTGCGTTGCTATAGAGCTAACTAAGTAATACATGCAACAGAGGCTTGGAGGCAACCTCATGTTGGGCAGAGGCGGGGTGGTAGGGTCCAAGAACTATTGACCACCTCCTGTGCCAACTGCGGTAACTACCTCCCACCGCGGCGCTACAATGTTAGGTTGCTGACGGCCGTATTCTGCTTACGGAGGGGCCAGCTGCGGTTGGACGGTAGGAGGGTTGTGTTAGGCCAACTGCTCCTCTGCGGGGGATCCAGAGAGGATCGGTTGTGGCTTGATTGCAACGGTTGCTCAATTGGGAGGGGGGCCAAGCGCCCACTCTTTGGACTACAGTTGGTGGGGCACTAACAGTAGGAGGGTTGTGTTAGGCCAACTGCTCCTCTGCGGGGGATCCAGAGAGGATTGGTCGTGGCTCGATTGCAACAGTTGTTCAATTGGGAGGGGGGGCCAAGCGCTCACCCTTTGGACTACGGTTGGCGGGGCACTAACAGTGGGTTCTGTTGCCGCAGTTGAGGTTCCGCCTACAGTGGAGGTGCTGTAGTGTCAGTAGAGGTGCTGACAGTTGTCGAGTGTGTTTGGTTTCTGGACACAAACACTTTAATGCTGCAATACCTGGTAATTGCAGTGGAGACAAGAAGTAGATACTGAGAAATTTATAACAAATAACTAAGGTAATGAATAATAGAGTGGATGAGCTCCGCTCCTCCACAATTGAAACAAATGCCCTCTTATATCTATCAAGCCCTGCTTGAAGTTCTTATCAGGATCCCTCTTATCAGGGACCCCCTTATTGGCAGTTAGCCTCCCTAGCTGCCTTGTGCCTGTGTACACTGGATTTGGCCCCTGTGCTTATCAGTGCTGGCTACCCAAGCCAGTAGCTGCTTATTGCTTGACCCCAAATCCTACTGAGCCTGTTATCTGGGCCCTTTGTACCTGCCAGAGATCCTTCCAACTCTTGTAGCGGCTGTCTATGTCCTCTGGTACCTGTTCACAGCTTCCGGCAAGTGTCCAACCAAAATTGGCTTGAAACCCACCTTTTACCAGGACTCAATACAAAACCCAATAAAACCAAGGGTTTCATCTGGACTCATTCTGAGTCCCTGTAACACTGTCCACCCATATGGGGGGAATCTAGGGCACACACAATGTGCATGAGATATGCACAGTGTTTGAAGTACTGCATAAGCAAGCCCAAAACAACAGACCAAAAAGTGCCTATTGTAGCTCTAAACATGCTTTCATACATACTATGACCATGCTGGTGGCATTGACCTGTAGTCTGATCTGCCCAATCTCATTCAATGCAATGCTTTTTCTCATCCAACTGTTTGCTTTTTTGTTTGCTCTGGGTTTGTTGCTCTTTGAGAAGCCATCATCTGAATTCACACACCCAGACAAAAGCCAGATGACCTGACTGTGGAAACCGAGATGATCTGGTGTGTCACAGGCTTTGGTTATGGCTTTGGTCTGGATCCAGGTAGCATGCCTTCAGTCTGGCTTCGCTGACGAGCATTTTCTTTTTTTACGATGTGATTCAGAATTGTGCGGTACACTGGCTCCAAAATCAGCCCATTTTGTCGGACAGCATCAAAGGCGTTTGTTTCTCTTAGCAAAGCAACACACAAATATCATACCATTCCTTGTCACAATTGCCTTCGTCCGATCAAGTCAGATCAGATCATCACAAAATGGTCACCACAAGGTACGTTGAATTGTCATCCCTGTCCAGTTTTGCTTATATTCTCCAGCCAGCAGATCGAATCGTGGGAATCTTCTCCATCTTCTGACTTTGTTCCACCTGTCCATTGTCCACATCCCGTCCTTCCATCCGAATTCGTCCTCACAGGGCTCAATCGCAGATTCCACGCACAGCGAAGAGTCGAGTCTCATTCCCAGCTGACTCCGCCAACAGTACACCTGCACCCGCGACCCCTACAACGGCCCCGCATTCCATTTTATCGCGTCGCTCGCCAATCAAAAAGTCATCTTCGTCATCCTTCAACACTTCGTCAGCCAACGCCTCTCCCGCTATTCGTCGACGCAAATCCTCCGTCATGAGCCAAAAGTCGCTTTCCAAGGAGCAACTCGGTCCAAAGACCACCCATTACGAGTTTGGAGGCCCTCTCGGTGCCGCCTTCGTCTCGCTCACCGTACCCTTCTTCTCCTACTATCTCTACTTTGGATGCTCCGAGAAGCTCGGCTGTGCTCTTACCTTACCCATCGACAAGCCCGCTGCCCTCCGCTCCTTATTCTTCCAGGGCGTCAAGGACAGTCTCTTTGACACAACTGGATGGGTGCTCTACGCTACCTGGTACACCTTCACCGTGCTTGCATGGATCGTTCTTCCAGGCCAGGATTTCCAAGGCACAGAGCTTCGAACTGGTCAACGTCTCCACTACAAGCTGAATGCTTTCGCTACCTTCGTCGTTGCCATGGCTGCCTCCGCCGGCTGGATCTTCTATAAGGGCCCCGAGGGCTTCACCATCTTTTACGAGCACTGGCCCGGTCTTGTCTCTGCCTCGCTCTTCAATTCATTTGTTCAGGCTGTCTACTGTTACCTCAGCTCCTTTGGCGACGGCAAACTCTTGGCTCTTGGCGGTAACTCGGGCAACGGTCTCTACGACTGGTTCATCGGGCGCGAGCTCAACCCACGCATCGGCAGCTTCGACATAAAGTCGTTCAACGAGCTCCGACCCGGTCTCATCCTGTGGGCCATCCTCGACATCAGCTGCGCGTGCCAGCAGTACATTCAACTTTACGGTCGTGTGACCGACAGCATGATCCTCGTTTGCCTTTTTCACTTGTGGTACGTAGCTGATGCACTCGTTATGGAGTCGGCCATCTTTTCGACCATGGACATTACCACCGATGGTTTCGGGTTCATGTTGTCCGTTGGCGACCTCGTCTGGGTACCCTTCGTCTACAGCTTGCAGGCCCGCTATCTCGCTTTCCGACCTGTTCACCTCGGCATCGCCGGCACCGCTGCCATCATTGGCGTCAATCTCATTGGATATTACATCTTCCGCCAGGCCAACTTGGAGAAGAACCAGTTCCGCAACGGCACGAACCCCAAGAACCTCAAGTACATGACCACCGCTACGGGTCGCAAGCTCTTGACTTCTGGCTGGTGGGGCCGCTCGCGACACCCTAACTATTTGGGTGACTGGATCATGGCTTGGGCTTGGTCGCTCCCTTGTGGTTTCGCCACTCCGATCCCATACTTCTACGTTGCCTACTTCGCCGTCCTTCTTGTGCACCGTCAATTTAGAGACGACGAGGCGTGCCAGAAGAAGTACGGAAAGGACTGGGACAAGTATTGCCAGCTCGTCCGCAGCCGCATCATCCCGGGCATCTATTGAGCCTCTTGATCTTACAGACCCCTTGTCTCATCGGCTCCTTTTACGAATCCGAGGCGCAGCTTTCCACGCATCTGGAAAACAGTGTGACCAGCCTGTCACCACGATGCTGATTTCCCTCGCTTGCGTGCAACCGCCTCCTTTGGTTCGACCGTCCATGTGCACTGCAGAACATCTAGAGTATGATCTCACGCTACTCCTTGTGCAGCGACTGGTCGCGATGATGAAGTCGAGACCAAAGGCGCAGAATCTCTCTCGAGGCCCGTGCTCATGCAGATCTGACATTTAATGAATTATTCCTTTTTCAGTCGCCGTTTCTAGCCGGTCGGACATCCATCAGCTTGATGTTATTGTGATGTAGTTTGTAGTACTGCTCACCATTCATAATCCAAGTCAGCCATTACTCAGCTCCTGCATTTCCATCTGGCACATTATGCAATTTTCGGTCTGCCATCATAAGGGTGTCTGGGTTGCAGATGATGTGACCCAGACAGAGGTGATGATGGTGGTGGTTCTGAATGTCATCTGGGTTGCACACTTTTGAGCTCATTTGAACAATTTCAAAAACTTTCCAGATGATGTGTTTGTGCAAGAAAAAACATTGTGATCAAAGGATTGGGGCCAACAAGCAGCCAATATGAGTGATTTCAGCTGATGGTAGTACACTTGTCACAATCAGGCATCAAACTTTATTGCTACAAGCTCATTGTTTGCTTGGGATGCATAGCCCACATTTTGCTTTTGTATGCTATCAAACCTTGTACTACAGGCATTATGATATCTCAAAACAGCAACAAGTCACCCACTCAACCTGATCTTGGGCTTGTTATGTGGGGGATTGAGATGGTGTGAGTACTCATATCAAGCCTTTAGGGCAACAAACAGTTTCCATGAGCCAAATTTCTCAACACAGAAATCCTTGTTTTCTTGGAACCTTCTTTCTGAGACTCTCTCATTGAGACAACTTGTTGTCAACCCATCTAGGTGGACTTTGTATGGAGCTATCCACCCATATTGGGGGAATCTAGGGCACACACAATGTGCATGAGATATGCACAGTGTTTGAATTACTGCATAAGCAAGCCCAAAACAACCCAGACAATGGCAGACCAAAAACTGCCTAATCATCTTTCAAATCCCAACCTTGGCTAGAGAAGTCATCCCATCAAGATGTTGAGCATCAAAACCGCTGTATTTTCTCTTTTTACGATGTGGATATGAATCGAGCATGTTCTCCGTATTCCGGCTTCCGACCATCACTCCACATTTTTTTTGTTTGAGTGGGAGACCGGTTTAATCCTGTCCAGCTGAGACTCCAACAGGGTCTTTGCCTTCTCCTCGCCTCTTTCGAATTGCTGTTCATAGCTCAACATGCGGATGGAAAACGGGGTCGGCGATGGAAACTGGCTTTCCAGCTTGCTGCACAGCTATCAATCATTAGCAGCTAGACCGCTACAAGCCGCCGATCTCATTGCGGGCGAGATTGAGTTGTACGAGGATCTCAAGGCCAATCTCACCACTGTCAGCCAGCAGCTGGCACGACATGGAAGCCAAAGAAAGCTTTTCATGACATCTGGAATGTTCGACATCGTTCTGAACAGTCTTGACGACCTTTACAGCCTTTTTGAAAAGGTTCAAAACGCTCGCCCAACATACGTGCAAGAAGAACAAGGCGAATTTCAGTGCAATGCGGCTTCAGTGGAAGACAGGGAGCGACTGCAAGACCCGTACTATCGAATCGCTCACATTGCTACTTTATGCATGCGTATAATACGCAATGCCATGGCTGACTGTGCTGATGCACAGTCGCACTTGAGCCACCGATTCGACCTCGTGGCACCGTTTCTTACCAACATCACCCGCTTTCATACCCTGAACGATCCCGATACGCTCCTGCTATGCCGCTCGGGAGTGCAGATGTTGTCCAATCTGATCACCACTAATCGAGAAGTTCAGCGCCAGATATGGCCCCGCATCATGATCACGGACAAGGACGAGGAAAAGCTTGTGCTCAAGCTTCTTTCATCCCCTGATACGGCTACGCAAAGTGCTGCACAAGTCCTGCTCATCAACATTCTGAGGACGCCAAACTGGGAACGAGATGCTCGCAAGCGCTGTCATGAGCTCTGTACCACCCCAGCAGGTCTGCAGCTCGTCGGGTCGCTGCTTACCATCTCGGAAAGTATCATGCTGCGGACTGCCTTGGCCACACAGGATGAGGCGAGTCAAGAGTATGAGCTCAAGTCCGAGATAGAAGGATCAGAAGAGTCGCTTGGTTTCATCTACACCATCTTTGCCATCCTGTTCGAGGAAGGGTATAGCTCGCTGCTTGTTTCCACTTTGGCACCCATGGAGGAACTTTCTTCTACATCATCATCATTGGATCTACCTATTGTCTCGAGTTCGCAAATCACGCTGCTCAAATTGCTAGATAGCTGGCTTCATCACAGCCAGAAACAAGTCGCAGAATTTACTTCTTTGGGCACCGCCAACGCCGGTGGACCAACGATGAGGACTTATTCGACCAGTGGGACCGACGACTTTGCCACTGAGGGATTCGGGTTAGCGGGGCTTGTTGACATGTTCATACAGCTATCAGCTTTCGCACGACGCGCTATGTCATTTGGAATGGCCAAGGATGGTGCTTCTGCAGACCAACAACCGCAAGATAGACGACTGATCGGTGTACATCATGGCCTGATCTTACTACTACAGAGCTTGCTGTCGATTAGCATGACTGCGGATGGCTGGAGTGCTGAGCATTCATCTTTGGTACAATATGAAGAGAGTTTCGCGAGCCTGTCACGCATCTTGCTGATGGATATGCGTCGAAGCGAAGCGTTCATAGACGAGCTCGTGGCACTGCTAGATCAAACTCATCGGTATGCTCCCGCACTTTCACCGTTCCGACCTAGCGGAGCTGGCGCTTCATCTGTGTTAAGTGAAGCGGATAAACACCGCGCGATGCCCCAGGGACATGCTCTTTCTTCCACGGGTAAGGCTGCTCACGAGACCTACGGAAAGCAGCCAAGCTATGGCTTCGATCACCTGAAACGAGATATTGTTCGTGTCATCGGATCGCTGGTATACGTTCCAACTGACAACAACTCCACTTCTTCGGATCAACAAGGTGTTGAAAACACGCCAAGTCAGGCCCATTCGAAAGACCAGATTCGACAGGTGCAGGACCGGGTGCGTGAGAAAGGAGGGCTATTTCACGTGCTCAACATGACGGTACTGGACGAGCGAAATCCTTGTAAGTCTCAGCCTATGCACTTTCAGGTGGATTGAAACAACGCTGGCTTCTTGAAACATACTGACCACTCTCCTCTTTGTCATAACTATTCTCATCTGGTTCACGACAATACCTGCGTGTAACAGACATGCGAGAACATGCGATCTTTGCACTGAGGTATCTGCTGGCGGGCAATATGGAGTCTCAAGATCTGGTGAGGTCGTTACAGCCAGCACAGCCTAAAGACGACCAAGGCGGGATGCAATTGCGGATGGTGTAGAGAGTGTAAAATTGAATGCAAACATATTGCGACAAAAGAGAACAGAGCAATTTGATGTGATGAATTGGGGTGTATGACGAATCTGTTACTTGGACGAGCCAGTGTTGCGTTGAGCACGTGCCTTATTCGCAGCTTTCTCTTTTTCTTGGCCTTTCTTGATGTGATCCTCGCTGTAGAAGAGGCTGGCGACATCGCCAGACTGTACTGCGGTGAGGCGCTTCTGCATGCGTGCCTGAGAGTCGGCAAGTTCCTTTTGAGATTCAGAGTCGAGCGAGGCTGTTAATTTGGGCATGATGAAGACCATGCCCATAGCAACGAGGCCGAGAATCAGCATGGGACCGCCCATACCGATGAGCGAGCTGATGGTCAAAGGGGCTGCTTCGGTGTAATAATCAATCTGCTTGACGGCGTGAAGGATGAGCGGGTGAAAGACGAGGTTGTTGGAAAGGATGGAGAGCAGGGATGTGCCACTGTGAGGTGAGGAGCAATGGCGGTCAGAGATGTACTCATCGGTCAATCTCTATGTCTGCATTTCGACGATTTGCGAAGTCGTAAATGTAGTATATGCTCCTGTGAAAGAGTGAAGGCTTTTTGAACTTACGGTGTGAAGATGCGAATCTGAGGAGCCTTTCCGAGTTGTGGATCCAGAATGTCGATGCGATATTTCTCGAAAGTATGTGTGCGAGAGACAACCTGAAGAGTGTAGGCGCCTTGTTCGAGGTCCCTAAAGATGAAGCTTCCGTCGACGGCTACGAGCGTGGATCGATCATGTTGTTGGCCGAATGCTGCCAAGTCGATCGAGTGATTCGAAACAGCACCGAAATCATCGATCGCTGTGATAGGTGCTTGATTTTGAGCTGCTCCAGGGATGACGGTGGCAGGTTGCGGTGGAATGGCATTTACCAGGACTCGTGTGTTAGGACCAAGATTGACCAAGTGACCTAATTCTGCGTTCGATTGAATCTGGCCGCGGAAGTCTTGACCAGCCCATACGGTGGAGATCAGGGTAGCGAGCGCCACCAATATGACCGTCCTTAAGCAACGCTGTCCGGTCATGCTGATATGGAGAAAGGATGAGGTGGGTGTGTTGATGAGATGGTTAAACAAGAAGATGCAGATGACACTTGTAAATTGCATCCCTTTCCAACAGACCGTGCGCGCAATTCTGCGCTTGGCTGTCTCGAAATTTGGCAGGCACGCTGTCTGTTAAGCCGCAACGGTGGATCGTCTGTGAAATTGCCCACACCTTTCTGGGTACATTGACTGCAACTTTGCTAGGGTCATGTGGGTGCTGCGTGGGTGGCGCAGGTGGTGCAGGAGTTGCAAAGGTGCCAAGTGTGATTGCGCCAAGGCAGGTGTCAGGGGTTGCTTGTGCCAGACCTGTGGACTCCAAAAATTGCCAATAATTTGACTGTACTTGATGAAGTGAGGTGTCAGCAGTGAGTCTGTATAGAAAGACCTCAGCATTAATGGTGATTCAACGCCTGGAATTGATTGAACTTGGTGTAACAACCTGTTACGCCTATCCCAGCTACTGCTGTTGTCACCCTGTTCAGAGGTTGCACAGCACGCTTGAACAGGTTGTGATATATGGATCTTGGCAGGGGTGAGCAACTGCCTGAGCAACAGGGATATTGCGCCAACTAGGTGTTGGCAACGTCTGTGAGATAACTAGCAGGCCGCTAGGTTATCAACGTAGTGTTGGCCAGCACTCTCTGACTTGAACAGAGGCGTGTGATAGTAACTATTCTGTACTCCAACTTGAACGGAGGCACACAAGAGGTGTCAGCGGTCGCGTGCCAGAGATCCGAATTCCCGTGAGAATGCGCGACTTGCCGGATTTCGGTGAGTTCCGGCGGTTAAGCTTGGCCTCAACGGATATCGAAGAGAATCCCGCGAGTGGCGATCTCTCGACGGATATCGGCTGACCGCTGGTGACACTCCGTACAGAGGTAACGCGGCAAGCTCGGACTGGGTATTCGGTCGACGCGAGTGTCACGACGTTGACGGGATACTGCTGATGGCTGGGTTAGACCTCAGCCGTCGTCGCCGGTGGAGTTATGAGGGACTGGTTGTGGTGCCAGGCCCGCGGTTGAGGTTCCGCCTGTAGTTGAGGTGCTACAGCGTCGATTGTGGTGTCGACGACGTCTATACGTTGTTCTCCGTTCACCGACGGGGACACAGACTATATGGATCGCAATAAATGGTATTGCGATGTGCGACGTGTGAAGAGTATGGTAAGTACGACGTACTGATAACTATGTGTGACTGAGATATAAGATAGAGTGGATGAGCTTAGGGTTAGGGTTAGGGTTAGGGTTAGGGTTAGGGTTAGGGTTAGGGTTAGGGTTAGGGTTAGGGTTAGGGTTAGGGTTAGGGTTAGGGTTAGGGTTAGGGTTAGGGTTAGGGTTAGGGTTAGGGTTAGGGTTAGGGTTAGGGTTAGGTTAGG